>CM043701.1:30897316-31612316 GCA_023935145.1 Bretschneidera sinensis | reverse complement strand
AAATATATTTCAAAAGCCTAAATTTAAACTCACCTGATAAACTGAAAATGCAACAAGGCTACTCTGAAATCAATTGAGGATTGCTTAAATTTATAACCTATGAAAGTAGAGACGTAAAAACGTTTTCTTATTACCAAAAAAAATCTTTTAAGAAAAAATGTGAAGACAAAGAATTGCTTAAACTGATAGCTCTTTCTGTTTATGGTATCTTTACTAGTGGCGGGTTTTACAGAATTTGATTGATATTTTGGCTGATATGGCCTAAGTGCCCAAGGTAAAGTGCTAATTCGAAGTCGATATTGATGGTGGAGACGTGTAGTAGTTGATTTGTTATCACTTCTTTCTTTTTTTGTTGTTTTATTAAAAAAAAGGGAAGAGTTGAATTTGATGATGATGATTGGCTATGACAGTGATTAAACTACTGGCCAGTTTTTTAAATTGGACAGAAAATTCCAATCATACTACTTTCTTAAATGGAAAAAGCTTGTTCCATTAAATCCCAAAGGTTAGCTCAACAGACATATTTTGCATAACCGCAAGTTTTGAGTTTAATTTTTTTTATTGAAGGTATATAAATTTTTAAAAATCACATTTGCAAAACTTATTTTAAATTTTATTCGGTAGATATGATCAAAATAATTTAATGTTTACTCAAGAATTAATCCGACCAAAAATGTGAATACTCTCTTAAAAAAGAAAAGAGATAGATCATTACACTGATGGATTTATAAATAGCGACGACGATAATCGAGGCAGTTATGGTAAGCCTTTCTTTGAAATCAAAGAAAACAAAACTAGGTAACAAACAAACCAGTTGCATCAGTTGATACAAGCTTGTTTTATTTGTAGAGATGGAAGTGAGCTGAGCAGTTTGACTCATTCGAAATGTTTGGTTTGAAAAGCTCAGTTCGAATATCTATTAAATCAAGTTAGAACAAAGATTTTGGCTCAAATAGTTAATAAAGTTGAGTTCGAGTACTGTCGAACTTGGCTTAATAAGATCGCCAACTAATCGATTAAATTAATAATTTTAATCTTAATATATATAGATGTTATAGAATAAGATTAAAGTTATAATTATAACTTCATTAATTATGGGATTTTAAAACTGATTACTTTACTTTCATTTTTAGTTTTAAAAATCGAGTCGAGCTCGAGCTAGGGCTCGGGCTCAGCTCGATTAGTCTTTTGGCTCAAAAATCAAGCTCAAGCACACTTTAACTCTGACTCGACTCGAGTCGATTCTACCATTACCTACTAAGATCAAGGAAGGAGAGTTATATCCATTCATCGCACTTGAAAATTTTATATCACATGAATGAATTGGATGGTTTCTTTGTAAATTACACTTCTGATAAGGAACTTTTTTATAAATATATTTATAACGAAGTCAATGTATTTTATTTGGCTATGAATAATGACAATAATATGTTTTTTTGTCAAATAAATGGATAAGCAGATAGACTACTCCACATACTTGTTAGGGAGCATTGGGTCCCAGCACACATAGTGAATCTGGAGTAGTCTCGACCACAACTATACGCCTATGAAGGGACTTAAACCTAAACTTTTATAGCGAGGTAAACAAGCTTTTACTACTGAACTGAGCACTTGTTGGCGACAGTAATATTTTTTACTAGACACTATTAAATTCAATTTATTTTTTGGTTATAATAACCTCATCGTTTAGGCTTAAATTATGATTATTTTTTATAAAATATGATGTTGGTTTTGACTCGATAATTTGCTCTGGTCTATTAAAGTTTTTTTAGTGAATATGCCTAATTTCTTATGTTTTTATTTTGAATAAATTATATTTTTGTCCTTAAGTTTTGCCTATAATTACAAATCAAAGCATGTTAATTTACTATAGGCCTAGCACTGCTTTGCTTCATGTTAACTCTATCCTGTTTAAATCAAAGCATGAAAATCACTAAAGTGAGAAAAGACTAACTTTGAATGCTGGCTAGGTATGGTTTGTGTTTGTTGATGCCGAGAAATCATTGTTGACTCGGAGTCAACTTCTTGGAACCTGCACAAGTAGAGTAGGTGAACTAGCGGGCCCACGGAGGGAGAGGAAGGGGAGGCCTCCGAAGACACTCAGACGCTCTAGTCAGGATGAGAGCTTAAGAAAAGAGGGGATGATGCTAATTTGTGTAAAGAGCTTGTGAAGAATGAAGTCCTTTTGAACTTACATACCTCTGGCTATTTATAGTCTTTTGAGGGGAGGTCGACCACGTGGGGGGGATGGCCTCATATCTGTGATCCCACACTTCTGCAATTCGGTCTCAGTCGCATGCTCAGAGGGTCGCGTGTTTCAGGTGTGGTTTGGTCCGCTAATCACGCTTTAACGTGGCGATAGTGTGATTTGTTCGTTCCACGTGTATCTTACCGTGTTGACAAAAATCGAGCACGTGTCAGCAGCTCATTGGTGACAAACGACCCACGTGTCGACATTCTATTGGCCGAGGGAATTGTGGGCTCCATCACAGGCCCCCGACTTCCTCAGGCACTCGTATGCTTCGAGGAAGTATAGTGTGAGTTTCGTACCGTGACCTTGTGTTTGTACTTAACGATATATTGAAACAGATGACCTATGTCCTCGGACTAGGAGATCTTAGGCCGAGTGTGACTCTAATGCTCGGTTTTGAAGGTTCTGGTCCGAGTGTGTGATAAGCAGCTCGCACGCTCTGACTTGGAGAATTTGGGCCGAGCATGTGGCAAGCAACTCACATGCTCGAACTTAGAGAATTTTGGCCGAGTGTGTGACAAGCAGCTCACACACTCGGACTTTGGAGGATTTAGGCCAAGTGTGTGACAAGTAGCTCACACACTCGGACTTTGGAGAATTTAGGCCGAGTGTGTGACAAGCAGCTCACACGCTTGGACTTGGAGAATTTAGGCCGAGTGTGTGACAAACAGCTCACACATTCGGACTTGGAGAATTTAGGCCGAATGTATGGCAAGCAACTCACATGCTCGGACTTGGAGACTTTAGGCCAAGTGTGTGACAAGCAGCTCACACGCTCAGACTTTGGAGGATTTAGGCCGAGTGTGTGACAAGCAGCTCACACACTCGGACCTGGAGAATTTAGGTCGAGTGTGTGATGGAGAATTTAGGCCGAATGTGTGACAAGCGGCTTACACGTTCAGACTTGGAGAATTTAGGCCAAGTGTGTGATAAGTGGCTCATACGCTCGGACTTGGAGACTTTAGGCCGAGCGTGTGACAAACAACGCACATGCTCAAACTTTGTAGGATTTAGGTCGAGTGTGTGACTAGCAGCTCACACACTTGGTCTTTGAAGGATTTAGGCCGAGTGTGTGATAAGCAGCTCACACGCTCGAACTTGGAGAATTTAGGCGTGTGACAAGCAGCTCACACGCTCAGACTTAGAGAATTTTTATGAGACTTCTGGGCTTTTGTCTTTTTGTCCTTGGCCCCTGTAGATTTTCTTTCTTGGTTTTTTCTTTGGGCCAACTGGACTTCTTCACTTTGGGCCTTTAAGGGCCTATTAGGGTTTTAGTGGTGTCAAATCATATTAAATGGGGGTGACTACTTTTTGGATGACAACGCGTATTTATTAGATTTGCAGCTTTTTGCTAGGGGAGAGAACGACATATGGGGGATATCGAGGGTCACATCTCTTCAGCTGAAGAGAGATTAATGATCCTCGTTCCTACTACCTCAATTTCTATATAAGAGTGATTCTTTCCTCTCTTATTCTCATTTCATTTATTGTATTCTTAGAGTCTTTGAGAGAGAAAGAAATCTTGAGAGCACACAGAGTCGGATTGAGGGTCCAAAAATCTTGATTACTAACTCGAAGTTCCTTTTTTGGATTGGAAGAAGTCCTGGTAGAATGTTCAAGGTTAGTCAAGGTTGCTGGGAGAGCTCAAGTCCGGGCGATTTGTTGGAGGGGTGCTCGTTGCAAGGAGACCGAGGCCGTGCGCGTGAGTGACATACATCCCCTTGGTGAGTTTTCCTATCTTTTTTACCATGTCTGAGCCTAGGTTAAGTAGTGGTAGTGAGGACAGTGGAAACCTATCCCTGGAGCTGGAGGAGGCCATAAGTGTCTCCTCCAATGAGGACGACTCCTCACTAGAGGTTGTTCCTCGGGAGAAAAGCCTTGTTATGGTCCCCTTCATCCCTGAGGAAGAGGATAAGGAGGAGAGTGAGGAGAAGGCCTCTTCTATAGAGGAAGATGAGGCCGACCAAACCCTGACGGATATAAAGGGGGATATGGCCTGGGAGGAGATAGAGGAGTGGTCGTTCGCGACCAACTCCAAGCCCAGTGTGGTGGTAGAGGGGCAGCTTTTAGAAATAAAGAGGATCTATTGTATCCCCTTAGGGTATGCTCTTAGGGCGCCAGAGGGTGGGAAGAGGGCATGTGATGCTTTTTTAATCCGCACGTCTTATGAGCTGTACGTTTACGAACATCACATGAAGGTCGGGCTCAGGTTTCCCCTTTACCCCTTTTTTTGCACGGTGCTAAGATACTTCGGTATAACACTGTGTCAACTGGTGCCCAACTCGATGTGGCTCATAATGGCTTTCATAGCTGTGTGTACGGAAGTGGGTCACGTGATGAACATGAACGTCTTCAAGGCCCACTTCCAAATAAGCAAGCACGGGGAGTTCAGGTGGATCATGGTCAGCTCGAGGGCCAAGATGGGGGTACTAAAGAATAAGTCGTCCTCTATCAAAAAATGGAAAAAGTCATTCTTCTATGTTCGGAGTGTCGAGAGCTTCAACGTCCCCCTCAACTGGAGGCTTGATCGTGTGGGCAAGTGTAAGAAGCTGCATCGAGAGCAGGAGATGTTAAAGGCAATGCTGGCCATGCCCCTAGATGTAAAAGTTCCTTATAACAATGAAGAGCTTGCAAGGCGTGACCTCTACTCTGGCTGCCCCGTGGAAAATACGGAGCATGGTAATTTTGCTTTTGTTTTCGTTAACTCTTATTTGCTTATCCTCTACATTGATTTACTAATGCATTTTCCTTGTACAGAGATGGAGCTAGCTACAAAAGCTAACAAGAGGGTCAGGAAAATGGCCAAGGAAAGGAAAAGTGCCTCAGAGGGGAAAGACGCGACCCTGGCCCAAGGTCAGAGGAAGAGGGCTCTGGCGTCCTCTCCAGTCCCCCTCGCAGTGGAGAGTCCTCCGAGGCCTCGTCCCAAGTCGAGGATTCCCCTGGCAGGCCCTTCAGCTGAACCGTCCCAAGGCATATCCTCGTCTAATGGGGCCCCTACTTCTGCTACTCCCTTCACTCCTCGGTGGGCGTTAAAGGTCAATGACTCGGTCTTCGCCCACCCTAGAGTAGCCCGAGAGCACCTCACCATGGGGATCCTTCCCTGTGATATGCTGGAGGTCTCTTGAAAGCTCCTAGAGGGGCTTTGCTCTTCAGTTGAGGCTATGACCTCCCAGGTATGACTTTCTCTCTTTCTTTCTTGATTTAGGCTTTTTCTCAAACTATTTTTTCTAATGACCTTCTACGTTTATTTCAGACTAGTGTGCTCATTGGCATCCTTTCCTGTCGCTGCATGGACACGGCAGAAAAGTTGGGGAAGTGCAAGCAAAAGTTTGATTAGAGTCGGGAGCTCATCCAGGCGTTATCGTCTTCCCTAGAGGCGGCAGAGAGGGCCTGGGAGGAGGCCATCAAGGAGAGGGACCTTCGATGTCAGGCTAAGGATGCCCTCCAAGCTGAGAGGGATGTGACCCTCGCATCTAAGTGATAGGTGCAGAAAGAGGCTACCGAGGCCACGCCGAAGGCTGCCAAGGAGGCGTTAGTCTCCTTAGAGGATTCAGACACCTTTAAGGAGGCCTTGGTCGAGGAGGCTGGGCGACAGTTCCTTGAGGACTTCTACGAGGCCAAGAGAAAGGCCCGGTTCTCTTTGCTGAGGATGACTTCTCTGGCTTTGAGCTGGAGTCTTCTGGAGAGGAGGAAGGGGCCACTGCCGGCACTGCGAATGCCGAGGACACGGCTGGGGATGGGTCTGGAGATGCCTCCGAAGATGAGCCTCATCGGGTAGATTAGGATTTTTACTTTTCTTTCTTACATATCAGGGCCGATAGCGCCTATTTTTTAATAGTTTATTTAATGAAACTCTAGTTTTTGTGAATCTCGAGCCTTTCTTATTTTATACTTTCTATATTTTACATTATCGAGGCGAGGCAGGTCAAGCCTAGACTCGGGTTACTGATAGAACTTGCGGACATTTTTTGCGTTCCAAGTGCGAGAGATAAACTTGCCATTTAGTTTCTCAAGTTCGAAGGTGCCGACTCAAAATACTTTCCTAATCCGGTACAGACCTTCCTAGTTTGGAACGAGCTTCCCCGTTTTCCGAGGATGAGATACTTCACTCTTCCGAAGGATGAGGTCACATAGCCTGAAGTTTCTGTTTAGAACTCGAGAGTTGTAGTACCGGGCTGTCCTCTATTGGTATGCGGCTAGGTGGATTTGGGCTTTGTCTCAGGCTTCGTCAATCAAGTTGGCATTCATTCGCAACGGGAGTTGTTGTTCGAAACGGCTTTCGCCATCGACGACATATTTCGGCACATGGATGCCACTCAATGGGCCGTCCAAGCACTCCGACTCCGAGGATTGAAGAGGCTGTTTGAACCAGTGTGCCCCACTGCCTACTCCCAGCTCGTAGTGCAGTTTTATGAGCATTTATCTTTCGACTGCAGCAGACCGGGGGTCCTCACCTCTTCAGTTAGGGGCACGCCCATCGAGGTGACCAGTACCGATATTGCCACTGCTCTTCATTGCACGGATGAGTCCCCTCCTGAGGGCGCTGATATGGAGGAGCAGCCAGAGTCCTTTGCCCTGGCCGAGATCATCATGGATATGTGCGCTGGCCAGTATGCCGACAGGCATAACAATGCGGCCGGCCGATCCAAGCTGCCCCCAGACTATGGCTCATCGATACGATCCTCCAGCGTAATGTGTGTCCGTTGGGGCACAAGACACAGCGGCGAGACCAGTTTCTTCAGACATTATACGCCTTCCATAGAGGCCACTGGTACTCCATACCGTCTGTCATTTGGAGCCAGCTGCACAAGTTCTGGGATCATGTACATGGCCGTCAGACTTCCACGGCCAATGCTTGGGGACTCCCTTTCCCATTCCTACTCACCTCCATCCTCAAGAAGAAGAGGATTAAGGGGACCCATAGTGACGGGCCAGTACGAGAGCATCCTATCTTTGGGCAGGCTCAGTGGACACAGAGCATATCACACATGCCACGAGGACCCCCAGTCCCTGCTCCAGCAGCTGAGCGAGTAGAGGAAGATCACATGGAGACCGAGGCCCCTGTTATGAGCCCGGTACGGGAGGAGGACCATTCGGATATGGGACCCACCGAGTCCCAGCACTTCTTAGCTGAGCTATCCTCCTTCCGATGTGAGGTCGCTGCTGCCACCACTCTTGTACATCAGCGCATCGACAGTTTGGAGGCACGATTTACACGCCAGGAGGCCATGCTGCAGGCCATACTTGATCGCCTACCTCCAGCACCCGGTACCTCTCCGACTGCACCACCTGATGATCAGCAGTGAGAGAGTACCACGTCTGGCTGAAGACGTAAAACTTAGCGCTCATGGGAGGCACCCCACTGCATATCCTTTTTATAGTTATTAGTATTTTACTTATTTATTATTTTGTTATTAGTACTTGTTTTCCATTTTATGTTTACTTTTCTTTCTTTTTCAAGGACAGTGTTAGTGCATCCAGTTGAAGTTTGAGGGCGTGCTACAAGCCATGCCAGCCATATAGCTCTCCATCTCCCAGGTCAGATCTTTCCATGCTCTTTACACATTGGGGACAATGTGCATTTTAAGTTTGGGGGTATGAGGACACATTCACACACTACACTATGTCCTACATTTTTAGTTTTGTCGCTATTTTCATAGATAAATGCATGTTCATTCTGTCCAAGCTATTTTCATAGATAAATGCATGTTCATTCTGTCCAATAAACTTTTTTTTTTGGATCTAAACAAAATGTTATGATTCGACTTCATCAGTAAGCTTAACACTTTGAACATATAGGCCAATAAACAAGTTTTGAACATAGATCACTGCCCTTTTGGCATTTAAGAATTCACAAGTTTAACTTGAGCTATCACGAGCACATTAGCACATAGCTGTGTGGGGTATGACATGTTATTTGGATTGGTATGTTTCTTTTGCTTGACTGTGAACTAGATGACCTATTAGATTGACATTTTGGCATATAAAAATAGAAAAGATTGATTCGTACTCAAAAAGAAAAAAAAATGCTCCTAATGATCAATAAAAAAACAAATTTTTCGCTGAGTAACCGGCCCTCTTGCCTCAGTAAGCATTGAGTGTCATGTCAAAAGGTGGAAAATCTTAAGTGATCATTAAAAAAGGAATTTTTTCGCTGAGTAACTGGCCCTCTTGCCTCAGTAAGCATTGAGTGTCACGTCAAAAGGTGGAAAATTCTAAATGGTAGCATAAAAATCAGTTAGTTTCGTAGCCTTATTGACTCGAGCTAGTAAGTCCTTAGGGGTGTCTTTACACCTAATGCCCTAAAACCATCAGTTTTGGAGTCATTGGCCAAACGCTCGTTACACGAGTCATCAAGAAAGCTTAAGGGAACTAACTTGGCAAAAATCTCGCAAATAAAAGTCTGTGCCATATTTGTTGACTCTAATAGGAAGTTTGGTGAATCTTGAGTCATCGAAACACTACCTGTTTGAATTTCTTGAAAACCCAACCTTTTATGTGCTAATCACCACACACCAAAGTCAAACTTGTGATATCTTAAAATACCTAGTGAATATGATTTATGTTCAAAACTCTTATTCATTGCAGATATATGTTTACACTTGTTAAGCTTGCTCATGAATGCGCATCATTGTTTTGTGTAAAATCTAGATTTTTTATAGACACTATGAACATTGAATTTATCTATATTTCTGTTTTAGTTTTTAATTTAGTATTGCTAAGGGACTAGCAATATGTAAGTTTGGCATGGTTGATAGACGCTTAAATATACATATTTAAGCCCCCTTATTTACACTTGTTAGATCCTTTATTACATTAATTTGGTATCTTTTACTCCATTTGTGTGTTTTACATGTTTTTATAGGGTCTTGGAGAAAAAAGAAGCAGTTTTGGCTCTTTAAGGAAGAAATCTAGAAGCCCTGGAGCACTTTCTGGACAAAGTGCGATCGAGCGCACATGAAGTGCGATCGAGCGCACATACGATCGTGCGCACACAGCTAGGATCGAGCGCAACTTGCGATCGAGCACAAGGCCACATGCGATCGAGCGCAAAGATACGGGCGTGAACAGTAAACTGCAGAACCTTATTTTGGAAAATACAAGATTTTCGTTTTAGGAAAGTTTAGGACTCATGGGTCTATTAGGACTTCTCAAAGACCTATAAATACACTTGTAACTCACACACAAAAAGACACCTTAGATAGAAAACACTTTTCTCTTTTCTTTTACTTGGAGTGGAGAGCTTGGGAGAGAATTGACGCCTCTTCTCTCGGGTTTATTCTTCTCCCTTATGTTTAGTTTAATTATGTTTACTTCAGTTAGTATGTGTAACTAACTCTCTTATAGGGCTCGATTGAAGCCCTAGTTATGCATTCCCATATTTTTATTCATTGATTAAATCTTTGCATAGCTTATTATGTTACTTAACTTGATTAACACCTGTGCTTATTTACATTCCTCATATGTATGTGTAAGGCCAACGTATGTATGTGGTATGGATAGGTTAGTTAGATCAATTTGGATGACCGAGTCCTGGGTCTAACATTAGTAACAAGGGACCATCTTATCCGGATACCCGGGTTAATCAACATGGGAAACCGGGAATAGATACCATGCCCTAGGTCTCATGTGGTTGTCGATTTCCACAGTACCTATGCTTTCTTAAGGAACAACTCAAGCAGATACCATGTTGAATCCCTTAAGGAAGAAAAGAGTTAGAGTAAATACCATGCCTAACTCGTTGCTTAGGGAAATCAATAGCTTATGGAGTAGATACCATGCCCTTAGGTTGGCAACCAGTAGGTACACATAATATGGCTAGAGCACTGATACTTTATACAAAATCGGGAATGTATGACTAGTGGTGGATATCAAAGCCCTATGTCTTTATTATTATTATCAAATCACCCTTCAGTTTATTATTTCTATCTTTTTACATTGCAATTATAATTCTAAATCAAACTTTACCAATCCCTGTGGAGATGATCTTGCATTCGCACACTATGCTACACTATTGACCTTGTGCACTTGCAAGTAAAACAAGTGCGATTATTCACCCATTTATTTAGGTATATTATCGCGCAACAATGGTCAGGGCCCTTTTATACAGTTGTCCATCTATGACCATGTATCGAGATGCATGAGAGATTAGCTTCCTTGTTTCGTTCTTTTGCACGCAGACCTCTCCATTCTTCAAGTACCAGAGGATTGGGCCTTTCCATGACTCTTCTACCATTGATAGTACTGGAGCTTCATCAATGCTGGGGATGGTGAGGTTTTTTAGGTACATGGATTGAGTTGGTTCGAGATGTCGAAATGAAGCTAGTCGAGCTAAGGCGTCTAATTTCGGGTTCTCCGTCTACGGGACGTGAGTTATTCGGAACGTTTTGAACCAGGCGGCGAGTTCCCTTGCCTTCTCAAGGTATCGGGTGGTTTTTTCTCCTCGGGGTTTAAATTCTCCTGTCATCTGACTTACCACTAACTGTGAGTCACTGTATACGTCCAAGACCTCGGTGGCCAGTACTTTTGCTAATTTCAAACTCACGAGTAGGGCTTTGTACTTTGCCTCATTGTTGGAGGCTTTGAATTCGAACCTCAAGGCGTATTCAAAGATGAATCCATCCGAGCTGTAGAGAATAAGTCCCACCCCTCTCCCAATGGTGTTTGAGGATCTGTCCATTTGGATTGTCCACCTTAGAGGCTGCTCTTTTGGCCCTAAACTTGTCTTCGATAGGGTCTATTGGGAGGGTTATTTCGACGATGAAATTGGCGATGACCTAGCCCTTGATTGCCTTGCGAGAGTGATACCTGATATCAAAGTCCTCGAGTTCTACCGACCATTTGACCATTCTTTCGAAGATGTCTGGATTGTGCAGGACCTACCTTAGGGGTTGACTTGTTAGGAGGACGATAGTGTTTGCTTGGAAATATGGTCGGAGCTTTCGCACTGCAACTTTAAGGGCGTAGGCTATCTTTTCTATCGCGGGATACCTCATTTCTACCTCGTGAAGGATTTTACTAACCAAATATATAGGCTTTTTTGGACACTTGCTTCTTCTCGGATCAGGATGGAGGCTATCGCGATCTGTCCCGTCGACAGGTATAGGAACAGCTCATCACTTGGGAGAGGCCTGGTCAAAAGCGGAAGTGAACTTAGGTACCTCTTCAGCTCCTCGAACGCTTGCTAACAGTCTTCTGTCCAGGCGATATCTTTTGCTTTCCAGCTAGCCTTGAAGAAAGGTAGGCATCTTTCCATGGATTTTGACATGAAGCGGTTTAGGGTTGCTATTCGTCCTGTGAGCCGTTGCACTTCCTTCACGGTCTTAAGAAGGGCCATATCAAGGATGGCCTTTATCTTTTCTAAGCTGGCTTCTATCTCTCTTTGAGTGACTATGAAGCCCAAGAATTTCCCTCCAGTTACTCCAAAGGTGTATTTTGTCGGGTTCAACCTCTTCTTATGCTGCGCAACACTCCGAATACTTCTTCTAAATCAGAGTCGTGAATTCGTGCCTCGGTGCTCTTGACCAACATGTCGTCCACGTAGACTTCTATGTTTTGCCTAATCTATTCTTTGAAGATCTTGTTTACTAGCCTTTGGTACGTAGCACCGGTATTTTTTAGTTTGAATGGCATGACTTTGTAACAGCACAGCCCCTGGCTAGTGACGAAGGCGGTCTTGTGTTGGTCGGGCTCGTACATGAGGATCTGATTGTATCCGGAACATGCATCCATGAAAGTGAAGAGTTCGAGACCTGAGGTAGTGTCCACTAGCTGGTCGATCCGCGGTAAGGGGAAATTGTCCTTTAGACAGACCTTGTTCAGATTGGTGAAGTCGATGTAGATCCGTTATTTGCCATTGGCCTACCGCTCTTAATGGTGACCTACCGCTCTGGGGTGAATGTTTTTCTCTTCTAAATGATGGGTTTATGCTTTGGATCCACGATCATACGATGTTCGATAGTTTTGGGGTAAATCCAGGGCATGTCTGACGTGGACCAGGTGAACGAGTCTTGATTTTTCCTAAGGAGGGTGAAGAGTGTCTTCCTATGGCTTTCTGGGAAGCTTGACCCGATCTGGACCGTTTGGGAAGGATCCTCCTCGAGGGGAACCGAAGTTAGCTTCGCCATAGGTCATCATCTGGGAGTCTTTACCTCATCCCAGAGATCTTCCACCTCGAGGGGTAGGGCTTCAGTCTTTCTTCCTTCCTTTATAGAGTTCAGGTAGCAGGACCGAGAGGCTTGTTGGTCTCCTCTGACCACTCTTACTCCCTCATCGGTGGGAAATTTGACCTTCAGATGGTAGGCAGAGACGACTACATTTAGCTTACTAAGAGTGGGGCGGCCAACGAACACATTATAAGACGATGGTTGCTTGACTACCAAGAAAGTGGTTTGGACCATCGTCGTTCGTGGTGTTTTACCTGTGGTAATGGGGAGGACTATGCTCTCTTCCACGAACACTAGGGTTCCCATGAAACCATAAAGAGGGGTATTGGTCGGCTCCAACAGCTCGTCCTTCAGTTGCATACGCCGAAAAACATCGTAAAATAGAATGTTCGCTGAACTTCCATTATCTACCAGGATATGCTTTACTTAGGGGTTGGCCACCAGGAGAGAGACTACCACCGCATCATCATGTGAGGTCTGCACTCCTTCTAAATCGTCATTCATAAAAGAGATTACTAGGCTTAACTTTCTCTGCTTGTGGGGACAGTTGGCAAAGGCCACGATTCGGGCGTATGCTTTGCTGCTTTGTCCCGAGCTTCCTCTGGCGGCTGAGCCTCTGCAGATTATTTTAATAACCTGGTTACCGCCACCTCTTAGTTTCTTTGACCAGATCCTTCTTGCCCAGGCCTGGGGTTTTTTTTAGGGTCTTTGTGTTCCTGTATGGGAGCCAGGAGCGTCCAGAGTCTCCCCTAGCTTGGTCGAGCGCCTCTCTTCCTTAGGACCCGGTGAACTCATTCAGGTGCCTCCGACTGATGAGGGCCTCATTCTGCATCTTCAAGTTATAACATTCTTCGATGTCGTGTCCGTGGTTCCTATTGAACCGGTACCATTTCCTCTAGTCTCCGCTAAGGTACTATGGCTTAGGTGGCCATTGAGAGGGGTGAAGCCGTTGAACCGAGAATAGGGCTTATACCTGCTTTCGTGGTGAGGCCTTTTGGCCACTCATCTCTGGGAGTCGAGGTCTTTCCTCTTTTTCTCTGTCTCTTCTTCTCTTTCTCTTCGAAAAGTCTGATGGTCTTCTGCCAATATATACTTCTCGGCTCGGGCCAGGACCTCGTTTATATCTTTTGGTGGACGTTTAGTGAGCTTAGAACTGAAGATTTCGGACCTCATTCCATTTTTGAATGCTAGCATCTGGACGTTGGGGTCGAGGTCCGAGATTTCCCATGCAGCTGTGTTGAACCTGGATATGTAGGCTCAAAGCCTTTCTCCCCGATGCTGGACAATATTGAATAAGCTCTTCGAGGTCTTCTTCGACCCCTTACTACTGAGAAAGTGAGAAGCAAAAGCGTCACTGAGCTCTCTAAAGTTGCCAATACTTCCCGGCTTCAAACGTGAATACCACGTGCCCACGGCTTTCTCAAGTGTCAAGGGGAAGGCACGACACATGATCGGATCAGAATGCTGATGCAAGGTCATGGTCGTCTTGTAATGTTACAGGTGGTCCAATGGGTCTGCTGAACCGTCATACATTTTGATTTGCGGCATTCTGAAGTTGGGTGGAAGTGAGGTCTCAAGAACATCTGGGGTGAACGGGGGGAAGGGGGTCTTGGATATTGAGCTCATCCAAGATGCTGTGGTTTCAGTGCTTAAGGGCTCTGTCGATTTTTTCCTCCATTTCTTCTATTCACCTGTCTAGGTTAGGGTTACTTTTGGAGGAAGAGCTTTCTTTAGACCAATGGTAGGGTAGCAAAGGCTCTGTGGCGGAACGGCTATTGGTCTGATCCTCACTGCTGGAGGATTCCATTTGTCTGGGAATTTGGTGGGGAGGAGAGGGTTGCCGACCCCCATTTCGGACTTCGGCAGCTAAGTCGGCTATTAACCGAGAAAGTTCATGAAACTAAGCCTGGGTCACCGGGCCAGTCAAGCGGTCTATGGCTGCTCTTCCAGTGTTGGAGGAGTCAGTCCCCTTGTGGTAAGGACGATACTATTTGATAGTAGGTCGTTTACTCGACCCAGGGGTGGCATGCTCGGATATCATGGGGACTCTCGATCTGGATTGTTGGCTTTGGGTACGGCTTTAAATGGAGGCGGAGCACGCCGTGGGGGCTTCTTTGCTAGCTTTTTTCATAGTGTTTCTGGGCAGCATGAAAACAGATGAGTTCTTTTATACTTCTTCACTTTTACTGTTTAGCGAGAGATGGTGGTTTCTCAGGGACGGCGCCAATCTGTTGATGCCGAGAAATCATTGTTGACTTAGAGTCAACTTCTTGGAACCTGCACAGGTAGGGTAGGTGAACTAGCGAGCCTATAGAGGGAGAGGAGGGGGAGGCCTCCGAGGACGCTCAGACGCTCTAGTCAGGACAAGAGCTTAAGAAAATAGGGGAGGGTGCTAATTTGTGTAAGGAGCTTGTGAAGAATGAAGTCCTTTTGAACTTACCTACCTCTGGCTATTTATAGTCTTCTGAGGGGAGGCCGACCACGTGGGAGGGATGGCCTCATCCTTGTGATCCCGCGCTTCTGCAGTTGGGTCTCAGTTGCATGCCCAGAGGGTCGCTGTTTCAGGCGTGGTTTGGTTTGCTAATCACGCTTTGACGTGGCGATAGTGTGATTTGTTCGTTCCACGTGTATCTTATCGTGTTGACAAAAACCAGGCACGTGTCAACAGCTCATTGGTGATGAACGACTCCACGTGTCGACGTTCTATTGGCCGAGGGTATTATGGGCTCCATTAGTGTTTATTCTGTCGGGTTTAAATCAATGGAAAAGGGTAGTTATATGTGCAATTTGGAGGATGATTCTTTGGAACTTTGATGGGCATTTTCCGTTTCTTTTTAATTTCTTGCAGTAATTATTTTTTCTTGGTTCCATCTGTGTGAGTTTCTGTGAAAATTTATACTTCGGTTTCAAATTGGAATATATGTTTGAGTATTGTTCAATTTTGGTTTCTTACAAAAAAAAAAATCTTCTCTAGGTTCTTCTTAATGCATTTAAGTAGATATCCAAAACGGATTTCAGTTTAGCAATATTTGAGGAGAATATGGAATTTCATGAGTGTAGGTGATTTAACGTTTCACTTATCTTTAATGAGCAAATGATGTAGGAGAAAATTCTCTCTTCAATAATATCATGACACGTGGTAACCTTTAAAGGTAAAATAGTAATTTTGCAACCCATACAGGCCAACCAATTAGATCACCATTTATAATTCCCCTTTTATAGCACTTTCTTAATGGCCATAAGACCAACTTAGGCTTTAACATGTAAAAGTGTTAAAAAATTTTGCCTTACTCAACTTAAACCTTTAAAAATCCTCTTTTATGGGCTATTTGCTTAAAATAGTTCAAATATTATGTAGTCTTATAATTTGGGTTTTGCTAAGAAAAATTCCCTGCGGAGATCCGATTCCCTATAGAGAACCGAGATGGGGAAAAAATTTCCCCCGCCTATGGGGAACTTTTTTTCTCTGTGAGCTTGGCGGGAATAGGGATGGGGAATCCAACCCCGCCCATTCCCCGCCCTACTACTATCTTTACCCAAAACCCAACACACTCAAAGCTCTTATCCTAACTCTAGTAGTAAACCCTTCTAGTTTACAATGTATATGAGAATTATGAGTGTGTCTCAAACCTTCTCTAAGACCCCCTTTATATAGATAAGATTTTCCAATACTAATTGGAAAAGAACAACATTATAGGAGACTACTACTACTACTCCTATTAGAACAAACAAACATCTAATAGGAAACTAGCACTATACTCCTACTAGAATAAGCAACTACAAATAGGAAACTACTTTTCTCAAACCAATTAAAATTCTTTCTTGTGAAAATTTGAGCCAAAATCCTAACAAATCTCCACCTTGGCTCAAATTCTCCACTCATCATTAAATTTAACTTTTTTCTTGGTATGATCACTCCTTTTGATCTTCCCTTCTCATCCGCTTGCTCTTCAAAGTAATCATCATCTCATTCAACATGTACAAACTCTGTTCGTTCATGGTATTTGTCCTCACTACATTTGAACCATAAGAAACCTGCATCTCATCATCCTCATTAATCTTTCCAGTATCAATCCCCTTCATTCTACTTAACTCCTCTAAGTCCTTCATCACGGCCTTGCTGTAACGACCCATCCAGGGTTGGCCACCCCCAAAACGGTGTCATCACATTTTGAAAATCCTAGCACGACACATATATGCAACAACAAAAAATTTACCAACTGCAAGTATTTATATCAATCATCAACCTTTAACAATGGAGATACATCATTCATATCTCAACTTAAACATTGTATACAACATAATATTTACAAATATATTTTTTTTCTCATTAGTTTGAGGATGTGGACCACGTGGCTTACGGATAATAAATCCGTCTAAATCTTAGCTCACCAACTATATGTCCTGCCTACTGCCTGCTGCCTGAAATCATTTAACATTGAGGGATGAGCTTCACAAGCTCAGTGAATTAAATTTACTAGAAGTATTCAATTTGTATAAATAGTCTTTTTATATTTAATCATTTATATCTCATATAACTTGATAATAGCATTCTACTATCACTACGCATATCATAAGTTTCATTATCTATCAATTTCTTCTTCTTATATATTTGTTCACCTTAAGACCATCAATTATTTCATAATTACTTTGTTATGAGGTTCACAGCATAGAGTCTACCATTTAAATAGTCCTTATCATATCATACTTTCATGTTTTTTTCTAACCATAATTGTCTCTCTTTAAGACTCATTCATCTATAAATAAATTTACAATAACAAAACAACACTTCAGCATTTCAGTAATAAAATCAATATTTAAAACAGATGCAATGCATGAATTATTATTAGGGAACGTCTTCCCACATGTCGACATGTTCTTATCTTAGACCGGTTGCCTTTCTAGTTTTTTATTTCATTTAGACTGGCCCCCTCCCGGTTCTTTTATTTCATGTATATGCATATGAACAATAATATAAAAACAAACATATATTCAAACATTAAATTTAGCTATCCTACCTTTTCTCAAATTACGATTTGATTAATTTCACTAATTTCTGCTCCTCATATGGCACATCAATTTATCAACCATAACTCGTCAAGAATTTCATTTATCACCTTTATTATTAAATCAACTCATTATTCCAATAATATTATTTCTCATATAATAACTTTCCATATATCAATTATACCTATTATACCCATCAAACAACTTTCATCTATTATCAAATCATAGGTTAATAATTTATTCAAATATTATCATTATATATTTAATATTTATCTTGATTACTTAAAGTAAATCTAACTCACCACGTAGCACTTAAACCTACCCGTGGATCACCTCCTTGTCTTTCCTGCTCCTCTTAACAATTTCCTCCAGTTGTTGATCGTCAACACCTGACATAATATTCATATTAAATTCTAATTTATTCTTTAATTTTTCCATAATTCACACCCTTTGAAAATTCCCACTTTGAATTCTGATAAATTTCATCTATGCTAAATTTCGAAAATAAACTTCACATTATTACCTTCTATTTTTCTTAGAGCCTCTCTTGATTCTCCTGTAAAGCTCTTCGAAATTTTACTCTTTCAACCTTTTTTTCGGTCCCCAAGTGTTTAAAGAAATAGAGTAGGTTAGATTTGTGATTGAAGAAAACCAAACAAGATTTGGTAAAACTAATAAAACAATTCAATATATATATATATATATATATATAATAAAAATTTTACACGGCACCATCACCGCTTTCTTGCTGTGCTTTCTCACTTGAATTTTTTTTTTCATTTTCTTTTTCTTTACACCACCACGCGTCCATTTTGTTTTTAAAGAATTGTTTTATAAAAATTAAATATTTCGCATATATATATATATATATATTATTTTAACTCCATGTCATATTTATTAAATTATTTCTTTACCATTTCTTTACGAATATGGGTATTACACTTACTTTGAAATTGTGTGTGTTCATCTTCCTTATTGTAGATGCACTCCCTATTTAAAAAATCTAGATACTTGGATCTTGATCTTTCCTCCACCTTCCTTGAAGTGCTCCACTCGCTCACTTTGTCTAGCTCTTCTCTTGATATAATCATGAACAATCCTTTAACATCGAGCACACTTGGCCTCTTTAACTCATCTCTCTCTAGAGGTGCCGCAGAATCCTCCCCATCTATCCAAACTTCATTTCCCACCATTAACATGGTGACTATGTCATCTTCTTCCAATGGCAAGTACTTCATCTCTGTCAATATTCTATTAAACAAATTAATGATAATGGTATTGAAAAAGACTAATACACATACCATCACCCATCTTCTTTCATCAAATAGCTCAATATTAATCATGCCTATTTTTTTGTATTTTTGCCACCAGAACCATAGCTCTGATACTACTTGTTGGGATTTTACCTCTAAAATCCACTTACTCAAATTTTATGCAAAAAACATAATCACAGCAATTAAATAGGCAAAACAAACAAATAGCAAGAACATAACAATTTAACATGGTTCAGCAAGCTCTTTGCCTACGTCCACTAACAAACCCACAACTTTATTAATATTCAATTACAACTTTAGGAAAAGCAAAGTTGCTAAACTCTTATTATCTCACAACCCCAAAGCCCCAATACAACCAAAGTTCTCAACCTGACTCTAGTTGTAAGTGACATATTTACTTGACAACCCAAAACCCCAATACACCCAACGCTTTCATCCTAACTCTAGTAGTAAACCCTTCTGTTTACAATGTATATGAGAATTATGAGTGTGCCTACTCCTCCTCCTATTAGAACAAACAAACATCCAATAGGAAACTATCACTATATTGCTACTAGAATAAGCAACCACAAAATAGGAAAACATTTTTCTCAAACCAATTAAAAAAATTTCTTGTAAGGATTTGAGCCAAAATCCTAACAAAGAGAACACTTACAACTAGAGTTAGGTTGAGAGCTTTGATTGTATTAGGACTTTTGGTTTGTGAGGTAGTGAGAGTTTAACAACTTTATTCTTCCTAAAGTTGTTTTTGAAGATTAATATATAAACTAGTAGAGTTGTTGGTGGACGTAGGCAAAGAGTTTACCGAACCACATTAATTTTTGTGTTATTACTCTTTATTTGTTTTGCCTATTTAACTATTGTGATTGTGTTTTTTGCCAAAAAAAATTAAGTAGGTGGATTTTAGAAGGTAAAATCTTAACAAGTGGTATCTGAGTTGTGGATGCGATGACAAAAACACTAAAGATAGGCAAAATTATTATTGAGTTATTTGATGAAGAGAATGACTTTTTTATTTAGCAAAGTTTCGTCAAAGATGTATTGATGCGACAAGGGCTCTACAAGACGATTTAAGAATCCAACCCACTAAAGATGATGAAATAAGGTTGGATGGATTGAGAGGTTCCTATGGTACCTCCAGAGAGATAAATTGAAGATGTCAAGTGTATTCGAGATTGAAGAATTGTTCGTGATTATATCAAGAGATGAACCAGACAAAATGAGGGAGTGGAACACTTCAATGATGGAAAAAGAAATATCAAGATTCAAGTGTCTAGATTTTTTAACTAAGAAGTGTATCTACAATGAGGAAGAGAAACACACACAATTGCAAAGCAAGGCCACGATGAAAGACTTTGAGGAGTTGGGTAGAATGAATGAGAGTGATAATGGAAAGGCTAATGAGGATGATAAGATGCAAGTTCTTGATGGTTCAAAGGTAATGATGAGAGATACCATGAATGAAGAGAGCTTGTACATGTTAAATAAGATGATGGTTGCTTCGAAAGGTAAGCAGATGAGATGGGAAGATCAAAAGAAAGACTTCTAATTGATGACAACGTGAAGAATTTGAGCCAAGGTGGAGATTTGTTTGAATTTTGGCTCAATTCCCCACAAAGAAGACTTCTAATTGGTTTGAGAAAAGTGATTTCATATTTTATAGTTACTTGTTCTAGTAGGAGTAGTAGTAGTTTCCTATTAGATTGTTGTTTGTATAAATAGTAGCAGTAGTCTACTATAATGTTGTTGTTCTTTTCCTAATAGTATTAGGAAAATATCCACTATATAAATGGGGTCCTAGAGAAGGTTAGAGGTACACTCATAATCATATACATTATAAACCAGAGGGGTTTACTACTAGAGTTAGGATGAGAGCTTTAGGTGTATTGGGGTTTTGAATTGTCAAGTAAAGAGAACACTTACAACTAGAGTTATGTTGAGAGCTTTAGTTGTATTGGGGCTTTTGGTTTGTGAGGTAGTGAGAATTTAGTAACTTTGTTATTCTTAAAGTTATAATTGAAGATTAATAAACCAATGGAGTTGTTGGTGGACGTAGGCAAAGAGGTTGCCGAACTACATTAATTTTTGGTGTTATTACTCTTTGTTGTTTTGCCTATTTAATTGTTGTGGTTGTGATTTTTGCCTAAAATTTGAGTAGGCGGATTTTAGGAGGTAAAATCCCAACAGATTAAATAGTGTTTCCAAAAACCTTTTTTGGCCAAATTCAAGTCAGAGTTGAAATGGTGCACACTTGTTTGTACAAGCGCTGACGTGCGACACTCACAATCAACTCATGTGACTGTTGAAATGTAGAAAAGCAAAAATTTCTACCCCTCTGTTCCTATATCTTCTCCTTCCTTAAGAGAGAACACTGATTAAGTGAAGGAGAAGATAAATTAAGAGAGACGTGGGCATTATTTTTCTTTTCGCTTGACTTTTAGCATGGCTGGCAAAAACCAGCACTTGTATCTACCTCATGCATGGAGAAACTCACACAGCATTGATAGGGGCCTACCTTTTCCCTCACAATGTTTTTAATTGTACCAAAATTTAAAATAAAAAAAAGTTTTGCTATTCTATATAAGAATTTGGAGGATTCATTACATTCTCTTTAAACAAAATATGGGGAATTTCCACTAATCTGTTTGTCAATAGGTTCTGATTGAATCCCTACATGCTAACTGGACGGTATGTTAATCATAAAATATGTTTTTTAAGCATAAGATTTTGAGTACTTGCTGCATCATGTACACCTAAGCATATCACTCTCTTCATTTGGGGGTTGATTTTCTGTATAATTTAAGCCAAAATATTCGAAGTTCTTGCCTTTTTTTTTTTTTTTTTTTTTTTTGTTCTATTTTAGTTTGGTACTTTAAATCTATATATATATAATAATAATAATAATAATAATAATAATAGGTCCTCTTACTAATGAAAAGAAGAGGAATTAATTTAAAATTTTTAAAGATTAAAGCGTGATTTGAGTTCAGGTTTAAACAAGCTTAAATTAATTTGTTTCAATCTAATCACAATAATTGTTATCTTGAAGAGATCTTGTTTAAATCTAACGAGGCTTAAAGATGAGTGATCAAGTATAATTCAATTGTTAACTGTGCTTCTCTTTTAAACAAAAGTTAATCAACCAATTTTGAAAGAAAGAAATTATGCTAACAACAATCTCTTGGATAATGTACAAGAAATTTTCCAACAAGAAGGAAAATTTCACAGTAGGAAAATTTCAGAGTCTATATAATGAAATTTCACAAGGGATTTACTTAAACATACTATAAGCTGGTAGGGAAATTTCACAACTGCATAGGCCTATAGGAGATTGCAATTTTAAGAATGAGAAATATTCTAATCAAACACACTTAGTTTTGACTAATTAGGAGATAAATTAAGGTACAATATTTCTAAATGAGAATCATCAAGATATTTCTCTGTTTGACTAGCTGCTTTAAAGATTTGCTATGATCTTGTCATCCCTCAACCATTTTTCTTCTGCTTGACACTTTCAGCTAGGAAGTTTCCTTGACTGATCTTATTATAGGTACAAATATATAATGGTTGGAGCTCTGCAATGATCAGTAAACAATACACAACCCATACAAGTTTGTCAGGTGAGATTAAAGCACACACATTTATTGTTCCATTAATATTGAGCTTCATTGTTTTTATTGAGAAGATTGAAAACAATGAACAAACACACAACCATCGTTCTCTTATCAAGTCTTCCAAACAGAATCATGCTGTAGGCCCTTTAAAAACATGGGATAATAGAGCTAAAATCCATCCTATGATGTGCCAAATAACAAATAAAATTGGTCTCTTGCGGCAAATAGCACGCGGGGCTCTTTAGCCAATCCTTGTAATAAACCATATGATATTGTTAGGTGGACAGAACGATGAAGGATAAGATGGTTTTTTTATCTTATCAGTGTATTTGGCAAGAGTTTTGGTTCTCTCAATTTTGAGAGGAAACTTTAGACTTAAGTTAAGTTCATCTTAGATAAGATTTTACTATCAAATAAAAACAATGTCATATCATCTTTTAAGAATCCAATAAAATATATTGTCGATAAGACATTATTTTTATTTGGTGATAAAATCTTATCAATAATTGGAGAATTAAAATAAAATTAATTTAATTTTAAAGCTCTCACTCAAAATTAAAATCTAACATGCAAATAGATTGAAATGATTATGAGATGTATCATTCTATCTTAATAATAAGATAAGGGTGGCAATATTGCCAGAGTAAAAGCTGTTAAAGCTGGAGCAATTTTTTTCAAATGAGAAAAGTACCCTAACATTTAAGACAATAAAAAATTATAATACTATGCTATTTATTAAAAATCCCTAGCCTCCTCTCTCTCTCTCACTCTCAACTATTTCAGATCAAAATTCTACTAGATTTTTCCTCTGTAAATCATGATACTACACGGCAGTTATATCAAATTTTATCTACTTCTTTCTCTCTCTCTCTCTCTCTCTCTCTCTATATATATATATATATATGTGTGTGTGTGTGTGTATCCTCCCCAATACAATTCAGTCTAAAAGAGAACTCACTACCCCAAGAATTAAAATTCTCTCAAAACAATGAACCTCAATTCTCAAAATCTGCATCTTTAACAGTTCACACCTCCTCTACAAAAGTATCTGTGAATGGCAAGCCTCATCTCCATATCTCAGCTGAAGAAATTATCTGTTTTCCTTAACATATTCTTTCTCTTGCTCCTCTGTTTCTATCTCATTTCTCTTCACCAAGACAATATTGAACCAATCAACATCACCAATAAATCTTTGATCCTCCATGAATACAACAGTGATGGCTGCACCGGCCTCCACGACTACACAGATTTCGAATCAAAGTGCGAGTATGTCAACTCTCAAGTAGGCTGCAAGCCAAAAGGGTACATAAATTTTCTTCAAATCTTTTATTGTACTTGTGGAAAATATCCTTTACTTGGTCATGTTATCCTCCTACTCTGGCTGCTTGTTTTCTTCTACCTATTGGGGGACACAGCTGCAAATTACTTCTGTTCTTCGCTCGAAAGCTTGTCTAAAATCTTGAAGCTCTCTCCAACCATAGCTGGAGTCACCCTTCTTTCGCTAGGTAACGGTGCTCCTGATGTTTTTGCTAGTATTGTTTCCTTCACAAGGTCTGGTAATGGAGATGTTGGGCTTAATAGTGTATTGGGTGGTGCCTTTTTCATTTCTAGTATTGTGGTTGGGATAATTAGTATATTGATTAGTCCTATGGAAATTTCAGTCGATAAGCCTAGTTTCATTAGAGATATCCTCTTCTTCCTTTCCTCACTTTCTTCTCTCATCTTAATCATTTTCATCGGAAAAATTACCTTGTGGGGTTCTCTTTGTTTTGTTTCTATTTACTTACTCTATGTTGGTACGGTGTCTGCCTCACATTTCTTCAACAAAAAGAAAGAGAGGAAATTGAATCCGACGTCGTCTCCTGTTTCAAAGATCTTATTTTTTAATAGCCATGATGAATTATGTGAGATGGGTATTCCCTTATTGGGATATGTTGATGACGAAAAGCCAATTTTAGTGGAGAAAACTGAAAATCAGGAACAAATAGTACCAAAGTTTTTCAATCTTGATTCAGTAACTTGTTATTACTTGGGTAAGTTCTTCCAAGTTTTGGAGTTGCCTCTCTATTTGCCAAGGAGACTAACTATACCTGCTATTAGGGAAGAGAAATGGTCTAAGCCATTTGCAGTGATTTCAGTCACATTGGCACCAGTTTTGTTGGCAGAACTTCTTAATTCTCAGATGAAGAAGAAAATGGGTTCAAAAAGCAGCCTACCGATTTACATGATAGCAGGATTCATTGGTTTAGTTTTCGGCAATCTTGCTTTTGTGACAACCAAGAAGAGTAGCCCACCGAAGAATTGCTTGTTACCTTGGCTTGCTGGTGGGTTTTTGATGAGTGTGACTTGGACTTATATTATTGCTGAGGAATTGGTATCTTTGTTGGTTTCACTTGGAAAAATACTTGGAATCAGTCCTTCAGTTCTTGGATTAACTGTCCTTGCTTGGGGCAATTCACTTGGAGATTTAATAGCCAATGTTACCATGGCATTGAATGGTGGGGCAGATGGGGCCCAGATTGCAATATCAGGCTGCTATGCTGGGCCCATGTTCAATACATTGATGGGTATAGGGATGTCACTTGTTTTCTCATCATTGTCTAATTATCCTTATGCTTATGTAATTCCTAGTGACACCTCTCTCTATGAGACACTAGGGTTCTTGATGGGAGGTTTGCTTTGGGCTCTTGTGATACTGCCGAGGAAGAACATGAAGTTGGACAGATTTCTTGGGTGTGGGCTTTTAGCCATTTATTTCTGCTTTTTGTTTTTGAGGTTGGCAAGGGCTCTTGGTGTTTTGAAACTTCACGGCCGTTCTTCCTCTCAAAGACTAAATTGGATGACTTCTTTGTAATTGTACTTAATGAATTTTGTAATTTTGTTAATAATTCATGAGAATGAGTAGGCAAACTTGTTCTCCTGGTATTTTTTTTTTTTTTCCATAACTAAAGAACCTTTGTGACTAGTCTCATTCCATCAACATCATACTCCTCATCATGTAACTTGTTTAGAAGTACTTTTTAGATTGTATAGAATTGAATTTCAAAATTAAAATTGCAGTGGAATTATGATTTTTTAAAATATTTTAATATAAAAAAAAATGATTTCACTTCAATTCCAAATTTCAATTCTATGTTATTAAACATAATACGGTGGTTTAGAATTGAAGTTTGTAATTAAAATTGAAATGAAATTATGATTTTTTTAATCATTTTAATATTAAAAAAATATTTAAATATAAATTTCAACCAAACATGACGTAAAATTATAATTTTTTTAAAAAAAATTACTTTAAAAAGATAATTATAGGGACACTCTATAGAGAAATAAATTGTTAATACAACTATTTGGGACTATGATTTAGGATTTTCTGGCAAACACCAGCAGTAACGTTGGGATCGAACAGAAAGTGCAGAAGAAGGTCACATCCAGCTTGGATTTTCATGCAGGTTGGAAGTCGGTGAGTACGAACGTTCAAAATGTGAAAAATTGCTGATGCAGGCACAAGTTACGGTTTTGCTCTGCAGTCAATAATACCCCACTTGGAGCTTGGAGTTGGACCACTCCCTTAAAAATGGGTCAAGGTAATTTGGTCCAATGAAAAATGGTTCGACTTGATGGTGATGATGGTTATGAGAGACAGTTTTGGAATTTGTATGGGTTGTCATTTGTCACTTCTAATTAAAAGTCCAGTCAGCAAAAAAGTTTCTTCTGCTAATAGGGCTAATACCGATTAGCCTATTTATAGCCTGATTGTAAATGGCTAAGTCTGGATTGGGCTCACAACCAGAACTTGTAAAACTGAATTGAGGAGTTCGGTTGGTTTAAGAGACTTATTTTGGAATGATTTTGAATCAAATCGAATTTAAATATTAAATTATTTGAGTTTAACTCGATTTAAAATGATCATATTTGAATTTGAACTTTAGTTCGAATCGAACTCAAAATTTAAACTCAAACTCGAACAATTTTTTGATGGTCCGAGCGTGATAATAAACGAAATTTTTTAAGCCCAAACTCGAGCTCATTGTTGGGCATTGAATTATCTATTCGAGCTCGAACTCGAACTTAAATTTTAATTTTAATAAATATGAATGTTGATTCAAGTTCAACTTTGTTCAAACTTGATAATATTTTATTAAACGTTCGAATCCACCCCTAGACTTAAAAAGCTCAACTTGAAATCCGTTGATGTGGTTGTGCTATGTGTACATCACATTTATTCCCTTTACATTTAGTAATTCTTAATTTCTCATATTTACACATTAATTCATTTCTCATATTAAATTATATCTCAGACATTCCCCATTCTATATTAACGAAAGTTACACTTTTCTTTATTTTTAAAATATTACTAAAACATATTCATATAAGTTAATTCATCAACAAAATTTTTCTTTTTATTCTATTTGTTTATAATTTACTTTTTCTTAATTGATAGAACTTATAAAATGAATTACTCTTTATAGTTTAATTTATAATTTTTAAAATAATTTATAATGAAATAATAGTGAAACTATTACCCTCAACAAGCTAAGATGTGCTATTAAATTAAAAAAAAAAAAACTAGAATTTTCTGTTAGCATGTGGAGTAGGACATGACGTTGACGCTTGTTCTCAACTTCATATCGTCGGAAGTTGACGCAACAATTCGATTACTAAGCCAGCCCAATTGACGTTGACGCAACAATTCGATTACTAGACACCTACCTTGTAACCCAACTCACACGAGCCCCGCCACAAGCAGTCAACATTACACACCAAGCCCACGCACACCAATACCTTAACCGGGTTGAGATACACCCCCGTAACACGTGGTGCTGCGGATGAAGGATTTTAAACGCAAGCTTTATGTACGCGGATGAACATTATTTCAAAGATTATAACTCATGAATATAAGGTTGAAACCATCTATGTAAATAAATATTATTTTTAATTTATGTAAAAATGGAATGAGGATGTTTTGAGATTATTTTTAATAATAAAAGGTATACTTACTAACAATTTCAAGGTGTTCCCATTTAGAGCTGGTCAAAAGTTGAGCTCCTCACAAAGGGCTCGTGGCTCGACATTTTAGACTCAACTTAGCTATGTGGTTTTTACCCGAGCTGAGTTTAAAGTAATGCTCGTGTAACTAAATAAGTCAAGTTCAAACAAAAAGAAGTTTGATTTGTTTGGATTGTCTATTGACTTAATTATAAATTTTTTTATAAAATATTAAACAGATCAACTCATTAGGCTCGAGCTCAAACTTATTTAAGCTTGAGACACACTCGAATTAAGCAGAGTCGAGTTCAATCTCATTAAAATAACTTCAAACCGTGTTTATTTGTAAGTTTTCAAATTCAACTCGAGCTCGATCATGATTTTTCAAACTCGACTCGAACTCAATTAATTCATCGAGGTTGCAAATCAAACTTGAGTTTTTCAATTGTTCTTGTATAAAAATGGTTTTTTATTTTTTATTTTTATAATTGTGTAGATCTTGTATTTAAATATTTTTATGTTAAAAATATATTTTAATGATTTTAAAGTACCCTGTACAGAGGGAAAAAAAACTCTTAGCTGATTGCTGTGAGGCTCTTGAAGAAGCAAATCATGTCACCGTCAAGTCTGATTTGATAGCTTAAAATTGCTATGGACAAAGACGCATATGCGAGTATTCAGCTGGTGTTTGCTTATGCCGCGTTGTGCCAAAATGGTGACAACGGCAAAATTGACACCCATCTTCTCATTCAAACGAATCTTGCTTCTAGGCAGAAAGTCCAGTTCATATGCACCATGCATTGTCACTCAAACTTGTAATAGAAGAAAACAACTAGTGTGTATGTCACTCTTTTGTTTACTGCCAAGTATAGTTTAATAGATTCTGGCTTCATGTTACACGTGTATACAAGAAAGAATTGGACTTGATTACCGAGAAGCAGGAACTAGTCCCATACCAGGGAAATTCTTGTTTGAACCGAATTCAATAGACCAGGTGCACGAGTCTATTGAACTTGGTGTTGGCAAATGTAGACAATAAAAAATTGGACTTGGTTGTATCTTAAGCGGGAAGCATATAAACAAATCATGTTGTTTGAATAGAAAGTAATGTTATACATATCTATCACTTTTAAATTTTTAATCATTATTTTCGATCATTTGAAAAATTGAAAAATATGTAGTAATTTTTAAGAAGCAACTATTGATAATAAGTGTTTTATCAATTTTATCTTTATTGAAATCATTGTAATAAATGGGGATTAAAGCTTATAAACGGTGTGTTTGAATTTGATAATCTATTTTGATCATAAGTATATCTTTACTGTACAAGTAAATCATGTCATAAGGTAAAAGCAATACAAATTAATAAATCCATCTACTTGATTACATTATTTACAAAATGGTAGTTAAAGGACTAAGTATTTGTATAATAAATTTGAAGAGACCCGAGTGTTAGAATCAGCCTCAGAGAGAGAGAAATCAAGTACACAACTAAAAGCCCCCCTCCCAAGACCCCATCAAGCCTCATATCTCTTCTTGGAAGAACCACTACTGCCCAAATCAAACCAGCAACTAGAAACCCCAATGTCTCCATCAGATAGGGATCTCTAGTGATCAAAACAGATGATGGGTATTCATACCAAGAAGAACCAACAAGAGACAATCCTAAACCAAACAGTGTGTTGAATATAGGACCAGCATAACAGCCTGATATAGCTATTTGTGCCCCATCAGGACCACCTTTCAAGGCAATTGACAAATTGGTTATCAAATCCCCAAGGGAATTGCCCCAAGCAAGGACAGTCAGCCCTAGTATTGAAGGACTTATACCATTTATGTACCCAAGTGAAACCAATAAGGCCACCAATTCTTGAGCTGTAATGTAACTCCAAACCATACTCATTATGAACCCTCCTGCTAGCCAAATGAATAAGCACTTCTTTGGGGGGTTTGATTTTTCAGTTTTCACAAATGCAAAAACTCCCAAAATTAATCCAAAAAGAAACCCCATTCCATAAATCACTAGGGTTGTATTGAAATTGACCTTATCATCTCGAGAATTCCAAAGAGTTGACAAGAGAATTGGTGCCAATGTCACTGAAACAACTGCAATTGGCTTAGACCATCTCTTTTCGCTAACAACAGGAATTGTCAATCTCCTAGGCAAGTAAAGGGGCATTTCAAGGACATAAAGCAACTTATCACAAGTAGTTGATAATATTAAACAAAAGCAACACTTGTTCACTTCTCCATCACTTTTTACTGATAAATCCCCTGCATCTATACAATTAAGCTCTTCTATCTCTATGCCATTCAAAATTGGTACACCCAAATCATTTCCACTGCTTGAACTTGCATCAATTTCAATAGCCTTTACACCATTAGTCCATCGATGATGCGAGACATACACAAAACCCACATAAACAATATACATCGAAGAAAAACCAAAAGCACCCCACAGATTGATCTGACCATGAAACAAGATCACAACTAAGGATATAAGAACCAAAAGGAAGAAGCAAACATCTCTCACAAAAGCAGATTTGTTGACTCGTACTCCTTTTCCGCGCAATAAAATGCTTATGATCCCAACCACAACGCAAGTTACAAAGGAAGCACCCCCTAGAACTGTATTAAGGCCAATGTCACATGTCCCATTTCCCATGAAGGAGACTAAACTGGCAAAAACATCTGGTGCACCATTGCCAAGAGAAAGGAGAGTAACGCCAGAAATTGTAGGGGACAATTTCAATAGCCTTGATAGGCTTTCTAGTGAAAAACAAAAGTATTCAGAGGCTGTGTTTCCCAAAACGTAGAACAGAACTAGAAGCCAAAGAAGTAGAAGACAATGACCCAGCAGGGGAAATCTTGCAAAATTGCAGTACAATATTGAAAGGTAGTCGATGTAGCCTTGAGATACACATGGCTCGTTGGATTTAAGGTAAAGGCATTTGGCTCTGTAGTCATCTAAGTGTTTTAAGTCTTTGCAATCATTCTGACTGCTGCCATTCAAGGGGATGTAATTATTGTTTAGAACAAGAAATTCTGGGGAGTTGAAATATACAATCCAGAAAACACAAGTCACTACAAGAAACGAAATGTTCAAGAAAGTGACATATTTCTTGTGTGAACTAATAGATACAAGGAAACCCATTAAAAAAAACTGAATTAAACCCAGAAATACTGGACTAAATCATGAATAAACAACTGGGTATATGATCTAGGATGACTTTCTTTTCTAAATTTGAACAAGAACACCAAATAAAAGAGGGCATGAATATCAAAGAGAAACTAACCTTGCTGGGCATGTACAAATGTTGAGAGGTTTATGATAAATCTCATTGTTTCTGTTTGTGCAGGACAAGTACAAAAAGGCAGTAATAGTGAAAACGTTGGAGATTTGTACAAAGTGGGAAAATGTTATTCTATAGAAGATGGATAACGACTGGTTCAGGTGACCACTAAAGTCCGCTTGTCTCGTAGCTGCATCAAAGGCATCTTTTTAGGGAGAGGACTTAAAGCCAATGGTACGTGTGGCAGTTGGTTAGGTGTCCCCTTCCATTGGTTTTTATATTATCGAATCTATACAAGCTGGGAAAGTGATGGAAACAAAATGGGAAAAAGGTGCCAGCATGATGAGCTTCTCAAGTTTAACGATAAACGTCTTTCTTTTATAAAAGGAAAAATTCTGGGTATTTTTAGTTTACCGCAGGAGTTATAGGAAGATAAGATTAAGAATAATATGATATATTATAAAAAATTTAAAAAATTAATATTTTAATTTTATATTTGAATCATTAGATTGCTTGAATAAAATTAAAATGAAATAAAAAATCTACGTATCTAAATACTTTAATATTATTTATTATTTTTAATAATTTTTATAAACATAAAATTTAATTATATAATAATAATATTAATTATTATTAAATTATTATTTTTATCATCATAATTATAATTATTATAATATTATTTTTAAAAAATTATTATAATTAATAATCATAATAATTATTATGATTATTAATATTATAATTATTATTATCGTTATTACTATAATATTATTATATTATTATTATTATAAAAGCACTATTATTATTATAATATTATTAGAATTATTTTTTTTATTATCTTTTTAAACATAATAAATATATAATTAAAAATAAATTTTATAATGTTTCAAAAATATTCTTAAACGCGAATTCTTGTTTGAAGTGTTGTTGAAGTTCAAATTAACTTAATTATGTAACGAGACATATTAAATTAAAAAGTAATTGTCCCGAAAAGTCAAAAAAGGAATCATGAAGTCGGTGGTGCAAGAATAAGGAGGCAATCACTTTTTAACCTTTTATTTTGCTTCTTTGTGGGAAATTGATTGGTGGGGTGATGGGATATGATAATCTATATTTATGATATAAGTTTTGACTTTTAAGTTAAAATGGTATTCTTTATATTTTTATTATTTTATGGCAGTTAAATATTTTTATAGTATAAAAATCATAAAACGATGTATTATGATAAGAAAATAATACTACATGGCAAATACATATTTTATGGGATTTCGATCATTAACAAATCGAATCCTAATTGAAATTATCCAATGACCTCACCCTCCACGCCAACTTAAGATAAAAGACTATACTGAGAACCATCATTACGACGATATGATGTTGAGGTTTTTCTAAAAAACACCATTTAATGTCTGTCAGGGTATAAATAAGCCAAAAAAAAAACTATTAAACGATAAGTGTTTTAAACAGGCCAAAACAACATTAAATTTGTTAATAAATTGAGGAATATGTAGCTTTCTGCGTCATATTAACACGAATTTAATAAACATGATTATACGTTAATATAATTAAAAAAATTAAATTCATAATTTTTGTGTCGAAATCATATATTTAAGTTATTTTTATTTTTTAAAAGGTTATCAAAACTTTATTTTATTTAATTTTTATTTCTGATGAGAATTAACTCACATGTAGATACCCTAACAAATTTACCAGGGTTTTCAACGACTCATATTTATATAAGAGTACTGATACCATGGAACTGGATCTATAGAAGTTATCACGAAATCAAAAAAGTTTACTAGTAATCATAGAGAAATTGAATAATAATTTTGATATTTAATTTTTTTAAAATTGATACAATTATTATTTAATTTCTTCATAATTATTAGTGAATTTTTTTCGATTTCGTGAGAAATAAAATTTCTATCGAACAAGTTCCATAAAATCTAGACACTTTATATAACATGTGAAATAAATTTAAAGTTAGAACCGAATAACACAGAACAAACCCAAATTTCAATAAAGAAAAACGAAGGATATATTTTGGCGTATCAACAAATTGTCCGATTCAAATTGATAACAAAACTCATGAAAAATGTTTGATTTTTCTTTATTATTTCTTGGGCTGAGCTTGAGATATCAGATATATCTACCCAGTGACAAATTGGATTTTCACGAGCTCTTTTCAAATCCAACCCAATATATTTACGCGCCAGAAAAATTAACCCGACTCCTTTACAACAGATGAGAATTATATGCCCGGTTCAACCCGGCCCATATTGAGGTATAACCCAGCTTAATTCCGTCCTTCTCTGATCACTCTGCATCGTTAACAACGAGACGCACAAATCAAAAAATCATAAAACTAGCGATTTCTCCAAGGTCCTCTCTCTTCCAAATCGAATTGGCAAAATACCCTTTTCTTCATTTTTCTGTTTATTATCATAAAAGAATCTTCTTTTTTTCAAGTTCAATTATATAGTTCTCTGTTTGTGGGTTTTTTGGCACCAAAATGGATTCTACTTTAAAAATTGCCTCCTCAATCATTTTTCCAACCAATTCTTCACCGAAATTGAATCTTAATAACAAAGTTCTTTATGGGTTTCCATTCAATGGAAGGAAGTCCTTGACAAAAATCTGCACTGTCTCTCCTAATGGCTCTGTTTCTCATGGGGTTAGTCTCTCCCTATATGTATATTTTCATGTATAACATTCTCTTAAGAATACCGCAACTTGGGTGTATAATTGCGGTTTCTGAGTTTAATTTTCTTTATTTATATGGAAACAATTTCATGTGCATAATTATATGCTTATGAGATGTCTTATATGGTTCATATGTTTTACGTTTCCAATGCATATTTGTGATATTCTATGTTCCAATTTTCTGCAACAAGTGCTTTTAGGTTTTCGTTATCACTCTTTTGATTGATATTTCAAACAACAAAATGGTTCACGTTATAACTGTCTTCACTGTTTGATCGTATTCAAGAGTAAGGTGAAAGCATAATTACCCATATTTTATTTGATTTTTAAATATTTGAGTATGCTCAGAAATCAAAATCCACTATCACCCATAAGGACCCCTGAAAGAAATTTGGAGTGAATTTAAAATTTCTGTATCTTTAAGGGAGTGTTGTGTTTTAGAAATATCATGACATCACCTTACCTTCAAGTCCAGCTTGTTTATTGCATAGCAGTGTGGGGGGGTTCTTCAATAGCAATGAGAATCAATCACGTAGATTAAAGTATTTGCACTGTGCTCTGAGGCACAATGCATATGCATTGTGCTATAGTACATGGATGGGTAGGTATGCGCTTTTGGAGAAAAGAACTAATAATCTCTCATTCCTTGGGCAGACAAAGCAAATCCTAGCTTAATAAAACCAGGATAAATGCAAATAAGTCCAAGAGCAGGAAAGTGAGGACATTCCATTAGGACAAGGCATATTTGAAAAGATAGGACTGATGGAATAATTGCTGGCTATTCAGAACATGAATTCTTCAGTAGTTCAGTTATTATATATGTTCATTAAATCCATCAGGTTGTTCCATGAACATTTGTTTGCATGTTTCTTTTTCCAATGTAGGAATTAGGTGAAGGGCCAAATGTAAATTGATAATCATTTTATTTGTCATCATGCGCTTGGAAAATCGTCAAAAGTAAATGTCAGATGGCTTTCTACAATATGAATTCTGTAGTTGCCTGGTTTACATTCTTGACATATAATAGCTTTTTTCATTCTTCTGAGTGTATAAAGTTCTCTGACATTGTAAGTGTAGTGAAAGTTCCAGCCCTCTTTGTCCGCAATTCTGCATGCATGTGCATGTCTCTGTGTGTGTGTTCGTGCAGTCATGCACGATGAAAATATTTTGAAGTGTTACGGATATCTATCGCTGATTATAACATTCTCTTGATACAAGTCAGATAGGGATATACATATTTGAAGGATATATTTTGATGTCACAGGCCGAGTCAAGTCCAGCAGGAGATGTGCACAGACGAAGAAGCATTCTTGAATCTTTGTTTTGTTACGATAAGCCCATACCGGAGGAGAGAATTGAGAAGCCTGTTGGGGTATCATTGGCTGAAAAGGTGATTGGACATAATCCTCAGTGCTCTGATTGCCAAGTCAAAGGTGCAGTCCTTTGTACCACCTGCTCTGGTTCAGGTTTATATGTGGACTCAATATTGGAGAGCCAAGGCATCATTGTCAAAGTCCGTTGCCTAGGTAAAATTTGTTCCCTCTCTGACCAAGTTTCTGTTGTAGGCACATATACATGTTCTTGGATATGCTATGCACTCCACAGTCTCTCCTGTGCCCAACTGATTTCCACCACTTATTATGTCTCTGAAATTATTGATTAGGAATTTGTGATGTAGTTTTTTGAAATATTCTGTGACAGATCTCCTTGACAAAAAAAATACCATTTTCATAATTTGGGAAAAGCCTGTATAAGAAAGCTAATAGCGAGGGGCCATTAGCTGCAATGTTAAAAAGTCTTGAACAGCCAATGTAGATACACAAATTCAAGGGAGGGGCCACTTCATGCAGAGGCCCTGAATTTCAGGATCATATATGCTTATCTCTGTGTATCTTTCAGATTTTACAAGGAGTAGGAAAACTCACGATTTGGATGTTCCTGATCGTATATTTTTCTTTCATGATCCAAAGGGTTTCGAGATCAATTGTGGGGTCAGTAGTCTTTACTTACGTTGCCAACTGTGTTGTTACTGCTATAATTGGAGGAATCCCTGTCTTGGAGAAAGGGAAAAAGAAAAAAAGGAAAAATTAAAGAGGAGTATTTGGCCCTTTTCAGTTTTCCATCACTGATGGAGCTTGGTCACTCTTTCCCTGTAATACTCTATAATGGTACAATTTGTGTGGATGTTTGATTCCACAAGAAAAAGTATTAGTTCTTTATAAGTTTCTTTTATGTATATCTATAATTGCGTTGAAATAAATTTGGGCCAAACAGCTTTTCTTGTTTGTCAAGAATGATGCTCTGCCTACTCACAAAACACCTTGGTCTTGTTAAAACTAGCATATTGATATAATAGATTAGAAGATAATGAAAATGATGAAATTTGGCTGTTTCACATATATGGAACTATTATTGAAAAGTGTAAAATTTTATGTTGAACTATGTGTTTTGAAGTTTCATTGAATTCTTCGATAGAGAAGCGGGGTGATGCCATGACTTATAATTAATTATCTGGTTTCTATTTGTTGATTATATATGTAATGCACACTTATGATTTGATAATTCTTACCATGTAGGTTGTGGGGGAACTGGTAACATTATGTGTACGGAATGTGGTGGTCGTGGTCATCTTGGATCTAAATGACTTGCGTGATTTGCTTCTTTTCCTTTCTTGATGATGTGTTTTATGTGCGGTAATGTTTTTTTGGTAAGTTATGTGTGGTAATGTTTACACGTTGTAATCACATTCACTATAGTCTTGTAGTCTTTTTTACAGGAATCGTTCCATGGTTGATGATTTGTTATAAATATATTTCAAGATTTATAGTGATGTATCTGACACAAGTCATTCTTCCAAGGTGTTTTCCTCTACATTCTTTGATATGTTGAATGGATTGGACCATTATCTGCTTTATTGGCAAACTATGAGTATTACTGTTGATTGTCCCATTACTATGCTCACTTTTCAGTACATTGAAATGCATCTGCATGCATGACTTTGGCTACTTGAGGCTTTAAAACTGAAAATGAAGTCGATGGAAATTGTAAAGGGGGCTGTGATAAAAGCTAAACTGATTCGGTGAGGTGCCAACCTCTGCTGTTTTGGAATCACTTTTGTAGCTGGCTATGTTTTGATTTTGGCATATGATCAAAGAAAGTATTTCATTTGCATAAAGTTCATCAATTTTGAACATAATGTGTGATCTCTAAGAACACTCAAATGTCATTTACAGGGAAAGAATAAAAGGAAAGCAAAAAGATTAAATCACTCTTGTGACTTCACATTCATTTCAACACCATCTGATGTTTCTTTAGTTTTACCGTACACCTTTTTAGATCAACATGCTGGATCTCAGTCATCGGCTGTGCTGCTGTTCCTCCACAATGTACATGTTAAAGTGAGTTCCCATTTCCCAATTATTGTTAAACACTGTATCTCTGAAGCTCCTGAAGACGGCCTGGGATGGTTGAGTCGAATCGGAGGTTCTGTGGGTTCTCTGTATAGGCAACATAGTAAGCTGAAACGCATGCTTGTGGCCATGCCATTGCTATCCGGCACTGAAACACAACCAAAGATGTGAAAGTTAATTTCCTTTTACAGGTTTTAGGATTTTGAATATGTTTATTATAGCTCTCAGATTCAGCTGAAACTCTTACCATGAAGTAGCCTATCAAGAAACCATAGACACAGATTTCTGTAGCATAGCTCTTGTGGATTAAAAGTGTCCATGTTCCTCCAACCAGGCTGCATATTGCACCCCCTGCAACCCCACTGAGAAAACAAAATGACCCTGTGAGATCTGTGTCAATTAGCTGCTGGAATCCAACCCTTCTGAACATTTCCCAGGTATCAACTGATGCCTGGACAAACCCTTTGTTGTATACCCCTACTTGCACAAACCCCCACCGGTTTCCGTATGTTACAAGTGTTTTAGCAACACCAGAGTAGCAATTAGCACACGAGAACAGGAACTCGTCTCTGTCCCCTGCAATCAAATTCATGGTTCTGGCTGAGCCACGGACAATCACAATGATCGGAACAAGGGCCGAGCCTATGCAAACACTCCCCATCAAGTGCTTCACTGTATCGCGGAAAGCAATCCTTGTGTCCATATCAGCCCCGCACGCGAAATTAATGTATCTTACCCTTGAGATTGTAACTTGCTGCATGTTCTTGATGACTTGCATACTCCATGCCAGACTTATCAGAATCACTGAGATGAACAAGATGTCTAAACCAGTTCCAGTAGCGGTTGCTCCTCCAATGCCGGACACCAAGAGACTAGAGTAGACAACACTGGCAATGATCGATAAAGTTACCAGCGTCATGGTTTTAGCAGGAGGGAAAGCTATAGAAACGGATAAGACCCTGCCAGCGTATTCAAATCTGGGATTCACCCAACAGCCATAGAGGGACTGAAGGAGGGCGAAAACAACTGCAACAGCCCCTATTGCGGAACTCGCTGTGGAGCTAACTAAAACAAGTAAAATACCGACAGCACACGTTAGCAAAGGGCTAAGCCAAAAGGCTGCTCTAATTGCTTTTGATGGTTTGCATAGAGTGATCCATTGCCATGTGAAAGAAACAATTCCTGCGCATCCTGTTGAAGCAAGGAGTGGAGGGTACCATTTCTTTGGGTGGAAATGGTGAGTATGAGCAGAGACTAGACCACGGACAGTTAAGACGATTACTAAGATGGTGATCAAGATTAGGTGCGAGTAGAAAAGGCATCTAAAGAGCTTCCTGGCAAATTGTCCCGCCACCGTTGCTTCGAGTTGGATGCTTGGTTCTTGAATCTACAGACCATAAACAGAGGAAAGTTGGTTTTTCTATATATATATATAAACAGATAGTCAAACTTAGTAATAGTAGTATATATTACTCTATTAAACATGGGGGTGAAGTAATTGCTTGAAGATGGAAGAAAACAAGATCAGAATCAAGCAACGAAGAATCAAGAATAAAGAGATTTGGAGGCTTGTTTGCAGAAGAAGTGAGAAGGAGAAGGTCAAAAACAAGAAGCCTGTGGGGAAATCACAGAGAGAGGCTTAATGGGTAAGTATTTAATACAAAAGAAAAAGCAAGAACAAGAAATGACTTGAGAGAAAAAGAGACCTTGATGTTGCTTGTAGATGGAATTCTGTCTTGTTGAATTTGCATGTGAAAGTTCTGCATACTTGTAGTAATAGTAGTATTTGAAATCTTCAATATTTCATTGTGATGACAACCTCCTCACAGTCTGCTCCTTGGGTTTTGATTAATAATTCTTGGTCTTTCTCTCACTTTCTTGTTTCCCAAGATTCAGCTAACTCTCAGATGGAAAATCCTGTAGCTTGAAAAGGATAAAGATGAAAAGGAATTCAAATATTATTATAAAAACTACTCAAAGACTTAAAACTTGTTCAAAGTCTTTTTAAACTAAACTAATCACCACACATTGCATGAAAGCTGACCGAGTATTACTCCCTCTTCTTTTAAACCCATTCGATCTTTCTTGTTGCCTTTGTGTTTTGATTTTGCTGACGTAGCTTGATGACGTTGGTAGCTGATGCAAAACATTGTATTTGTATGATAAAAAATTTATTAATAATTATTAAATAATTTTATTAATAATATTTGTATAATTATTATTCATATTATTGATAAAATTACTTAATAATTAACAGTAAAATTTTCATCAGACCCAAATACTACGATTTACTTAAGTGTAGACAAGAGTGTCTCGTTGGTAGAGGTTCGACCCAAATACTACGTTTTACATTAGTGTAGACATGAGTTTCTCGTTGGTAGAGACAAGTCAACAATGGTAACGTCTCTCTCTCTCTCTCCATTAAAGAAATTAATGTGGTCCACGTGAGGCAGTTGGATCGGTTACCAGGTTAGGCGTTTGGAATCTTTATCTTTTCTTTTATGATTACTTGAAAGAAATTGAAAGAGATGATCTTTTTCTTGTTTTTTAAAGATGAAATATTCATATTTGTTCGGTTGAACTGCTTAGCTACTTTTGTTTTATCATTACTGTTAATAAAAAAGTAATTGAGTTATTAATTATTTTAAAAATATAAATTAATGAAAAACAATTCAATTAATTCTCGATAATTTAATACGTTTCTTAACGTGAAAACCGAATTGAAATCGAAATAAAAAAAATTCAAATATTTGAAATGAAAAAGAATTTAATCAAATATTAAATAAAAATAGCTCAAGGATTCGAAACCAAGATTAAAAACTCTGATATCATATTAAAAATAATTAAGTTATTAATTATTTTAAAAACTTAAATTAATAAAAAATAATTAAATTAATTTTTTATGCTTTACTTGAGAAGAGATAAAAATCATAGGTCTATCCATGAAAAGTTTATGGAGTATAAAATTACCAAAAATCACTTTTTTTTTACTTTAAAGATGACAAAGATATGAAAGTTAATCCATAGTTTATAATATTTTAGTGGAAGGAAACAACAATTACACTTTCAGCTTTATCGTGTTCTACTGAGGAAAAAGATTTTAAGTGGTGCATGGTCAAATTAAGAGAATCGAAAAAGGAATAAAGTAAAGAAAGATGAAAATTTGACTACCATTTAGCAATTTCTAGTTGAGAGAAGTGGAAAAAGGAGCAAAAGAGAAAGTTCAAGTAAACTGCTGCATCGAGAGAGAATCTGATGATGACTACAAACAAAACATTGCAACACACAAAAAGATTTTGTTGCATTAGGTGAGATGCAAAAGAGTAGGGGAGACCCAAGAAACTACCAAATAAAACATTCCCCCAGTTAATCAAATCCCAAATCCTACAGTAATCAGAGCAAAGTCAAAAATTAGTATTCCGAGCACAAACAATGAAATATGATTAATACTCTAAAAACAAGATTGGAAAGAGATTAAAATGATGAAGTATTCATGGAATATGTTGCTTTATGTTCGATTAAAAAATAATAAGATTAATTTATTATTTGATTTTAAATAAAAATTAATTTAATTTTTATAAAAGTGTTGACCCTGAGATCTATTAATAACCATTTAGAAGTACACTAATAATTACACTAAAAACAAATTAAAATCGAAATTATCATTTTATCTCTTTAAAGTTATTAGTGGATATTTTTGAGTCTGTGTTAATTACCACGGACTCAGATCCGTGGGTTCAACACTCTTTTAATAATTAATAGTAATTTAGTTCATTACAAAGAGGTGAATTAAATTTGATTTAATTCCACTATGGTTTAATTACAAACAGATTAAAGGGTACACAGTACACACACCATCCCACACCCACCGGTGAAATGCACGTGGATCACACTCCCTAACTACAAAGCTTGCTGCAGTTGTTTACTGCACGTGATTTGGCCAAGTTTAGCCATAAAGCAGTACACAACTAACCATCATTGGCCTCCTCTTTCATCACTGTTTTATTGAGTAAAAAAAATAAGGTTAAAACACAATCGCATCCTTCACCTTTTAATACATTTTATGTTCGAATCAGATCAGGTCGGTTTTCGCATCAAATCAGATTTTGCCACCCTTAATTACAATACTAATTGTTATAGTAACTGTCTCAATGAAATGCAAGTTAGGCAAGTAACCTTCCTGCGACCAATTTTACAATCTAGCTTTTCATAATCCCCAAACGAAGCATAAAGATTATTGCATGCACTACTCTTCTTGAATTAATTTGTAAATATTTCTAACTGCACTTAATCGAGAAGAGGGTAGAAAAGGGGGAAAAAAGAGAGACAATCTAAATACTGGAGAAGTGAAATAGCAACAAGCACTAGAAACTACAGATTTTTTTTTGGGTACATTGGCGAGGGAGCGAGATCGAACCCGGGTCTCCTATATGAACAACCCGGAGATGACAATTAGACCAAGATGCCCGAATCAGAAACTATTTCATTATAATGGTAGAAACATTAAGGAACAGAAAACAAAGGAGTCATAAAATTTCCATGTGATGGATCTCTTTCATTCATATGTAAATACCTAAAAAGAAAGTGCCACCAAAAGAATCTTATAATTTCCCTTCACATCGATTCATATGTAACTATACCTAACAAATAGCTGCCACATAAGCATTCATCATGGATGAACACCACTTTAAAAAGCAAAATATGTACATTGAGTCCACCGAAACTAACTGAAATCACTTGCTAAGAGAATCAAGCTTCTGGCAGAAGCGTTCCAAGCCTTCAGGGCGGAACCAGTCTTTTACCATCTGCAGTGTATCAATGAAAAGCAACAATTTGTCATTAAAATGTTTTGTTTTAACAAGTAGGGCATTAGAAGGACATCAAGGGAATGGCAACCCAATTACAAAGCTACTTACAAGATAAACTCTATAGATTCAATAAAGTCTTTGTCATTTACAACAAAAATAAAATAGCCACTACACCAAAAGTTTATTGTGTGAAGCCATCTATCTTCAATCAAAGTGAGTGACTTCTCCTCCCCATCAAATACCCTCCTATTCCTTTCATTCCACACAAATAAAAAGATAAGAGAGCGGAATCAAGGTAATAGATTTCTTCAACTCCCTATGCCCATGAATGCCGCTCCAAAGCTCCAACTCCTTAGCAATTGTTTCAGTCCCCACCCAACTAATCCCTCAGCATATGCCATATCCCATGGGATCTAGTACAAGGACACCACAGAGAAGTTGAGCCATGGTCTCAACTAGTCGGCGTCCTCCTTACAAAGGTAACACCGGTTAACAAGAATTTTACCCCCATCTTGTAAAGTTATCACTAGTCAAAATCCTACCCCAAGTCACTTTCCAAGCCAAGAAATCACCTTCTAAAGGAGCTCCAGAATTTTTCATTAAAATACATTATCGTTATTTTTCTAATAAGCCATTAAAATATATGATCTAACTAAGCTAGAAAAAATAAACATGAGATCAGCAGAAAAGACCTACAAAGTAAGGATAATCCTCAATGCTAAAATTCTCAGGAGCATGTTCCATGAACAAACTGATAAAGTAGAGAACACAACTACCACATTCTTCACCATTTCGCTGTTGTGGCACCTGAAAAGGATAATTTTAAAAAAAAAATATTATAAATGAAAATATGAGGAGACGAGTCCAAAAAACCACCAAGAGCTAGTAACATTGTCACCTTAGGCACCAACAAAGGAATTTGAGAAATCACTTTTTTGTTCTCAGGCCTGCCCTCTACTTTATATATATCAAACACAAACCTGAAAACAAGGAGCGCATGTTGATCACTTAGGCTGCTATGCTAAAATAATGAGGCACATTTTGAAAAAGGAAACATACTTCCTTATATCTGGTTCAAGCCGCCTAGGGTTTGCCATTTGTAGTGAATCAAGCAACAACATGCATGGTGTTGTGGTTTTTGATTGGAAACTCTCTCCAAAGTTGCAGAAGATCAAGAGGTTCCAGTGACTCCTAAAGAAACAGCAATTCAAGCAAAAAAATTCCATGCACTTAATAGAGAGGATAGTTAGCATTTCAAGGTAATGATAATACTTACCAGCACACTATAGGAACAAAAACATATTTCTTCAGGAAAATATGCTTGCCCTTAATCCATGACAACACCTTTGTTCTATGGGTTGCATTCCTATACAAGGAAAACCATAAGCAGTCCATGTATGTAAAGGAAGTCTTCTTATCATCCGAGAAGCTCCTCCACAAATTTCTGCACAGTTTATACTTATATATTCAGAACACCGGCGATAAATTTGAATATATTAGAGAAGATTACCAAGAATATGACTTACTCCATGTAACAGGAAAATGCCTCAGAATCTAGCCTCTTCTTTAGCTTAGAGATAGCATACTTGCACTTGACTCTTCTCTCTGATCGTTCACGGTGAGGGAATGTTTCCGAAAAACATGGGGCCGTCAATCGAATACACCTTAACTTTTCTTTAGTTATCTTCTTTTTGCGAGCATGCAAACTGGCTAGAACATGCACCCAACACGTGCGATGTTTAGAGATAGGATAGTCCTCATAAACCTCTGTCAAGAGTATAACACACTAATTTCTCAAACTTCTGCATTTATTTCCCAGTAAATAATTTTCAAGAGATATTATCCAAACACAACAGAATTGAATAGGTTGCTCTATTGACTGCCAAGAATATCCAGTAAAATGCAGACATCTCCAAGGGCTTTTTTTTAATGTTTCGTATTTATATCATAGGGGCTCAAAATAGAGACAGGAAGCTCCAAAGGAACATAATCTAAGTCTCTTTTTTGCTTGAATTTTTCTTTTTCACATCAGATACCTAGGGAAGTAATTTTTCTAATTATTAACAGATATTAAGTTCTGCAATAGTACACTCCATACATAGAAAAATTATTGCATAGCACTAGTCCATAAAAGATACATGACACAAGATATTTTCAACCATTGAATTAAAACAAAATCTCTCCATTTCTCTCTGTTCTCACGCTATACAATGGTTAAACATGCTTTTGTTTCATGTATCTTTCATAGACCAAGTGCTAGGCAAGAATTTCTCCCATACATAAACTAACAAAGTTCACCCTGCAGACCATTTTGCAGCCAAGTTTAAATGAACTTTCTATCAAATCATATTAGTATACAAAAGCATGCCACTTGAAATGCAGCATAAATTCCTAATTTCATTAATTTTAGTTTTAACTCCATCGCAGCATACAAAAACGTATCCCTAGAAATAGCACAAAGAAACAGAGACAAAGAGCACACAAAATAAACGCATGTATACACTAATAACACTGAAAGACTAAACATGTAGCTTCGTTACATGACATAAACAGAAAATACCTTTTGCAAGTACAAATTACTCACACTAGAAAAAAAAAAAAAGGGAAAAAAAACCTAATTAAACGGCTGAAAATAACTTACCATGAACCGAAGACACGAGATCAATAGGTTTAGTTTCATCATCGTCAAGCTTTCTCTTCCCCATTGATAAATCACCAGATAATATAAAAAAAAAAATCACTCTGTTCTCGATGAATGATAAAGAAGAATTAGATCTTTTGGCTCCCACTCTCGGTTGAATTCAGGTGGAAAACAGAGTTTAGAGCGAAAAGTTTCAGTTCGCATAGGCTGAGGCGATGTTTGGGATTCCAAATCAAAAATTGCCTTATCAAATTTAAGCAAACTGCATTATTGGGCTGGGCTAAATTGAGCTGGCCTGCAGGAGATACCCATAATTACATGGTTACATACCTTAAAGTTTATAAAGCAGTAAATAATTTGTTAGGACTTTGCAAACTGGGTCCCTTGTCTATTGACCCATTTGAGTTTAGTCTATTTAGGCAAAATAAAAGAAAATATTAAGGTCATAGCCTTAAAACTTAATCAACCAAGATTCATGTAGGTAGACACATGTTTACTGAAATATTATTTCAAAAATGGTTTGAATGAAACCAACAAAAACCATCTATACTTCAAAAGTTTTTAATCATGAACATTAAAACCTTCACTTTCGAGAACAGAACGTGACATGCAATAAATTCTCAAATTCTTTTATTTTGAAAACATATAGATATATAATAGTAGCAAAATTATATATAATTTTGTCCTTTAAGAGAATACAAATCGCCTTAATGCTAAACTGCAATACATACTTTCTAGGTAGAACCACTAAAGATCTCACAAGTGTTCAAAAGTTATCTTTTTTTTTTTTTTGGTAAATAGACCCTCTAAACTTGCTTAACTCTCTGGAGTTCCTTTTATATCATACTCAAATAATTGATCACTTGTAATAATTTATAAATTTTCTTTCTACTGATAAATATTTATTCTATAGTTTGGGATATTCTATAAGGCCCATTACCATGTTCCAAATATCTTTTACCAGGCTTTTCTTTGGTAAATATTTATAAGTGATTAAACTTTTAATGTAAAAGATAACATGCCATCAAGAATTTTTTCCAAAACATACACCTAATACTTAATAAATAAAGCATGTCTCTGAAAGATATTTCCTGCATGATAATATTATTTTGGCATAGTCATAATTAATAAAGCAACCCTCATAATTAAATACATGAATTTAATCTTTTATGAAATTCGATAATTTCTATCAACATTTACTACAATCTTGCTTTTTTAATCTTTAAATCTATACTACAATTAGCAATCAGATAAATATAAGACTATCTTTTTATTAATTCATGAAATTTCTTTAGAGTTTTGTAGATCAGCATAATATCTCCTTAAAATTCATTATAATTTGATGAATGACCACAATAATATCGTTAGATCAAAATAACTTACATTCCGGTTTTGAACTCTTACTTGGAAACCGTTCTCATGGATTTTATCCAATTTTTGAATAGCTCATCACAATATATTAGTGTGTATGAGAGTGGAATTAGGAAATCTTCTGCTTTTTTTTTTTTTTTTTTATCAAATTTGTATCTAAACTCAAGAAAATTGAATAGGAATAAAATGGTCTTTCATTCAAGTTTTATGCCTAAATACCTAAAGCAAGTAAACCAAAATCTTAATTTGATCTTAAGGGCTTTAATTGTTAAACTTATCCCCAACTTTGAAAATGTAAAGAATCATAGATTTAGCAAATCTAAAATGTCCTTTTTCATTACCTTTTTTATAGGATAAATTATAAATTCACACTAGTTTGCAATTAGGATAACACTTCCCAAAAGTTGAGTGTGTAACTTACAAATCAATCATTTTCATTAATTTAGACCTCAAAAAAACATCTTAAATACCGATATAGTAATTTTAATAATAAAAATATCTTTGATTAAGTAGTCATGTGTCACGTACATTGTGTTTATTTTGTTCTCTTTCACTTTATACTTTTGCATCACACACTTCATTCTCTTGGACTTTGAAAAAAGGAAAAAAAAATCAGTTGGTGTCAAAGAAAAAATAATTGTTGATGAAAAAATAGTAATTTGTTTCTTATCAAAGGTTCAATTTTGACCTTCCCTTTTTCTCTCAATTGAAGTAGAATATATATTACAAATCATACATGAATAGTGGTAGAGGGTTATAATATACCGATGGCAAAAGAAAATGTTTTTGAAATGAATAACTATATCTCTTTTTATAAGACATGTTCGACACAAAATAATATCACGAGGAAAAGTATTGTTATCAATTAAGTTATAGATGAGTTTTAGTTTACTAACTTTCTAACTTGAAAGTTTTTAGACGCACAGAATCACAAAGAGCTTAGTTTGACGGTAAACACATATTTTTAAGCTCATTATCAATTTTCGTTTTTTCAAAAGAAATAAATTACTTCTAATTGCATAGTGATAAAACACAATAGATGTCCCAAATGGGTATAATAGAACCTAAAAGGAGGCATATATATGTTGAAAGATAAAGACGGAGGAAAAGAATGAGAGAAGAGGTGAAAGAGATATATACATCTAATTGGAGTGTTACTTCGAGTTGCAAATTAGTAGAGTGGATTGTAATTATGATTAAAACATAAGGATGAGTTTATAATTTATTTTTTTATATATATTTTTTATTTTAGAGGCATTAGTCGCGGTAGGTATGTGGTTGTTGCTGGCTAATTAAGAACTCATTTGGCTTTGCTTCTGATTATGCTGTAAAGACTAAAAAATAATTCTAAAATAATAAGTAGAAATGCTATGGAGTTAAAAATTATTTGGTGTATGGTAAATTTTTTTTTAAAATTGTTAAACTAATTGTTGCATTTAATAAATAAGTTGTAAAACTGCTTTTAGATATTGAAATTGCTAAAAATTGTATATGAGTACTATTTGACTATTTGAAGGTCTTTATTTCATCAATTAACTTTATTATTTGTACAATATAAATATATTAATTATATTCACAATAAAATAAAATAAAATTTGAAATTATTAAAATAACAGTATTTATTAATAATAATGCTATTTTTATTAAATAATATCTCAATTATCTAATAATAATAAATAAATCATTGTTACATTTAAATTTGATTAGAAGAATGATTAATGATTTATATAGTTCTAATGGTGTAAATACCTTTACCACACAAAGGTAATTTAAGAATATAAATAATATCAAAATTGATTCTAAGATTAAAAACTACAAAAGCCAACTTTTAATTTTGGACTCAAACCATTTTTTTTTTAAGGTGTGTTTACCTTCAGATTCATCATAAAAACAAATAAAAAAGAAATGTTTGACGATACTTCTGTTTTTTTGGCATAAAAACTGTTTGAAGAACTCAATTTTCAATACTTTTATAGGTTAAACCATTATATATTTTTTTTAAATACATTTCTCTTTTTTAAAATAAATAGATAAATACATTCTTTAAAGTATCATGAGGTGTATTTGACTACAGATGAAGAGGTCACCATTTCAAACCTGGTTCGACCCTTAAATTGTTTTTCCTTTTTGTTCCAAAAATATAAATGTTTATCATAGAGTAATGCTACTTTTCTCACACCAGGTTCAGCATGGACAATAGTATCAAGATCTTTTGCTGAATTGCATGGTCTGTTCGGATAACTTGCCAAGAACTCTCCTCCTTTACTACACAAACTTTTGCGTCCTCTGAAGACTACAAAAACACAACAGTTAACCATGATCTTCATTACATTACTTGGGACACACCTCCTAAGCAGCACCCCAAGTCATTAGGAATTAGGGATTACAGAAGAATGGTTCTTAGCAATCGCCCGTTTGCTAGAAAGTTCAAGCAGAATGATTCAATTCTCGACAGGATTGATCGTGATCTCCTCAAAAGACGGCATGGGCAATTCAGTCATGGGGGTTGGTGTTCTGCAGGGAGTAATGGAAACTAGCATGATAGCAGGGCATGTTCTGGTTTGCAGAGTGAAAATTATGGTGTTTTGAGGCCTGGAGCAGGGTCTAGAAGATTGAAAACTTTGCTTACAAGAATTCTCTCTGCCAAAATTTTTACTAAACGGCAATGTAGATGAATTCTTCTTTGTTTCTTTTTCTTTTTCTCTTAAAATGAATAAATGCATAATAATATTGGTTTGTTTTTACAATGGTGAGATAGGAGCAACTAACTAGGGTTATTATTTCTTGTGACAGTGTTAATGAGATTGGATTACGAATTGAGGATAGAGCATGCATGTTATGATGGAATTTTTCTGTTAAATTTGTCTTTTAGGAAAATAGAGAAGAAAATTGTTTATCTTTCCAATTCAATGTGTTAGGATCGAGAGAAATAGATTAAGAGTGTATCCCTTGTTTTAAGTTTTTTTTAATGAGGAAAAAAGTTTCTTTAAATCTCTTTTTTTTAATTTCCCCAAATTGAAAAGTTTTTCTTTATTGAAGTAATTCTATTAAAGTGATTCTATTCAAGTCCAATAATTTTGATCACAATATAAACAATATAGTGCAATACTGCATTTTAGACTAAACAATACATTTACTTGTAAAACAAGTTACATTCGATAGTAAAAAAAAATAACTCCGAATATATAGATTTTACCATTAAATGTAAGTTTTTTTACCATCAAATGTATTATTATTTTATCAGAAAAATATAGTAGTGAAACATTCATGCAATGTTAATTCAAAGTAACTTGAGTAGTACCAATGTATTGTGTTATCACTGAAGTTCCTTAGAATTACCAATGGAGTTCCTCATATTACCAATGGGTGAATGACAACACTGCACAAAGTAAAGAACACCCAATAATCTCTCAACCTTTTTTAAAAATAACAAAATTTGCTACATATATCATTTCTTTTCCTTTCCTTTCCTCTCTTTTCCTCTTTTTATTCAACATTCAAAAAATGGTGCACCTCTTCATTTTCTCTCCTTTTTATCTTCATATATTTCCCTTTCCTTTTCCTACCAATTTCCAAACTGGGTTAGGTTTTAACAGAACAATTTAGCATCAGAATGTTCAAAAGTCTTTTATTTCCTTAGAGACCTAGTAGTTTGGAAAAAAATTAGGATTCGGAAAATTCAACCAACATTTAGAGGAAATTAAACCCAAGCCAAATCTATGCCAGTGGAATAAATTTCCTCTCAGATCCAGCTTTCTGTACACTATTTTGCAGGATATTCATTTCCACTAAGTCCAAAACTATGTTTAACAGGTTACAGGACTTTACCTTTTGGAAGTTGAATCATTATCCAGGACTAGGAGGAAACTTATAAGGTCACCAGCAGCTTTTTCAAGTACTGGAATTCTGTCCCATAAAAAAAATGTACCTGAAACTGGACATAAGATATTGGAGGAAATTAAACCCATAACAGTAATGGCAAAATAACTTTGATGGGATTAAATTTCCTCCAATTCTCACATACAGCTTATACATTCTATGTTTCTCTTCTTTGAGTCTTTGGATTCTCCATTAGCTGTGAGTGAAAACGGAAGGCGAGATGTTAGAGGAAACAAAGCCCCGATTGTGGAATAATTTGAATGGGATGAACTTCCTCCAAATCTCACATTCAACTTATACACTACTCTGTTTATTTTGTTTGACAGTTTTAGTCCTCCCCAACTCTTGAATATATAGTAGGAACCAGAAGCTGAAATATGGGAGAAAATTTCATCAGGTTCTCATGTCATTGAAAACAGCACATAATTTTGAAGGTGCTTTTAACAAGAAGAGTAAAAATGCATTGCACATGATAAAGGAATTTTAACAAACACCTCAAAATGCATGAACTCTTGCAGGAGACCTTACAAGAACAGTTATTAGTTGTCGGATCGGGTGTAAAACTCATTTTTGCATCGAGTCCGAAACTTTATTAGTAATTATTAAGTAACTTCACTGGTAACATAAATAGTGATTGTACAAAAATTACCAACAAAGTTTCTTAAAATTACCAGTGAAGTTTTAACCTTTGCAAAATTGATATTTTGCATCCGATGCAAATAAGTATTTCTTCAAGTAAAGATATATAACTTGGAAAAGAAAAGAGTTAAATTATAAATTCATCCCTAAATTTTAATTTTATTTACAAACCACTCATTTAATTAGTTTACAACTCGGAAAACTTGGTCTCTATCGTCAAATGTCTACTTAAGTTGAGATAAAAATATCTAAATCACCATAGTATAATATACGGATGAATATATTTAGATCAATATTTGATAACACATTTTTTCTCTATTTCTCTCTCTCATTCTCTATCTCGATCGCAACAACTCTTTACCTTTTACTTCAACGTTTACAAAACTAAATATCAAATTTTAAAACATATATAAATATATCTTTATACAACTCTTTACTCACATGGTTATTGACGTGAGTCGAATGAGGTATTTTGTGTATAAACAGTTATTCTTAGTCATGAATATATTTTAAAAAATGATGTTAATATTCTTATTTATCCATAAAATCCGATTAACTTGTCTCCATTGTAATTCATTGTGGATTGTTTTAATGTATAAGTTATCACGTACTATCTTTTTTTTTTTATTTATTTCTTAAAGCTTCATCTATCCAAGATTGTGCATCAGGTTTTTTATAAAAGTGTTTTATATTTGAGAGAGAACTAATTAAAAAGCATGTGCATAACACATGATGGTCAACCATATACTCAATGGACATTTTTGTCAAATTAAGTTTAGTTGATTTCTTTTTTTCTTTTATGAGAGGTAATTAGTGATATTACCATTTTCCAAAAAAAAATTGCTTTAATTAAAGGAAATGGAAATTTTGACCAAACATACCTTAAAAACAATATCTTATGACTAAAAATATTTTATGATATGGCAATATAGCTAGCCTTGTTTTGGACTAGCTATGGCAAATATTATATGTATGTCTAATGGGTTGAGGAAAAAGGTTAGGGATCGATGCGCTAACCTCATCCCACAGACAATAACGGTCACTTTCCCCACTTTGGTGCTTATCAAGAAATAACTTTTTGGACAACTTTCAAATTTCCTTTCACTAACCATATAACGGTCATCTTGCCCAATTCTGAATTGCTAACAAAATTCTTAAATGCATCCATGGTCCACACACCCCACAGACAATAACGTTCACTTTCCCCACTTTGGTTCTTACCAAGAAATAACTTTTTGGACAACTTTCAAACACGTTAATGAAACAATATATTACCATAACAAAGAAAACATGCCTTAATTAAAGAAACATTCTACAGAATTTGATCGGAAAACGACGGTAGTCGCCGGAAAAAGTTGATGGAAACCGACGGCATCTCGTCACGGAACCTTGGGTGGCGCAAATAATAGAACCCTGACCCCAACACGAATACCTTAAACGGAACCACATAAAATAACAATGAAGCAAATAGGCAGAACACCACAAAAATCCCAGTAGCTCTTGGATCCCTCCAGTTGAACAAGGCCTCTAAACGCTCCCCTTGAGCTGCCACGTCACCTAAGAGTATTTGGGCCCTTCCCGCTAGAGCTCGTAACCGATCGTATCGTATACGAACCTGGTCATTTGATCGTGTGGTTGGGAACCCATCAAACTCTTCATCAAATTCATCAGAGCCCACGACATCCACGTACGATAATCTTGGGTCCATGCTGAGTGGAACCCTTTTGCGATAACGAAATCTCAATGCCACAATCAAAAAAGCGTACATGAATATGGTGGGGAGCACTAGACGTGGACAAAACACTATTGCCACGAGCAGCACGTGCAACAAAACTGTCGTTGGCGGATGTACCCACGTGCGAATCCCATCAAGCCAACGTGCCAAAGTCACGGCATGTGTCAAACAACCCACAATGCGGAACCAATTCGCCTTGCTCCTCCTCATGCTCCATACGTGTGCGTCACTATCCAACATGAATTGGACCACCTCTTGACCCAAAGGTGGCTCGGACCTAGCGAGTCGGGTCGTGACTATGCGCATAGCCGTGTGACGCAGAATGTCTTGCTGGGCCGGGCCCAATGGGCGCACATAATGCATTCTTGGGAGCATTGGTGTGGTGTATGCTTGAACGAGATTAAGCCATGATGAGCATGAAAATCTAACGGCTATCTCGATCTCTCCCATCTTCTTGGCCCCACCTGGTAGCAATACAGTTAACGAGTATGAACTTAGGTACACACGATTTGTATCAAGCGTTGATAAACGAACACGTATTTTTCCAATTCGAACATCCTTTCCTTGTTTCCCCGCTTCATCACGCTTGTAACTTCCATTATCAAAAACACCAATTGTGAGTACCGTACAAGGATCATATACATCCCATGTATATTGCTCGTTCCATCGCGGATTAAACCGATCAAGGATCGTACGGGTTCGAACCCATTTGGGCCCATACTTGGCCACTACATAAGCATCAGTGGTGCCACGTGTACCGTCTTTGGTCTTAACTGGAAGTAGATTAGTAGCCCCACGGATCCCAACCTCAAGCAATCCAATCGGAGCCTTGGCTAGCTGTCTAGCGGCGGCTCGAACATCACTGGTCACGTGAGCGGCCTCGTCTAGCACGTGATACCCACCCTCCAAACATACTTTCAAATGTATTCTTCCAGCATATGGCTTATTGTCATCACCAACCAAATTAAACCACCTCAACTTTGGATCCGTGCGATCATCTGTTCGTCGCTCTATGCTTGCCACGTGTATCTTAGCATGTCCCACAGAATGCCCGTTGGTCACATCCTCTACTGTCACCACCAAAAAGGGTTCAAACGGCTCAGCCGCCACGAAAACCAAATCCTCATTCCAAGTCGGGTTACTTGAGCTGGACGAAGATGACCCAGCTGACGTCCGACCCGTTTTGAAAACCTGAGCCCCAAGTTGACCCTTCACATAAAGCTCAGGACTCCGAACCTTAGGCTTAGACCCCGAACCTAGCTGCAAATCCTGGGTTTGGATAACCGTTATCCTCAAATACCACAGCTTTGGAGACAAGTACACTTTGGCTCGGGTCTCCGGTGTCAACCCGCCTGAATCAGATTGCCATGCCTCTTGGAAAGCCTCGTCGGCTTGAGTCCCGAACCAAACGGATAGCATGATGTCATTTCCCGTAGAATTTTCCGATTCCAAAGTATACCACTGTGGAGCCAAGGGACTGTCTGGTGGTACTCTCTTCGGCACCTCCTGCAGATCAAACGACACCGTTCCCATACAATTCTCCAAGGACTGATCATTTTCTCCTTTCTCTTCGGCCCACACTGAAACCTCCAGAGAGCTTGAATTCAAGCCTTCTTTATCGAACGAAAAAACTTGATCCCAATCTTTGTCGCTTTGGCTCTTGGTTTTGATGCTATGAGTACCGATCACAAGTTTGGCATAAATTAGAGAATCTGATTCGTTGATCGCTCTTTTAGCCTTGACGACGCGAACGTATAGAAACGGCATGCGATCAACAAGATCGTAAGTGCTGCGGCTCCGATCACTAGACAGAGACCGGAGTTCAAGCTCATTGACGCCAAGATCGGGCTGTTTTCCGGTGATATCCGGCTTTTCCTTTTGCTGATTCAGCTTCTCAGTATGAGCCAGCGGAGGATTATCCACCTCAGCCGCGGTCAGAGGAGCCTCCTGGGCCTTAAGATTATTATCCTCTTCTTTAGCTTCCTCTTTAGGCTTATCTTCTTTTTTATCCTCTGCTTTTGGTTCCTCCTTCTCCTCTTCTTCTGGTTTCGAATTCTCCGGCGGTTTCTCCTCTGTTGGTCGCACAGCCGCCGCTTCCGGTTTCTGCTCTGACGCTGTATCAGCTGCCGGTGGATCTTCGTCTTTATAATAAACTTTGAGTCCAACCTCCCCTTTGATCTGCGAAAACACGCTTCGCTTCTCCAACGGATAGTAAACGATAGTCTCGGATCCAGATTTCACAAAAGTGCTACCAGCAATCTTCACTTTACCGAGAAAAGTGTTTCTCTTACCAGTTTTCTTGTCATTGTAAAGATTGATCTCCAAGATCTCTGTGGCCATGGACTCTGTATCGTGAACGAGAAACTCGAGCTTCTCATCCCATTGTGGATTGAGGTCTCTGAATTTCGTCATTGTTCGCCGTCTCTGGCTATCGAAGTCTACAATCGCGTAGGCGCTTGCCGTTCCTTGTCCGTCTTTTGGCATCAAATTCTTCGCGTTGCAGACTTCGACGAACAATTTTCTAGAGCGGTTATCTGCCATATTTATGCAGATTAAGGAAAATGATGATCTGGTTTTTAGTGAGAGGAATCGAGATTTTAGAGAGAGACAGAAAAAGAAAATAGTACTGTTACCGTTGGTTTGTGTTGTGTTTAAAATGGAGGAGGAGGAGGAAGGGGAAGCAGGTGGGGTTTAAAAAGGCCAAAGAGAGGAGCGGGACACGTTAGTGAAAACACGCAGGACAAGACTGGACACGTGGAGAGATCTTGGAGGGCGAGATTTTTGGATGGATGAAGGGGGCAGTCAGTCAGGAGTAGCGTGGCTGAGCTGATGGAGCTGAGCAGCGTGCCTTGTGCCGAGTATCAGAGATTATTTAAATGAAAGAGGGCTTGTTTTTGCTAGATATTTACGAAAATGCAATTACTCAAGTAAGTTTTGTCCCTTCTAGCTTTGGTTGACAGAGGGAGATGGGATCCTTCCAGCTTTGGTTGACAGAGGGAGATGGGATCATGTGCAACGAACACTCAGTCATGATAATTATATGGAAATTGTATTGCATAATTGGTACGGTTAGCGCAAAGAGTACAAAGTCATTTTTTGTTCCTTTTGCTTTTTGGTCAATATAATTCCTTTTTTCTTTGCATGTATAATAATTTTAATTTTTTTACTAATTATTAATGATAACAATTTTGACTGAATGAATGACGAGTTGGTCCTTGTTGGTATTTTCTCTTGGCTTACTCTTTTCCAAATGACACTTGATAAGGTGTAAAATTAAGAAACATCATGGAATTCTTGTTTGGATGAATGAAATTTTTTTTTATCGGTGAATAGATAAAATATTTTTATTTGAATTGATAGAATAATCGATTTTAATAAATTAAATATTTATAATTATAAATATATATAAAAAATTTAAATCATATAATATAAATTATTAAAAATTATAAATATATATAAATATATTTTTTAATATTTGATTAATCGAATTTTAATTAAAATTGATAAATTTTAAATTATTATTATAATTATAAAATTGATCAAACCGATTAATTTTTTTAATTCTGACCTTTTGAATACCTCTACCTGTAGCATAGGCATTTTCGTAATTACTTTTAGGTAAAGAAGGCAATTACTTATCTTGGTTGAGCTCTAGGATGCAAAAAAGTATATTATTAGATCAAGATTCTCATAAAATTCAGCTCATTTGGCTTCTTGCTTGTTAAACCATCATTTTAAAAGAAAAGGCACACAAGTGGCCACTTGCGTAGCTCTGCAGAAATGAACGTTGCTTTGTTGTCGTGCTTGTTGCAGTGAGTGAATAGGATAGAAGGATTAAAGAAAGAAACTGCCTCAAACTTTAACGTGGTATATAGTAACTACCCGATGTGTCATATTAATAGCCCACGTACGGTACTGACACATATGTTTTCCAATTTAATACCATATAATGCATGCTACATGCACTTGATAAAATATAAAGAGTTGATAAATGTTATTATTACTTTTTATATATCATTTAAAAGTAATAATATTTGATTTCAATAAAAAAAATAAAAAATAATTATCAAAATTTATAATATTAAAAATAATTAAAATTATTTTAATGTAAAAAATATATAATAGATTGATGAATTTATTACTATGATAAAAATCTAATCAAATATATAATTAGATAACAAATATTCTCCTCAAATCAGTCTACAATGATCTACCCTTTCTAATTGCTAAGAAATTATGATCAAATTTTGCGTGAATGATCAATTATTTTTAAATTGTTGTTATACTTTCTAAATAAATATTCTATTGTTTGTTAACTTTACATATTTTTAAAATAATTCATTTAGGTTAAGTTGTTGGAATTTAAATAATTTAAAATATCATATCTATTTAAACATGATATCTTGATCGATACTTAGCAAAAAAAAAAAAAAAACACGTGCACGTGTTGCATTATTTTTAATTGGTTTTTTTTTTTATAAATTTATGTTGAAATCAATAGAACATGTTTTATTTTAAAAACAATTTATTCACATTAAGTTAGTGAAGTTCCAATAACCTAAAATATCATATCTATTTAAACATGATATCTTGATGTATACAACCCTACTTGAAGCCGAGTATGCAATAATTGAATTAAATTATTGTATGACTTTTCGTTTAATACAGTCAATTTGATTGGAATTTTGATCCCAAGGAACTGATAAACTTTACTGGCAATTACAAAAAAATTGCAATAGTAACTGAATAAAAATAAAACATTTAAATATTCAATTACTATTATAGATTCCTGTAATTACCAGTAAAATTGCACGAAACTAGGTCCATGGGACCATGACTCGTTTGATTGCTCTATAATATCAAAATTGATGGTAAAAAACCTCTTCAAAATACTTGATGAGTTAACTGGATGAGAGATTTCATTTTCTCAACATTGTTTTCAAGAGAATGGAAGAGAATAGAGGAAACGAGAAAACATAAATTTAAAATTAAAGTAATTAATGATAACAAAAAAACAATTTATATGTTTATTATTAAATCAAAAGATAGTTATTTGTAAATATTTAATTTAATTATTAATGTGATTGTTTACGTGAGGCAACCACAATTCAAATATTATTCATTTTTCATATCATAGATAAGTTGACTATTAGTTAAACATTTTAACTAGTGATTTTATCCCATTTGCACGGTATTCACTTTCTTAATTATTCTTTGATCATGTTTTTTCCGTGTTCTTAGCCAACGAGCAAAAAATAGTAGCAGTATTAAGTAGTTGATTTACCTCTCTTTGTTTGCCTTACGGGATTTTGTTGTTTATCGCTTTTTGTGTACATGGATTTGGTTGTCTGATCAAACTCATTCAATTCAAAAAACAGTACAATAATGAAATCGCCCACAAGGAAAATTAGAATAAGATTAAACAGAAAGAGGTTGTAGAGATAAATTTTTAAATTATAACCATCAATGTAATTTATTTATTTTTTAGTTATTGATGTGCTAGAAAAATATATATTATTTTAGAAAATAAAATCAAAATAATCTCATCTAGAAAGTTAGGATTTAAAAAAAAAATCATATTTAAGAAAAAAATCCCAAATAAAGGTAATTTTGTTAAATAAAAAATTGTTATGAGCTTAACCACTTGTGTTTTGACACTATCGCTGCTCTTTTGTCTATTAAAATTTCTAGTTAAGATTTTTGATAAGTCTTGTTGTAATTGGGAGCCCATTTAAGTGGGTAAAAATTCTTTATTAAATCTAATCTAAAACTAATCGTACGAAATAACATAATTTATCTGAAATTTCACATAACATCAATGTATGTGTGAAACTTAAAAAAATAATATTATTAATAAATTTTTTTAAAATTATCAATAAAGTTTTAGATGAATTTAAAACATTAAATTTAATAATGTTTTAGACCCGACCTTACCAAAATAAAACTCTCAAGTGAGGCTAGATCTACATGTCTATGTTTCATGCCACAATCTTTAACTCTCATCTCTAAAATTCAAGGCTTGAGCCTTAAATGGTTATTTAGCAAAACATGACTAAAATTAATCCATTCACAAGACATTGTTTAATGAATGTTATAGGTGGACATTTCAATAAGGGATAAGGTAAAATTAAAAAATTAAACCATTTCTCTTATATAGCAAAATAATTTGATGTACTTCATGAACTTAATTATTGAAATTGAATGATAGATATGGATTTCTGTTATTGTACTTATTATATTTTTTTTAAGATAATATGTTTATAACCTTTCTTAGTATAAATGTAGAACAATATTTTAACACATTAATTACGCGTGTTTCATAAATAAATGGCATACGACACTACATGCTATGCACGTAGATTCAATTTTTTTCCTTATTACTCATACATTTGGTGTTTTCTCTTTTCTTTATTCTTTTACTCACTAAAAAAAATGTAATTTATCAACAGATAATTTTATTAATAGTTAAAATCCGTCAATGTAAGAGATTTTATTTGACTGATTTTGTCACTAGTTAGTAAATATATAAAACATTATTGGCACTGATTTATTTCATCACCATAAAGGAATGTTTGTTGATAGTTACGCAAAGTCATCTATAGTACATGTTATTATGAGAGATGTTGCATTCCATAACTATTATGCTCATTTATACTTATGGTTATGGATATGGAAAACGAGTAATGAATGTGACTTACAAATTTGGTTAACATATGGATAAATCAATGAAAAAATGTCATAACGTGAATAAAACGAGTTTTTTGTTTTTGACGTTAATTGTTACTGTTTAAATTTTTTATAATTATAATTCAAATTTTATGGCAATCATGTTGAAAAAATATGTTGGTTACCTAAACCTTTAGAATAAATTTTGGTTCTATAATTTGATTAGAAAATTGTCACTCTTTCTGGTCGTAGACAATTTGGTTTATCTTGCTGGACATGGTGAAAATTTGTTTGAGTTTGATAATTTTGGGTTAAAATAAGTCAAGTGATGTGCACGTAACATTTTTGTCTGTCAATGTTGACGGAGTTTTACTGAATTGCCACAAATTCGTACTCCTTAAAGATTTGGGGGTAATATCTACAATATATCATAAACTTTGGGGTAAAAGAAGCAATTAAAGAAATGCAAAAGAAGAAATATAAATATCAAATAGAACCCTTCTCCTCTTTAAAGTCAACCAACGGGAACTAAAGTCCTCCATAACGGACGATTTGACCTCAAGCGTAGCACCACAAGACCAACTGCAATCCACAGCATCGCCGGCGAGGCGGCGACCGGTAGGTCCTCCGTATCTCCTTCTCTCCCTCTTTTCTCTATCTCTACTCTACTCTCTTCCACGATCTCTCTATCTCTTTTGGTTTCTGAGAACGGTCCTTTTTCCCCCAAAGAAGAAAGCCCAAACAACATGACCTGAAACTCTTATCCAATTCTTTTTCCTCTCCTCTCGATTCTCTAGGAAACCGAATATAAAATTTTCAGGAAGATTTTTTTTATAAGTAAATTTTCAGGTAGAATTGTTGAGTGATTGTTTATAATTCGTTTCTTTTTTCATCCATAGAGTTAAATTTGGGTGTTCTAGATAATGGTGTGGTCTAGTAGCTGTGGAAGAAATGTGCCCGGCCACCGCCCATTTGATGGTGCATTGTAAGTATCTTTGACGAGTGAATCCCATGAAACAAAATTACTTTTTCTTAATTTCTTGTTCATTTTATAATTATTGTTGTTTTAAAATCTGTAGGTCATGTGACAGCTCTGGGAGGGTGTTGGAAGATTTCAATTTTTCGTTTGAACCCACATTCATTAAAAATGCGGCTGGACAGGTATTTTGTATTGCAGTGGTCCTCTTGTCTTCTTTAATAATTAATGGTTTGATCGTATATAATCACTAGTTAAATTTTAGACTGCCTTTGAAAGGGAGAGGATAGGGTAAGATAAGATTAGTAGGGAGATTAAATTATTTTTATACTATCATTAGTTTGTTACATACATGATAAGATGGAAGGTAGGATAAATTTTTCTTATCTTTTTCTTTTTGCGTATATGATTAGAAGGAGGATGGGATAAACCGGGAGCCATTGGGCTCAGCGGTCATAGCTTCACTCTTCTTCTGTCGGAGGACAGCGTTTAAAATACCGCCTCCCAGTGCTTTGACCCCTTTGGCCTAGGGTATATCCCCAACTTGTCATAGTAAAATAAAGGGGAGGACAATGGGATGACTTTTTTATTTTTGACAAAACTCAACATATAACCGTATCAAATGTGATTTTTTTTTCACCTTTCTCATTATATCTTCATCTTTTATAATTTCTTTTTGTACTTTTATCCCAAATCTGAACCATGTAGTTAATACCTTATAATAATAACACACGCTCATTGTTTCCCAATTAGTCAGAAAAAGTTAAATATGGTATCTAATATATATCTTCATTAGCTCATCATATTTTAAATTTTACTACATGAACATAAACTTCCAATACTAAGAAGTTTAGATGATCACTACTTTTCAAGATAATTTTGCAGCCACTGCATGCCTTGACAACTTTTTGAGACCTAGGCGATAAAACTTTTTTGATAAGTAAAAATTGTATAAACAAGTGCCAAGGGAGTGCAATCCGTGTACAAAAAACTATCATCGGGACACGATAATAAATCCACAAAATCCATTAGGTCATCCTCATTTACAAAATGTTCCCTCTTAAACCAAAGGCTAAGTGAGCTAAACCACATATATCTAATTTCTCCTATAGATCTCTTTTCCCTATCAAAAGCTCTTCTATTCCTCTCATTCCTAAAATGCCAAAAAATGGAGAGGGGATCAAAGAGAAAGCCTAATTAGCTCATAATAGTCCTGCTCACTTTGGAGCGTTGGTAGGGACAACAAATGGAGAGGGGTTCAAAGTGTGTGTATGGGTTTTAACAATAAAAATAACTAATTAACTCCTTATCTAAACTTAAATACTAGATCATAAATAGAAGTTGATCTTATTAGAGAAAAGGAGGGAAATGGTAATATAGGAAATTCAATCCTATAATTAGCCCAAGAGAAAGCCACAATTTAAAAAGAAGACTAACAGAAAAAGAATAAAAGTGAAACATTACTTAAAGAGCTTATCAGTTTCCAATTAAGTAAGAAATATAACAAAATAATATATATATATATATTAAACAAGTGGCTTTAGGTAATGTTTAACTGTTGTTATGCAAGTCACTTATAATTAATTGTAAACACAAAATAAAAAGTAATATTGTAAACACTTATAAAAAAAATGTAAGATTTTACAGATAAAGTTCCTTTTTAGCAACAATGGAGTAGACCTGTGCTATATCTTAGTAACATTTTGAGCAAAGGAGCAATTGCATAAATGTCTTATCTTGTATAACGAGTAAAAAACATGAAGTTAGGTGATACCTTTTGATGAGGGGTAAAATAGGAAACACAGAGAAACAAGAAAACACATGATAAAGTTTTTTTTTTGGTGACCTGGACTCATCCTGTGGACTAGACAACTTTAATTTTCCCTTGTCAATATCTAATTCAATACTTGCAGGATTATATACCCCCTCTAATCCAATCCTTTCATTTTATAAGAGTACCAAATACCAGATGGAGTTATTTAGTATATCAAACATCGAAAGAATAAAAATTATCCTAGCTGGCCCTTTATCTAGCTTATCAAACGTGCCATTAGTGAATGGTCAAATTGATTGTACATAGCTTATTTTGTTTTTCTGTTTGCCTTCCGTCTTGTTCCCTTTTTGTATCCTATATGTTTATTAATTTCTTTTCGTTTGCAGAGCCAATTTTCAGGGAATATTATAAGGACTAGGGAAAGTGATATCTCGGCTTCACGCGAAAGGACATTGAGAAAATGTCTGCTTTCTTAGTTTTAAGTTGTGGTTTTCATAACAAAATGTACATGCATATATCGACTACATGATCAAGAGCATTCTTAATGCATAAAAACCATAATAGACGACTCATTAGTTTGGCTTGATACTATCTTTAAAGCATAAAGGCCATATTAGCCCATTCATTTGTTGGGCTTACCTCATTAGTTAGAATGAGGTTTAGTTTTCAGTTATCTTCTTTCTTGGCTTTAATTTTGTTATTTTGTTAATTTCCTTTTGGAATGTGATCATATTCTTAGCCCCCCTCCCAAAATAAAAATGGAAAAAGATAATATTTGGCTAAATGCAACTTCCAGAAAAGGTGTTTTAAGAATTGTAATCAATTGAAAAACACAATGTGTTTGCATCTTGTCGTCCACGTATTGAAATTTCAGGTTACCTCATATTATAGTTGAATGCAACATGTTGTCAAATGTTAGTGTGTGAGACGTGCCCTGCATAAACATGTGAGACACGCCTTGCATTTAACATCTAAGATGTGCTACTTGTGTTTGGCATTTCTGGTGTTAGAAAAAAAGTGTCATGTAGACCTAGAAAAACTGATATCGATCTGGGGTTAACTTACTAGTTATATGTAGACCCAGATTGGATGAAAGTTTGAAGTTAAATTTAAAATCTGTCGTGAAGTATAAAGTTCAGGATAACCGCAAAAATGGATATCTTTATCCGGGTTTCACTTACAACTTATATTTAAGAACTCTCATTGAATCAACCAGACATTGAGTGGTAGGGTAGATGGGATTGTCAGATACATGAGAGTAGAGGTATAAATAACAAAAAAATATTTCAAGCTGGCTAACATTAAATGTAACTCTTATTGATGGGACATGTAAGAATAAGTTTGGCAGTGTCTTTTTTAACATAATCCTGATTTTGGTAACTTTTGAGTTTTTTCTCATGTGAAACTTGTGTGACATTATGGAGTCACAACTAGCTAAAGGTTACATTAATTTGAAGTTAGTTTTTCTAGTTAAAGGTTATGAGCGTTTTGTTATTCAAGTGTACTCTGTCTTTAAATGTTTGCACTTTAGGTGAATTTTATAATTTATTGGGTTTAAAATATTTTTGGAATGCTCAAGTGTTATGAGTCTTATGTTTATATTCCGAGAATCCAAGTCGGCTTTTATGTACTTTGTGGGAACGGTCGTAATGGTTCGTTATCCAAAAAACAAAAAGAAAATCGCAGGATGTGCAGCGCAGTGACAGGACTCGAACCCGAGACCTCACGGGAAAACCACCATCTCGAAGGCCGAACTTACCACTGCGCCATATGCCCTGGCGGCTACTATTCATATTTTCTTAAGTTTTGATATATATATATATGAATGTTTCTGGATCTCATGTTCTATGTATTTTCCATCATTTTATGATTGTACCTGTAATCTTGAATTCCTTTGCTAAGCAGCTAAGTAGAAATTAATTTTCCTCAAATTTTGTTACTAATGTGGAAACCAAGCATAGGTTTGTAAGAGCATGTGCATGTTACATTGTTACCTGAGCACGTGCTCAAGTGCTTGAAAATTGTATATTTATTTTGGAAATTAAGCCCGCTTACTTTGTGAACAATGTTAACTGGACACCCCTACTTGCTCTAGAATACTTGTATTAAGACATCAGTAAATGATCATATGCCGTTATGGGTATGGAACTTGTGTCAGATTCATCTGATCAGATGAAGCTTTCTTCTGTTTTTTTTTTTTATATTATTTCTATTATGATCTTTTGTTTCATCCCATCCCTGGAAAGGACACCTGATTCCATTAGAGAGAGAAATCTGATTTTTTTGGGTAAATCGAGAGAGAAATCTGATTTAAATAGAGAAATCTGGTTGTGTGTGAGAGTTTTGGGGGAGGGAGGGAGAGAGGGAGGGGACAACTCATTAGAGAGAGAGAGAGAGAGAGAGAGAGGTTATTTTTCAGCTATGCGTGTAAAACATATTACCTTTAAGAAATAATAGACACATACTTTAGATCCTTTTTGATCGACTTGTTGTGTTTTAGAAATTAAAATTTGAACGAGTCAACATGGATATGTGTCTGTATTCAGCTAGCTCTTGTATTGGTGTCTAACATTGTTTCTGATCATAATTGGTTGACCACTATTAAAGCAAAGTGGCATGTGGCGCATGAACTTGTTAGCATGTGTGCATACTGAAGCAGTTTGGGTGGAAGAAAGATTATTTACTATAATATATATTCACCATGTTTGATAAGTGATTTAAGTGGAGATTAAAGTAATTTTAAAAAAAAAAATTTATTTTAATCCTTACTTAAATCGATTCTCAATCGTCACCCTTATACAATGGTGAAGCAACTTGAGTGCTATAACCTAAAGACTGAATCTATTACAATGGTGTAAAGAATTAAAAGAATAGGTAATCATCGTATTATGATGGAATCATATAGATTCTTAATTAATTACAACTTTTTTTTATACATTGGTAAAGAAAAAGATCAAACTGGAATTCGTATATGTTAAACCTGAAAGTAGCCACTCAGCCAGAAACCCAGGTTATCAATCATGTGTTTTGGTTTTGCAATTGCCAGGAGGACTGTTTTTGGGAATGTAAGTGCAATAGTTCGGGCCAAAAGGGGGCACCTGAGCTCGATCTGGTTGCACTGATGCAGTGTTGGCGTGATTCTTTGTGCTATCCAAAGGCCTTGCAGTTACAACGAAAGGTTTAGCCTAAAAAATTAAGACCAAAAGGATAACAACTTTGATAACACTGGAGAGATCATTCGTTTTTTTCCTTCTATCGAGTAAGGAAGTAACTAAGAAGACTTATTTGACTTTGTTGGAGAGGAAAACTACTGGGCAGAGCTATATATAGAATGTTTACATTAATTTTTTGAAATCATGGAAGTGTAAGCCTGTAGAGACTTTAATAAGGTCCCTGTTCCTGAATGTGATTTGGAATGGTTTTGTTTTCCATACAGGTGGCTCCTGAAAACCCCAAGAAAAGGAAAATTGAATCACATTCTGACAATATGTCCGATATTTGGGACAAGAAGCATGAATCAGAGGTCACAAATGAAAATAGTGGCTTGGGGCGATAAGACGACTTCTTGGATGAGGGTGAGGCTGAAGAACTGGATTATGAAAATGTGGAGGAAGAGGCTTATGATTATGATGATAATTATGGTTTTGATGATGATGAGTACTGACAATTGGAAATCAGATGTATGATTTTAGCTGCTACTGATCAAACAAGAACTAACTGAATCAAACAACATTATTTCAACATATCATATCTTAGATCTTTTTATTTTCTCATGTGGTTCTTGCTCAGTATACGTTTATTGTGGTGTAGAAGTGCTTCTTTCTATCAACATATCATATGTGAGCGCAATTAGATATAAGTTGAATTCATTGATTATATAGTAAAGATGCTTAAAAGTACTTAAATGGTACATTTAGTAAGTATAATTCGCGATGTTTAGGAATTGATAATTAATAAATTTAAAAAGCAAAAGTTACATAAATTTATTAATTTAAGCATGTTTAAATCTATTTCAAAACATGACTTAATGTAATGCACCATATGGAATCTTCCTCAGCAGCAATAGTTATTATTAGTACTTTTTTTTTATCTCAATTTATATATTATCGTTGATTTTTTGAAGTAATTCTGATTTTAATTTTTTTTAAATGTTACTAATTTAAAATTATAAGAAAAATTATTTTTAAACACTTGTAAATTTTATGAAACTATATTTGTAAAATCGTAATCATTTTATTAATTTAAAGTAAAAATATAAATTATTTAATGAAATAAATAGTATAATTTGACATAAATTGAGATGAAGAAATAATAAAATCTCGAGTACCCCATTACATATATATATATATATATATATATATACACTGATAAGTGAGTACCCCATGGGATCCAACTGGTACACCCTCACTGTACACAGAATCCATTTGAAAATTTCTGCCTTGAGGGAACGTAGAGAACAGATAAGAATAAAATTAGTACAAAAGGTGGGCATTGTGTGGTGAAAGCACATGTTGATGCAACATGTCCACAAATGAGTGCCTCAATCTAATTCAATCTTTGTGATAACACATGGAGTAAGTGCGTAGGTGGTTTTGAACTATTATCATCTAAGAATCGTTAAAACAATTGATTGGCTGCAATCAATTCTTTGGTCTCTCGTTCCATTACATTTCATTAACAATGTTAAGTCATACATGAAATGAAATAAAATTAATGATCACCATACAGTCTCACTTGTGAAATATATAATCAAATTAATTTCATTTAAATGATTTGATAAAAATTAAAGTTTATCGTAATAAAAAACTTGTAAAAATTTATAAATATAATCAAGTTTAACTCTCGAACATTTGTATCTAACATCACCACGACTTTTTTTTTCATGATAATCCAAACCTTTACTAATGTATGGATAACTATCTTTAAAGCACAGGTTTAAATTTGGTCTCATTGGAAAAATAAAATGAAACACTTGATAATGTATCTTCACAAGTCAAAAACTACGTGATCGATCTTTTAATTATGTGGTGACGGAGGGATTGTAATGTTCGAAATTTTTTTTTTCATGTTTTCCTTAAGGTGGACAAATATGTATATATTATTGATTAATCTTATGATTCTATAACATAATGTCTCAATTAAACTATTTTAATATCAAAATTGATACAATAATCTAAATATTGAGTGAAAACAGATAATTTTTCTCTTTTTCAATATATATAACATCTCTTTGATGGATTTTCAACTTCCATAGAGAGATCCAAAGCGAAAGAACTTAATTAGATTTTGAACGCAAACGTACATTATTGGAAGCACTTCAGATTGTTTGGTCGATATCATGATGTACCTTCAGTGCAATTTTCTAAGCTTTGAAGCATAAAATTGTCATGACTCTATTGGTCATGCGTTAAAGCTGCAGTGTTGTATTCAAGATGCCATTCTCGATTGACTTTTTTAATACATAGTACTGTTAATATAGTGGAGTTTAGTGGACGAGGTTTTGAATAAATGATAAATGATAAAAAAGATAACTTTTAAGTTATTCCAACCGAATTTTAATCAAGTTATTGGAGTTAGAATTTTGTTAAAGTTAACTTGAATTTGAAAAGTAAATTTGAATATTTTATTGGGTCGAGTTTAAATATTTTATTGTTTAGTTTGTGAAAAGTTTGATAAGGTATTATTGATATCGAGTTAATATTTATATATCAATAATTTTATTTAAAAAAATTAGAGTATATACTCGGATTTAAGCTCGATTGGGCAATCAAAGCTCAAGTTAGAGCTCAAGTTTGGTCTCAAATAGACTTGTTTATCATCGAACTTTAATCAATGAAAATTTGATGGATCTCGAATTCAAACCCAAATTTTCAGCTCAATTCGAACTTGAGCTCAAGCTTTTTATTTTGAAGCAAGCTGAACTCGATTCAGCTCGAGTCCACCCTTACTCATTCACTCTATCTTCAAAATTTCTCTATTTTCTTTTGTATTCTTTATTTATTTCAAACATTTTAAATACAAAAATTCAATTGAATTCTATAATTTAACATAAAAAGTGAAATAAAAAAATTTATTTCAATTTACTTTAAAATGAATTATGTTTTTTTAGTTTATTTGAAAATTAAATGAATTTTCAAATACAGTGTAAAACAATATTTCTTTATAGTTTTGAGAAAGAAAATTATACATATCATCTCAATGGATCTAAACAACCCACTAATTTGATTTGTCAACTTTCCATTACCATTCCTTCTTTTGTCATCAGAATTGTCCATTTTCACTTCACACGTCAACAAAGGCATCAATAACTGTCTGTCAAGATGCCTACATTTATTGATCTTGTTTTTTTTATAAAAAAAAAATAAAGTACTATCATTTTTTTTTATGTAAATAAAGTACTATATATCATGAATCATAAGAATAATTGTTACCCTATTTATTTTTTCTGCTCCTTTAACAAATATATAATTTATTAGTATAAAACAATAATTTTTTCCCCTGGGTATCATAAGCCAGAGATCTTAAAGAGATATGCAACAATTTGTCACGTCCTTTACCTTACTAGCAATCATGCATGTTTCTTTTCATCCCAATTTCTTTAATATTTAAACTATAGTTTCATGTGAATTTGTTTGGTAGAAAGACATCATTTGACATTTTTTTTTTCCTTCCTTTGAGTAAAGTTGATCACAGCAGATGCTTTCACTTTTAGAGTTTTAACTGATTTTTTTAATATAAAATATTTTATCTCGATTCAATCGATTTTACTTTAGCGCGTGCTGCACGGATATATCATCAAGATGAAACAGTTGCAAATGTTGAAGTACTACATTTTTTTTTCCTGCATAAAATGTAAAAATCTAGTAATATTTGTGATGGGATGAAGTTGCAATAATGAATAATTTCTCTTCAGTTTTATTTGACCCATCATTTTCTCTTGAAGGGCTTCAACTAACTGAACTTGATACGGTCAATAAATCACCTTTCAGTAACTCGATGACACATGAATAATTTTTCTCGAATGACACGTGGTCATACCAATAAATTACTTTATAGTAACCTAATAACACGTGGACAAATCCCCTTCAATGACCGAACGATACATGGGTGAGTAGTTGATATAACCGTCGTCACTCGTGAGTTCCTCATGCAGAAGTGTAAGTGTAATTACAAGGATTGAGCCATCCCTGAACACGCGACAAGACTTTTCGTCGGAGAAGCAAGATCTCAGGGATCACGCCATCCCAGGCACGTGGCCAACCTGCCTCTGAAACACTATAAAAAGGCCTAGGTAGATTTCAAGATCATCTTCATTCTCATGCTCATTACTGAAACATTGGTATCACAATTTTTTATTTTCTCAAAACCTTATCCTAACAAAAGCATCAGAGAGTCTTTGGAGGCACTACTCTCCTTTCCTTCGGTGACTCTTTAGTTTACTCTTCATTATTCGTGCAAGACGTCGAACGTGGAAATCTCAGGACAGCAGCAGATTTTCGATATCAATAATATGCAACCTCAAATTCAATGATGACTCTAGCATAGTAAAGCATAATTATCTATTTCTTTTTATTTTTTGTTGGTTGATAATTATTTGTCTACCATATATATTAATTCTATATTATTATTAATTATTGGATGATGTCTTTCTATCATGTGAATAACTAGCTTTATCAATATATGGGACCACCAGTAGCCAACCCTAGGAATGAGAAATAACCCAACAGACAATTTTTCTTTCTTTGATTGAACCAAAAAGACAAATTTGATTGTCATTTTAAATTAATTAATGTATAATATGACAAATTAGAATGTCACATATCTCCCCACCGCCCAAACTCAACGGTCTCCCTCCCTTCTACCAATGTCCTCTCATTAAGATTCCATTATATTTTATTTATCCCTCTTTTAATGTCAAAATAGCATAGGTCTCAATTATGCAAATTCCAATTTGTAATATTTCATATTATTAAGAAATAGTTAAAATTTTGAATTTTGAATTTAATTATCTTAAAAGTTTAAGTTAATGAGAAAAAATTAATTATTTTTTAATATTTTATCATGTCCGATTACGTTCAAATCAACTAAAAAATTAAAAACTATGCACTCGAAACTAAACGTAAGAAAACTTAAATGTCAAAAAGAAAAGTACTAAATGAAATATTAAATGAAAAATGAGCATACCAAAATTTAAAGTTTGATATCATATTAAAAAATAATTGAGTTATCGATTATCTCAAAAATTTAAATTGATTTAAACACCCAATTATCTTTTTATACTTTAACACGTATACATGTGTGCAAAATATATACTTTAGGTGACAAGTGAAAAGTAATAAAAGAAGAGGAGGGTTTCTCCAATTGTGCCCATATTTTAATAGTAAAAGTTTTTAAGAATTATGGTTGATTTAAGTTGTGCATGTATTAGATGCTTTGAATTTGCTATAAGAAGCTCAAGTTTAATTTTAGCCATAATTAGAAACAGAAAAAAGTTTAAGTAGGTATGCTTGCCAACAATAAGCCTATCCACATAATTTCATGGCAACTGGATGACGGCTTGGGAAACTTTATCAACTTTATAAGTAGATATCTTCCAATTAGATTAATTGAAATTTGAGTGTAGAATACTAATTACTACATGTAAACATGAAGAAAAAAAACGTTTAAAATATGTTTGGTTATAATGTTTTCATAGACAAGTTTTGAGAAGTATTCTTGGAATTAAATAAGATTTGTCTATGAAAACATTGCTTTGATAGATTTTTTTTGTTATTTTTTTATAACTGAATTTACAATAGTTCTTATAATAAGAAAATACATTTAAGAGATTTAAGATTTTAAAAATAATAATTATCAAAATATGTTTTTAAAACTATTATTTTCTGTTTTAGTTTTCAAAAACACAAAATATGCATATAGTTCCTCATATTGGATGGAACCTGGCGAGTCAAGGTTGCTAATAAGCAGGTCAAGCATGAAGGTGTTCACTGGAGGTGGGATTATTGGCTCATATATATATATTTTTTTAATTCTTGGCCAGTACCAATTAAAATGCGAGTATGGATTTAGATTTTGAGACCCATTAGAAATTAACCCGTACTTGATCTGAATCATGAAAATTCGAGTTGGGCCAGGTCTACCTATGGGTTAATGGGTCTATTCGTAAAATACACACAAAACGAACATTTTGACTAGAGTCTAGACTCTGGAGATATATTCATATATACATGAAATCACTGAAATGAAACCCTAACTCACTCTTTTCAATCTCTCATACACTTTTTTGATGAGTGATGACTGATTTCTCTTTCTCTCTCTCTCACTCTCACTCTCTCTCTTTGACGATGACGACAACTTTTGTAACGACTTATCCCGAGTAGGCCACACTCGAGACGGTGTCGTCACTTTTTAAAATCCCAGCACGACACATATATGCAACAATATAAAAATGTACATCAACTGAATGTATATATATATATATATACATCAATCCTCAACTCTCAACATAGGAGTTACATTATTAAAATTTTAAATGAAATAATATATACAATATATTATGCATGAATATTTACAATGTTTTTTCTTCCATTAGTATGAGGATGTGGACCACGAGGCTTACATTTAATAATTCAGTCTGAATCTCAGCTTACAATTCTATTTGTCTTGCCCGCTACCTGAAATTATTTAACAATGAGGAGTGAGCTTCAGAAGCTTAGTGAATTAAATTTACTAGAACTACTCGATTATATACTTTCAGACACATCTTATAATTCAATCGTTTCTAATTCGCCAATATTAATCATCTATTTTTTCACATATAATAACTCATTTTTTCAAATCATCTTCCAATATTCATTCATCTATTATCTCATCTAATTCAATAATAACACTCTATTATCATTTTTCATCTATTAATTCCAACCATTTATCAATCTCTTCTTAAATTAATCATCAAACATACAATTTTTTAATCATATATTTAATCATCTCTAGATTATCAATTTAACACCATTATTTACCTCGTTATGAGGTTCACAACATATAATCAATCAATCAAATAATTTTTATCATATCGTACTTTTATATTTCTTTCTCATCATATCTGTCTCTCTGTGAGACTCATTTGTCTATCAATAATTTCACAATCAAGACTAATACTTTAGCATCTCAATCATTAATAATCAATATTTAAAACAAATGCAATGCATGAATTTAAATTATCTTTCTTTCTTTCTCATCAAATCATTTCATATTTTTATTTGGGAACATCTTCCCACATATCGACATGTTTCAGCCAGACCAGTTGCCTTCATGGTATTTTTGGCAAGACCAGCTGCCTTCCTGGTCTTTTTAGCTAGACCGACTGCCTTTCCTGTTTTTTTTCCAGCTAAATCGACTGTCTTCCCGGTCTTTTCAGCTAGACTAACTGTCTTCCCCTTTTGTTTCTTTTTCAGCTAGACCGGCTGCCTTTCTGGTCTTTTATTTTCGTATATGAGCAATAATTTGAAAACAAGAATACATTCAAGCATTCAATTCAACTATCTAGCTCTTTTTTAAAATTTTTATTTTTTTATTGTATTTATTAAATTATCTCCTCATATCTCATATCAAATTATCAATCATAGCTTGCCAAGAATTTCATTTATCATTTCATTAAATACTGACGGATTTATGTTGTTTTTAGGTAGGTTGGAAACCGATAGGGAGCTCTCTGCTCTTAGGGTTCTAGTCTTCATTTTTCAAAGAATTCCACGAGTTTAGATTTCATCTACAGGTAAGATTCTGACCCATATTTTTTTGTTCTAGTTGTGTTTTTGTGATAATACCTAAGAAAGACTAAGTTTCCATGTTTCTGTACTTTGACATTATAATAATGAAGTTCATTTTATTTTCAAAAAAAAAATTTGTTTAAGTTGTGATTAGATGTTTGTGTGGGAAACTCCCAAGCAATAAGATTTAGTGTGATTTGTTTCCAATTTTTTAATGGAGTAATATTGTTAAAATAAAGATTCTGTAACTCCCAGAACATAGCAAAAATCAAGAGCAAATTGTGCATTGTTTTTATCTTCATCAACTCCTGTCCTAATTACTGTTAGGTTGTTAATTCTTGTTTCATGCAAATGTTGGTGTTGCAGTGAGGTTTTTTTAGAATTGATGCTCCAAATTGATTTATTTATCTTTTAAAAAAATTATTTTTTATTTTCAATAAAAAAAATAATAAGATGAAAAATGGGTCAGCTAATTTTAATAGAAACCCATGGATTTACCCGTTTTTTAATGGGCCGAGCACAAGTATGAAATAATATACCGTTAGGAAGTGGGCATTTTTTACCCATGCTTGTTGGCCTGTCACCCGTTGTACCTGGCCCATACTCGACCCACTCGTTTCCCCTCTAGCTTCACACCATTTCAGATGGAATTACCGATAACATGCATATAGTGCCTCATATTTTTTTAGCAACATTTCCCTTTTTTGACCTTGCACATTATAGCTGTTAGAAATCGATCATCGTCTTCTTCATCAATGGTTAGCATTAATTTGATTATCCAAAAAAAATTGTCACAGTCATCTCAAACCTTAAAATGGGCTTCTCATTGTTCACTCTACCACACAAGGATACTTTATTGCGATAAAGGATGTTATCTTACAAGCCCTCAAAATCAAGGTTAGGTAGCTCTTCATCTACTGCCCTAGCTTGAATGTTCTCAAACTCCTAAAGCGGGATACTTCGGACCCTTCTATTACCAAGAAGAAGCCTTGAGACTCAGTTGTTATTGGATCACATTCTCTATTGCAACGACATTCTTGAGGGCCGTAGATCTCCTATTGGTTACGTTACCAACTGTTGGGTTTCGGGTCAGGTTGGGCACCTATGATGGGTGACTTGACCCGACCATTTAATGAGATTTGAATGTGGGAGTGGAGGGAACGATTAACACCATTCCTCCCTCAAACGATACTACATCTTGGCCTATAAAATCTGAATTAAAAAAACTGCTATATAACCTTTGGAAAAGGTGTGAAAAATGGACAGAAGATAGACAGTTAATAAAAGCACCAGTTCTTAGAGAGAGAAAGTATTCATAGAAAGAGATAACTACACCAATTTTCTAAGAGAATAACAAAAGATATTTGGGTGGTGAGAGCAAGTGTGTTTTTTAATTCCTTGATTACACATAAGACCAGAGGCAAGAATAAAGAGATCAAAGGTTGAAGAAATGAAGAGGAGTCCAAATATGAAAGAAGTCGGGTCAAATTGGTAAGTACCCATTAAATTGCTGTGTAACTCTTTTAACATTGGTATCAGAGCTTGCATTTATGTTTTTTTGGATATATATAAACTTTGTGAACATTAATTTGTTCATTGAATTGCTTGAAAATACATGTTGTTGTATGAAACCCGGAATATGAATGTTTAAACTTGAAAATGGCAACCTTTTAGTTTCTTGAAAACAAACCACGAGATTTTATATGTAAGTAAACTTTATATAAAGGATGCAATATGGAAATTCTCGTGCCTTAGCACTCACTGTGGAGACAGAAAATAATTAATCTTTTTTTTAAAGATTTAAATGGAATCTTGTCCATTTGTTATCAAAATGTCAAGATTTTCTAGTTTAATTATAGTATATATGACATATATGAAATTTGAAAAATATGGCATGCTAACGGTCAAAGAAGAGAGAGAAAAATGAAACCTAGCTTAGAGACCCGAAATTTTGAAAATTTTTCATAACTTGTAAGTTTGATTTCATGACACAAGACTTATATGGTTAGAAAGAATATTTCATAAGCTTTCCAACGGTGTATTGCACACATTTTTTTGGTTGAGTGTAGAGGGAGAAAACAGCCTCAAAAATCTAATAAATTTTAGGCCAATTTGCAGGTCTGAAGGTTGAAGATGACCTCCAGACAGCCCTACCCCACGTGCCCTGAGAGAATGATTTCACACTTTCACTTTTTTTTATGGACAAACCTCAAATCCACCACCGTGACTAGCATAAGTAGATGAAGCGTCCGCCGCCGGTCCGATCAAGACACGACGATAGAAAGACGACGTGTGGCTTGCATGCGCCACCAGCGCGAGTATGTGGGTTCCTAGTTGTTTTCAATAGTAACTTCCACCTCCAACCGTCGTCGGTGCGTGGTGACGGCTCTAATGGTGCGAAACTTTTGGTTTTGATCATAATTTTTTTATACTTTTATTGTAATATTTCCAAATATATTTTTTCCAGTATTACCTAATATAAATTTTTGAATAAAAAAATAATTAAATAAATTAAAACATATTATTTTTTTGAAAAATTTCTAAAATTCAAATTTGCACATTTTTTAGTACGACAAACTTTTTTTTGAGCTTGATTTTTTTAAATGGGGTTAGTATTCAATGGGAGCTTGTGGAAGTTCTTCGATTTCTATTTTTATCTACAGTTGAAATCAAATTCAATCAAGATTGTGTGCACATATATTTTTTTCATGTGAATAAAGTTAATAATTGATTGAATATCAATTTAAAAGACTTACACATATTAATTACTCTTGGATGTAGTGAACATGTCAATTCTATCAGAGTTTTTTAATTATGAAAAGGATCCAAAACATACAATGTCTAAGCACATAGATGTAATGGCAAAGAAATGGAGTAAAGTTATAGTTGATAATCCCGTTATTTGTAAACGTCTTAAGGTTCGAGTCATTTTAGATGATGAATAGGAAACTATGGAGACTATTCTGAGGCACAATCAAAAAGTCAGAAATAGTTTCATGAAGGTTGCCAGTGAGTTAGAATTGGAGGAAAAGTGTTGTCTTCTTTCATAAATGAGGAGTATTGTTGTATTATCATAGTTTCCAAATCTCCATAGTGCAAGACACTTGAGTTTTGTAAGAAAAAGGGATCCTTGGATAATTAAGATAGGAAAACGAGTAACGGATGGGGAAATAAGCTTCATTGGTCATACAAATTATTTGAAAAATTACAAAAGTGATCAACATTTGACCAAGAAATTACCTATTACAATCTTTCCTAATGAGAAAAAGAAAGAAAAATTGTAGACCATGCTAAAAGCTTGTGTTTTTTTTTTAAGATATGTAAATATTAGTATGGATGAATCTAAGTTAATGAAGTGGAACTTAGGTATTTCCTCTATAAATATTTTTGTTTGCATGATGAATGAAATGAAATGCTTTAGTGCTAGAATGCTTTATTGTTTTATATTTATGATCATGCAATATGCTTGTTATATAATGTATTTAATGTACATGAACTTAGTGGGACTTCTAGGTTGGTAGAGTTGAGATGAATTCTCACTTAGGACTTAAATTTTGCACTAATTGGACTATATTTATGATAATTAAACTTTTGTACATGGTAGATGATTGGGAGCATAGTGAACTTTCGATTCCATGTCTAAGTAAAATTTCATCGAATTAGTTCATATTAGCTGCAAAATAAATCCGTGTGGATAAGGTTATAAGTGTGCTAGTATTTGATTAGTAATATGTTTTCATGTAGTTATTTAGACTATGGCTTAGAATCCTAAGACTGTAAAGACTGAGTTGAATAAGGATGAAAAACTAAATGGTGAAAACTTTGAAGTTTGGCACCAAAAGGTTCAATGCATCCTCGAAGCGCTAGTTGTTAAAGAAGTAGTCAACCACACCATAAGTGAACCTGAGCAAGGAATTTCTGCTCAAAGTGAAAGAAATCATGAGGCTTATGAATCCTAGAAGAGGAATGATAACATTGCTCGCATAATGATGCTAAGTAGTATGCAAGATGATCTAACATATGATAATGTGAAATATGACACCGTATGGGAAATTGTGGTTGCTTTGAAAAAGAAATACGAGGGTTTCTCTGTCGAGTTGAGCTGTCTCATTGGAAAATTTTGCACTTATGAGAAGCGCTTAGATCATTCAATGAGGCAACACCTTGTTTAGATATCAAACATAATAAAAGGCTATTAAGGTAGAAAGTTGCCCCTTGATTGATGGACAAGATGTTCATGCAGTAATTCAGTTTCTATATAAGGATTGGGAGAACATAAAAGCTGAGAAGATGCATAATTAGAAACTTAAAAGTTTTGATGACATTGCGAATCACCTGGAACTTGCAGATGAACATTTTGAAGCTGCTAGACATTCAGGTCAAGCTTGTGTTGTTGAATCCCACTTGCATAAGACTTTGGGCCTAAAGCATAAGAAAGGTAAAAAGATTGTTCTGGAACCTAATAAGACCAAGATGCACAAGAGAGGTAAGTGCGATGGAAAGAGAGACAAGACCAAAATGAGCTTCTACAACTGTGGTGAGCTAAGTCACTTCGCTCATGATTGCACTGAGCTTAAAAAGATATTGCCCCACTTTATTTATTAATGCTTATGTTTCTAGCTATGTGTTGCTTATTGAATCTCATCCTTTTTGGGTTTTAGACTCAGGAGGGGCATGCTGTATAGCTGGAGAACAGGGGGCATGCTCTATAGCTAGAGAATAGGAAGCATTGTGGGGTACCATCAAATCTGATAAAGTGGATGATGGATATATGTGAAGAATGACTTAAAAGTTGAAGTCAAAGGTTTTTTAATACCTATTAGCTAAGATTAACTGGTGGTCAAACCTAAGTCCTACTAATGTCCTTTATGTACTTTAATTTGACAGAGTTGGTCTTTGTATTTAGTCATTCTAAGTTTAGTTTTAATGTTATTTACTTTGGTGTTGGGTTGATGTGTTGAAAACAAACTTCTGTTGGTGTTTATGTATTAAATAATTCTAAAACACTTTTGAATTAGTTTGTGTTTTGTAATATAATCATAATTGTGGTTGTTTTTATTTAATTGCATTTACTTTCTGTTTGAATTGTTGATGCAAAATTGTTTGGAAAGTTAGACTATATCACATTAGACTTAAATATGATGCAATGAATTGACTAGTGACAGCATGTTAGGCTCATTCACTAGTTTATAATTGTCTGCAAGTAAACTTTGTATAGCTAATAAAACAACTAAGAACCATTTGATACAGAACCTAGAACTAAAATCTCATTATTAGTAATCCATTTAGATTTTTTGTGGCCCAGAAGAATTGCTTTAGGACATTTTTGAAAGGGTTTTAGAAAAGGGTTGTTCGTTCCTTAAAAATTTCCCAACAAAATATTGTTGCAGAGAGATAGTATAGGTCGTTGTTATAAATGGTTAAGTTATTGGTGCAATCTATCTCTATTGAGATGCCTTCTTAATTGTTTCCTGTATGCTTAACATGTTGGTTTTATCCGGAAAAACAGAGGAAACTTTGCCCATTTTTTTTCTAAAAACCAACACTTAGTTTTTAAAACTGTTTTTCTCTCATTAGTTTTGTCATCACAAAAAATGCAGAGATTGTTGACCCATATTTGATTTTAATAATAACAAAACACTACTCTAATTAGAATGGATTTGATACACGATCTAAATCAATTGATGACCTTGGGGTCAACTACTTATATTCATGGCCATTCTCATAAGTTTGGGAAGTTGGGGTCAAAACATAGCTGTGTACCTTTAGTAGGTACTAAGAACACTCCAAAGGGATGTGTTTATTGATAAATAAGCAAATAGAAGTTTGACTGAAGTTGGTAAAAGTAATGTCCTAAAATCAATTTTTTCTCATATAGGATTAGATTGATAAGTTTCTTCTCGCTCTGTGAGATGAAAGATCCTAATCATGTTAGCACATCCGATCAATAAGATGAGGTTAACAAGGTTATTCCTAAACCTTATCAAGCTAGTGGGAGCAATATATTGATTGTTGGTTCTGTTTGAGGCTTACCTCTAGAATCATAGTTGCATGAAAGCAACTAGAAAAGATCCATACGTCTTTGATATGAGCTTAAGAGATAAGTTTTGTGAGATCATCCCTCGAAAAGAAAACGGATTAAAAAAAAATCGAGAAAATATTGGAGTTTAGAGACAACTAACCATGTTTGGGACTTGGTCAAACTTTTATCTATTACAAATTTATTTAGAACAAGTGAGTTCTCGGGATCACAAGATAAGCAATAAGTGAATGAGTTTATTAAGAGGTAGAAGACTTATTTATTGGAGAAAGACTATATTCTACACGATGGTATAGCTTGTGAGGGTTATCTCTATTCACCCCATTCTATCTATTGTCACAAGTCTGGGCTTATGAAAGCATCAGATGGACGTTATGCTTACATTTCTCATTGGAGAACTGGATAACTAAATCTACATGAAACTATCTATAGTTTTTTGTGTTAGAAGGCCAAGAGTGCAAGGTATGTTAGCTCCAATGTTTCATATATGGCTTGAAGTAAATATTTGAGATTTCATCGAGATATGAAAACTTGTGAGTTTGCATGATCGATGAGAATCATTGTATGTATGTAAAAGGTCTGAAGATAAATTTGAAAATTTATCACCCTGTGTTGATGGGTTATTTGCTAGAAAGAAAAGGATATTGTCACCATATAACAATAGATGTTCTCTCATTTTATTAAAAATGAAGGAATTGGGATAAGCTAATTATGTACTTGATTTTAAGATCTATAGAGATCATTCAGGGAATCTTTTACTTCTGTCACGGGAGCCTTACGCTAAGAACATTCTTAAAAAAAATCAGTTTACATAATAGAAATCCCGTAGACACCTCTATATCAAAAGATGAAGGCTTAAACCTTGAATTATATTTAAAACCCCATAAAAAATTTAAAAATTGGAAGAGCTTTTAACTTTAATGCTAGTGAAAGCATATTGTATGCCAGAGGCATACTATGTCTGATTTTTGCCAAGCCTTGGAGCTAGTGAATAGTGTGAATGGAAAGAAGCATTATATAATGGTCAATAGGGATTCACATATACCTAAGAGACTAGTCATGGAGGCTGAGATCATAGCTTGTTATGCTATAGTGCAAAATGCTGTATTGCTCAAAAGGTTCTTGGAAAAACTTGGGAGTTGTAGCTAATGTCTTCGAATTAGTGACAATCAACTTTGATAGTAAAGTTGATATTGCTTACATGTAGGATCCTTAATATCTTAGTGAGACCACGTGTATTGATTATAATATCTTAGTGAGACCACGTGTATTGATTATAAGAATAACTTATATTGGAGATGGTGTGGATAAAAAAAATGTGATCCTACATTACGTATTTACGCATTAGATAATTCGCTTGAATTTATTCCTTGAGGTATGATTTAGTCATACATTGAAATCTCTATATATGTGTGTTGATTAATTTAATGTTTATATACTAGTTTATTATAGAACTTGGTGTTCATTACGTGTGTTTTCAAACTCATTGGATGTCTTATACATGTAAACACTACCATAAGCACACACAAATGAAAGTATGTCACCAAGAAAAGGTCGGCTCTCTCACAAGAGTGATCACCTCAGGCACTAAAATAGTGAGCGGAGATGAGACTTAGTATACTATTTTTGGTGCTAATAAAAGCAAGCCAAGTATATAGTGAATGTGAATTCATAAATAGTATACCTTGTTAAAAGTCACCTTGACTAGAGTTAAGATGAAGTCTTGATCTAAAGCTTAAAAACTTAGACTGATCATGATCATCCCACGATCATAGAAACCTAGATGGAAGCCAGATGTGAGTACTTATTAAGGCGCTCTAAGGAGCGAGCTAATAAAGAACTCGAGCTGGGTGCATGAGAGCACGAAAGTGTTGATTGCGACTAAGCTAAAATTCATATAATGGTATATAGTTAGAAAAAGACACACGATCTTGTTTGAATGAGTAAACCACTATATTATGTATTTCATACTACACATGCTAAGTACGACCTTAAAAGGAAGTGAGTGAGTGAATCCTTGCATCCTCACTGTGTGAGACGCGAGAGGCTAATATAGATTAAAGCCTCAGCTATAACCCTATGTAACTTTTAACTATGATCTCAAAGGGATAGGCTAATGTTTACTAATTTAACATGTTTCCAACGGCAATGAAATAATTTGTCTTATGGGAAATATCTAGAAAAGTAGTTAGTTTGAAACGGAGAGACATGAGTGCGAAAAGAAGATTTTTTTTTGTTTACATCCACCATGTGTATTCATAGATTGACTAGTTATGTTGCTTTGTTGAAGCTTAGACATAATCGTGGATATATAGTGAGGAAAGTAAAGTCGAGCATAGCCTTTTAAGGGTTAGGTATGCTAAGACTGGTGTAATAAAACAAGTCTAGGGCATAGCGAGACACATTACTAATGTAATTTTATTTTAGGGTTGAAGCCACTATATATCTCTAATAGGTGCATAGTATTGAGCTCTCAAGTGCATGTGTACTCGGACCCATTTGCCTTTATGAAGTTCTTGAAATGAAGTTTTTGGTGATGAAATTTATCTGCTCTATAGGGTGTTGTCGGGCCCATCATGTGCAAGTGATAGATGTTAGGTTTCAAGTTAGGTTAGACACCTATGATAGGTGACCTAACCCGACCATTTAATAAGATTTGGATGTGGGAGTGGAGGGAACGGTTAACACCATTCCTCCCTCAAATGATTCCACATCTTGGTCTCTAAAAACTTATTTAAAAAAAATTGCCAAATAACCTTTGGAAAAGGTGTGAAAGCTGGATAAAAGATGGACAACTAATAAAAGCACCAGTTCTTAGAGAGAGAAAGTATTCCTAAAAAGAAATAACTATACCAATTTCCTAAGTGAATAACAAAAAGGCTTTTGGATGGTGAAAACAAGTGTGTTTTCCGATTATGTGATTACACACACAACCAGAAGCGAGATTAAGGAGATCAAATGTTGAAGAAACTGAGAGGAATCCAAATACGAGAAGAATTCAGGTCGAATCGGTAAGTACCCGTTAATCGCTGCGTAACTCTTTTAACACCTACAAACTTGTGTTGCAAGCTACTCATAGCTTTTAGCTTTTTCTCTCTCTAAAAAACACAAAACAACAACAAATCCAAACATGCCCTATGCTTTTAATATGCAAAACACGGCATTATTAGAAATTAAGTTATATGCTTTTTCAAAGGATTATATGCTTTTATAATTTTTAAAATGAAATGAAGTTATATGCTTAGAGCAAAATTAATCCAAATTAACTCCACATGCTTTAAAACTTATTGAACATGTCGACCCACTAGCAAAATATTGTCATCATCATGATTCATAGAATGTATACGATGAGTTACAACAAATTACTGTTCGATCAATTTAAAGGAACATATAGATTATTTTTTTTGTCACGACAATTTTAAGTTTGATCTAAATTACGGATTTGGATTCTCTGAAATAAAATCAAGCTTGATATTGAATATCATGTTATTAAATTAAAGTAATTTAAATTTATTATAGTAATATTCAATCGCATCATAAATTTTATTTTCATTTTAATTCTTAAATATATGAAAACTTGACCTCAGTTACTATGTATTGTTGTATTAAAAAGAAATAAATTATGGAATGTTAAGAGTGGGTGTGGTTCGGTAATCACAAAATTTGAGTGAAACCAAAACTATAACCAAACCATTTCTTTCGGTAACCAAATTTTTTGCTTGGTTTGATTATCAAAGTTTTGCAGTTAACCACAATTTGCCAAAAAAAAAAAAGGCAAATAAAAAAAAATTTACCAATCAGTACGTAATATAATTTAAAAGTTAAAACATTACAATCTCATTCAATCAACACTAATCAATCCATATTAAAATTTTTAACACCAATCAATTCACGTTCAAATACTTCAAAATAAATATTTTTTTATATTAAAAATAATATAAAAATATTTATTTATTGCTATATATACTAAACATTTTTATCCAACCCTATATGTATATATATCATTTCTTAAAATATATTTAATTTATTGTTATAGAGATAAAATTATAATTTGATATATATAATTTTGATATGGTTGGATTAAGATGTTAATCAGCATATTTAAAAATTAATGACTATAATTATAATCATAATAAAAAAATCAAAAATCCAAACTATAAACTTAACTATTTTCTTTTGTAATCGAGTAATCGGTTATTTTACCCAACTCAATTAAGCACATGTCAAACTTGTAAATTTTTATTTTGTCTAAATGTCAACATAGTTTTAGATTGTTATCGACTTCTTTAAATATAGGTCAAACATTAAGCAATATTTTATTATTAATTTTCATTTTTAATAATGACCGACGAGACCATAAACATACTGTAAACATAATAATAATAATAATAATATTATTATTATTATTATTCCCAAGATTTGACCCTGCTTCTGCTTCCGCTTCTGACATTTTCTGATTGAATCCCGTGAATCTTTTATCGGTTTGCTATTTGATATGATATGTTAAACTGTTTTTCTTTTTCCTTATAAAAAGTTGGGCAAGTGGGAACTCACCAATACATCAATAAAAAATTAAATGGCAAGTTGACTTTTTGTGCACTAGTACTACTCTGTTTTCATTTTCTTTCTTTTCCAAATTCAAAAAGAAAAAGAAAAAAAGAAGTTATTTATAAGTCTTGCTGTGTTCTCATTATATAAAGCACCATCTCCACATAATTTATCTTACCCATCAGTCATCACCAATATTCAATTTGCTTTTTCTCCAATTCTCATGAAACTAACATACATGGAGCACAAGGCTTTTATGAGGCTAATTGTACTCTTTCTGGGCTTCTCTTATGTTCTAATTTCATGTGTCGCACTTCCTACAGCAAGTAAGACTTTCTTCATTTATTTAGCTAATTAATTATGGATTTGATGTTAACATTTTGTTTATATATTTTCTATGGTTAATTTATAGGAACCCTCAAGTCAAATAAGGAAAACCCATCTTCAGTCCAAGATTTACTTGCTCAGGTCACCTCTCTCTCTCTCTCTCTCTCTCCCCTTCAACAAGGGATTTAATTTTCCTTTTTCGCTTTTTCAATTTTATCCTTACATTGTATTGTATGTAATTTGCAGGATGCATTGGAAACCTTGTTGAAGGAGAGAGAGAGAGAAGGATATACTGAGGGAAGAATGGACATGGAAAACACAGTAGACTATCCAGGGACAGGAGCAAACACTCATCATGACCCAAAAACCCCTGGGAAACCTTAAAGTCCAAATATTTATTATTATTACTGTATTATTTAGGTAAATAGACCAAGAATTGAAAGGAGAGTTTGGGTCTTGGATTTGGGTTGTCTTTATCTTTGCTAGAAATATGCTTAAGAGGGCCATAATGATATTGGTTTCTCTGTAGTGTATATGTAAAATCTAGCTTCAGTTAAGAATTAATATTGGGGGATGGGGGGGGGGGGGGGGGGGGGGGGGGGGTTGAAGGTTGTGATTTCACTTTATTCAAGAAATGTTGTGGGTATCTTAACAATTGAAGAGGAATTAGTAGTAAGATATCTGATCTGGAAACTAATTCTCTCATTAATGTCCCTGATTCCATTGAGATGAAGATTTTTTTTGGGAGCCTCGTGGCCCTTGGCCCTGATGAGCACACGCAGGGTTTCACCAAAACTATTGGAAGAAACGCCCCAAAAATTGTCCAAGTCTTCTTTGCTTATGACAATATCTTGTTTGCCAAGGCTAATACCAAGAACTGTGAGACCATTTCGAGAATTGTGGATTCGGTTTATACCAAATCTGGTCAAATGGTGAATTACAATAAGTCTAAGAGTGTACTTTTCCCCTAACACTCCTGCTAATGTCAGAGATGATTGCTCTTCAATTCTCATTTGCCATGAAACCAAAGACCTTGGCTTCTATTTGGGCCAACCCATTATCCATGGTAGAACCAATAACGAGTTTATAAATCCCTTATAGAGATAAATTGGCTGGCTGCAAAGCTTAATGTCCATAGCAGGTAGAGCCACTCTTGTTCAGGCTGTCACCTCTATCCATGGCAGTTTATAGAGATAAACTGGCTGGCTGCAAAGCTTACTATCCATGGCAGGTAGAGCCACTCTTGTTCAGGCTGTCACCTCTGCCCTCCCTGAATATGTCATGCAGTCTGTTGCTCTTCCCAAAACAGTGTGTAAAGACCTTGACAGAAAATTTTTATGATGAAAAATGCTTTGCAACCAACATTTCAGATGAAATTACTCTCTCTCTCTCTTTGCAAAGTATTTTTTTATGATGAAAAATGCTTTGCAACCATGAAAAATGCTTTGCAACCAACATTTCAGATGAAATTATTGCTCCTAAACCCCACCTTCACTCTCTCTCTCCTGTCTAGTGGGTAGCAACCATCCTACACAAAATCATGGAAAAAGATTTTCTTTTTTCACAAAGACTTGATACAATTGAGCAACCATCTAAAAAGGACGTTTTTAACTGCCACATCCATTTACAGAGAAGAAAGACCTAACCAATCCAAATTTTATAGAAACATGAAGAGAATTACAAAAGCACACCCACAGCATTCACCACTTTGTCGATTTGCTTTCAGCAACTTTTCCATTATCAGTAAAGTAAGGCCTGAAGGTTCTCATAACTTCCTCATATGTTGGCCTCTTATAGTCAACCGCCTGTAACCAATTAGCATCCATGAGTGTTTCAAACATACATAATAATACATTGTTAAAATCAATTCTAAATGAAGTTTCTAAAGCATACCTGCTCAATAACTTCTTCAGTACTCGCCCACTTCCACTCTGCGAATTCTGGGTCTGCCTCACCATTTGCTAAGTTGACCTCACTGTCATCTTTTGTTAACCTCATTAGAAACCTGTGAAACATCCCAAAACATAGTAAAGTCAGTAATTCACCGAAAACAGCACTAATAATGGTCATGCAATTACATTTAAAAAAAGTAAAAAAAAAAACTGCGAGGAAGCTTGATGGTTGAACACTGTTAATAAGCTTGATAAGCTAAAATTGATATTCATCAGAACTAAAACTTGCATCTCTCTCAATTCTCAAATCCTCTATAGTTAGTGCACCTGATCAGACTCCCTTGGACCAATGATTTACATGAAGAAATGAGCAATTACAATTGTATAGATTTATTGGAGAACAACTTGCTTTGGTATACTCCAATAATACCAGCTTAATCTTCAAATAAATAGAAATATCTCTGGTAGCAATGTGCTTAAAGAAGATCATCTTACATTCAAAGATTCTAAAATACTGAGCATGTATGCCAATATAATAGCCACCATCGGCAACTCTTATGGAACTATCCAAGTCAATTATCATAAGTTAAGTGAATGAGAGCCTGCTTCTCAATTATCTGAGAAAGGAACAAACAGTCCTCGCCTAAACAGCCTGGGGAACATGTAATGTCTCCTGTTGTTAAGTAAAAATGGGTCAATGAATGGTCCACTTGAAGCAGTAAACAAGGTAATACCAGGCAAGAACATGAACCGGTTCAAGGTTTCTACAATTCAACCAGCCACTCCAAGGAACGAAAAACAACACCAAGCAGAATGACAAGATCCACTCAAATTAGCAACTCTATGAGGAATGGGGATATAAACATTCTCTTTCTATATATTCTTGTTTCTTGTGTATTACAAATTCTTATTTAAAATGGATTTCTCATCATATATATTAATCAGAATCAGTTGATGTAAGCTTACGCATAGGAATGCGTCTTAAAAGGAGATAAATTGTGTACGAAACTGAAGAGAGGGAGCATGACTCAGTCCAACCTGATCTTGCATTAAGACTTTAAGGGAGTTGCAAAATCAGAAAAAGGATGATGAAAATTATGTTTTTTAAACATTGGCCTAAAATGCATCAATATGTTTTGAACATTTAGTGCTATTTTCTTAGGGTTTTTTTTTTTTGGGGGGGGGGGGGGGGGGAGGGGGGGGGGTGTGTGGATAAGAGCAATATGCATAGATTAAAGACTTATAATCTTTTCAAGTATTAATTCATCAATTAAGCAATTTAAAACCAATCTGGTTACTTTCATGATCTGAGTGTATAACTGTGTGCATTTGTGCATAATTTTTTTCTCCTTTTTTTAAGGGGGGGGGGGGGGAGAGAGAGAGAGAGAGAGAGAGAAAGAGACACACCACTTCTGTGCCTGACCGTGCCATTCACCTCCCCAGAGACGATTCACTTTGGCTTTCACAGCAGGAGGGAAGTCATAAGTCAACCAATTTGGAACCTGTCAACCACAATCTTGGTCTTGGTTAAAGAACAAAAAAATGAAAATGATCCCTAATTGTTACTCCAGCCTCCTAAATAAAATTAATTCTGCACTTGAGCCTAGATCATAAATGCTTTATGCATATTTCAGGAATTTCTTTATTTCCAGTAGCCTTATCACCTCGATGCTATGGTTCAAATGAAGGTCAAAAAGGTATTTGAAGGATGCACCACAATGCCATAGAAGGAAATGATTGCTTTTCTCTCTATTTTTCTCATGTTCTACTTGTTTTTGAGACACAAAACCAAGATTTGAATGTGTGGCGATAGGATTGGTATATAAACACCTACACAATTAACAATTCGCGACCATCTATCAAACCCCATAAAAAATGGTTTTGTTCTTCTGTACCTTACACACTAATCATAGGCACATATACACCTATGAAACTTACGAATAAGGTGTTCACAAAGTATATTTGAAACAGGGTTACAGAAACTACAGCCTGCATAGAAAGAATAGTCATGCACATGCATTGTAAGTGCCATCAACAATGTCAAACATCTGACTTAAGTATAATAGCACCATCTTGTATACAGACCTCAGCAATAATTTCAGCAGAAACAATTCCAGTTTCTTCTTGCAATTCCCTGATGGCTGCAGACTTGGGCTCCTCACCATCTTCAACACCCCCCTGAGACTCACAATCCCAGAAATGGACAGTTAAACTTAACTGTGAGATGAAAACACCACATTTAAGTCTAACAATTTACAATGTTACGAGTAAAACGAAAAGAAAATCTGTGAATGCCCTAAAGCCATGCACCCCAAGGCAAAAGAAAATTCATTTCCACTGTAACAGACGCCAGATTCTTCTTGCTAAACATAAGAGTACAAAAGTAGCCTTAATGAACAATGGCAAACCATTCCTCTCCTAAGAATCTGGGTAATTGGAACGTGAGAATTTTACCAAAAAAGTTTGCATATCATATCACGAGTCATATCAGTTTTAAATAACTGTCAGAACGAGTTTAAACACCCAGACCCCCGGGAAGGCTCCCAAATTTCACAAAATGCTACAGGAGGGAGATTGAAAATTGATTTAGTAAATTATGTTGCTCCCCCCACCCCCCTTCTTTTTCCCACAACATTTGATATATCCAACATAACCCTTAGAAAAACATTATCTATTGTATTTAGCCCCCAACATTTGTCGTTTAGATCCATCAATGGATACTGTAGATATCCAATTGGGGATATCTTGGAAAACCCTGTGCAAGGAGTTTTGATCCACATAAATCTCATATTATACTAACGATGCATGTTTTCTGCACATAGGTTTTTTTATTTTTTCATTTTACAATAAATGATTTCTTTTGTAAAGGGACCAACATCCCTTGAGATAAATTTCAAGAACTGGCAGATCTATTCACTCTTATCAATAACCGAGCCGAATCTCGTTTATAATAAGGGCTTTTCCTTCTCTATTGATTCCTACGAATTGGATCAAAAACAATTTCAAGGTATTCAACTCCAGGTATGAATCGAAAAATAAATTTTTATTGGTTCTACCTACTATATTTTATGAAGATAATGAATCTTTTTATCAAAAGATTTAAAAGAAAAAGGGTATGGATCTCCTGCTGGAATGATTTGGAAGATTCAAAACCAAAAAATAGTGGTATTTGCTAGCAACAACATAATGGAAGCAATCAATCAATATAGATTACTGTTACAGAAATAGTCACAAAAATGGCTAAATAGGCTGACCCTTTGAAAGCCACCACCTTAGTACCACATCTGGAATCATGTCAGAACACGACCTAGTTTCTTTTTTCTTCTTTTTTTTCCTTTTGCTAAGCAAACTGAATATCAAACACAAGTGGAGCGAGGGAGGACAGAACATAGCTCAGCAAATAAAGCAAATGCATAAACAGGCAATTACCTCCACAATATCCTACACCATATATTTATAAGTTGCCAGATTATAAAGAAACCAGGAGATCAGAGAAGTGTAATGAACAAGACCACTTTGAATCCTTGACATTTTAAATCTACTCCCATCCCCTACTAGAAGTGTTGCAAGTTGTAACGAGTGATAAGTTGAAACTAAATAAAGTGTCCAACAGGGTACCTGCGGCATCTGCCATGCTCCTGGGACATTCAATCTGGAAGCCACGAACACCTGCAAGTTAATCAGAAACTGTTAGCATCTCTTCAAACATTTTATGCATGTCTGACCCTGAAATACACAAAACTGGAGAGAAACTGATACAACTGACTTCTAATCCCGTTTTTTCCACATAGAAAATCACGAATGTCAGAAGTAAAGACATAAAAGTGAAGGATCATTTGCACATATCTAAAAGAATTGAGTAATTCTAGCACTGGAGACTGTTTTCCTGTTACTCTATAATCTGCCTGAATAGCGTAGATTAAGATTGGCTAAACAGGATGGCAACAGTAGTACTAGCCTCCAAGCATTTTCATCAACGGGCAAAGCAAAAAAAGTTGTATATTATACTTGACTAACATATTGTCTCCTCTTTCACATAAGAACTATAAAACCTATGGCATCAAGACTACAAATCATTAAGTACTGAGTTGTACCTCAATGGCAATTTATTTGCTATTACACATTCTTTTCAGGCAATTTATTTTCAGGCAACATTTTTGTATTTCAAAAAATTGTTTACAAGAAATAATGCAATGCATATGCTAATTAAATTTCCAAAATAAATCAAATAGGAAACATCAAACTCTTTGAAATTTGAGTTTAATTGAGTGTCCATTCCTACTTTCCTTTTTGCTTAATTGCATTCATAACCTTAGATTTTAGGGTAGTTCCACTTGGTACCCACCATTTTCGACCACAGCAATTTCATCCCTTAAATTGCAAAATTTGTTGCAATTAAAGGATTCTATCCAAATCTCCGTTAAAAAAGCTAATGGACCAGTCACGTGCCTCACACATAATTGTTACCAAGTCTCCATTTTTATGCCACACCAACTAAAATCTAAAACAAAAAATAAAACGTAAAAAAAATTCAAAGATACCAAAAAACTAAAATTCATGACCAAGAAAATACTATTAGAATTTTAAAATACGAAAAAAAAGAAAAAAAATCTTCTTCACCCCCGCTCGCCCAGGCTCAGCCTAGGAAGACAGCCCTTGCGCAACGATGAAGGGGCTGCTGGGCAATCCCCCCTCTCCCCTCCCTCCCTCTTCATCTTTCTCTTCATTTTTATTTTTTTTAAATGTTCTCTCTTTAAAACCAATAAGATTTTAAGACTTGTACATATGGAATTAAAAATCACCTTCTCTGCTCCATTGGGCTACACAATGGGAGGTAGCTCTCTCCCATCACTTATCCCTCCCATCTTTGGTGTAAGTTGGGTTTGATCCCTGGTTTGTTGTGCAATGACTAGTAACTCTACCAATTGACACCCACATTTGTAGATGTTTCTAAAGGGACCACACCCGCTATAGGGGGTGTAGCACTTGTGTAGAGTGCTTCACATGAGAAGCGGCCGCTATGCCACCATAACGCCTCGTAGCAAGACGTTACGGCTGTGTGGCAACTGCTACACTGTTATACATTTTCATAATATTTTTTAATAAATACCAAAAGTAATATATTATGTAATCTGAATTACTGTTCTATGTAATTTGGATCAGTGTTTAAGTGATTACTTTCATGAATTACTACATTCTCGACTACTGTCCGGCATCAAAGTTATCATAGCCCAAATCTTGTTCCCCTATGGGTTGAAAAAAAAATCATATCATGAATAGAAATGCATGAACAGTGACGCGTGGACGTCTTTCGTTGACGGAGTTATTGTTGATCAAGCAGATTTATGAGGGAAATTTTTTTCAGGTTCTTAGAATTTTTTTAGTTTCCTTAGCATTTGATTTTTTGTTAAAAAAAAGAGAAAAAAAAACAGTTGCTGCCTCTCTGTTGTTTTCTTTCCTAATGCATTTTGGTTCCTTTGTTCTTTGATTAAAAAAAACAGAAAATGAGGGGGAAAAAAAGACCTAGAAAAAAAAGAGAAAAAACCATATAGATATATGTTACTGCTTTGAGAGGTATGCTTCTTGTTTTATATGTATGAGCATGCTTAGTTTTTAGTGTTTTTACTATGTCTTATACTTGGGCACGAATTTAAAGTGTGCAACCTAAGCTATCAAGTGATTACTCTCGTTTGGATTGCTTGAAATCCAAAGGGATCAAGTATGGTTTTCTTTATCTTCCCCAAGGCATGCATGAGGAATATGATGAACTTAAATATTGGGTTTGTCGCGATGCAAGACAACTTGAAGAATTGAAGAACCAATATGAGTATGAGTGTAGTTCTCGAGATTTGAATGATAATAGGGATTATGTTTATGATGATGAAGGAGTTGCTTATAAAAATTATTATTATGCTTCTAAAGATGCTTAACATGGTTGTGTTGGATATGATTGTGCTTACGAAGGTTATGATGGATATGGTACATACGATGAGCTTGTAATAGGACAGAAGTCCAACCCAATAGCTTTATCCCGAGTCCGAGAGAAGATAATCCATTTGCTGAAAGAATGTATAGAATTGTGCAAGCCCTTAGATGTTGTGACAGTGAAAGATGATCCCGAACTTGATAACTCAAAACCCACTGATGACAGAGAAGACTCCGAAGAGCAACAAGACAATATTTTGGAACATGAGCCAGTTTCAAGCCAGATTCTATTGAGTATATTGACGATGTTGAAAAGATTCAAGATAAATAGGAAAACAAGCTTGATTGTAAGATTGAGGTTCAAGTTGATACACATGTCCTTGGTAATGAGTTTAACCTATCTACCTAGTTTCAAGCACCTCGGCAACAAGCATTTCCAGCGCAATTTTTTTCACTTCCTAGTGACTTCGGCTTCAACGAGTTTCAAGACTATGCTTTATTTCTCCATGCATCTGTCTTGATCCTTCAACAATTTTCAACTCAAGGTCGAGTTCTTTCGAAGTGGTGGACAATGATGGATTACCCGGAGAAGAGTAGAATTAGGTAATTCAATCTAAGTACCAGGGGATATTTTAATTATGGGGATAATTATGTAATGGACAATATTAGGGATATTTAGAGTTTATTTAAGTTTAGTATTTAATCTTTTTATTTAAAGTTTCCTTATTAGAGTCAGACTATGAATTATTATCTTAATTAGTTTCCTTACTGGAGTAGGACTAAAAATTATTATCTTAGTTAGTTTCCTCGTGGGAGTAGGACTAAGATTCCTAAAATCTCTATATAAGAGAGATCCTATGTTAATTTTCAGCGGCTTATGAATAAACAAAATAAATTATTAAACTTCATACTCTGTGATTGAGTGTTAAATTGTCCATGTAATTTAGATCCGTGTTTGAGTGATTACTTTAAGGTATTACTACATTTTGGGCTACTTTCCGGCTGTCCGTCATCAATATGATTATAAGTATTTAATTGGTTCTTTAAAAACCATAGGCATGGGTTCATGATTGAATACTTTTATTAAAATTCAAAGCCATTAATTATTTCTTTAAATTTTCACAGTTCGATAGATAATAAGTGCTTATTTCATTGAGTTAGCATGGATGTTTAAATTAAATTTGAAGTTTTTATGGAGTTAGCATTAAAAATGGTTTTGCCACATACAATTAATTTCGTTTGTACTATATCAAGTTTTTAGTTGAATAAAAGTACAAAAGATGATAGCAATATTATTCTATAAAAAAGTGAGTATTTTTATAAAAATATGAATTTGAAAAAGAAATCACAGATTCACGATAGCTACGCCATTATTTTGTTGTATAACATCCGTTACACCCGCTTCTACGACATAGCGACATCTTTTATAAGACCCATTATCGCTTTTAAATCTATGCGTGCAGAATTAATCTTTAAAGCTAATAAGGTTTTGACACATTGCCCTCTTATCCATCCTCACTAGTTTTGATATTTAATTAATTTATTTTTATTTTATATTAGCTGACGTGACATTATTTTAGACTCCAAAATGAGGGGTACTTGACTTTTCCATCCACTCAATTTGAAGGAGATGGACGAAATCCTTCAATTGCAACAATTTTGCAATTGAGGGATTAAATTGTTGCAAGAGAAATAGATATTACCAAATGCAAATACCCCAATATCTAGGGTAATGAATGCAATTTCTCCTTTTTTTTTTCTTTTTTTGCAATTAGATAGCTCAAGATATCATAAATACACAAACAACATCACCCATTTTGCAATTTGAAACATATCATAAGATATATATATATATATATATATATATATATATGTGTGTGTGTGCGCGCGCGCGCGCGCGCGCGCGTGTGTGTATGTATATACACACACATATACATATGCAAAAGGGATGTTTGGTTCAAGTAATATGATATTTGGTATATCTTGTATTATCATGTAATATGAATAACGGAATAAGAAAATTGTAATTTCGGATTATTATGGTTGGTTCGCATGTCTAGATTATCGGGTATATCACATTGGATTGCTTATGGATTAATAGTAATCCAAAAAGTAATGTCGCAAATTTTCCGATTTCATCCTAATTCAAAAATTGATGTTCTGTATAACTATATTATTAAATTTTTATATACGTTATATTTTTATCACCATTATATCTTTTATTTGTTTAATTATGTATATTATTTATTACGTTTTATATAATTATAGTAATATATTAGTTTATTATAATACCATTTAATTATTATATCTATTATATAATTAATATTATATTATTATAGCTAATATTATGATATTACAATTATTTTTTTTATAATATTATCTTATACTAATATTTATTATATTGTATTTATTTCATTATTACAAGGATTATCATTGCATTCTTATTATAGCATTTATTATATTATTTCATAATAATATTATATTTTTTTATAGTTAATTATTTCATCTCATATTATTTATAATAATATTATTATTGTTATTTTATCATAATATAATACTATTAATTTATAAGAATATTAAAATTTTATAATTTATAAGTTTTGATGTTTAGTTTATTTATTTTTATTTCATATTAGCTGACATGACATTATTTTAGACTCCAAAATGAGGGGTACTTGACTTTTCCATCCACTCAATTTGAAGGAGAATTGTTGCAATAGAAATAGAGAGTACCAAATGCAAATACCCCAATATCTAGGGTAATGAATGCAATTTATCATAAGATATATGTGTCTGTCTATCTATCATAAGATATGTGTGTGTGTGTGTGTGTGAGCGTGTCATAAGAACTCTACCTATCATAAGATATATGTGTGTGTCTATCTATCATAAGATATGTGTGCGTGAGAGCATATCATAAGAACTCTATCTATCATAAGATATATATTGCATTTTATTATATAGTCTTAATTAATTGAAGATATAAAATCTCCAAGTGATTTTATTAAATGCAAATAAATTCTTTGGGCTCAATACTTAACATTCTCTAATTAAATTTAAGAAGAATTTATGTTGGCATAGAAAATTACTTGAGCATTTGTAATGTATCATTCTTCATATATCTTGCACACACATTATGCTTATTTTTGTAATATGTTTTGTCATCATCAAAAATGTCTCAATCAAGAAATTGATTAGATTAATTTTGATGATAACAAAACACTTTTGAAGTGTTTAACTCATGTATTTAATGTGCAAGAATGTTTGATTCAATTAGGAGATTTTTGGAACTCAAAAATCCAAAAAGAATAAAGAGATATGAAGAAAATTATGCTGAAAACACTGTTCATCCATAAATCACTGTAGCAGCGCTCCAACAGTGACCCAGTCGACTGGGTGACTAGTGCAGTCGACTAGTAAAAGTGGCAGAAGGTTCCCCGTCGACTGGTAACACTGTAACAGCAAAAATGTGAATTTTTAAGATGACCTAGTCGACTGGTATCACGACCCAGTCGACTGGTAGTTCAAAAATATGACCGTTGGGACTCAAAATCTGATATTTTAAAGGCACAATCAATTCAAATTAAAGTCTAACGGCCATATTAATTGATGGCTATATAAACCCACTTAATTTAGAATTCAATAAGAAGGAGAAGACATTCAAAAAGAGAAGAACGCACACAATCAAGTCATTCATTCTTTGAAATTCAAAAAAGCTTTGAAATACTCATGTTGAGCTATTCTTTAAGCTTTTCTTTGAAAGAGAGACATTATTCAGTTGTATAAGCTTTCATTTGCTGTCTCTCTACCATTTACTTTACAGTATTTATTGTAAAGAGATTACTTCCGAGAGGAAGGGGATTGTACGGTTTAAGCAACACCCGTAAGTTGCTTGTGTTACGGTTTGAGCAACACCCGTAAGTTGCTTGGTTTAGTGAAAGACTTCAAGGATGATCCTTGAAGAGAGTGGACGTAGGGTCGGAAGGATTCTGATATTGTCGAACCACTATAAATCGAGTTTGCATCCCTCTAACTCTATCTCCTTAATTACTTTCATAATTACTTGCTTATAATTATTTATTATTCAAGTAAATGAGATTGATTGCTTAATTATTTTATAATTCAATTATCATTTCTATATTAAGCAATAAACTCTCCCATCTTTGTGCTAGTAATTTAGAAAGATTTAATTCCGCATATATTTTGTTATTTGAGATTGCAAAAAGTATTTAAATTTTTAATACCCAATTCACCCCCTCTTGGGTATTGCCATAGTATATTTTGGACCTACAATTGGTATCAGAGCCTCGTTCTCTATTTTAGGCTTAACATCCTAGAGTTAATCCTATGGCAGCTATATTTTTAGAAGGAAGAGATCCTTCTAGTCCTCCTCTTCTCCATGGAACAAATTTCACCCATTGGAAAGCTCAAATGAAGATTTTAATTCAAGCACATGATTATTATGCTTGGTATTTCATTCTTGAAAATGAAAATGACTTTGATGTAAATGATAGTAAATTCGTTCAACTAAATGCTAAAGTTATGAACATGTTTTATAGTGCTCTTGATCAAAACGAAGTTGATCAAATTTCCTCATGTAAGACTGCAAAAGAAATTTGGGATTTATTAGAAGTCATACATGGAGGAAATGAGCAAGAAAAGAATCTCAAATTAAAAAACTTTGTTCATGACTTAGAGCATTTTAAAATGAACGAAAATGAATCAATTTTTGATTCACAAACTCGTTTTACCATACTTGTTAAAACTTTATCTTTCATGGGTAAAATTTATTCTAACTTTGAACTTGTGAGAATATTTCTTAGGTCTTTGTCAAATCAGTGGAAAATTATTTTGACAAAGCATTGTACATGTAAAAGTTTAAAAGAGCTTGTGGAATCAAGCATGAAAGCTACTTGAATTACAAAATCGATGGTTCTACCACGTCCTTACCTCTTATGGAAATTAAAGATGTTAATTATGATGGTGATGAAGAAGAAGAAGACTCCTCGAATAAAAAGATCGGATACGATGAAATTGCCAACCTATGTCTTATGGCAATCGACAACGAAAATGAGGTATCAACTTCTTCCTCTTCAAAAAATAACATTGTTAGTAGTAGTGAAGAATTGATAGAAGTCATAAATAAAATGTATGAAGAATTGAAGAAATTCGATTCTAGGAACACCATTCTTAAAAAAGATGTGTCATCTCTTTCTAAAGAAACGGTAGGTTTAAGAGAAGAAAAAGATAAACTATCTTCATTACTTTATGATTCTTCTCAAGATCTTCTTAAAGATGAAAATGAAAACTTAAAGAAGAAGATAATAGAACTAAATGATACTATATCTAGACTTATGCTTGGAAAAGAAAAGCTAGATGAAGTGCTATCTTGCCAAAGATTAAATGGAGGAAAATCCGGGTTAGGTTATTCTCCATTAGGCAAGCAAAAATCAAAAGAGAGCTTATTTATGAAAGTATCATGTGTAAATGAAGCCTCTACTTCAAAGACCTCTAGCAAGGTTAAAAGCACTCCCTCTATAAATGCTAGGAAGTCTAGAAACTCTAATGCATATCCTAAAAATACTCATGCTTATATGTATGCTTACACACATTCTAGGAATAATCATCATGTACATTCTAAGAATAATCATTATGTACATTCTAGGAACAAATTGTATAATCAGAATTTACACACTGCACATGCTCATCCTAGGAATTACCATCATGGTTATACTAGAAATAATATGCATACTCATAATAATGCAAGCATGTATCCTAGAAATTATCATCATACATTTTCTGAAAATGGCATGCACATTCATATTCCTCATAATAGAAACATGTATCCTAGGAACTCCTATCCTAAGCATAATAGGCATGCACATCTAAGATATTCTAGAAATTTCAATAACTACTATCCTAGGATTATGCATCATCAACATATCTATAGATCACCATATGTTGTTAAGAAAGTATGGGTCCCAAAAGGAACCGTATTTTCAAAGACTAACCCCAAAGGACCCAATAAATTTTGGGTACCCAAAAGTGCAATCGAGTATCCTTGTATGATGTAGATTTGTCTTCACACTAAAGAGAAAGGTAACTGTTGGTACCTTGATAGTGGATGTTCGAAGTACATGTCCGGTGATAAAAGTGTATTCAAGGAGCTAACTCTAAGAGATGGTGGATTTGTCACCATTGGAGATAACACCAAAATAAAGATCATCGGGCATGGAAAAGTTGGTAATGATTTCTCTACCCTAGATAATGTATTGCTAGTACAAGGCCTTAAGCCAAATTTACTTAGCATTAGTCAACTATGTGACAAAGGCAATAAAGTTACATTTGAGACCTCTCATTGTCTAGTTATAGACATCAAGAGCAACAAGATCAGATTTGTTGGCCATAGACATGAAAATGTCTATATAGTTGATTTGAAATCCTTGTATTTCGAAAATGAAAAATGTTTTCCTGCTTTTAGTGAAAATCCTTGGCTATGGCATAGAAGGCTTGGTCATGTAAACATAAACTTGCTGAAAATTGTTTCGAGAAGAGATTTAGTCATTAGTTTTCCTAAAATCAATTTTGAAAAAGACAAAGTATGCGATGCTTGTCAAATGGGAAAACAAATCAGGATTTCTTTTAAAGCAAAAAATGTAGTTTCAACTACTAGACCTTTGGAACTTTTGCATATGGACTTGTTTGGTCCAATAAGTACCATTAGTCTAGGTGGCCATCGATATGCTCTTGTTATTGTTGATGACTATTCAAGATATACCTTTGTTATTTTTATTGCTTACAAGGATGAAACTTTCAAAGGATTTGAAAACTTTTGCAAAAAGGTTCAAAATGAAAAACGAATTTGTATTTCAAGCATAAGAAGTGATTATGGAAAAGAATTTGAAAATCAAAGCTTTTCAAAATTTTGTGATGAAAATAGAATTGATCACAACTTTTCAGCTCTTAGGACTCCTCAACAAAATGGAGTTGTTGAGAGGAAAAATAGAGTTCTAGAATAATTTTGAAAAACAATGCTTTGTAAAAATAGTTTACCAAAATACTTTTGGGCTGAAGCCGTGAACACTTCTTGCTATATTTTAAATCGAATTTTAATTAGGTCTATACTTGATAAAACTTCATATGAACTATGGAAAGGTAGAAAGCCTAATATTTCCTATTTTCGTACATTTGGTTGCAAATGCTTCATCCTGAATAACAATAAAACTAATTTGGGTAAATTTGATTCTAAGACCGATAAAGGGATATTTTTAGGATATTCTACATCGAGTAAGGCTTATAGAGTTTTCAATAAGAGAACTCTAGTGGTAGAAGAATCTGTGCATGTAACTCTTGATGAGTCTAACCCTATTAGTAATAGAGAAGTTTCCATTAATAATGATGCAGATTTTATTCCAAGAACGGAAACTCCTACTCTCATTGTTGACCCGAAAGAGAATCCAACTCAAGTAAATGAAGAGCTGAAAGCTCATAATTTGGACCAACCATCTACAAGCCAACAAGTTGATGGACTTCCTAAAGATTGGAGGTATGTGAACTATCACCCAATTGATCAAGTAATTGGTGATCCTTCACAAGGGGTAAGAACTCGCTCTTCTATTAGAAATGTTTGCAATTATGTAGCTTATCTGTCTCAGGTAGAACCTAAGACTTTTATAGAAGCTGAAATGGATAATGATTGGATTATTGCTATGCAAGAAGAGTTAAATCAATTTGAGAGGAACAAGGTTTGGAATCTAGTTCCAAGACCTAAGAATCATTCCATAATTGGAACAAAATTGGTCTATAGGAATAAGATGGATGAAAATGGTATAGTAACTAGAAATAAGGCTAGACTAGTTGCTAAGGGATATAATCAAGAAGAAGGAATAGACTTTGATGAGACCTATGCTCCCGTAGCTAGATTAGAAGCTATTCGAATGTTGTTAGCCTTTGCATGCTTTGATAAATTCAAGCTATTTCAAATGGATGTAAAAAGTGCTTTTTTAAATAACTTTATAGAAGAAGAGGTATATGTTGAGCAACCTCTTGGCTTTGAAAACCCTAGTCTTCCAAATCATGTCTACAAGCTTTCTAAGGCTCTATATGGGTTGAAGCAAGCTCCAAGGACATAGTATGAAAGACTAAGTAAATTTTTGATTAATAATGATTTTGTAAGAGGAAGAATAGACACAACTCTCTTCACAAAAACTCACAAAAATGACACATTAATAATTCAAATATATGTTGATATTATATTTGGTGCTACTAATCAATCTGTGTGTCAAGAATTTGCAAAGTGCATGCAAGGTGAATTTGAAATGAGCATGATGGAAGAGCTTACCTACTTCCTTGGACTTCAAATCAAACAACTAAAAGGAGGCATCTTCATCAATCAATCAAAGTACATCAAGGACCTACTAAAAAGGTTCGGGATGGAAAGCTCAAAGCCGTTTGGTACTCCAATGAGCACATCTACAAAGCTTGATCTTAATGAAGGAGGTAAACCGGTAGATACTAAGTATTATAGAAGTATGATAGGTGCTTTGCTTTATTTAACTGCAAGTAGACCTGATATTATGTTCAGTGTATGCATGTGTGCTAGATTTCAGTCTAATCCTAAGGAATCACATGTAGTTGCAGTAAAAAGAATCCTTAGATATCTGCAAGGAACCCAAACCATAGGATTATGGTACTCTAGAGAATCATCTTTTGAGCTAGTAAGATACTCAGATGCTGATTTTGCTGGATGTAGGTTAGATAGAAAGAGCACAAGTGGAACATGCCAATTCTTAGGTGCTATGTTAACTTCTTGGTTTTCCAAGAAACAGAATTCCGTTGCACTATCAACGCTGAAGCGGAATATGTAGCAGCTGGAAGTTGTTGTGCCCAAGTGTTATGGATGAAACAACAACTAGAAGACTATGGCATGAACCTCAAAGATATTCCTATATTTTGTGATAATACTAGTTCTATCAACCTAACTAAGAACCCTATTCAGCACTCTGAACAAAGCATATAGAAATTAGGCATCATTTCTTAATATACCATGCTCAAAAAGGTGATATAAGATTAGAATTCATTCATTCGGAAGATCAAATAGCTAACATTCTTACAAAACCCCCAGGTGAATCTAGTTTTTGTAAGATTAGAATGTTGATGGGAATGCTGGATCTTGATAACCTGAATATTTGATTGCTTCACTCATCATATGCATAATTGACATCGAGTGAAAGAGTATTAATTCTTGTTTAACTATCTGCCTCACTCAAAGATGTCATAAATGCAGGGGAAGTAACTTTTTTTCAAGTACTTATAGATATTTCCAATTTGAACATCTTTTTGAGTAGTTGATGAGCTCTTTGTCTTGATTATTCAATCAATCAACTACGGATAAGGCTTGTTAAGTTTTATCCAATTTTATTTCTCTTAAGAGTTAAAAATAATTACTTTAGACTTTTTGAAAGGGGGAGAAAATCTGACTTATTGATAAAAGAGAAAACCTTTGATAAAATCATTTTACTCAAATGAGTTTTAAATACTTGATAAACTCTTTTGGATATGTTTTAAATTTGGATATTATATCTTGAGAATTTTATCTCTATGTTCTAAAGGAACTCTTTCAAAAGCTTTATAGTTCTTGATATCTTGTAAAATGATTCTTTTCTCAAAATGTTTCATCAAAATATTTTCAATAGCATATTTTGAGGGGGAGCTCTTCTTTGAAATCCACCCTTTTTTATTATGACAAAAAGGGGGAGAAAAATAAGAATATTAGAGATCTTGTTAGACCTTATTCTTAAGATTTTTGTCACCATAAAAAAGGAAGAGATTGTTGACCCTGAATGATTTTGACAGTAACAAAAATCTTAATTAAGCACTAATGAATATTACTTAAGTAATACATATTGTTAATAGTGCTTATACATCAAAAGAGACCAAGATTGTAGAAATTGGTGAATCAATGTTGATGACATTTCAATTGTTAGGAGCTAATTATATTTGCATTGCATTTTATTATATAGTCTTAATTAATTGAAGATATAAAATCTCCAAGTGATTTTATTAAATGCAAATAAATTCTTTGGGCTCAATACTTAACATTCTCTAATTAAATTTAAGAAGAATTTACGTTGGCATAGAAAATTACTTGAGCATTTGTAATGTATCATTCTTCATATATCTTGCACACACATTATGCTTATTTTTGTAATATGTTTTGTCATCATCAAAAATGCCTCAATCAAGAAATTGATTAGATTAATTTTGATGATAACAAAACACTTTTGAAGTGTTTAACTCGTGTGTTTAATGTGCAAGAATGTTTGATTCAATTAGGAGATTTTTTGGAACTCAAAAATCCAAAAAGAATAAAGAGATATGAAGAAAATTATGCTGAAAATACTGTTCATCCAGAAATCACTGTAGCAACGCTCCAACAGTGACCCAATCGACTGGGTAAATAGTGCAGTCGACTGGTAAAAGTGGCAGAAGGTTTCTAATCGACTGATATGACTTACCAGTCGATTGGTAACACTGTAGCAGCAAAAATGTGAATTTTTAAGAGGACTCGGTCGACTGGTATCACGACCCAGTCGACTGGTAGTTCAAAAATATGACCGTTGGGACTCAAAATTTGATATTTTAAAGGCACAATCAATTCAAATTAAAGTCTAACGGCCATATTAATTGATGGCTATATAAACCCACTCAATTCAGCATTCAATAAGAAGGAGAAGACATTCAAAAAGAGAAAAACACACACAATCAAGTCATTCATTCTTTGAAACTCAAAAAAGCTTTGAAATACTCATGTTGAGCTATTCTTCAAGCTTTTCTTTGAAAGAGAGACATTATTCAGTTGTATAAGCTTTCATTTGCTGTCTCTCTACCATTTACTTTACAGTATTTATTGTAAAGGGATTACTTCCGAGAGGAAGGGGATACTTCCGAGAGGAAGGGGATACTTCCGAGAGGAAGGGGATACTTCCGAGAGGAAGGGGATACTTCCGAGAGGAAGGGGATTGTACAGTTTAAGCAACACCCGTAAGTTGCTTGTGTTACGATTTGAGCAACACCCGTAAGTTGCTTGGTTTAGTGAAAGACTTCAAGGAGGATCCTTAAAGAGAGTGGACGTAGGGTCGGAAGGATTCTGATATTGCCGAACCACTATAAATCGAGTTTGCACCTCTCTAACTCTATCTCCTTAATTACTTTCATAATTACTTGCTTATAATTATTTATTATTCAAGTAAATGAGATTGATTGCTTAATTATTTTATAATTCAATTATCATTTCTATATTAAGCAATAAACTCTCTCATCTTTGTGCTAGTAATTTAGAAAGATTTAATTCCGCATATATTTTGTTATTTGAGATTGTAAAAAGTATTTAATTTTTTAATACCCAATTCACCCCCCCTCTTAGGTATTGCCATAGTATATTTTGGACCTACAATATGTGTGTGTGAGAGCATATCATAAGAACTCTATCTATCATAAGATATATATGTGTGTGTGCGCACATTTACATATGCATAAGGGATGTTTGGTTCAGGTAATATGTTATTATGGTATATCTCGTATTATCATGTAATTTGAATACTAGAATAAGACAATTGAAATTCCGAATTATTACGCTTGGTTCGCATGTCTAGATTATCGGGTATATCACATTGGATCGCTTATGGATTAATAGTAATCCAAAAAGTAATGTCGCAAATTTTCCAATTTCATCCTAATTCAAAAATTGATGTTCTATATAACTATATTATTAAATTTTTATATACGTTATATTTTTATCGCCATTATATCTTTTATTTGTTTAATTATATAGATATTATTTATTACGTTTTATATAATTATAGTAATATATTAGTTTATTATAATACCATTTAATTATTATATCTATTATATAATTAATATTATATTATTATAGCTAATATTATGATATTACAATTATTTTTTTTATAATATTATCTTATACTAATATTTATTATATTGTATTTATTTCATTATTACAAGGATTATCATTGCATTCTTATTATAGTATTTATTATATTATTTCATAATAATATTATATTTTTTACAGTTAATTATTTCATCTCATATTATTTATAATAATATTATTATTTTTATTTTATCATAATATAATATTATTAATTTATAATAATATTAAAATTTTATAATTTATAAGTTTTGATATTTAGTTTATTTATTTTTATTTTATATTAGCTGAGGTGACATTATTTTAGACTCCAAAATGAGGGGTACTTGACTTTTCCATCCACTCAATTTGAAGGAGCTGGACGAAATCCTTCAATTGCAACAATTTTGCAATATGAGGGAGTAAATTGTTGCAATAGAAAAAAAGAGTACCAAATGCAAATACCCCAGTATCTAGGGTAATGAATGCAATTTATCATAAGATATGTGTGTGAGCGTGTCATAAGAACTCTACCTATCATAAGATTTATATGTGTGTCTATCTATCATAAGATATGTGTGTGTGTGAGCATATCATAAGAACTCTATCTATCATAAGATATATATGTGTTTGTGCACACGTGCGCACATATACATATGCATAAGGGATGTTTGGTTAAGGTAATATGTTGTTATGGTATATCTCGTATTATCATGTAATCTGAACACTAGAATAAGACAATTATAATTTCAGATTATTACGTTTGGTTCGCACGTCTAGATTATCGAGTATATCACATTGGATCGCTTATGGATTAATAGTAATCCAAAAAGTAATGTCGCAAATTTTCCAATTTCATCCTAATTCAAAAATTGATGTTCTATATAACTATATTATTAAATTTTTATATACGTTATATTTTTATCGCCATTATATCTTTTATTTGTTTAATTATTTATATTATTTATTACGTTTTATATAATTATAGTAATATATTAGTTTATTATAATACCATTTAATTATTATATCTATTATATAATTAATATTATATTATTATAGCTAATATTATGATATTACAATTATTTTTTTTATAATATTATCTTGCACTAATATTTATTAGAGTGTATTTATTTCATTATTACAAGGATTACCATTGCATTCTTATTATAGTATTTATTATATTTCATAATAATATTATATTTTTTATAGTTAATTATTTCATCTCATATTATTTATAATAATATTATTTTATTATTTTATCATAATATAATACTATTAATTTATAATAATATTAAAATTTTATAATTTATATACTTATTTGATAATTATATTTTATATTAATACAATTTTTATTATATTTTTTATAATAATATTTTTATTATTCACATTAAGTAATTTTTGAGACTATCTTATTCTCATCGTAATATTAATATTATCGGAATCTGGCTCTGATCCATTGAGGAACCAAAGTATTCCCTCGCAGATTACCGTCAACCAAACGCCCCCTAAATGTAAAATTGAAACTCAAAACTCCCCTATTACCATACGCTGCTTATTTCTCTCAGTCTCCTTTATTTCATCACTAATCTTTGCCAGAAAAACAAATTCACTCACTCAACAAAAACATATCAAGGTCATAATCCCCCCACCAAAAACCAAAAAAGAAAATGAAGAAACCAATAACAGAGATGATAATTATTAGGGAAAAAATCTCAAAAATTAATTCGAAAAAACTTTTGCTAAGAAAAATAAATAAAGAAAGAGAATTAGCTGCAGAATCTAGATTTACCTGATCATCAGAGTTGATGAGACAAACACCAACGTTGGGGCGATAACCAGAGGGCAGACCCTCCATTAATGAACTTAAATATACTAATTTGATATTTCTCCAGAGATTGAGCAAGAGAGATATTTGTTTGAGAGAGATCTACGATCACTATCAGAAATTCAGAGAAAACGAAAGAGTGGGCTGTCTATTGGAATATGTGACGCTGACCACGACAATCGGTGAAAACGGGTGGGTCACTCCTTTTATAGAGTGCCAGAGAGAGCAACTGTGAATTGAAAAGTCTAACCACTGACTCTTATCCTGTGCAACCTGCGCCCAGGTATTCATTACAAGATCCTATACCATTTTTAATGCTTCCTACTGTCAGATATGTTACCATGGAAGTGTCCTCATGCTGTTACAGTGAGTCTTCCTCTTGAGGGCCTGCACATCTGACCAATTTTCTTTTGGCCTTATCAATAATGATGTTTTCTGTATGACATTAAACTAATTTGGACAACCTTAAAGAAATTTAAATCTTACTTTTATTTTCAGCTAATATGTCAACTAATCTCAAATTGCAAATTTTTTTATCCTAAAGAAATATTTGGCTAAATCGAATTTAAAATCAATATTTTAAATTTGTTTGAAATTTTATTAATAATTTTAAAATACTTCATTAATAATATTATTTTTTAGATCTCACACTTATATTCATGCTATCAATGAAGTTTTAAAAAATTACTAATAGAATTCGGACGAGTCCAACATTAATTTTAGACCTAATCTAATCAGAAAAATTTGAAAGGCTCGTGGGAATAAAATGAAGAAATATTTGGCTGGTTTAGGTGTAAAACTTTTGTTTAGACCAACTAGAAACTTCATTTATAATTTTGAAAAACTTTACGGATAACGTTATTTTTTAGGTCGCACATTTATATCGATGTTACTAATAAAGCTATTTAAAATTATCAATAATAAAGTTTAGGATCTCATAGTGTAAGGTTTCAAATTCGACACTTTTCATATCTTTTTATGATCATTACACGATTATATAATTAAATAATATGTTTTTTTGGTACATTGAATCATACACCTTTTAAGTTTATGATTCAAAACATGTTCTTAAAAAATAGTTGAGATCCAAACTAAATATAAAAAAATTATTATTAAATCCAAGAATTTTTCAATAAAACGAGTGACTTCATTGTAACATTACATTTGAAAAAGGAAAATGAGAGATCATGTGATGTGTAATTGTGTAATCAATGAGCAAACAACACGCGTAGAGGAATTGCAATGAAAAGAGCATAAAGACAAAACCCAAACAAAAAGTAGTGGGCAAGGGGAGGAGTTGACTATTAGAGGGATTATTGGATTTAATAGTAAAGAAAAGAGAAAGTGGAAGCATCTTTTTTTCATGGTGATGCATATTAATCATCATCAAGAAACTAGTAAAAGGAATTTGTTTAAAAATATGAATAAAAAATAGGAATACTCCACCTGTAGTCCACAATCACACTCCGTGAAGGTCAATCTGGTAAGTGGTCCACGCCTTCGTGGATTAATTGGTAAAACTAAATATACCACTTTCAATGGTGGAATGTGAAACTACCTTCGTCCGCCCACAGAGAAGGTAAAATTCATCATCAAATATCATTCTCATTCGTTGACCGAATGAATTTTTTTTTATTCAATCCCAACCAATGTGGACCAAAGGTTATCCACTTTTTACTCTTCATCATTTATTTATTTTTTTTAAATAATATTATTTTATCAAATATTTTAAAATTTTTATTTTTTTCAATCCACAAATCATTTTCAATAAAATCAATAATTTAATATATAGAAAAAACTATTTATTTTTTGTATTTCTAACCTAAAAACATAAAAAAAAACTTATATAAGGACATGTATTTTGTAAATATAATACCTACCAATAGTAAAATATATATTTTATAGGGACAAAGTGGGGTAGGTAAAAGTCAAAGCTATAAAGATGTGTATATTTATAAATATGATACATACCAAGGTAAAAAATATATTTTATAAGGATGGATAGGTCAGGTGGAAGTCTAGGTATGATGATAGACTATTTTCATTATCATCCAACTTTCAGTTTGGAAGTAGAATTTTACTTTCACAACTAACCAATCACCCACCTTCAAAAAAAGATTCCAATAGGGATGATTGGGCCAAATTTTTGGATCTCTGGTTAATTTTTGACATCCTTAATTCCAATAATAGTATAAATGTGAGTAATTTATTTCGTGATAGATGTCAATTTTTTTATCATATAAAAAAAACATTACCTATTACATAAGTATTAGAATCGAATGGTACAAACATTCTATAGAAAGAAAGAAAAAAACTTACAACTATAGGATTTTGGTAAAGAGGTGTCCGAACCTAGGATACAGTGCGCGAGACGCGAGTTGGTTAATTCGTAGCAAAAAGACACAGGTGAGGATCAAACCCAGGTGGACATGCATTGGAACTAAAAGCCTTGAATATTGTACCGCGTGTGAAATTCTTGTTTAGATCGGGCGCAAAACCCATTTTTGCACCGGGTTCGAAACTTCATTGATAATTATTAAGTAACTTTACTAGTAACGTAAATAATAACTGTACGAACGTCACTGATGAAGTTCCCTTAAATTACTAGTGAAATTTCTACTTGGTGCAAAAATGTTGTTTTGCACTAGATGCATGTAAGTATTTCCTATACCACGCTCGTTTCTTATGTAATAAATGCACATTAATAGGATTTATTACTTGTTTTGTGGGCAATAATGCAATTTCTAGTTCCTTTTTCACTTACAAAATATAAAAATGAAAAAAACATATATATATATATATTTAATGTGATAAATTGTATCCACGAGTATGCCCTATTCGAGGAGGTATCATTATCTTTCAGCTCTGAGCACCCCAATCCATATGCAAACATACAATTTACAATACAAACTACAAACTTTTTCGGTACTACAATTAAATACAAACACATATCTTCACATACAAAACGTTTTTGATACAACAATCCAACTCTTATAAAATTTTACAGAGTGCAAATACAAGAAAAACTCCCATCAAAGTTTAAACCTAAACCAAACCTAGACTCCCAAATATTCTAAAGGTGAGGATTCTGTGGACAATAACGTATTTTAAATGACCACAAGTCTCTCAAAATTTACCTAAAAATATAGTAAAATAAGGAGGGTGAGCTATAAAGCTCAGTGAGAAATCAGCTTACTAAGAATAGTCGTAAAAAAATCTAAATTCTTAAATTTTCAGTTTTAAAAAAATCACAAAGAATTTATCTTTTTATTTCAAAGCATTGTTTTAAGAAGACTTTAGATTTTTCCTTGGGTAATTTTCCTCATCTTCTTACTGTATAATAAATAAATATCACAACAGCAATTTATTTAAATTTCTAAATTCATAACTTTATCTTACATAACATAATATTAGCTACAATACTTCTCAATTCACAAAAATCAATAATTTCATGCATTTCACTGAGCCAAACACATCCTATGTCCCTCATGGGCCAATCACAACATAGGCTTCTTGGCTTTGTCGGATCCTAATCTTTTTGTCTTTTCTCTAGGAAATTCAAACTATTCTTTATTGTTTTTTCTTTACTTCGTCTATAAGAAGTTGTGGGGAAGGTAAGGTATAGGTGGGGTTTTGGGTGCTAAAACGCGCTTCAAGAATGTGGAGAGAAAATAGATAAGCATTAAATTAATTTTGTTGGTGAATTTTTTTAAATTTTTATCTAATTTTATTACCTATTTAAGCATTAAGTAATATGTATTAATTGTTAATTCAATCTATTTTTTATTTTTAAATTGGTTATTTAATTAAATTAGGATTATGGTTCAATCTATTAAAAAGTAAAATCAATTGAAAATATTTTTGTGATAAAACATGCAAATTTTGTTCAGATCAACAACTAACTTTTATTTGCAACAAGCAGTCATGTTCTTAACAATTAAGAGGGTTAAAAATTGAAAATACACATATTCAGATGTTTCAATCAGTTTGATTATCAAACAGTCTAAACACTTAACTATTCAGCATTTAGACACTGCCTCTTGTTGATTCAACACTATTCAAATGTTCATTCAGTATTCATCACTTAACACTTAAGAAAAACAAACACCACCTTAATCTTTTCTTTTAAAACTTGTACTTTCATTTCTCCCCTTTTTTAACCATTCCATTTCCAAAATTATCAATTGTTCCCCATTTTCGAGATTATATTTCATAATCCATTGAATCATCAAATAAATAAAATCCATAAATTCTTAAACTTAATCTAATACTTTCAACTTGTTAGCAACAAAACCCATTACCAAGCACCCAAAAATTTCCTTCACTTATACCAAACTCAAATATCTCCTCTTTTTACCACAGTTAAGTGGTATGATAGATTTATTACTTCTTATTAAATCTCTTTTTGTTTAGTCTGCAGAACTATAGTATCTTAATTTTTCTATTCCACCTCCATCTTTTTTACAAATCTCTTATACACTCGAATTCTCTTTTGGTTTAACTATACTCCCAACTTCTTCTGTTTCTCGTTTCCTCTTCCGGTCCGTTTAGAAAAATCAACATTTCTAGAAGATCAATTAACACTTCATCTCCACACTTTTTCCTACCAAGTCTTATGACTAGTCACATGATGTACGTCCAAAATTAATAACTGTAGACTGAGGTTTCAACCCAAAAGAGGGGTGAATTGGGTTTTTAAAAACTTTTGCTAATTAAACACAAGTTTATAAAAACAGATAACACCACAAGCATATAAACAAGGAATATGTGCTGTAAATAAAGAGTTTAAGGAATAGAATATGCAAACTCAGTTTATAGTGGTTCGGCAATATCAGATTCGTTCCAACCCTACGTCCACTCTCTTCAATGAACCTCCTTGAAGTAATCCACTAAGAAACTTAGTCATGCAACTTCACGGGTGTTGCACAAACCTTACAATCAATCCCATTCTCTTGGAAGCAAATCTCTTCCTCTCGGAAGCAAGAATCCCTTCATCTCGGAAGCTATTCTCTTCCTTTCGGAAACTAATCCCTTTACAATAAATGTTGTAAAGTAAATGGTAGAAAGACAACAATGAAGACTTATACAACTGAATAATATCTCTCTTTCTAAATAAAGCTTAAAGAATGGCTCAACAATCAATTTTTCAAAGCTTTTGTGTATCAATGAGTAAAAACTTGATTGAATGTGTGATATATTTCTTTTGAAATGCTCAATAGAGTGGATTTATATAGCTTTGATGTAATATGCTCGTTCTCAACTGATTTTGTACATTTTGGTACAATTTGTGCTAAAATCTCGCATCTCAATAGTAATATTTTTTGAACTACCAGTCGATTAGGTCAAAATTAAAAACCACATTTTTAAGGCTTTGAAGGTACCAGTCGACTGGGTATGACTTACCAGTCGACTGGGAAACTTCTGCCCAAAGTACCAGTCGACTGGTATGTGTGACCTAATCGATTGGGGACATGCTGTCCTTTATACCAGTCTTCTGGTATAAGTACCTAGTCGACTGGGTTGCTTAACAACCTAATTTTTATGTTTTGAAATGTTTTTAACTTAAAACGTTTGTTTGAAAAGTTTTGTTTAAAAAAGATTTTTCAAAATGAGCCATAAGATAAGCTTTTTACCTAAACAAGTGATATTTACAACTTGTTTAAATACCTTAACCTATACTAGATCTCATGTCTTGACTTGGTGTTTGATTCGGGTTGAGTTCTTGCGCCATGATCCTTGGTTGAATGCTCTTATTGCTTAATACACTTAGATAACATTGTTAGTATTATAAAAGTTATGTTTTGTCATCATTAAATATAGGTGAGGGTCAACAATCTCCCCATTTTTGATGATGACAAAACTCATGAGAGAAAAAACAGTTTTAAAAACTAAGTGTTGGATTTTTTAGAAAAAATTGGGCAGACTCTCCTCTGTTTTTTGAATAAAACCAACTTGTAAAAAGGTAAAGAACAATTTATGTACAACCCAAGCAATCAATTTAACATATATAATCATATTCCAAGTTCTTTGGAGCAATGTTTCCCCTAAATCTATGCACTAGTTTGAGTTTACACCTATTTTTGTCATTTTGTCATTTTTCTCCCTCGTTTTGATAACAGCAGAAAAGGGGGTAGTAAACCAATAAATAAGCTATCTAAATACTATAGAAATGAAGAGAATATGTAAACAAACTTCTATGAGAAAATTTGGCATCATTCAGAGTTCGGAAGCCTTCCCGAGAAGAACCGAAAGTTTCCATACATGCAGAAGCAGTTTTAAAGCATATATCCGAAATAAAGAGATATAAAACATTCAAATATATTACACATATGTAAAACAAGTATATTAAATAAGTCTAAGCATGAACCAGCATCATATATAACAACAGTCTATACAAACTAGGCTTCGTACAACCGAAACAGAAGTACAGATACAATAAAAAATGAAAATATGTCCGTGCTAAGACAATGAGAAACTATATCACTATGTACATCAAAGGTGGATAGAAAAATGACTCAGGGAGCAGGAGAGTCAAAACCACCATGAACAAGATCCAGAAGCTCAGCCAGAGAGCCCTTGATATACTCACGGTGCAACTCGAAGTCATCCCAGAGAGAGCGGAGGTCGTGATGCATGGCCTCGACTATAGAGCTCAAACTCTGGAAGCCGAACTGTATGGTCAGCTGGAGGCTCGTGATATCCTGAAGGAGATTATCATATCCAGCCTAACCAGTATTCAAGCCACCTATAGGAGGTGCTCGGTCGTCCGTATCCATAGCAGCAGCAGCAGCATCTGGACCATCATCCTCATCATCACTGCTGTCGTCCTCTCCAATCCGAATGTGCTTCCCAGCCTTTGAGTAGATGAAGCCGTCTTGGACTGTGCATCCCATTTTCTTTAGTAAGGAGATATTGATGATGTCCTTGAGGTCTATGTCTCGAGCTTCAGAGGCGAGAAGAGGTACTCGAAAGTGCTGGAGGATGAGCGTGATGAGCATCCCGTAAGGAAGGCATCCAGAATCGCTCGTTTTGCCATTTATTATTTTGGCGAGCAGCAGGGGGTAGATATTGAAGTGGTGCCCAATTTTAAGGCACCAAATCAATACGATATCTATCTTAGATAGATACTCCTGACTCCCGAGTATCGGGTGGATGGTCCAACTCATAATGAGGTTGATCAATTTCGAGTCTAGAGGCATGTCATTACATGTGTGAAATGTAGTGGGACGAAACACATAGTTAAGGTCACCCCTAACTATCTGACATGCCTTCTTAACTTTGAAATTATCTGGCCATCCATCCAAACTCCATTGGATCCTTCCCACAGGGATCCTCAAGATGCTCATCAAGAGGTCAGTAGTGACCTCAAACTCCACACCCATAACACTGGTTCTGAATCTCAGAGCCAATGGACTGGGTTTCACCAAGTTCACATAAAACTAGTGAATTAGTCTCGGGTAGTATTTCTCATGTATCTTGACCAGTGGGGTCAAGTTTATTGCCTCGAAAGCAGACAATATATCAAAATTACCATGACGAATAGAGTCGAAGTCGACAACTCTACCCGTCATGATTTTTTTGTGTTGAATGATAAAGGTATACTTGTCCTTCGTTGCCGGGCTGGAAAATAGAGAATTATCAAGCTTTGTTATAAGCTTCTTACTTGATGAGCCCACCATGCCCTTGCCCCGTGAATCCGGAGCCGTGGATTTGGTGGATTTTGGCCTCGTACGCGCATGTAGTCCCCCAACAGTGGTTTTAATACGGATTCTTTCGGACATTTTTAGGAAAAAAAAGTTTTTGGTAAAAAAGAGTTTTGGGTGGAAATGAGAGATTTCAACCGTAGAAAGTTGAAATGGATGGTGTGGATGAGTAGATCGAGGTGTTCAGGAAGTGTTTTGAAGGTTTTTTTTTTTTTTTTTTTTTTATCAAAATGACTAGATTTTGTAGAGAGAAACCTAGGGTTTTTGAAAATGGCGTTAAAATCTGAAGAAAAAAAAATGAACAACCTATTTATAGTATCACGATACCAGTCGAATGGGGTTAGGGTACCAGTCGACTGGGTCCTTTGTAGAGATGAAGAGTTTTGCATACTAGTCGACTGGATCAAGGTACCAGTCGACTGGATGAACTGGCAGACAGATACCAGTCGACTGGGTAGTTTATACCTGTCGATTGGATTAATAACTGAATTTCAAAAAATAGCTCTAAACAAGGTCTAGTCGACTGGTATAGCCGTACCAGTGGACTGGAAGCATAGGCAGAGACTTACCAGTCGACTGGGATAGACTTACCATTCGACTAGACCCTTAAAAAAATTTCTAGTATTTGAGTTTTAACACGAAATTTGTTTTTCTATGCCATCTTGAGTGAGGAAGACATTAAATGTGGATTAATACTTTTTCACTAGATGTCAAGTATGCATTATAATGAAAGAAGAAGCAATCAGACATACAGTTTATCATAATCTAACAATCCCATTAACAGTCTAATTTTGCAGAAACTAGCTTCACTTAGAGGTTTTGTAAGAATATCAGTTATTTGATCTTCTGAAGGTATGAATTCTAGTCTTATATCACCTTTTTTAGCATGGTCTCTTAAGAAATGATGTCTAATTTCTATGTGTTTAGTTCTAGAGTGCTGAATAGGGTTCTTGGTTAGGCTGATAGCACTAGTATTATCACAATGTATAGGGATACTTTTAAAGTTCATGCCATAGTCTTCTAGTTGTTGTTTCATCCATAACACTTGGGAACAACAACTTTCAGCTGCTACATATTCCGCCTCGACGGTTGATAGTGCAACGGAGTTTTGTTTCTTGTAAAATCAAGAGGTTAACATTGCACTTAAGAATTGGCATGTTCTACTTGTACTTTTTTTATCTAACCTACATCCAGCAAAATCAGCATCTGAATATCCTACAAGCTCCAAATATGAATCTCTAAAGTACCATAATCCTATGGTTTGAGTTCCTTGTAGATATCCAAGGATTCTTTTTACTGCAACTACATGTGATTCCTTAGGATTAGCCTGAAATCTAGTACACATGCATACACTGAACATTATATCAGGTCTATTTGCAGTGAAATAAAGTAAAGCTCATATCATGTTTCTATAGTATTTAGTATCTACACACTTACCTCTTTCATCAAGATCAAGTTTTGTAAATGTGCTCATAGGTATACCAAGTGGCTTTGAGCTTTCCATCCCGAACCTCTTTAGTAGGTCTTTAGTGTATTTTGATTGATTAATGAAGATGCCTCCATTCAATTGTTTGATTTGAAGTCCAAGGAAGTAGGTAAGCTCTCCCATCATGCTCATTTCAAATTCACCTTGCATATGCACTTGGTAAACTCTTGACACATAGATTCATTAGTAGCACCAAATATAATATCATCAACATATATTTGGACTAGTAGAGTGTCATTTATGTGAGTTTTTGTGAAGAGGGTTGTGTCTACTTTACCTCTTATGAAATTATTGTCAATCAAAAATTTACTTAGTCTTTCATACCATGCTCTTGGAGCTTGCTTCAGCCCATATAACCTTAGAGAGCTTGTAGACATGATTTGGAAGACTAGAATTCTCAAATCCAAGAGGTTGCTCAACATAAACCTTTTTTTTTCTTCTATAAAGCCATATAATAATGTATTTTTTTACATCCATTTGAAATAACTTAAACTTATTAAAGCATGCAAACACTAATAACATTCGAATAGCTTCTAATCTAGCTACGGGAGCATAGGTCTCATCAAATTCTATTCATTCTTCTTGATTATATCCCTTAGTAACTAGTCTAGCCTTGTTCCTAGTTACTATTCTATTTTCATCAATCTTATTTCTAAATTTAGTTCCTATTAGTGTATGATTCTTAGGTCTAGGAACTAGATTCCAAACATTATTTCTTTCAAATTGATTTATTTCTTCTTGCATTGCAATTATCCAATCATTATCCTTTTCGACTTCTATAAATGTCTTAGGTTCTATTTGAGACAAATAAGCTACATAATTGCAAATATTTCTAATAGAGGAACGAGTTCTTACCCTTTGTGAAGGATCACCAATCACTTGATCAATCGGGTGATAATTTACATACCTTCAATCTTTGGGAATACTATCCTCTTGTCGGCTTGTAGATGGTTAGACCAATTTGAGAGTTTCTATCTTTTCATTTGTTTGAGGTGGACTCTCCTTTGGGTCAACAATAGGAGTAGGTGTTTTTGTTCTTGGAATAAAATCTGCATCATTATTAAATGAGACTTCTCTACCACTAATTGGGTTAGACTCATCAAGAGTTACATGTACGGATTCTTCTACCACTAGAGTTCTCTTGTTGAAGACTCTATAAGCCTTGCTAGAGGTTGAATATCCTAAAAAGATCCCTTCATCGGTCTTAGAGTCAAATTTACTCAAGTTAGTTTTATTGTTATTTAGGATGAAGCATTTACAACCAAAAGTACGAAAATAGGAGATATTAGGCTTTCTACCTTTCCATAATTCATACACAGTTTTGTCAAGCATAGGTCTAATTAAAATTCTATTCAAGATATAGCAAGAGGTGTTTACTGCTTCAGCCCAAAAGTATTTTGGTAAACTATTTTCACAAAGCATTATTCTTGCAAATTCTTCTAGAGCTCTATTTTTATTCTCAACAACTCCATTTTGTTGAAGAGTTCTAGGAGCTGAAAAGTTGTGATCAATTCCATTTTCATCATAAAATTTTGAAAAACTTTGGTTTTCAAATTCCTTTTCATGATCACTTCTAATGCTTGAAATACAAATTCTTTTTTCATCTTGAACCTTTTTGCAAAAGTTTTCAAATCTTTTGAAAGTTTCATCCTTGTAAGCAATAAAGATAACAAAGGTATATCTTGAATAGTTATCAACAATAACAAGAGCATATTGATGACCACCTAGACTAATGGTACTTATTGGACCAAATAAGCATATGCAAAAGTTCCAATGGTCTAGTAGTTGAGACTACATTCTTTGATTTAAAAGAAATCCTAGATTGTTTTTCCATTTGACAAGCATCACATACTTTGTCTTTTTCAAAATTTATTTTGGGAAGTCCAATAACTAAATCTTTTCTAGAAATGATTTTAAGCAAATTCATGTTCACATGACCAAGCCTTCTATGCTATAGCCATGGATTTTCACTAATTGTTGGAAAACATTTTTCATTTTCGGAATTCAAGGATTTTAAATCAACTATATAGACATTTTCATATCTATGACCAACAAACTTGATCTTGTTACTCTTGATGTCTATTAGTAGACAATGAGAGGTTTCAAATGTGACTTTGTTGCCTTTGTCACAAAGTTGACTAATACTTAGTAAATTTGTCTTAAGGCCTTGTACTAGCAATAAATTATCTATGGTTGAGAAATCATTACCAACTTTTCCATGCCCGATGATCTTTATTTTTGTGTTGTCTCCAATGGTGACAAGTCGACCATCTCTTAGGGTTAGCTCATTGAATACACTTTTATCACCGGTCATGTGTTTTGAGCATCCACTATCAAGGTACCAACAGTTACCTTTTTCCTTGGTGTGGAGACATATCTATATCACGCTAGGATACACAATGGCATTTTTAGGTACCCAAAATTTCTTGGGTCCTTTGGGGTTAGTCCTTGAAAATACGGTTCCTTTTGGGACCCATACTTTTTTAACAGCAAATGGTGATCTATAGATATGTTGATAATGCACAATCCTAGGATGATAGTTATTGAAATTATTTGGAGTATTTAGTTGTGCATGCCTATAATACTTAGGATATGAGTTTCTAGGATACATGTTTCTATTGTGAGGAATATGAATATACATGTCATTTCTCGAAAATGTATGAAGATGATTTCTAGGATACATGCTTGCATTTTCATAGGATATGCTTGTGATGTCCATGATAGTAACCATGATAGTAATTCCTAGGATATGCTTGTGCAGGATGAAAGTTTTGATTATGCATTTTGTTTCTAGGATGCACATGATGGTTATTCCTGGAATGTGTATAAGCATTTCTTGAATGAGCATACATATAAGCATAAGTATTTCTAGGATTTTCCATTTTTGTATATGCATTCAAATTTGCATTTTTAGACATGCTATCATTCATTGAGGGTGTGTTTTTGACCTTGCTAGTGATCTTTGAAGTAGAGGCTTCATTCACACAAAAGGCTTTCATGAATAAGCTCTCTTTTGATTTTTGTTTGTGTTGGAGTGATTATCTACCTAAATAAATATGCAAATAACCATCCAAATTTTTACTTGCAAGTGCACAAGGTATGTGGTAGCATAGTGTGCAAGTGCGAGATCATTTCCATAGGGATTGGTGAATTTCGTTTTAGAATTAGTTTCTTCAAGTTAAAAAGAGAAATAGCAGATTTGATTTGTGAGTAAACAACAATAATGAGAACATAGGACTACAATATCTACCCTAATTATACTTTCCCACTAAATAAAGTGTCAATGCTCTAGCCTTATCATGAATATCTAATGGTTGCTAACCTAAGGGCTTGGTCCACACCTTAGGCTATTGATCTCCCTATGCAATGAGGTAGGCATGTGTATACTCTAACTCTTTTCTCTCTTAAGGGATTCAGCATAGGTGTATACTGAGTTGTTCCTTAAGAGAGCATGAGGGCTATGGAGATCGGTAACCACACGGGATCTAGGGCTTAGTCCGCTCCCAGTTTCCCATGTTGATTAACCCGAGAATCCAGTGTGGATATCCCTTGTTACTAATGTCGAACCCATGACTCGGTCATCCAAATTGATTCGACTAACCTATCCATACCACATGCATACGTTGATCAGGCACATACATATGAGGAATGTAAATACAAACAAGTATTAATCAAGTTAAATATTCTAACAAGGCTATAGCAAAGATAATCAATGAATAAACATGTGGAAAAGCATAATTAGGACTTCAATCGAGCCTTATAGGAGTTTAGTTACATATACTAAGTAAACTAAACATTCTAAACATAACGAAATAAAAACAGAAAACTAAAACCAAAGAAGATACGGGAGACAAGTCGTCAATTCCTCTCCTAAGCTCTCTACTTCGAATCTAGAACAAAAGATGTAGTTTATGTGTTTTACAGGGCTATTTATAGGGTCTTCATGGTGTCCCAAAACCCTAATTCCTTTTTGGAGTCGGAAGATTTCTTTCCATATATAGCTCTGCCGCCTCTGGAGTGATTGCGCTCGAGCGTACACGGGATGCACTTGAGCGCAAGTGTGCGCTCGAGCCTTCCTCAAGTGCACTCGATCTCAATAGGGTGCGCTCGAGCGCACCTTGCTGGATGGCAAATCTTGAATTTTGCTCCTAAAAGCTCCAAATTACCATCTTTTTATCCAAGTCCTATGAAAAATGCATAAAACATGAAAATGAAGTAGAATATATAGAAATAGATAAATAAAAAGCCAAACAAGTGTAAATTAATAGGCTTAAATATGACTATTTAAGCACTTATCAACTTGCCTAACAGAGAGTATCCTAACCCGGATTTTCCTCTACTTAATCTTTGGCAAGAAAACACTTCATCAAGCTTTTCTTTTCCAAGTATGAGTCTAGATATAGTGCCATTCAATCCTAATATCTTATTCTTTAAGTTTTCATTTTCATCTTTTAGGAAATCTTGAGAAGAATTATAAAGTAATGAAGATAGTTTATCTTTTTCTTCTTTTAGATTTATCATTTCTTTAGAAAGAGATGATACCTCTTTCTTAAGAGTTGAGTTCCCAGAATTGAATTTCTTCAGTTCATCATGCATTTCATTTATGACTTCTAACAATTCTTCACTACTACTAACAATACTATTTTTAGAAGAGGGAGAAGATAATACCTTATTTTCATCATCAATTGTGATAAGGCATAGGTTGGCAATTTACTCGTATCTAACTTCTTTATCCGAGGATTATTCTTCTTCATCATCACTCCAAGTAGTTGCAATCATAGCTTTCTTCTTGAAGCTCCTATATGGTTTGCTTGTAACCATACAGTCGGCCTTGATGTGACCGGGCTTCTTGCATCCATAGTACACAAGTGGTTCCCTTTTTGAAGTGGGATCTTTTGTGTAAGGTTTCTTTATTTTCTTCAAGAACCTATGAAACCGTTTGGCGATTAAAGCCATCTTACCATCTTTTCTGCTGCTCTCCGCCTTTTCTTCCGATTCCTCTTCTCTGTTGTATGTAGAGGCTTTGAGAGCAATCACCTTTTTCTTCTTCTCATCATCATTGACAATGAGATTCATTTCTTCCATCTCATATGTCAACAATGACCCAAGAAGTGTCTCAACATCAAGTTTGTCGAGATCTTTGGACTCCATGATGGCTGTCTTCTTTGCTTCCAAGTGGGTGGAAAAGATCTTAAGATTTTTCTTGTTAGTTCAAACTCCTCAATGTTCCTACCAAGAAGCTTTAAACCATTAACAATAGTTATGAAACGTGAGTGCATTTGAGAAATTGTTTCATTAGGAGACATTCTAAAAGATTCATATTCAGATACTAGCATATAGATTTTTGATTTTTTAACCTCACTAGTTCCTTCATATGTAACTTGCAATTTATCCGATATCTCCTTAGCCGAAACACATGCAGAGATTTTATTGTATTCAGATATATCTAAAGCACAATGTAAAATGCTTGTGGCTCTACTATTAAGAGACATCATTCTATAATCCTCATCATTGTACTCAATTTTGAGTTTAGGCATTGTATGATTGATTTCTCCAATAGTTATTTCCTTTGATGGAATTCTAGGTCCTTCTTCAATGACTCTCCACAGATTATAATCTTGTTATAAAGATTTTCATCCTATTTTTTCAATAGTTATAGTTGGAGCCATTGAACAAAGGAGGCCTAGTGTATGAGTGTCCCTCAGAATAGCTATTTGCTGCCATCGGATCAACTCAAGGATATTAAGCCTAAAATTGAGAACAAGGCTCTGATACCAATTGTAGACTGAGGTTTCAACCCAAGAGGGGGGTGAATTGGGTTTTTAAAAACTTTTGCTAATTAAACACAAGTTTATAAAAACAGATAACACCACAAGCATATAAACAAGTAATATGTGCTGTAAATAAAGAGTTTAAGGAATAGAGGATGCAAACTCAGTTTATAGTGGTTTGACAATATCATATTCGTTCCGACCCTATGTCCACTCTCTTCAAGGAACCTCCTTGAAGTAATCCACTAAGAAACTTAGTCGTACAACTTCATACGTGTTGCACAAACCTTACAATCAATCCCTTCCTCTTGGAAGCAAATCCCTTTCTCTCGGAAGCTAGAATCCCTTCCTCTCGGAAGCTAATCTCTTCCTTTCGGAAGGTAATCCCTTTATAATAAATGCTGTAAAGTAAATGGTAGAGAGACAACAATGAAGGCTTATACAACTGAATAATATCTCTCTTTCTAAGTAAAGCTTGAAGAATGACTCAATAATCAATTTTTCAAAGCTTTTGTGTATCAATGAGTAAAAACTTGATTGAATGTGTGATATCTTTCTTTTGAAATGCTCAATAGAGTGGGTTTATATAGCCTTGATGTAATATATTTGTTCTCAACTGATTTGGTACATTTTGGTACAATTTGTGCTAAAATCTCGCGTCTCAACAGTGGGATCCTTCGTGTAAGGTTTCTTGCTTTTCTTCAAGAACCTATGAAACTGTTTGGTGATTCAAGCCATCTCACCATCTTCTTCGCTGCTCTTCGCCTCTTCTTCCGATTCCTCATCTCTATTGCATGTAGAAGCTTTGAGAGCAATCACCTTTTTTTTCTTCTCATCATCATTGACAACGGAATTCATTTCTTCCATATTGTATGTCAATAATGACCCAAGAAGTGTCTCAACATCAATTTTGTCGAGATCTTTGGCCTCCGTGATGGCTGTCTTCTTTGCTTTCCAAGTGGGTGGCAAAGATCTTAAGATTTTTCATGTTAGTTCAAACTCCTCAATGTTCCTACCAAGAAGCTTCAAACCATTAACAATAGTTGTGAAACATGAGTGCGTTTGAGAAATTGTTTCGTTAGGAGACATTCTAAAAGATTCATATTCAGACACTAGCATATAGATTTTTGATTTTTTAACCTCAATAGTTCCTTCATATGTAACTTGCAATTTATCCCATATTTCCTTAGCCGAAACACATGCAGAGATTTTATTGTATTCAGATATATCCAAAGCATAATGTAAAATATTTGTAGCTCTACTACTGAGAGACATCATTCTACAATCCTCATCATTGTACTCTATTTTATGTTTATGCATTGTATGATTGATTTCTCCAATAGTTATTTCCTTTTATGGAATTCTAGGTCCCTCTTCAATGACTCTCCATAGATTATAATCTTGTCATTCGACAAAGATTTTCATTCTGTTTTTTCAATAGTTATAGTTGGAGCCATTGAACAAAGGATGCCTAGTGTAGGAGTGTCCCTCAGAATAGCTATTTGCTGCCATCGGATCAACTTAAGGATATTAAGCCTAAAATTGAGAACAAGGCTCTGATACCAATTGTAGACTGAGGTTTCAATCCAAGAGGGGGGTGAATTGGGTTTTTAAAAATTTTTGCTAATTAAACACAAGTTTATAAAAGCAGAAAAACCCACAAGCATGTAAACAAATAATGTGTTGTAAACAAAAGAGTTTAAGGAATAGAGGATGCAAACTTAGTTTATAGTGGTTCAACAATATTGAATTCGTTCCGACCCTACGTCCACTCTCGTCAAGGAACCTCCTTGAAGTAATCCACCAAGAAACTTAGTCGTGCAACTTCACGGGTGTTGCACAAACCTTACAATCAATCCCTTCCTCTTGGAAGCAAATCCCTTTCTCTCGGAAGCTAGAATCCCTTCCTCTCGGAAGCTAATCTCTTCCTTTCGGAAGGTAATCCCTTTATAATAAATGCTGTAAAGTAAATGGTAGAGAGACAACAATGAAGGTTTATACAACTGAATAATATCTCTCTTTCTAAGTAAAGCTTGAAGAATGACTCAATAATCAATTTTTCAAAGCTTTTGTGTATCAATGAGTAAAAACTTGATTGAATGTGTGATATCTTTCTTTTGAAATGCTCAATAGAGTGGGTTTATATAGCCTTGATGTAATATATTTGTTCTCAACTGATTTGGTACATTTTGGTACAATTTGTGCTAAAATCTCGCGTCTCAACAGTCATATTTTTTGAACTACCAGTCGACTGAGTTAAGATTAAAAATCACATTTTTAAGGCTTTGAAGGTACCAATCGACTAGGTATGACTTACCATCGACTGGGAAATTTCTGCCCAAAGTACCGGTCGACTGGTATGTGTGACCCTGTCGATTGGGGACATACTATCCCTTATACAAGTTTTCTAGTATAAGTACCCAGTCGACTGGGTTGCTTAACAACCCAGTTTTCATGTTTTGAAATGTTTTTAACTTAAAATGTTTGTTTGAAAAGTTCTGTTTAAAATAGCATTTTCAAAATGAGCCATAAGACAAGCTTTTTACCTGAACAAGTGATATTTATAACTTGTTTAAATACCTTAACCTATACTAGATCTTCTATCTTGACTTGGTGTTTGATTCGGGTTGAGTTCTTGCACCTTGATCCTTGGTTGAATGCTCTTATTGCTTAATACACTTAGATAGCATTGTTAGTATTATAAGAGTTGTGTTATGTCATCATTAAAATATAGGTGAGGGTCAACAATAACTTTCTTTTGCTCACTACCACTAATAGCCTTTGGATATAATATTTAACATTTATAGGTGGGTGTCTTAAACAATTTCTAAATTTCACTAACACTTTCCAATAACTCCTTGATTGTTCAAGGTTTTTCCTTTTACCTCAAAATAAGCTCCATTACAATTTCACAATGCTTAATAACCTGCAATCACTCTAGCCATCTTCTTTAATAAATGTTTCTTCCAATACTATTCCTTCTTAAAGAATTTCAAACTTTGTTAACTTTTAAATTAAAAACTTTTATCTTGTAATTTCTCATTTGACCTTGAAGTGCATACCTATTTCCCTTTCGCTAATCATCATATTTTCTAGCATCTCATTCACCTTGAAAACAAATCATACAAATCTAACTTTTCACATACTTCAATTTTCTTAACTTATTAACATACATCTCTCACTAAATCCAATTAACAACCCTCAAACTGAAATCTCCAAATAAAGTGAAACTCTCAAGCTCAGTCAACAAACATCATTTTAAGGATTTTTCATTCTCCACTTTAAACTCAAACCTTTCTAGGTTTTAAATAAATCTACCTTTTCTTCGAATCGAACTCCTCTAAACATTAAAACCAAAGTCAAAATTCGCTACACCATTTCTCCTTCATAAAGTCTCAAAACATCATTAACTCTTCACTTAAAAGTTTTCTTTCATTATTCCTCAATCACTTCCTACTGCTTTAATCCTTATGCTAACCACTTGTTTAATAGCTGCTCTTATTCCTCTTTATGCTCATTAATCCACCTACACTCTTATCAATACTTAAATTACCCTTTTTAAGTCTCATCTCCTAACATACACTTACAACCTCTATGAAGTGGTAACACTTCCAACTCCCAACTTGCCTAAAGTTTCAAATAGGTAATTATAACTCGATCTTCTAGTACTTTACTTGACATTCCATCGACCATTTTTTTTCCCATGCTCAACTCTCAAACATATACACAAACAAGCTCACTATGCTAGACTTTAATCAATTTAAGTTTACAGATTCCTATACTAACTATTCTTAAGCCCACAACATACTAGAATCACACAATCATCAATTACATGTACCTTAGCATACACATTTATGCAAAAGAATTATTATAATAATAGTTCATGCATATATCAAAATAACTCATACCCTTTGGGAGCACAACTTATCAATAAATTCCAAATCTTTTAAACTAACAACTCATTAACAATTTCAAATAGTTGAAGGATCAAAGTAAGATTGTTAAGTAATTAAAACCCTTTATAAAAAAACACATTTCTCATCCTTCACTTCTCAACATCATTATTAATTCACCGATCACATACTAAATTCTTCACACACATGTATCTAATTAACACACAAATTAAAAAAATTAAAAAAATTATCCAGCATAGCAATCACACCCCAAAATTTTGCCAGAGCCATCGCCACAGCAATCTTTAAGCATCATAAAGCCTCTCCAATCAATCCCAAATTCATATAATAACCATACACAATTTGACTCGATTTGAAACTTAAGACATTTTGCCCCCACCTGAACCTTCAATGGTTATCACTCCTAAATAACATCCTCTCAAACTCAACAAAACCACTTTTTACAATAACCCTATGCATCATACACTATGCAACTAAATTTATAGGACTTTAAACCTAAAGCTCAGATACCAAAATTGTAACGACCCATCCTCGAATGGGCTTTGAGCACCTCAATCTATAAGCAACATATACAATTTACAATACAAATAACAAACTTTTTCAAAACTACAATTAAATACAAACACACATTTTTATATACAAAACGTTTTTGATACAACAATCCAACTCTTATAAAATTTTACAAAGTACAAATACGAGGAAAACTCCTATCAAAGTTTAAACCTAAACAAAACTTAGACTTCCAAAAGATTCAAGAGGTGAGGATGTCGTGGATAAGGACATCTTTTAAATGACCACAAGTCTCTCAAAATTTACTTGAAAAGTTAATAAAATAAAGGAGTGAGCTATAAAGTTTAGTGAGAAATCAACTTACTAGAAGTAGTCGTAAAAGAATCTAAATTCTTAAATTTCCAGTTTTAAAAAAATCACATAGAATTTATCTTTTTATTTCAAAGCATAGTTCTAAGAAGATTTTAGATTTTTCTTCCAGTTATTTTCCTCAACTTCTTATCACAAAAGAAATAAATATCACAATGATGTCGTGCGTAATTTCCTATCTTTATCACATCTTAACTTTTAACTTTAATCTAATTTTATTAATTTTTGTTGGTTTTAGGCTTCATTGTTTTCATTTAATTTATTTCAGGTTTAGAAGAAGGGAAAAATCCAAATTTTAGTGTCCTATCAGCAAGGGACTCTTTCTTTTGTTTAAAAAAGAAAATTTTAATTGAAGATTTTAGAGCTTGTAATAAAGGAAATTTTAATTGAAGACTTTGGATCCTATATAAAGGAAAAGGAGAAACCCTAATTAAAAGAGACAGCTTGTAGCCCTAGAGAGACAGCCAGCAACCCTCTCCTCCTCTTTCGGCAGCAGTAGCAACTGAATGCACACTGGTTTACGGAATTATAGTGAATTCATTGCTGTTAAATTTAATTTTCAGCATGAACTAAAATTTCTTTATTCTAGGAAAACGATGTAATTTAATTTCAAACTATGCTTGTTTTTCTATGCTAATTTGCAGTAATTATCTTCTATGTTTGGCTGATTTATTTTGAATGTATTGCTTCTAATTGACTGGTCATTAATTAGATGATCTTGATCTTGTGATTTGTTGTCGAAAGAAGGAGTTATAGGATAGAACTTGGATATTTCAGCATAGGTAAATATAGGAATCAAAAGACTTATATGAACTTGTGTAGTCTAAAAAAAAATCGCGCGGTCTTAATGCTTTCTTGTTTTATTAATTTACATACTCTTATGTAGAATAATGAACAAGAATAGTTCCAATTGACTATCAAAAGAGACTTTTGGATAAATTGGAGATTTCGCTAACAAACATAGGGGATTAATTTTAATAAGTTAGATGAGTTAAGCATAGTGAGGAATTAAGTGAAATTGGTTTCCTAAAAGTTCTTTTTCTTATTAATTTGATATTCGAAAAACAACTTTATTTTCCTTTGAGTATTTCCTTTAAATTGATTTTATTTCATATTGCAATTACAAACAACAAAAAGAGATTTTTCTAAATAAAATCAAGATTAGTTTAATTTCGGTTCTTGTCAGAAGCAAGTTACCAATCCCTAAGGATGATACTCTTCTTATCACTTTACTATAAAACTACGATACTGTGCACTTGCAGTTTTGCACCGATCACGTTTTTGGCGCTGTTGCCGGGGATTGATTTCTTCTTATTTTTGCCAATAGTGATACAAAAAAATCTTGGTTTTAATTTAGAAATTTATTATTATTATTTTGTTCTACAATTGTGTTTTTTACATTTCATGTGTCGTGCTAGATATCGTGACATTATCCCTTTTGATCGAGAGATTGAAAGAACCTTTAGATCACGAAGAAAAAACCAAGTACTTGCCATGGTTGACGAACAACATGATGCACAACCGCGCACCTTGAAGGATTATATACGGCCAATTGTGAATGATAACTACTCGGGTATAAGATGTCAACCCATTCATGTCAACAATTTTGAGCTCAAACCGGCCTTAATCAGCATGGTGCAACAAGCCCAGTTTAGTGGATCGCCACTGGATGATCCCAAAATTCATTTGGCGATATTCTTGAAGATTTGCAACACTGTAAAGATTAATGGTGTTACTGAAGACACCATTAAACTGAGATTGTTTCCTTTTTCGGCAAGAGGTTGGCTACAAGCTCTACAACTGGGAAGTATCATTAGCTGGTAGGAAATGGTTGAAAGTTTCTTTCTAAATTCTTCCCGCCTACAAAAACAACTCAACTCAGGAGCGAGATTGGTCAATTCAAGCAAAATGATTTTGAGTCACTCTATGAAGCATGGGAAAAGTATAAAAGATTTGATTCGACGCTGCCCTCAACACGGATTGTTGGACTGGTTGCAAGTTTAGATGTTCTACAATGGGTTAAATGGGCAAACATGGACCATAGTTGATGCTATGTCTGGTGGAACTTTGATGTCAAAGACAGTTGAAGGCACTACTTCTCTTTTGGAAGAAATGGCTGTAAATAACTATCAATGGCCAACTGAAAGAACTATGGTTAGGAAAGTTGCTGGAATTCATGAATTGGATCCGTTAGCAGCCCTTTTAGCTCAACTTACTTCTCTATCTCATCAAATTTTAGCTTTGGCAACACAAGGAATACCTTAAAGTGCAGAATATGTTGCAGCCCTAAGTATGACAGTTCTAAGTAATGAATCAAGTCAAGAACAAGTTCAATACATCAACAATCGAAACTACAACTATCATGGTAATCTTATGCCAAATTACTACCATCCTAGGCTTCGAAATCATAAGAATTTGTCTTATGGAAACACAAAGAATATGCTGCAACCTCCTCCAAGATTTGTTAATCAACTAAGAGAGAATAAGATGTCACTTAAGGATGGCATGATTTCCTTTGTTAAGGAGACAAAAGAAAGGTTCAAAAAGAATGATTCACAGTTAGACAACATTGAGACTCATTGTAGCAACATGGGAGCCACTATAAAGAATCTTGAAGTGCAAATTGGGCAACTAGCCACAACCATTAATGCCCAACAAAGAGGAACAATTCCTAGCAACACAGAAGTGAATCCAAAGGAACAATGCAAGGTCATCACACTTAGGAGTGGAAGAGAAATTGAGAGGTCACCATCAAAAGAAACCAAGTCCACCCCTACAGCTCCAACCAATGGCCAATGCCAGAATAAAGTAGATGAAGAGGAGATTGTGGATGATACATTAAGAGAAACTAACAAGCCTCTAAAAATTTCATTTCGTTACAATCGTCCTATTCTCCCTACTCCACCTCCTTACCCCCAACGTTTTCAGAAACAAAAATTAGATAAGTAATTTTCTAAATTTTTGGATATTTTAAAGAAAATTCACATAAATATTCTTTTTGTAGATGCTTTGGAACAAATGCCAAATTATTTCAAAATCTTAAAGGACATCATTTCCAAGAAGAGAAGGTTGGAGGAGTTCGAAACAATAAAGCTTTTTGAAGAATGCAGTGTCATTCTTCAAAAGAAATTGCCTCAAAAATTAAAAGATCCGATGAGTTTCACTTTACCTTGCACTATTGGAAATTCATTTTTTGATAAAGTTTTATAAGATCTTGGTGCTAGCATTAATCTTATGCCACTTTCTGTATGTAGGAAATTAGGACTTGAAAAGATGAAACTGTTGTGAGTTTTAATTTACTCGCAAGCGCACGAATCGTTTGCAGTATAGTGTTGTGCAAGTGCGAGGTCGAATCCACAGGGAATTGCGTTGTGAAAATATATTTTTAATCTAAACTAACTTTATCTTAACCTAGTTCCGAATTGTGAATGATATTGCAAAAGAAATATAAACTAAACTAAGTTGATTTAAAAAATAATAATTACAACACTAAGGTTTCCGAATCCACCCCACCGAAGTTAAGCATATATGTTCTAAAAATATAGCCTATCAAAACATTCTATGAATCCAACTATAAGACAAAAAACAAAGAATATCCCAACTAAACCAAAAGCATCCAATGTATCCGCTCTCAACAAATCACAAAGGAAATCCAATTTAATCGAAAAGCATTTAATGTATCCATCAGATGAAACACAAAGAATATCCAACAGACAATTTAAACTCAATAAATTATAAGATTAACTCAAATAATTGACAGAACATTTTATACTAAAAATTGTCAGATTTGTACAAGCAAATCTGAACTACTACGCCAAACAACGGCGGGGCTTCATCTTCAACCTTAGCTGAAGAGTCTAGCCACTCATAACTATAAAACTATAATAAAAAGTGCTAAACATTTAAACTAAAATAACTGAATATAAAGAAATAAATAAACAACTTTACATGGGAGAAATTTCACTCGCTGACGGGCGGCGCTTCCCCTCGTGGTAGCAATGCCTTCGGGATCCACCAGAATGCTAGCGGATGTCCACCGGTAAACACCAAAGTGGCTCAGGAATTGTACACTGAATGATGAAGCCAGATGGTGTTTATATAGGGGAAGTCTTGGAGCACTGCAGGTTTCAGATTCGATGTGGGATACTAGCCCGAGTGCGCTCGATCGCATAATGGTGCGATCGATCGCATGTGCGCTCGATCGCATGTCTTGTGCCCATGATCGCATGTGCGCTTGATTGCATATCTCGTGCGATCGATCGCAATGTCTCCTGAAGTTTCACATCTCCTGAAATGCTTCAATTTCTCCACAAACCTGTAAAAATACACAAAACACAAAAAAAAAAACATAAAATAAAGTGAAATACTACCAACTAAGAGCATAACAAATATAAGTTATGGGTCTAAAATATGCAATATTTAAGACTCACCAAATACCCCAAAACTTATATTTTGCTAGTCCCTTAGCAAAACAAAATAAAAGACTAAATGAAAAACAAAGAACATAAAGATAAGTTCATCACTCATGGTATCCAAAAATTTAAGGAGCACACATCACCAAGATATTCATTCATGAGCAAGCTTAAAGAGGTGAACCCATCTTCGCAATGAATAGAAAAGTTAAAATCTAATTACTTACAAAAGGAAGGTTAAGGCATCACAAGCTTGAATCAGTGTAAGGTGAATTAGCATATAAAAATGAAACTTCCAAGTAACTCTAATGTGTAAGGTCTCCATGTCTCAAGATTCACCGAATTTCCCATCAAAATGAACGAAAAAGACATAATATATATATATATATATATAAGGCACGGCTATGTCTAGTTCCCTTAAGCTTTCTAATTGACCCATGTAGCGAGTGTTGAGTCAATGACTCCCAAACCAGATGGTTTTAGGGCATTAGGTGTAAAAACACCCCTAAGGACTTACTAACTCGAGTCAAAAAGGCTACGAAATTAAACCGGCTTTGATACTGCCAAGCAAAATTCCACCTTTTGACGTGAACACTCACTGCTTACTGAGGCAAGAGGTCCAGTTACTCAGCGGAAAGTTTCGCAATGATCATTATGAATAAAATTCCCACCTTTTGACGTGAACACTCACTGCTTACTGAGGCAAGAGATCTCGTTACTCAGCGAAAAATTTATTGATGATGATCATTATAAACATTAGTAGTAAAATTTTTTTATTTTTATGTTTTTCTATTCCTAAGTGTTCATCCAACAAGTCATCCAGTTTCAGTTAAGATAAGGAAAAATACACATTAAAATCATATGTCATACCTCACATAATGTGTGCTAATGTGCTCGTGTTAGATTAGGTCAAAAATGTGAATTCTCACATGCCTAAAGTAAGTAACTAAATTTTAAAATTTATCACCAGATCATGCGTTCAAAATGTTAAGCTCGCCAATGACATCACATAACAGAAAATGTTTAGATCAACCAAAATTTCACGATAACATGAGTATGCATTTATCTTTACGACAAAAAGACAGCAAATTAGGACAAAGTGTGTGATGTGTCTCCCATACCCCCAAACTTAAATTACACATTGACCCAAATATGTGACTAATATGGAAAGAGCTGACCTGAGATATGGAGAACTATCTGGACTGGTATGACTCATAGCATACCCCCAAACTTGAACTGAAGTACGCATTGTCCCTGAAAAAATAGAAACTGAAAAACAAAAAATACTAGAAACAAACATTAATCATAAAAATGCGAAATAATAAATAAACAGAAACGATAAGCTGTGGGGTGCCTCCCATGAGCGCTAAGTTTAACGTCTTCAGCCAGACCCAATATTAGTAATCGTGCCCAACTAAGTGCTCCACCATCTGATCAATAAATGGGAATGAAAAATGATCAGGCCTAGTGGCAGCATTCAATTTACGGTAGTTGATACACACTCTCTAAATTGACTGAACACGAGTTGGAACCAACTCATCGTCCTTATGCTGCACTACCGTTAATTCAGCACGTTTGGGCACAACATGAATCTGGCTCACCCACTTGCTATCAGAGATTGGATAAATGATCCCTGCCTCTAACAGCTTAATATCTTCTACCATCACAACCTCTTGCATAGCAGGGTTGAGCCTTCTTTGTGGCTCCCTCGATGGCTCAGCATCCTCCTCCAAATGTATCCTGTACGTCACCACCGAGGGGCTGATCCCTTTGACATCCTCAATGGTCCAGCCTATAGCTTCCTTATGCTCTCTTAAGATGTCCAATAATTTCTCCTCTAGAGCATCACCCAAATCTGAAGGTATAATCACAGCCAAACTATCGACTAAACCTAGGAACTTATACTTAATATTATCTGGTAAAGGCTTAAGTTCCTTCTTGGGGGTTTCAGGTGCGGCGGTCTCCTCCGTCTTACTACTCTCCTGAGGAGGAGGAGACTCCAAAATGGCATTTGCTTGCTCAAGTAATTTATCTAAATCCAAATCCTCTCCAAATTGAGCAAAACATGCCGCTAGGGGGTCCTCAGTGCTTGATTCATTCATAGTCTCCTTAAGAATCTCCTCTATCAAGCATACATTTCTCACTTCATCATATTCATGTGGTTGCCTAGTGATATCAAAAATATTCAACTCCACTGTCATATTTTCGAAGGAGATCTTCATCACCCCTGTCCTACAATTTATCAGGGCGTTAGCCGTGGCTAAGAATGGTCGCCCTAGAATAATCGGTATTTGAATCCCTACATTCTGAACCAGCTCTGTGTCAAGCACAATAAAATCCATGGGAAAATAAAACTTATCCACTTTTATCAAAACGTCCTCAACTATTCCCCGTAGTTTTTTCACTGACCTGTCAGCCAATTGAAGCGTAGTGGATATGGGCTTCAATTCTCCTAACCCCAACTGAAAATAGACTGAGTAGGGTAGAAGATTTACACTCGCCCCTAGATCCAAGAGAGCCCTCTCAATATGGCTGACTCCTATCGTGCAAGAGATGGTAAGACACCCCGGGTCCTTATACTTGATAGGTAGCTTGCACTGAAGGATTGAGCTGACCTGCTCGGTCAAAAATGCCTTTTTGGGATATTCATCCTCATTTTGATAGTGACCAAGTCCTTTAGAAACTTGGCATATGATGGCATTTGATGGATGGCATCCAAAAATGGGATATTGATTTAGACTTGCTTGAATACCTCCAGAATTTCCTCATACTTTCCTTCTTTCTTCGGCGCTTGTAGTCTCTCAGGGTAAGGCACTCTAGGTACAAATAACCTAGAAGGGTCTTTCTCAGTAGGTGTGGCTGTAGATGGCTCAGCATCTCTTTTCTCTGTGTTGCCACTTCCTTGCCCTTGCTACATAGCAGGGCTCTCTTTCACATGATTGTCCACCTGTCTCCCAGACCTTGGTGTGACAATCGACTGTACTTGTTCTCCCTCGTGCGTAGGAGTTGATAAACTCTCAACCATATATTGTCCTTTCGGGTTGGGCACAGGCTGACTAGGGAACTTCCCATTCTCTCTCTCACCCAAGTGACTTGCAATTTGCCCTATTTGACTCTCCAGCTTGGCAATTTCTTGGGTGTTTACTACTGTTGCACTTCTCACATCACTCATATTTTGGCTAGTCGCCTTCATGAACTCCTTAAGGGTGTCTTTTAGCGACTGTGAAACTGGCACTGGTGTTTGAGTGGGTGCGTGGTAAGCAGGTGAAGGTGCTGGATGGGCAGAATGACCATGATTAGGAATTTGTGGGGCAAATCTAAGAGGATATTGATTTTGAGCATGATGAGGGGATCCTCCCTGATTCATTGGTTGGTTCTGCCTCAATGAAAAATTTGGGTGGTTCCTCCACCCTGGATTGTACGTCTCGGAGTACAATCCATTTGACTGCCTTCGAAAGTCATTGAAAACATTTACTTGTTCCATAGGATACTCGACACAAGCCGGCATTGATGGGCAATTCTGTGCTAGATGTATGGGACTAGCACAGATGGAACAGCTTTCAACATTGAATGTGTTGGCAGCATTGATGGATTGGCTCACAGTGAGAGCGTCAATCTTCTTAGTGAGGCCATCTAACTTTATCCTCAAATTAGCTTCCTCCCTGACCTCATAGATGCCTCCCCTCTTAGGAGCACGAATGGACTTATCTCGACAGCTTGAAAAATCCCACTACTGTGAGTTGTCGAACAACTTGTCCAACGCCATGTATGCTTCATCTCCTGTCAGACTCAAGAATGCCCCCCCATTCATAGACTCGATCATGCTACGGTTGGGTTGAGTCAACTCTTGGTAAAAGAATTGAACGAGTCTCCACTTCTCATATCCATGTGGAGGGCATCTGATCAGTAACTCTTTGAAGCACTCCCAACTCTTAGAAAATTTTTCATCCTCATCCTGAGTGAAAGAGCTAATCTCCTTTCGGCATTCATTCACTCTAGACATTGGAAAAAACTTATGATAAAATTTGTTAAGCAGGTTTTCCCAAGATGTAATAGATCCGGGCGTGTTGGAATCCAACTACGCCCTAGCTCTATCGTGAAGAGAAAAAGGGAAGAGTCGAAGATGGACTGACTCTTCAGAGAAGTTCTGGAATTTGAATGTGGCACAAATGTCTTTGAACTTCTTCACATGACTATAAGGATTTTCAAGATCTAAGCAATAGAATGAGGGTAAGAGTTGGATGACATGTGGCTTCAAGTCAAAGTGGGTGGCATTGGTCGGTGGCAACACTATGCAAGAGGATGAGTTAGTCGCAACGGGTGCGAACAAGTCCCTAAGGGATGTAGTGGAATCCATGTTCCAAGCTCTAGGTTGCTCTACATGTTCAGGATGATTTGCATTCCTATAATTCTCTGCCATCTCAACAATCTCTCTCGCAACTGGCGCTCTTTTCTGTCTCCTAAGAGTTCTTTCTCAGTCGGGATCTAAATGTATCAAATCTAAGTCCAAGGATCTCCGACCAAGCATACACCAACAGAAAAAGCACTAAAGTAAACTAACCAGCAGAAACTTGCAGAATAAAATAAAATAACTGTACAAACAGCAAACACACTACTCACAAAATAAGCCAACAAAAAATTTTAAAATAAATTTTTTTTTTAAAAAAAAAAAGATAACTAACTAGTAGAAAAATAAAATCATTTTAGACCAAAAATTTTCACAAACCAAACAATTCCTCGGTAACGGCGCCAAAAACTTGTTGTGAGTTTTAATTTGCTCGCAAGCGCACAAATCGTTTGTAGTATAGTGTTGTGCAAGTGCGAGGTTGAATCCACAGGGAATTGCGTTGTGAAAATATATTTTTAATCTAAACTAACTTTATCTTAACCTAGTTCCGAATTGTGAATGATATTGCAAAAGAAATATAAACTAAACTAAGTTGATTTAAAAAATAATAATTACAATACTAAGGTTTCCGAATCCACCCCACCGAAGTTAAGCATATATGTTCTAAAAATATAGCCTATCAAAACATTCTATGAATCCAACTATAAGACAAAAAACAAAGAATATCCCAACTAAACAAAAAGCATCCAATGTATCCGCTCTCAACAAATCACAAAGGAAATCCAATTTAATCGGAAAGCATTCAATGTATCCATCAGATGAAACACAAAGAATATCCAACAGAAAATTTAAACTCAATCAATTATAAGATTAACTCAAATAATTAACAGAATATTTTATACTAAAAATTGTCAGATTTGTACAAGCAAATCTGAACTACTACGCCAAACAACGGCGGGGCTTCATCTTCAACCTTAGCTGAAGAGTCTAGCCACTCATAACTATAAAACTATAATAAAAAATGCTAAACATTTAAACTAAAACAACTGAATATAAAGAAATAAATAAACAACTTTACATGGGAGAAATTTCACTCGCTGACGGGCGGCGCTTCCCCTCGTGGTAGCAATGCCTTCGGGATCCACCAGAATGCTAGCGGACGTCCACCGGTAAACACCAAAGTGGCTCAGGAATTGTACACTGAATGATGAAGCCAGATGGTGTTTATATAGGGGAAGTCTTGGAGCACTGCAGGTTTCAGATTCGATGTGGGATACTGGCCCGAGTGCGCTTGATCGCAGAATGGTGTGATCGATCACATGTGCGCTCGATCACATGTCTTGTGCGCACGATCGTATGTGCGCTCGATTGTATATCTCGTGCGATCGATCGCAATGTCTCTTAAAGCTTCACATCTCTTGAAATGCTTCAATTTCTCCACAAACCTGTAAAAATACACAAAACACAAAAAAGACATAAAATAAAGTGAAATACTACTAACTAAGAGCATAACATATATAAGTTAAGGGTCTAAAATATGCAATATTTAAGACTCATCAGAAACAAACAACCATTTCTTTACAACTAGCAGACCGATCCATCAAGTACACATATGGAATCATAGAAGATGTATTGGTAAAGGTAGATAAATTTATTTTTTTACTGATTTTGTGGTGTTAGATATGGAGGAAGACCAAGAAGTCCCATTAATTCTTGGCCGACTATTCTTGGCTACGGGAAGGGCTTTAATTGATGTTCAAAAGGGTGAATTAACATTGAGAGTAAACAAGGAAGAGGTTATGTTCAACATCTACCAAGCCATGAGATTTCCAAAAGATCCAAGCACTTACTTTCAGGTAAATATCATTAAGAAATGTGTAGAAGAAACCTTTCAAGTAGATGTACCAACTGATTACCTAGAATGCTGTATCACCACTTTATCTCAAGCTTATAATTTTACTAATTCTGTTGTTTGTGAATTTGATTTATCTTTTGTTAGTGAAGAATTTCTCCACTATGTATTTGCCTTGGGAGCCTTGCAACAGGATGCATCACTTAGTAATAAAGTGGGAAGGCTAGATCCAATTGTAGCAAGGTTTGATTCTGAAATTTTTAGAGAAAAGATACAACAAACCACAACTCCAGAGTTGAAGAAATTACTTGAGCATCTTCACTAAGCATTCTTGGGTGATAGATACACATTTTCAGTGATTGTTGCTGCATCACTCACACCCAAAGAAGAGGAAAATTTGTTGCGTGTGTTAAGGGAGCATAGAACAGCCTTGGGATGGACTATTTCTGACATAAAAGGTATAAGCCCCTCAATTTGCATACATAAGATTTTAATGGGGGAACTTTATAAACCGTCGATCGAGCACCAAAGAAGATTAAATCCAACAATGAAAGAGGTCGTGCGAGCTAAAATTTTAAAGCTCCTCAATGCTGGAATTATCTATGTTATTTCAGATAGCTCATGGGTGAGTCCAGTGCAGGTTGTACCAAAAAATTATGGAATGACAGTGACGAGAAACGACAACAATGAGTTTATTCTTACAAGAATTGTCACGGGTTGGTGTGTATGTGTAGATTACTGCAAGTTGAACAAAGCAACAAAGAATGATCATTTTTCACTACCCTTTATTGATCAAATGCTAGATCAATTAGCTAGGTATTCCTACTATTGCTTCTTAGATGGTTATTCAGTGTATAACCAGATTGCTATAGCCCACGAAGATTAAGAGAAAACTATATTCACATGCCCCTATAACATATTTTCTTTTAGGAGGATGCCATTCGAATTATGCAATGCCCCAGCGACATTTCAATGTTGCATGATGGCTATTTTTTCTGACATAGCAGAAGAGATAATGGAAATTTTAATGGATGATTTTTCAGTTTTTGGTACATATTTTGATCATTGTTTGCATAATTTAGCTCTTGTTTTGCAGAGATATGAAGACAAAAATCTAGTCCTAAATTGGGAAAAGTTCCATTTCATGGTTCAAGAAGGGATCGTGCTTGGCCATCGAGTGTTATCTAAAGAAATTGAGGTTGATCAAGTTAAAATTGCAACCATAGAAAACTACCACCTCCAAAGAATGTGAAGGGAATTAGAAGCTTTCTGGGATATGCAGGATTTTATAGAAGATTTATCAAGGATTTTCTAAACTCTCTAAACATTTATGTAATCTTCTTGCAAAAAATTATGCATTTGACTTTGATAATGCATGTTTGTATGCATTTGATGCAATCAAGGAGAAACTAGTTTCAGCACCAGTTATGACTGTACCTAATTGGAGTCAAACTTTTGAAGTTATGTGTGATGCAAGTGACTTTGCAGTTGGAGCAGTATTAGGACAAAAGCGAGACAAACTATTAAGGGCCATCTATTACGCAAGCCAGACCTTGAATGATGCTCAACTAAATTATATAGCAAATGAGAAAGAGATGCTTGCTATTGTGTTTGCTTGTGAAAAATTTTGGTCTTACCTCATTGGTACAAAAGTGATAGTGTTCACTGATCATGTAGCAATTCGTTATTTGTTTGGCAAGAAGGATACTAAGCCTAGACTGATTCGTTAGATCATATTTCTTCAAGAATTTGATTTGGAGGTTCGAGATAAGAAAGGAAATGAAAATTCAGTTGTTGATCATCTCTCTCGATTGGAGCAAGAAGAAGTGAGACCAAATTCAGATATCCAAGAAGCATTCCCTGATTAGCAGTTGTTTGCATGTGAGATCAGGCTTCCTTGGTATGCTGATATTGTAAACTACCTAGCTTGTAAAGTACTACCACCAGATCTCACTTACAACCAACGAAAAAAGTTTCTACATGATGTGAAATATTATTTTTGGGATGAGCCTTTGCTGTTCAAAAAATGCCCTGATCAAATCATCCGAAGATGTGTACCAGAATAAGAGATGCAAACCATTCTCCATCATTGATATTCATCATCATATGGAGGAAATTTTGGAGCAACACGAACATCAGCTAATGTATTTCAAAGTGGTTTCTTTTGGCCGTCTATCTTTCGTGATAGTTATACTTTGGTGAAGACTTATGATCGGTGCCAATGTATGGAAAATATTTCAAGGTGTCAGGAGCTAGCATTGAAAAATATCTTAGAGGTTAAGTTATTTGATGTTTGGGGAATTGATTTTATGGGTCATTTTCCTCCTTCTTTTGGCTTTGTCTATATTGTTAGCAGTAGATTATGTGTCAAAATGGGTGGAAACAATTACTATAACAACAAACAATGAAAAGTTTATGCTCAAATTTCTGCATAAGAATATATTCACAAGATTTGGCACTCCACGAGCTATTATTAGTGATGAGGGGACCCACTTTTCCAACAAGTTGTTTGCCAACCTTCTTTCTAAATATGGTGTGAAGCATAAGATAACACTTGGCTATCATCCTCAAACTAATGACCAAGCTGAAATTTCAAATCGAAAAATCAAGAATATCCTCGAGAAGATGGTCAACACCAATAGGAAGGATTAGGCAAAAAAGCTTGTTGATGCTTTGTGGGCATACCGTACAGCTTTCAAAACACCTATCGGGATGTCTCCTCACAGATTAGTGTTTGGAAAAGCATGTCATCTTCCTGTTGAGTTGGAGCATAAAGCTTTTTGGGTTGTAAAGAAGTTTAATTTTGATTTAAAAGCTGCAGGTGAAAGCAACTCTTACAATTAAATGAGATGGATGAGTTCCAGAATGATGCTTATGAAAATGCGAAGATCTACAAAGAACAGAAAAAAATGTGACATGACAAACATATTCTTAAGCATGAGTTTGCCCTAAGACAACAAGTTTTACTCTTTAATTCATGAGTCAAAATCTTCCCGGGCAAGTTAAAATCAAGATGGACCGATCCTTATACAATTGACAATGTTTCCTCTTTTGGAGCAATAGACTTGAAGGACAAGACAGGGAATATATTCAGAGTTAATGGTCAAAGATTGAAGCACTATTATGGGGAATAAGTTAAGAGAAACTATGCATTTATTCCTCTTAGAGACCCTAATTGAAGAAAATTGAAAAGTCTGGCTGTAGACTTAAAAACAAGTGTTTCTGGGAGGCAACTCGTAGAACTTTCTTTTAGTATTTTATTTTTATTTTTATTTTGAATAATTTGGATTTTGATTCAGGTTTATTAGCAAGAATAAAGAGTTTGAAATTGCAAACTATGGCAGATTCACCATGAAACCAGGGAAGTTCCTTTCATTTCTTCAATCCTTCTCTCATTTGAATCACAATGAGGACATTGTTGAGTTTGAGTTTAGGGGTGTAAACTCCTATAGTCATTTTTGTCCTCTTGATTGCTGGTTATTTTACTTGTGATTTTATAAGTCTTGAGTTTTTGAATTTTCTTACCAAGCGTGCATTTGAGTATGATTGAATTCTCTATGAATCTGAAATTTGTGATTGACAATAGAACTAAGAAATTTTTTGAAAATTTCTTTTATGTCAAGCTGAGTTTTGTGGATACTTTGATTTAAATCTATTTTCTTGAACATAATTGAGCATATAGTCATTTTTTTTCTTTATTTCCATTTTGCTGACAAAAAGAATGGGTAGAATCAACTGGGTTGAGGGAGTTCAATCTTGCTTTACTCTAGAATCTGTTGATGGATCCTTGAGGCAAAATCCTAGTTGATACCGAATATTTAAGAAATCATCTAGACATTTTTCATCATAACCAAAAAGTTTTCCCAACCGTCCTAGTTATCATACCATCATTGCATGGTGTACTTCCATAGTCAACCCCCTTGAGCCTTACTTTATTTAAGCTTTTATTTATTCTTTTAACTACATTAACCATTCCCGTTCTAAGCTTGAAAAACCATGAATTTACCTTTTATAGTTTGAGAAAATACTTTGGTGGGAATCTACATTTAAAGAGAAAGTTAGTTCAAAGGAAATTATGCTTTGTTTGATCCAATGTATAAAAAAAAAAAGAAATATTTTTGCTGTGTTTATTTTTTGCTCAGAGGTGATTTATCCATCATAAAAGGAAGCATAAAATAGAGAAAACTCAATGAATGGAGTGCATATCACTTCATATTTTGTTAAAAGTGTCTTGGTATTGCTTCATTAAGCACAACAACAATAATGTCACTAGTATGAGCATGCAGTCGAGAAAGAGTTATGGTTTGAAACCTATGGATATCTCTTTTATTGTTCTTTCCACCAAGTATTTTCCCAGTTTGCTTTAATTTTCCGTATCCATTTCTTTCTTATCCCTCACCTCGTGGCCTGTCATTACAACCTGATTAAGGACATTTTGATATCTGATTTTGGTGTTGACTGCATTAGTGGAGAGGGCTTCTAAAAATTGGACTTATGGAGTTAAGTTTTGAGAGAATTCCTATGGTTTCAGTTGTTCTACTTTTATCTGAGTTTGCAGGTGGTTTGGAGTTAAATTGACTATATCACACACACACTCAAGGACTTAGCTTTAGGTCGAAGTGGTATCTTAACTCTTGCTTAACAAATTGCTAATTTTTTTTATTAATTTTCCTGCTATCCTTGATATTAAAAGAGTAATATTCTAGTAATGAAATCTAAATTCAGATCATGGCTTGGTGAGTGATGAGATTTTTCTATGGGTTCGTTTTATTTTTATTTGAGGACAAATAAAGTTTTAAGTTTGGGGGTGTTTGATGCTGTGCATAATTTCCTATGTATCACGTCTTAACTTTTACCTTTAATCTAATTTTATTAATTTTTGTTGGTTTTAGGCTTCATTGTTGTCATTTAATTTATTTCAGGTTTAGAAAAAGGGAAAAATCCAAATTTTAGTGTCCTATCATCAAGGGACTCTTTCTCTTGTTTAAAAAATGAAATTATAATTGAAGACTTTGAAGCCTATATAAAGGAAAGGGAGAAACCCTAATTAAAAGAGACAGCTTGTAGCCCTCTCCTCCTCTTCTGGAAGCAGCGGCAGCTGAACGCACACTGGTTTACGGAATTATGGTGAATTTGTTGCTGTTAAATTTAATTTTCAGCATGTATTAAACTTTCTTCATTCTAGGAAAATGATATAATTTATTATCAAACTATGCTTGCTTTTCTATGCTGATTTGCAATAATTATCTTCTATGTTTGGCTGATTTATTTTGAACATATTGCTTCTAATTGACTGGCCATTAATTAGATGATCTTGATCTTGTGATTTGTTGTCGAAAGAAGGAATTACATGATAGAACTTGGATATTTCAGCATAGGTAAATATAGGAATCGAAAGACTTATATGAACTTGTGTAGTCTAAAAAAAAATCGATGGTCTTAATGTTTTCTTGTTTTATTAATTTGCATACTCTTATGTAGAATAATGAACAAGAATTGTTCCAATTGACTACAGAAAGAGGCTTTTGGATAAATTGGAGATTTTACTAACAAACAGAGGGGGGTTAATTTTAATTAGTTAGATGAGTTAAGCATAGTGAGAAATTAAGTGAAATCAGTTTCCTAGAAGTTTGATTTTATTTTATATTGCAATTACAAACAAAAAAAGAGATTTTTCTAAATAAAATTGAGATTAGTATAATTTCGGTACTTATTAGAAGCAACCAATCCCTAAGGACGATACTCTTCTTAGCACTTTACTATAAAACTACGATATTGTGCACTTGCAGTTTTGCACCGATCACACAACAACAATTTATTGAAATTTCTAAATCCATAACTTTATTTTACATAGCATAACATTAGCTACAATAGTTCTGAATTCACAAAAATCAGTAATTTCATGCCCTTCACCCGGCCAAAACAACATACGCTCCTTAAGTGCCAATTCCATCATCTCATCCCTTATCAACAATATGCAATGCAAATGCAAATGTAATGAGTCATATAATCATGTACATAATCATATCATCATAACACTCTTCACTGGGAAAATCATATAACAACGGAGACGTCTCCCCACATATCGGTACGTTCTCAATATCATCATTATCAAAATCATTTCTCAATGAAGCATCTTCAGATCCCCTACACCCTCTCATTGGATGAGGTCCTGCACGTCCAATCACATTCGGTTCCTTATCACCCCTTGTGGGAAGAAACCTATCACAATCTCATCACTCCCCTTTCTTATAATATGCTAACAATATATATAGTGTGAAAATGTATTCACAAATCAATGAATATGAAATCAACATTCATCCATCAACGACATCACAATTTCAAAGCAATCTAATCTATCACTTTCATCACAACTACACACACATCAATCATGTTTTTCATATTTTTATTTCAATCTTTACAATATTATAATCAACCAATCAAGTTCATTACAATCATACACATCAACATCAAATCATTTATAAGTTCATATCTCAACATATAAATAATTTCTCAAACCAGCCATATACTTCGCAACTTAATCATCCAATTTATCAAATTAGAAATACATCAAGATTCATTTACTCTTATTTTCTTATAATACAATTGCACACTTTGTATCTTTTTCACCCGTCCTTCACTACTCATAATACAATTTTTCTTAAAAACACAACCATATATCACTACATTGTAATTCATTAAATCACACTTTATATATGTTTTCCATAGTTCTTCATGTTTATACTCTTTTAACCTTTTATTTATCATTGAATAGTTTATTATTGTTGACCTGTATTTGATTTTAATAATGACAAAACACTACTCTGATTGCACTAATAGTTTTATCAAAGTGTTTAGGCGGCAAAAGTATTCAGCATAAAAACAAAGATGCAAGAACTCAACTCGATTCAGACATCAAGACATGACAAAAGATCTAGAATAGGCATTAAGGTAATGAAAACAATTTTAAATCTCTCATGTTCAAATACTTAGCTTGATCTGTGGCTCATTTTATAAAAGACTGACAAAACTATTAATAAAAATGTTTCTAAGTCAAAAATAGTTTTGAAACATGAAAAACTGGGTTGAAGGACAACCCAGTCAACTGGCTCCATATACTAGTCGACTGGAGTATGGGACAGAAGGTTCCCAGTCGACTAGTATCAAAAAGCCAATCGATTGGTAACTGGGATAGAAAGTTCCCAATCGACTAGTGCTTAGGACCTAGTCAACTAGTACTCTCACATAGCCTAAAAAGTGAAGTTTCTCACTTGACCCAGTCGACTGGTACAAGGACCTAGTCGACTGGTAATTCGAAAATATGACCGTTTAAGATGAGAGACTTGAGAATTTAATGCCCCAAACCTACCAAGTCAGTGTCAAACGGCCATATTGATTCAAAGCTATATAAACCCACTTCAATAAGAATTTAAAATAAGAAGAGAACACATTCAATTCACAAGTTTGCTCATTAATTCTCAAAAGCTTTAAAAAATTTATTGTTGAGCCATTCTTCAAGCTTATTCTTGAAAGAGATATATTATTCATTTGTAAAAGCACTTATTGCTATCTTTTTACCATTTACTTTACAGAAAATCTCATTTATTGTGAAGGGGAAAGAGTTGTAATAACTCTTGCACTGTTTAGGATTAAACACTTCTTGTAGCTTTCGTGAAGAAGGGATTAGCTTCCATAAGGAAGGGATTAGCTTCCGTGAGGAAGGGATTGCTTGTAAGGTTTATGCAACACCTGTGAAGTCGCATGACTAAAGTTTTAGTGGATTACTTCAAAGAGGTTCCTTGAAGAGAGTGGACGTAGGGTCAGAAGTAATCCGATATTGCCGAACCACTATAAACTAAATTTGCACTTTCTCTTCTTTAAACTTTTTTATTTTTAAGCACATTACTTGTTTGTTTGTTTTGTGCATTTAACTATTTTAGAAACTTGCAAAGTAGTTAGCAAAAGTTTTTAAAAACCCAATTCATCCCCCCTCTTGGGTTTGAACCTCGACCTCCCTTGTTCAATGGCTCCAACTATAACAATTGGAAAAATATAACGAAAACCTTTATTAAAGGACAAAATTAAAATCTATGGAGAGTCATTAAGGAAGAACCTATAATTCCTACAAAGGAAATAACTATTAGAGGAATCAATCATACAATGCCTAAACTCAAAACTGAGTTCAATGAAGAGGATTTTAGAATGATGTCTCTACATAGTATAGCCACAAGTATTTTACATTGTGCTTTTGATATTTCTGAATATAATAAAATTTCTGCTTGTGTTTTAGCTAAGGAGATTTGGGACAAATTGCAAGTTACATATGAAGGAACTAGAGAAGTTAAAAAATAAAAAAATCTATATACTAGTGTCCGAGTATGAATCTTTCAAAATGTCTCCTAATGAAACAATTTCTCAAATGCACTCACGTTTCACCACTATTGTTAATGGCTTAAAGCTTCTTGGTAGGAACATTGAGGAATTTGAACTAATAAGGAAGATCTTAAGGTCTTTGCCATCCACTTGGAAAACAAAGAAGACGGCCATCATGGAGGCTAAAAATCTCAACAAATTTGATGTCAAAACACTTCTCGAATCACTATTGATATACGAGATGGAAGAGATGGTGAAATGGCTCTAATCACCAAAAGGTTTCACAGGTTCTTGAAGAATAGCAAGAAACCTTACACAAAGGATCCCACTCCAAAAAGGGAACCACTTATATGTTATGGTTGCAAGGCCCGGTCACATTAAAGCCGATTGTACAGCAACAAGTAAACCATATAAAAGTTTCATAAAGAAAGCTATAACTGCAACACTTGGAATGATGATGAAGAAGAAGAATCCTCGAACAATGAGGTCGGATACGAGGAGATTGCCAACTTATGCTTAATAACAATCGATGACGAAAATGAGGTATCAAATTCTTCCCCCTTATAATAATAACATTGTTAGCAATAGTGAAGAATTAATTGAGGTTATAAATGAAATGCATGAAGAATTGAAGAAATTCGATTATAGGAATATAATCCTAAAAAAGGAAGTCTCATCTCTTTCTAAAGAGATGGAAGGCTTAAAGGAAGAAAAAGAAAAACTATCTTCCATGCTTTATAATTCTTCTCAAGATTTTCTTAAAGATGAAAATGAAAATTTAAAGAAGAAAATAATGGAATTGAATAGCACCATATCTAGACTTATGCTTGGAAAAGAAAAGCTAGATGAAATGATAGTCAAAAGCTAAGTGGAGGAAAGTCTGGCTTGGATTATTCCCCATTGGGGAAGCAAAAATTAAAAGAGACTTTGTTCATGAAAGCTACATATGTGAATGAAGTCTCCACTTCCAAAGCCACTAGAAAAATTAAAAGCACTCCCTCAATATATGCTAGTAAGTCTAAAAATGCGAATTTAAATGCTAATGCATATATTAGAGGTAAGCATCCTAGAAATACTCATGTATATATGTATGCTTACTCAAGGAATGCAACTGCTAGGAACAATTATTCAAGAAATGCATATACACATCTTAGGAGTAACCATCATGTGCATCATAAAGATAATATGTATACTCATAACTTGCACACTACACATGCACATCCTAGGAATTACCATCATGAGTATCCTAGAAATAATATGTATGATCATAATAATGCAAGTATATATCCTACAAATCATCATCATACATTTCCTAGAAATGACATGTATGTTTATAATCTTCATAATAGAAACATGTACCTTAGGAATACTTATCCAAGGAACTATACGCATGCATATTTGAGAAATCCTAGAAATATCAATAACTATTATCCTAGGATTATGCCTTATCAACATGTCTACAATTTTAGAGCACTTTACAATGTTAAGAAAGTATGGGTCCCTAAAGGAACTGTATTTTCTAATACTAGCCCCAAAAGACCGAAGAAATTTTGGATACCTAAGAGCACAATTGTGTATCCTTGTATAATGTAGATATGTCTCCATACCAAGGAAAAAAGTAACTATTGGTACCTTGATAGTGGATGCTCAAAGCACATGACTGGTGATCAAAGCATGTTCAAAGAGCTAACTCTAAGGGATAGTGGACATGTCACCATTGGAGATAACACAAAGATAAAGATCATCGGGCATGGAAAAATTGGTAACAATTTCTCAACTATTGATCATATATTATATGTGTAAGACCTTAAGCCAAATTTTCTTAGTATTAGTCAACTATGTGACAAAGGCAACAAAATCATATTTGAAATCTCTCATTGTCTAGTTATAGACATCAAGAGTAACAAGATCAAGTTTGTTGGCCATAGATATGAAAATGTCTATATAGTTGATTTAAAATCTTTGCATTCGGAAAATGAAAAATATTTTCTCGTATTTAGTGAAAACCCATGGCTATGGCATAGAAGACTTGGCCATGTGAATATGGATTTGTTTAAAATTATTTCAAGAAAAGATTTAGTCATTGGACTACCAAAAATCAAATTTGAAAAAGACAAGGTGTGTGATACTTGTCAAATGGGAAAACAAACTAGAATTTCTTTTAAATAAAAAAATGTCGTCTCAACTACTATATCATTGGAACTTTTGCATATGGACTAATTTGGTCCAATAAGTACCATTAGTCTAGGTGGCTATCAGTATGCCCTTTTTATTGTTGATGACTATTCAAGATATACATTTTTTTTATTGCTTACAAGAATAAAGCTTAAAAAGGATTTGAAAACTTTTGTAAAAAGGTTCAAAATGAAAAAGAAATTTGTATTTCAAGCATTAGAAGTGATCATAGAAAAGAATTTGAAAACCAAAGTTTTTCAAAATTTTGTGAAGAAAATGGAATTGATCACAACTTTTCGGCTCATAGAACTCCTCAATAAAATGGAGTTTTTGAAAGGAAAAGTAGAGTTCTAGAAGAATTTGCAAGAACAATGCTTTGTGAAAATAGTTTGCCCAAATATTTTTGGGCGGAAGCTGTAAACACTTCTTGCTATGTCTTAAATAGAGTTTTAATTAGGCTTATGCTTGACAAAACTCCATATGAATTATAGGAAGGTAGAAAGCCTAATATCTCTTATTTTTGTGCTTTTGGTTGTAAATACTTTATCCTAAATAACAATAAAACTAACTTGGGTAAATTTGACTCAAAGACCGATGGGAGGATATTCTTAGGATATTCAACCTCTAGTAAAGCTTATAGAGTATTTAACAAAAGAACTCTAGTGGTTGAAGAATCTGTACATGTAACCTTTGATAAGTCTAACAGTAGTAGAGTCATTTCTTTTAACGATGATGTAGATTTTATTCTAAGAATGGAAATACCTACTCTTATTGTTGACCTGGATGAGAGCCAAACTCAAATAAGTCAAGAGGTAGATGCTCTCAATCTTGATCAAACATCTACAAGTCAACAAGATGGTAGTATTCCCAAAGATTGGAGGTATGTGAATTATCATCCAATCGATCAAGTGATTGGTGATCCTTCACAAGGGGTAAGAACTCGCTCATTTATCAGGAATATTTGCAATTGTATAGCTTATTTATCACAAGTAGAACCTAAGACATTTGTAGAAGCCAAAAATGATGTTGATTGGATAAATGTTATATAAGAAGAAATAAATCAATTTGAAAGAAACAAAGTATGGAATCTAGTTCTTAGACCAAAGAATCATACTATAATAGGAACTAAATGGGTATTTAAAAATAAGATGGATGAAAATAGAATAGTAACTAGGAACAATGCTAAACTAGCTGTTAAGGGATATAATCAAGAAGAAAGAATAGATTTTGATGAGTCCTATGCTCCCTTAGCTATATTAGAAGTTATTCGAATGTTATTAACCTTTGTGTGTTTTAATAAATTTAAGCTATTTCAAATGGATGTAAAAAGTGCATTTTTAAATGGTTTTATAGAAGAAGAGGTATATGTTGAGTAACCTCTTGGATTTGAAAATCTTAGTCTTCTAAACCATGTTTATACGCTTTCTAAATCTCTCTATGGGTTGAAACAAGCTTAAAGAGCATCGTATGAGACTAAGCAAGTTTTTTTTTTTTTTTATTGAAAATGGTTTTACAAGAGGAAAAATAGACACAACTCTCTTCACAAAAACTCACAAGAATGACACTACTAGTCCAAATATATGTTGATGATATTATATTTGGTGCTACTAATGAATTTATGTGTCAAGAGTTTGCTAAGTGCATGCAAGGAGAATTTGAAATGAGCATGATGGGAGAACTCACCCACTTTCTTGGACTTCAAATCAAACAATTGAAAGATGGATCTTCATCAATCAATCAATCAAAGTACACTAAGGACCTATTAAAAAGGTTTGGTCAATTGGCACTCCTATTAGCACCTCTACAAAACTTGACCTAGATGAGGGAGGTAAGTGTGTAGACACTAAAACTTATAGAAACATGATAGGAGCTTTACTTTATTTAACTGCAAGTAGACCTGATATAATATTCAGTGTATACATGTGTGTTAGATTTCAAACTAATCCTAAGAAATCACATGTAATTTGATGAGTGCCAAATATTGCATATTTTGGCCCCTTAATTTATATTTGTTAATTCATTAGTTGTGTCCTAATATGATATTTTGTGTTAGTTCTATGATTTTTAATATTTTATAGGATTGCAAAGGAAACTGGGGATTTAATGTGAAAAAAATACAAAAGCTAGAATCTGCTATTGCGATCGAGTACAGGAGACCTGCGATCGAGCGTAGCAACGCTCAAGTATTTATTTATATGTTTAGCTTAGGAATTTGTTACTTTGAGTTGTTTTTTTGTTGTTTTATAGGTTTACAAGCACTTGGAAAAGAGTTTCACTAAATTGCCAGAATTGTCCGTATAGATCAGTGATTTTTGCGAATTAAACTGTAATGATTCAGGAAGAAACAGGGGATGAGCCATATATGTTTGGAAAGATCCGGATGTCTATTTTTTGGAGAATTTTATGACTCATAAATATGATTTTTCTAGAGAAAGTTATGGCAGTTTTAGTAGACAAAGGTCAAGCCGCGCATGATTTCAGCGTGGGCAGAAGTTTTGAAGGGCATGTGAAGGCTTAAATCCCATATCCCACATCGGTTGGAAACACATTGCACTCATGGAGTTTCCCTATAAAATCTCTATTTCACTTCATCTTCAGGGGCAATCGATGTGTAATCTCAGAGGCTTTGCTACCAAGGGGTGCAATCTGGAGGATTTTGCTACCAATCGGGGGAAGCAGCACACAGTAGCTGCGAGTGGAATTTCTCTCTCCATGTATTGTTAGTTTTAATTTATTTCTTTTAAGTTTTAAAGTTTAATGTTTAGAACTTTAATTGTGAAATTTATTTTCATAATCATGAGAGGGTAAAACATTCATCTAAGGTTGAAGATGAAACCTCGCCATTGTTTAGCATTATATTTTCAAATATGTTCGTACAATTTTGAAATTTTTTAGTATTGATGTTCTATTTCAATTCAATTGTTTGAGTAATTTCTTATGATTGATTATTTGGTTTATAAAATTGTTTAGATTGGATATTCCATGTGTTTCATCTGACAGATACAACGAATCATTCAAAGTAAATTAGATATCCATTGTGATTCTAAAGTAAACGGATACATTGGATGATTTGGTTTAATTAGGGTATTCATTGTGATTTGCATATCGATGGGTTCATGGAATTATTTAATAAATTACTTTTATATAGAACATGAAGATATATGCTTTATTTTGGAGGGGTGGATTCAGAAACCTTAGTGCCTTTATCATTTGTTTTTAAATCAATTTAGTTTAGTTTATATTCTTTGCACAACATAGTTCAAAATTCAGAACTAGGTTAAAATAATTTTAGTTTAGGTAAAAATCTACTTTCTTGACACAAATCCCTGTGGATTCAACCTCGCACTTGCACACACTATATTACAAACGACTCATGCGCTTGCGAGTAATTTAAAATTCACAACATAATTGCAGTAAAAAGAATCCTTAGATATCTATAAGGGATTTAAAACCTAGGATTATGGTACTCTAGAGTTTCATCTTTTAAGCTTGTAGGATATTCAAATGCTGATTTTGCGGGTTGTAGACTAGATAGAAAAAGCACTAGTGGAATATACCAATTCTTAGGTGTAATGCTAACCTCTTGGTTTTCCAATAAACAAAACTTGGTTATGCTATCAACCGTCGATGCGGAATATGTAGTAGCCGAAAGTTGTTGTGCACAAGTGTTGTAGATGAAACAACAATTAAAAAACTATAGCATGAACTTTAAAGATATTTCAATTCATTGTGACAACACTAGTGCCATCAACTTAATCAAAAGCCCTAATCAGCATTCTAGAACCAAATATATAGAAATTAGACATCATTTAATAAGAGACCATGCTCAAAAGGGTGATATTATACTAGAATTCATTCATTCGGAAGATCAAATAGCTGATATCCTTACAAAATCCTTAAGTGAATATAGCTTTTGTAAGATTAGACTATTGATGGGCTTAAAAGACTATGATAAACTGTATGTTTGATTGCATCAACATTCATCATATGTATATTTGACATCTAGTGAATGAGTATTAACTCTTATTTAAAATATCTCTCGCTCAAGATGGCATAGATAAATAAAATTCGTGCTAAAACTCTAAGCTTGAGTTCAAATTTTTAAGTTTCATAAAAGGGTCCAGTCGACTGGTACCATAATTCCAATTCAAAGAACTAGTCGACTAGTACCACAAGACATTATTTGGAGCCAAAATTTAAAATTTTGGTAACCTACTCAGTCGACTGGTGTTTCAAACCAGTTGACTGGTACGTCAAAAATTTCCAAAATGATGAAGGACCCAGTCGATTGGTGCCCTAACCCAGTCAACTATTATCGTGATATTATAAATAGTTGCTTCAATTTTTCAAAAAATTTACGCCATTTTTTTAAACCTTAAGCTTCCTTTCTCTAGAAAATTCATGTTTTCAGCCTAAAATCTCTCAAATCCACACCATAACCTTCATTCATACCTTAAATCATCCATTTTTCAACTTTCTATGGTTAAAAAATCCACATTTCCCAAAAAATCTCTCAAGAACGTCTTTACACAATGTCTGAGAGAATTCGGATTAAACCACCGTTGAAGGACCTCACACGCACTTTCGTGTCGCTCACAGGCTAGCTCATTTTATTTTCTCTATTTTAATTATTTATTTTATTTTATTATATATTATTACTTAATATCATATATTTATATTGTGTTAAAATTATTTTGATTTCTATAAGCATATATTTTGAAATTATCTATTTAGTTTTTATCACCAATTATACAAAAAAAAAATTCCAACAACTAAAGCCGTTATAATTTTTTAACATGTGGTATCATAGCTAAGCTTTGCATGTGTTAGATACCTAGTTTTATATTCTATGTTTTATATGTATGGTTTTTATTTTTCATGATATGTATAATATGTTTATATATAGGAATTTTGAATATGTTACATATATTTATCCATATATGTATAAGAATTTTGTTTGTATTACATATCAATAGTTTTTTTTTTTTAAGTAAATTCTTGATTCAAATATATATGCTTGTTTGTGTGAATTATTGTTAAAAGAGTGATTATAGGGATAGATTGAATTTTCAGTTTAGAAATAACAAAAGAAATTTAAGTACAAAACCTATATATTCATTATATGTAAGACTTTTATGCTAAAGACAACTTTTAAATAAAAAATAAATTACAAAGTTACAACACCAAGTTATTACACTATTTTTTTAATTATTATAGTAGGATATATACTGTTAATGTTGTAAATGTTATATATCAAAAAATCAAACCAAACCATTATTATGTTATAAATGAAAACGTTATTGTAAATGTTATATAATTAAGTCAATAAACGTTACATGCATAAAGACCATGATTATACTAATATAATAATCATTATAATGAATTATTGTAAACGTTATAAACTTTTAATGATTACAATATATATATATATATATATATATATATATATATATATATTATACTAAATAAAAAAAATCAAATTGAGAAATTATGAATTATTATAAGACCTAGTGCTTTTGATAAGTGACCAAGTGTTTTATATATGTGCTTTATATATGTTATAGTGTTTTATATATTTCAAAATATTTGATATCTCTATATATGCATGTGGTATCAAAGTTTTTTTTTTGTATAACTTATTCTAGAATTTGGTTAAAATTTGTTGCAATCTAAATACGAGATATCTGTTAATGTAAGAAAATAGTTATTATGAATTATTAAGAAAATGTATATATATAAAGAATATTATATATAGTACTTAGAATATAGTCAGTAACTTAGATCTATTTGTTTCATATATTAGTCGATGACCATTCGAAATATATAGTGTGAATGGTAACACCAAATTTGTTAAATATAGTGCATTGATCCAAAAATCTAAGTTAGAAAATAATTTGGAGCAAAACGTACATAAATTAAAAGCAAGAGAGATTTTACACATTAATATTTCAGTCAAAGTTGATTGGTGACTGATATAAAGCTTTTGTAGAAATATATATATATATATATATATATATATATATATATGCATATTTTTTTATAAAAATTATATGAAAACCAATCTTAAGTATCTACATAAAGCAATTCATAACTTTAACAATAGGAGAAAATTATTAGCAAAGAAATTAAGCTTCGACTTTAAATACTTTGCACAACATGATTGAGAAAGAAAAGAAAGATTGATAAATTGTAAGAGTGTAGAAAGTTACGTTATTATGGTGGAGAAAAAGGACAGGAAGAGGAAAATTAATAATTTTGAAATGATTTGTAATCAAGTAGATGGAACGAAAAAGAAAGAAAGAATCTTAGGAAACAAAAAAAAATTAAATAATGAGAAAAATCCTTTTGAAAAATGAAAAAATAGATCTCCAATGCTTGATATTCTAAAAGTATGGGGTGTCTAGCTAAGGTAGATATACTCGAACCAAAGAGAAAGAAAATATGACCCAAAACTATAGATGTTGTTTTTATAGGTTATGCTCAAGATGGTAATGCAAACAAGTTCTTAGTAATAAACTCTGAAATAAGTGAAATACCCAATAACACAATAATAGAAGTTAGAGATGCCAAATATTGTGAGGATACCTTCCTTTAAAAATTAAGGTGCCAGTTCAACCTTCTAAGATTTAACTAAATGAGTATATACTTTCTAGTTCATCCATAGGAAATAAATCTGAAACTTATTTTGAACCTAAAAGAGGTAAGACGACTAGAATTGAAAAGAATTGTGGAGTTGCACCTTTCTAGAAGGAAGCTACTGACAATGAATTTAAATCATTAGCACATGAGAATTCTTTGGTTTTATCAGACTTACATCCTGGGAGTAAGCCTATAGGTTATCAGACTTACCTCCTGGGAGTAAGCCTATAGGTTGTAAGTTGGTTTTCAAGGAAAAGTTGAAACTTTATGGAAGTACTGTGGAGGCTGAGTTAATAGCTCTAGATACAATTTGTATAGAGGTTGAGTGGTTAAAAATATGCATATTGATGGATATTACTTTTATGAATAAACTTGTGTCATCCATACATATACACTATGATTGTAAAGTTGTGATAAATCTTATACGAAAATCTTATAAAAAGATGAATAAACATATTTAAGTGAGATATAAGTTAGTTAGAGGACTATTGAGTGAAAATGTTATATCTTTAGAGTTTGTGAGATATGAAAGGAATATAGCTGACAGCTTGACTAAAGGTTTACCCATGAGGGGTATACTTGATACATCGAGGGGGACGGGCTTAACCCACAAGGAGTAACCAACAAGGATAACCCAACCTTTGTGATTAGAGATCCTATGGAGAAGGTTCAATGGGTAGAAATGACCTGCAATATATGACTCATTATTGCATTACTTTTAAGGAGCATTCTCCATGAGAGCATTTCCTTCCCATCCTTAAGATAATAGTGCTTATTAGTGTGATGTTTAGGATTGGTATTTACCATTAATGAGACTGAGGTGGGTATTGCTGTGAGGTACTTGTCACACGTACCCTTGGAGGATCACCTAAGTGAGAGTTGTCGTGAGGTCGCGACTATGGGATTGGACTATTCCCTAGAGACTCTCATGAGAATCAAGATAACAGCACATGGCCATTAATAGCACTAACCCGTGAACCTGACCCTATATCAAATACTCTGTGTGTGACGTGTTAAAGTCTGATCAAGTGATCTAATTCAAGGCGTTGTCCATTACAGTTCTCTCAGATGAATATTGTCAACACTAAGTGTAGGCTCAAGTCCTAAAGACTCATGCATCTATTGCATAGTACTAAAGTTGTCCTTATATACTTTATATATTTTATTTTATTTTGTTTTGTTTGTTTTGAGTTTCAAAATTTTAAAACTTGTGGGGGATTGTTAGAAAAGTTTTAAATTCCTCACAATTATTCATGGTTTTTTAATAGCCAACCATTTTAATACAATAATCAAATTGAGAGTTACAAATTTTGTAACTATTAAATGACTTTTCAATAGTCATTATTTGAATATTTTAATATATCCAATAAATTGAAAGTTACAAATTTGTAATTAGTCTCAATAAATTGAGAGTTACAAAATTTTGTAATTATTTTCATTTAATTTTTGAATTAAATTCTTAGACTCATTTATGCCTATTAAATACCAATATTTTCAAGGGCCCAAGACACACAATTTTTTAGATTCTTTTTCTTGTTTTATACTCTCTATATATTTGTGTTTTTGGACAACATTAATCGGGTCAGATCACCCTCGCTTCCCAGTGGATATGCATATTGTAGGAGGCAAAGCTACGAGCAGCTGGGTTTTATCACGGAGCCGGTCTTAGTCATTTGTACCTGCACGTAATGAGGCTATAACAGCTTTAGGACAGTGGCTTTCCGCGACTCATAGGCTAGCTCCTTCTATTTTCTCTATTTTAATTAATTATTTTATTTTATTATACATTATTGCTTAATATTATATATTCATATTGTGTTAAAATTATTTTGATTTCTATAAGAAGATATTTTGAAATTATCTGTTTAGTTTTTATCACCAATTGTATAAAAAAAAAATTCCAACAATTATCTCAATAAAAAGGCTAATACATTAATAAACACAATGAAAAAGAAAACTCAAGCTCAAGTAACTCAGTTAAATTCCTAAGGCAAAATCATTTCTGAAAGTTCACACCAAACTACCTCAATCAAGAAGATAATACAACTTCCTTAGATAAAAATTAACTTAAAGAAGGGGGAGGGCTGTTGATATATGCTAAAATAAACTCAAAGTCATTGTAATACTTGTATTTGTAAAGTAAGGGTAAAGAAGTACTTTAATAAATATGACATGGAGTTAAAATTATATATATATGCGAAAGAACTATTTTTTTATATAAAACAATTCTTTTGAAGAAAAAAAAATTTGTGGACAGCATGAAGAAAAAAAAAGTAATGGTAAAAAAAAACCACACCTGGCAACAGGCGTTGGTTATCTAACATGCAATTTGCATGTTAGACAGCACATACCGTGCGCGGCAAATTTAGGGGGGGAAGTGTTGACTAATGCAATTTGTATGTATGTGTGTATGTGTGTGTGTCTATATATATATATATATATATATATAATTTGAGTTTATATTATTTACTTATCAAATCCTGTTTGGTTTTTTTTCCTTCTACAATTCAAACTACTCTATTTCTCTAAACACTTGGGGATCAAAAGAAAGGTTGAAAGAGTAAAATTTTGAAAAGGTTTACGGAAGAATTTTATAGAGAGTCACGGGAAGCTCTAAGAAAAATAGAAGGTAATAACATAAAGTTTATTTTTGAAATTTAGTATACATGAAATTTCCCGGAATTCAAAGTGGGAATTTTCAAAGGGTGTGAATTATTGAAAATTTTAAGAATAAATTATAAATTTAATATAAATATTATGTTAGGTGTTGATGATCAGCAACCGGGAGAAATTGATGAGAGGAGCAAGAAAGGCAAGAAGGTGATCCACGAGTTGTTCTAAGTGCTACGTGGTGAGTTAGATTTACTTTAAGTAATCAAGATAAATATAAAATATATAGTGATAATATTAGAATAAATTATTAACTTATGCTTTGGTGGTAGATAAAAAATTGGTTGATAGGTATGATAAGAATAATGAATGTGTAGAAAATTATTATATGAGAAGTAATATTATTAGAATAATGAGTCAATTTAATAATAAAGGTGATAAATGAAATTCTTGACGAGCTATGGTTGATGATTTGATATGATTTATGAGGAGAAGAATTTAGTGGAATTTTTCAAATAATAATTTGAGAATAATCATGATAGCTAATTTATATGTCTGAATAAATGCTTGTTTTTATATTATTAGTCATATGCATATTCATATGTATATGCATGAAATAAAAGAACCGGGAAAGTAGCCGATCTAAATGAAAATAAAAGAACTGGGAAGGCAGTCGGTCTAAATGAAAATAAAAGAACTGGGAGGGCAACCGATTTAAATGAAACTAAAAGAACCAGGAGGGCAACCAGTCTAAATGAGAATGAAAGAACCGGGAAGACAGCCGGTCTAATCTAAAACATGTCGACATGTGGGAAGACATTCCCAATAATAATAGTGTTATTCATGTTGTAAATTTATTGATAGATGAATGAGTCTCAGAGAGAGAGAATTATACTAATGAAGAAATATAGAAATATGATATGATGAGAATTGTTTGAGTGAGTTATTATATAATATGAACCTCATAATAAGGTAAATGATAATGTTGAATTGAGAATTTAGAGATAATTAAATATATGATTGAAAGATTGATATGTCTGATGAGTAACTTAAGAAGAGATTGCGTAATAGGGGAATTATGAAATTGAGTAGTGATTATAGAATATTGTTATTGAATTATTTGAGGAAAAAGATTAATGAATATAAGAAGATTTTTAGAAGTAATTAAATTATAAGATGTAACTGAGATGATATAATTGAATACTTCTAGTAAATTTAATTCACTGAGCTTGTGAAGCTCATTCCTCATTGTACAATATTTTCAGGTAGTATGTAGGACAGATAGTTTGGTGGGTTGAGATTCAGATGAAGTCATTATTTGTAAGCCACGTGCATGTCCACATCCTCAGACTAATGAGAAAATAAAATAAAAATTTTATTTGTAAATATGCATGCATATTATGTTGTATATATTCTTTAAGTCAAAATCAGAATGATGTATCTTTAAGGATTGATGTAAAAATTACAGTTGGTTTTATTTTTATTGTTGCATATATGTGTCGTGCAGGGATTTTCAAAATGTGACAACACTGTCTCGAGGGTGACCAACCTAGGATGAGTCGTTACAATTTTGGTATTAGAGCATTAGGTTTTATGATTCTGTAGACTGCATAAGAACTTAAAGAAGTGGAAGATCTAAATAAACTATATTTTAATATAGAGTCTGAGGATGACACGTGGACGTGCTAGAGCTATAGGTAGAATTCAAAATCAGAGGGGACGTGGTAGACCCCTAATATTTTGAAGAATTGAAGCAAATGGGGAAGTTGAGTCTGTGGTTCCTACGAGGAAACAGATTGATAGTGGAACTGATACTAGTAGAACTGGGAGAGAATTTGAGGTTAGGGGGGATGAGTTGAGAGAAACTCTTAATCGTGCTATAGAAAGGATCAATGCAACTGAAGAAAGGGCTGATAATCTGTAGAAGAGATTAGAGGAAAGGGGTACAGTAGAACCTGATATGGTTAGACGAGAGGTTTATAAGGGAGAATGTGTGTTTGCACATGAGATGCAAGGGGATTGTTTTGTGAGATTTCTTAAGTTTAAACCCCAGTCTTTTAGAGGATCCATAAATGTTGTGGAAGTTGAGCAGTGGATTAGACATGTTGAGAAATATTTTGAAGTCTTACCAGTGACAGATAGACAGAAGGTTGTTTTTGCTTCATTTATGCTGGATGGTGAGGCTTCACAATAGTGGGAAGATATTCTACCTAGAGTGAGTACACAGGTAGAACAACATTTAACTTAGAGTAAGTTTAAGGATAAGTTCTTTGCAAAATACTTTCCAGATACATTTCGAACCCAATAGGAAAGAGATTTTATTCACTTAAGGCAGAGTACCTTATCTGTGGCAGAGTATGATAGTAGATTTATAGCTCTGTCAAGGTTTTTACCTAAGTTAGTGAATACGGAGGAGAGGAAATGTAAATGATTTTTAGATGGGTTACACTACGAAATTCAATCTAAACTCTCTTACATGGGCATAGGGAATTATGCTATACTGGTGGATAAAGCATTACAGATTGAGAAAGATTTGATGGAGTTTAGAGGTATGAGAGATTGGCTGAATAGGTCTAGATTTAAGGGACCTAGAGGTGGTAGCAGTATGCGTGTACAAGGTGGGAGACCACCCCAAAGGGGGCATTCCTTATCACAAGGAACTGTAGTACAGAGTCAGAAACAAGCAGGATCTGCTGCTTCTATAGCTTAGAGTAATACTGGTGGGACCCCTAGATTTGGGAGAAAGGCTATGGGAATTGGGAGTTATGGTAGAGGAGTAAGTATGCCACCAAAGGGAAATGGTAATATGATGTGTGATCTAGAGTCAAGGGTTTGCTTTAGATATAATCGGATGGGGCATTTGTCTTGAAATTGCTCTATGCAGATAGGCTTTGTATGTGGCGAGGGAGAACATGTTGCTATAGATTGTCCAGTGGGAAAATCTGCTGACGTAGGCATTAAAAATATTGGGAAAAGGCCGATGGAGAGAGGTGGTGGATTAGGGAATGTGCGGGGCAGAGGTTGAGGATCAGTAGCTGAGAGAGGACGTGACAGCCAGTTTCAGTTTAGAGATAGCAAAGTTTATGCATTGACCCAACATGATGCACAAGCCACTCTTGATGTTGTTATGGGCATGATATCTATCCTTGGTAAGCCTGCTAGATTATTGATTGATCCTGGTGTAACCCATTCTTTTGCATCTAGTATTTATATAAAATCTGTTGATGCTAGTGCTAGTCCTTTGATGCATACGATTATTGTTGAGGTTCCTACTGGATATAGGGTTATTATCAAAACAATTTATCGAGGTTGTGTGATTAATATGACTGATAGAGAATTTGAAGTTGATTTATTGCCTTTAGATATGACAGATTTTGATTTAATTATGGGGATGAATTGGTTATCTACATATCATTCTTGGGTAGATTGTTTTAGAAAGAATGTGGTGTTTAAGATACCCGGACAAGAAGAGTTTAATTGTCAGGGAGAACGTAAGATACTTTCTAATTGTTTTATTTCTGCCTTAATTGCTAGTAAATGGTTAAAGAAGGGTTGTAAGGGATATTTGGCATATGTGATGGATTCTAGCAAGAAAAGTAGGAAGTTAGAAGAAATCTTAGTAGTGAAAGATTTTTCTGACATATTCCCTAGGGAGTTGTCTGGTTTGCCTTCCAATAGGGAGATTGAGTTTTTTATTGAAGTGATTCTAGGATTAACACCCATACCTATAGCACCTTATAGAATGGCATCGACTGAATTGAGAGAGTTGAAAGCTCAGCTTCAGGAATTACCAGATAAACAATTTAGTCAACCTAGTATGTCACATTGGGAAGCCCCTGTGTTCTTTTTCAAGAAGAATGACGGGACAATGAGGTTGTTTATTGATTATAGACAGTTGAATAAGATCACCATCAAGAATAGATATCATTTACCAAATATAGATGATTTATTTGAGCAGTTACAGAGAGCTAGGGTGTTTTCTAAGATAAGTTTGAGATTGGGTTATCATCAATTGAGGATAAAGGAGGGGGACGAGCCTAAGGCTACTTTTAGGACACGTTATGGCCATCATGAGTTCCTGGTGATGCTATTTAGGTTGACTAATGCTCCTGCAGCATTTATGGTTCTAATGAATCGAATGTTTAAACCATTCTTGGATAGATTTATGATTGTGTTAATTGATGATATTCTGGTATATTCCAAGAATGAAGAGGAGCATATGCAACATTTAGAGATAGTGTTGGAAATTTTGAAGAGAGAAAATTTATATGCAAAGTTCTCTAAGTGTGAGTTTTGGTTGAGTGAAATATATTTCTTGGGGCATGTTGTGTTGGGAGAGGGAATAGTAGTTGACCCACAGAAAGTAGAAGCAGTGTTGAATTGGGAAAAACCCACGAGTGTAACTAAAATTAGAAGCTTTTTGGGGTTAGTTGGCTATTATAGGAGATTTATCTAAACAATTTCTATGATTGCTGGATGATTGACTAGATTGACCAGGAAGAAAGTGAAGTTTAGGTAGTCGGAAGAATATGAGAGGAGTTTCCAGTCGTTGAAAGAAAATTGACTACTGCCCCGGTATTAGTGTTTTTTTTTTTGTGATGAAGGATTTGTGGTATATAGTAATACGTCACATCAGGGGTTGGGATGTGTGTTGATGCAACATAGGAGAGTTATAGCTTATGCATCTAGGCAATTGAAGAACCATGAGAGGAATTACCCATGATTTAGAATTGGCTGCCATAGTTTTCGCTTTGAAGATTTGGAAACACCATCTGTTTGACGCATTTACCTACCCAGAAAGAGTTGAATTTGAGGCAGAGGGGGTGAATAGAGTTGATTGATGATTATGACTGTACAATTCATTATCATCCAGGAAAGGCTAATGTAGTAGCTATTGCTTTGAGTAGAAAGGCTACAGGGAGATTAGCTGCTGTTGGGAGTCATAGTACTAGCATAAAGATAGAATTAAGAAAAATGAGGATGCAATTGATTGTCAATAATAGAGGAGTATTGATGGTAAATATGGTGGTACAATCTTCTATTATTGATCATTTATTACATATGCAAGGTAGAGATGAAGGGATAAAGAAGATCAGACAAGAAGTATTGAGTGGGAAGCCGACTAAGTTTAGAATTAGAGAAGATGGTATGGTGGTATTGGGGCATCAAGTTTGTGTTCCCAATGATGTGGAGATGAGAAAAGAGATACTAAGGGAGGCTCATGATTCTGTATATTTCATGCATCGAGGTAATAATAAGATGAACAGAGAGTTGAGATAGAATTATTAGTGGTTAGGGATGAAGAAGGATGTAACAGAACATATTTCTAGATTTTTGACTTGTCAACAGGTGAAGTCTGAGAATAGACATCCAGCAGGTTTATTACAACCTCTTCCAATACCTAAGTGGCCATGGGAAAACGTGAGTATGGATTTTTTCTCTGGTTTTCCCTATACCCAGAGAGGACATGACGTTGTATGGGTTATAGTAGATAGACTTTCTAAGTCTTCATATTTCCTACCCATTAAAACTACCTAGAGTCCTGAAAAGTTGGCTGAATTATATGTAGCAGAGATAGTAAGATTACATGGAGTACCCTTGAGCATTGTATCAGATAGAGATTCTAAATTTGCCTCTAGATTTTGGAGAGGTTTTCAAGAAGCTATGGATACACAATTGCAGTTTAGTACAGCTTTTCATCTACAAACTGGTAGGTAGAGGAGAGAATCATCAAAATGCTAGAAGATATGCTGAGGGCAAGTGTATTGAGTTTTCTGAGTGAGTTGGGATGCTTATTTTCCTTTGATCAAGTTTGCATACAATAATCAGTATCAAACTAGTATTGGGATGACACCATTTAAGGTTTTATATGGTAGGAGGTGTAGAACTCCAGTATCCTGAGAAGAAGTTAGAGAGAGAAAGATATTTGGTCTATAAATGATAGATTTGACTACTGAGATGATCAAACTGGTTAAAGAGACCCTTAGAGCATCATAGAACAGACAGAAGAGATATGCTAACAAAAGAAGATGACCTCTTGAGTTTCAAGTTAGTGATTGGGTATTTTTGAAAATATCTTTATGGAATGGTGTATTGAGGTTTAAAAAGAAGGGAAAGTCGAGCTCGAGATTTGTGGGGCCATATGAGGTGATTGAGAGAGTTGCACCAGTAGTATATCGATTTGTTTTGCTCCCAGAGTAAAAGTGATTACATAATGTGTTTCATGTGTCACTTTTGAGAAAGTACTTACACGATAAATCCCACAGTATCTCGAATCAGGTGATAGAACTTCAGGAAGATTTGGCATTTATCCAAGTACCGATCAGAATTCTAGACATAAAGAAACAAGTGTTGCATAATAAATTTATTCAATTGATTCAAGTATTATGGAGAAGCAAAGATGTTGAAGAAATTACTTGGGAGTATGAAGCAAGAATGAGGAAAGAATACCCCAAACTCTTTCATGAATTAGGTAAGGAAATTTCGGGTACGAAATTTTTGTAAGGTGGGTAAAATTGTAATACCCATACTTGTAAAGTAAGGGTAAAAAAGTACTTTAATAAATATGACATGGAGTTAAAATAATATATATGCGAAAGAACTATATTTTTTTTTATATAAAACAAGTCTTTTGAAAAAAAGAAAAAATTCATGGACAGCTTAAAGAAAAGAAAAGAGAGAGAAAAAGAAAAAGCAAAAAAAAAAAAAAAAAAACCACACCTGGCAATAGGTGTTGGCTATCTAACATGCAATTTGCATGTTAGACAGCACATACTATGCGTGGCAAATTTAGGGGGGGGGGGGGGGAAGTGCTGACTAATGCAATTTGTGTATGTGTGTGTGTGTATATATAATTTGAGTTTATATTATTTACTTACCAACTCCTCTTCGGTTTTTTTCCTTCTACAATTCAAACTACTCTATTTCTCTAAACACTTGGGGACCGAAAGAAATGTTGAAAGAGTAAAATTTTAAAAGGATTTACGGAAGAATTTTATAAAGAGTCACGGGAAGCTCTAAGAAAAACAGAAAGTAATAACGTAAAGTTTATTTTTGAAATTTAGCATACATGTAATTTCCTGGAATTGAAAGTAGGAATTTTCAAAGGGTGTGAATTATGGAAGAATTGAAGAATAAATTAGAAATTTAATATAAATATTATGTCATGTGTTGACGATCAGCAACCGGGAAAAATTACTGAGATAAGCAGTAAAGGCAAGGAGGTGATCCACGGGTAGTTCTAAGTGCTACGTGGTTAGTTAGATTTACTGTAAGTAATCAAGATAAATATGGAATATATAGTGATAGTATTAGAATAAATTATTAACTTATGCTTTGGTGGTAGATGAAAAATTGTTTGATATGTATGATAGAAATAATGGATGTGTAGAAAATTATTATATGAGAAGTAATATTATTATAATAATGAGTCAATTTAATAATAAAGGTGATAAATGAAATTCTTGACGAGCTATAGTTGATGATTTGATATGATTTATGAGGAGAATAATTTAGTCAAAATTTTCAAATAATAATTTGAGAATAATCAGGATAGCTAATTTAAAGGTCAGAATACACGCTTGTTTTTATATTATTAGTCATATGCATATTCATATCATTATTCATATGCATATGCACGAAATAAAAGAACCAGGAAGGTAGCCGATCTAAACGAAAATAAAAGAACCGGGAAGGCAGCTGGTTTAAATGAAAATAAAAGAATCGAGAGGGCAACCGTTCTAAATGAGAATGAAAGAACTGGGAAGACATCCGGTCTAAGCTAAAACATTTCGACATATGGGAAGACGTTCCCAATAATAATAACATTTAAATTCATGCATTGAATTTGCTTTAAATATTGATTGTTATTGCTTGAGATATTAAAGTACTATTCATGATTGTAAATTTATTGATAGATGAATGAGTCTCATAGAGAGACAATTATGCTAAGGAAGAAAGATAAAAATATGATATGATGAGAATTGTTTGAGTGAGTTATTATATACTGTGAACTTCATAATGAGGTAAATGATAATATTAAATTGAGAATTTAGAGATGATTAAATATATGATTGAAAGATTGATATGTCTGATGAGTAACTTAAGAAGAGATTGTGTGATAGGGGAATTAAGAAATTGAGTCGTGATTACAGAATATTGTTATTGAATTATTTGAGGAAAAAGATGAATGAATATCAGAAGATTTTTAGAAGTAATTAAATTATAAGATGTTACTGGGAGTATATAATCGAATACTTCTAGTAAATTTAATTCACTGAGCTTGTGAAGCTCACTACTCATTGTACAATGATTTCGTGTAACAGGTATGACATTTAGTTTGGTGAGTTAAGATTCAGAAAAAGTCATTATCTGTAAGCCATGGGCGTGTCCACATCATCAGACTAATAAGAAAATAAAATAAAAAATTTATTTGTAAATATTCATGCATATTACGTTGTATATAATGTTTAAGTCTTGATCAGAATGATGTATCTCCCCTGTTGAGGGTTGAGGATTGATTTAAGAATTACAGTTTGTATTATTTTTATTTGTTGCATATATGTGTCGTGCTGGGATTTTCAAAATGTGACAACACCATCTTAGGGGTGGCTAACCCAGAATGGGTCGTTACAGTCACATACCAATAAAAGATATCCACATGACATTCAGGGAAAGGGACAAACAATAAAATCTTGCCTATGGGTAATAGGGTGGTTTCGTCCCCAAACCCTAGTCACAATGAGAATTATATTTCTTTGGGAACAAAACAGTATAATAATACTTTTCGTAATTGGACTTTAGTCCAATCACTATATAAAATGGAGCCTCCTATCACATAACATGTATCTCATTCTCTACATTTTTTTATAGAATACTCTCAAATTCTCTACTTGATTACTAATTTAAACATCAGAGAGTCTCGAAAAACTCAACCACAAATGATTGTCTTAATTTACATGCTCTCGTGTGCACATGTAATATCTATGCAATCGTCAGGCAGATTTTCAACATTAATAAGTAGATTGCAAGAATTCCACATTGTTGACCCTTATCTAAATTTTAATAATGATAAAACACTACTCTAATTGTACTAACAATTTTATCTAAGTGTTTAAACGATAAAAGCATTCAGTAAAGAATCAAGATGCAAGAACTCAACCCGTATCAGATACCAAGTCAAGACAAAAGATATAGTATAGGCAAGAAGGTATTGAAACAAACTGTAAATTTCTTATGTTCAAGTAAGTGGCTTATCTTATGGCTCTTTTTATAAAATTATTTTGACCAAACTATTTATTCAAACTCTTCTAAGTCAAAAATATTTTTTAACATGAAAAACTGGGTTGAAAGGGAACCCAGTCGATTTGCTCCTTATACCAGTCGACTAGGATGACAGAATGTCCCCAGTCGACTGGGTGATCTATATCAGTCAACTGACAACTGGGACAGTGAGTTCCCAGTCGACTGATACTTTCCCACAGCTTAAAAGTGAACTTTTTCACTTAACCCAGTCGACTGGTACTAAGACCCAATCGACTTGTAATTCGAAAAATATGATCGTTTGAGATGTCAGACTTGAGCATTTAATGCACCAAACCTACCAAATCAGTGTCTAATGGCCATATTAATTCAAATCTATATAAACCCACTTCTATGAGCATTTAAAACAAGAAGAATACACATTCAATCAATACTTTGCTTATTAATACTCAAACACTTGGAAAAAATTTATTGTTGAGCTATTCTTCAAGCTTTGCTTTGAAAGAGAGATATTGTTCATTTGTAAAAGCATTCATTGCTATCTCTCTACCATTTACTTTACAGCAACTCATATTTATTGTAAAGGGATTAACTTCTGCAAGGAAGAGATTAGCTTCCGAGAAGAAGGGATTAGCTTCTGAGAGGAAGGGATTGTTTGTAAGGTTTGTACAACACCCATGAAGTTATACGACTAAAAGTTTTAGTGGATCACTTTAAGGAGGTTCCTTGAAGAGAGTGAACGTAGAGTCGGAACGAATCCGATATTGCTAAACCACTATAAACTAAGTTTGCATTTTCTCTTCCTTAAACTCTTTTACTTAAAGCACATTACTTGTTTATACGCTTGTGCGTTTAACTGTTTTTATAAACTTGCTAGTAATTAGTAAAAGTTTTTAAAAACCCAATTCACCCCTTCTTAGATTGGAACCTCAGTCTACAATTGGTATTAGAGCCTTGTTGTCAATTTTAGGCTTAAAATCCTTGAGTTGATCCGATGGTATCAAATAACTATTCTTAGGGACATTCCTACACTAGAACTCTCTTATTCAATGGTTCTAACTGCAATTATTGGAAAAACAAGATGAAAATCTTTATCGAATGACAAGATTATAATATATGGAGAGTCATTGAGGAATGACCTAGAATTCCTACAAAAGAAATAACTATTGGAGAAATCAGTCATACAATGCCTAACCTTAAAACTGAGTTTAATGATGAGGATTGTAGAATGATGTCTCTAAATAGTAAAGCCACAAGTATTTTACATTGTGCTTTAGATATTTCTGAATATAATAAAATCTCCGCATGTGTTTCGACTAAGGAGATATGGGATAAATTGTAAGTTACATATGAAGGAACTAGCGAAGTTAAAAAATCAAAAATCTATATGCTAGTGTCCGAGTATGAATCTTTCAAAATGTCTCATAACGAAACAATTTCTCAAATGCAGTCACGTTTCACAACTATTGTTAACGATTTGAAGCTTCTTGGTAGGAACATTGAGGAGTTTGAACTAATAAGAAAAATTTTAAGATCTTTGCCACCCACTTGGAAAGCAAAGAAGATGGCCATCACGGAGGCCAAATATCTCGACAAATTTGATGTCAAAACACTTCTCGGATCAATATTGACATACAAGATGAAAGAAATGAATCTCATTGTCAATGATGATGAGAAGAAGAAAAAAGTGATTACTCTAAAAGCATCTACGAGCAACAAAGAAGAAGAAATGGAATAAGATGTGGAGAGCAGCGAAGAAGATGGTGAGATGACTTTAATCACCAAATAGTTTCACAGATTCTTGAAGAAAAGCAAAAAACCGTACACAAAAGATCCTACTTCAAAAAGGGAACCACTTGTGTGTGATGGCTGCAAGAAGCCCGGTCACATCAAGGTCGATTGTATAGCAATAAGCAAACCATATAAGAGCTTTAAAAAGAAAGCTGTGATTACAACCACTTGGAGTGATGACGAAGAAGAAGACTCCTTAGATAAAGAGATCAAATACGAGGAAATTACCAACCTATGTCTTATGGTAATCGACGACAAAAGTGAGGTGTCGAATTCTTCCCCTTCTAAAAATAACATTGTTAGTAGTAGTGAAGAATTAATAGAAGTCATAATTGAAATGCATGAGGAATTGAAGAAATTCGATTCTAGGAACACCTTTCTAAAAAAGGAGGTGTTATCTCTTTCTAAAGAGATGGAAGGCTTAAAAGAAGAAAAAGAAAAACTATCTTCCTTGCTTTATGATTCTTCTCAAGATTTTCTTAAAGATGAAAATGAAAACTTAAAGAAAAAGATAATAGAATTGAATGGCACTATATCTAAACTTATGCTTAGAAAAGAAAAGCAAGATGAATGTTATCTTGCCAAAGATTAAATGGAGGAAAATCCGGGTTAGGTTGTTCTCCATTAGGTAAGCAAAAAATCAAAAGAGAGCTTATTCATGAAAGCATCATGTGTGAATAAAGCCTCTACTTTAAAGACCACTAGCAAAGTCAAAAGCATTCCATCAATGAATGCTAGTAGGCCTAAAAATATAAATTCTAATGCATATACTAGAATGAACCATCCTAGAAATACTCATGCTTATATGTATGCTCATTCAAGAAATGCTTATACACATCCTAGAAGTAACCATCATGTGCATCCTAGAAACAATATGAATACTCAAAACTTGCACACTGCACATGTATATCCTAGGAATTACCATCATGGTTATCCTAGAAATAATATGCACATTCATAATAATGCAAGCATGTATCCTAGAAATCATCATCATACATTTCCTAGAAATGACATACATGTTCATAACCCTCACAATAGAAACACATATCCTAGGAATTCTTATCCAAAGAATTATAGACATGCACAACTTAGAAATCCTAGAAATTTCAATAACTATTATCCTAGGATTGTGCATCATCAACATGTCTATAAATATAGAACACCTTATATTGTTAAGAGACTATGGGTCCCTAAAGGAACCGTATTTTCTAGGACTAACCCCAAATGACTCAAGAAATTTTGAGTACCTAAAAGTGCAATTGTGTCTTTTTGTGTGATGTAGATATGTCTTCACACCAAAGAAAAAGGTTGTTGGTACCTTGATAGTGAATGCTAAAAGTACACAACCGGTGATAGAAGTGTTCAAAGAGCTAACTCAAAGAGATGGCGGACATGTCATCATTGGAGACAACACAAAAATAAAGATCATCGGGCATGGAAAAGTTGGTAATAATTTCTCAACCCTTGATAATGTATTATTTGTGCAAGGCCTTAAGCCAAATTTACTAAGTATTAGTTAACTATGTTATAAAGGCAACAAATTCGTATTTGAAACCTCTCATTGTCTAGTTATAGACATTAAGAGTAACAAGATCCAGTTTGTTGGCAATAGACACAAAAATGTCTATATAGTTGATTTAAAATCCTTGCATTCGGAAAATGAAAAATATTTTCCCACATTTAGTTAAAACTCTGGCTATGGCATAAAAGGCTTAGTTATGTGAACATGGATTTGCTTAAAATTATTTCAAGAAAAGATTTAGTCATTGGACTTCTCAAAATAAAATTTGAAAAAGATAAAGTGTGTGATACTTGTCAAATAGGAAAACAAACTATAATTTCTTTTAAATCAAAAAAAGTAGTCTCAACTACTAGACCATTGGAACTGTTGCATATGAATTATTTGGTCCAATAAGTACCATTAGTCTAGGTGACCATCAATATGCTCTTGTTATTGTTAATGATTATTCAAGATCTTTGTTATCTTTATTGCTTACAAGGATGAAGCGTACAAAGGATTTGAAAACTTTTGCAAAAAGGTTCAAAATGAAAAAAAAAAGGAATTTATATTTCAAGAAATAGAAGTAATCATGGTAGAGAATTTGAAAACCAAAGCTTTTCAAAATTTTGTGATGAAAATGGAATTAATCACAACTTTTCAGCTCCTAGAACTCCTCAACAAAATTTATTGTTGAGTGGAAAAATAGAGTTCTAGAAGAATTTGCAAGAACAATGCTTTGTGAAAATAGCTTACCAAAATACTTTTGGGCGGAAGCAGTAAACACCTCTTGTTATATCTTGAATAGAATTTTAATTAGGCCTATGCTTAACAAAACTCCATATGAATTATGGAAAGGTGAAAAACCTAATATCTCCTATTTTCATACCTTTTGTTGTAAATGTTTTATCCTAAATAACAATAAAACTAACTTGGATAAATTTGACTCAAAGACTGATGAGAGGATTTTCTTAGGATATTCAACCTCTAGTAAAGCTTATAGAGTCTTCAACAAGAGAACACTAGTGGTAAAAGAATTCGTACATATAGCCTTTGATGAGTTTAACCCAATTAGTAGTAGATAAGTTTCTTTCATTGACGATGCAGATTTCATTCCAAGAACAAAAACACCTGCTCCCATTGTTGACCTAAAGGAGAGCCCACCTCAAACAAATCAAGAAATAGAAGCTCTCAAACTGGACCAACCATCTACAAGTGAACAAGAGGATGATCTTCCCAAAGATTAGAGGTATGTAAATTATCACCTAATCGATCAAGTGGTTAGTGATCCTTCACAAGGGGTAAGAACTCGTTCCTTTATTAGAAATATTTGCAACTATGTAGCCTATTTGTCTCAAATAGAACCTAAAATATTTATAGAAGCTGAGAAGGATTTTGATTGGATAAATGCCATGCAAGAAGAAATAAATAAATTTGAAAGAAATAATGTATGGAATCTAGTTCCTAGACCAAAGAATCATATAATAATAGGAACTAAATGGGTATTTAGAAATAAGATGGATGAAAATGGTATAGTGACTAGAAACAAGGCTAGACTAGTTGCTAAGGGATATAATCAAGAAGAAGGAATAGACTTTGATGAGACTTATGCTCCTGTAGCAAGATTAGAAGCTATTCGAATGTTATTAGCCTTTGCATGCTTTAACAAGTTTAAATTATTTCAAATGGATGTAAAAAGTGCCTTTTTAAATGGCTTTATAGAAGAAGAGATATATGTTGAGTAATCTCTTGGATTTGAGAATCTTAGTCTTCCAAATCATGTCTACAAGCTTTCTAAAGCTCTATATGGGTTAAAACAAGCTCCAAGAGCATGGTATGAAAAACTAAGTAAATTTTTTATTGACAATAATTTTACAAGAGGAAAAATAAACACAACACTCTTCATAAAAACTCACAAAATGACACTCCACTAGTTCAAATATATGTTGATGATATCATATTTGGTGCTACTAATGAATTTATGTGTCAAGAGTTTGCCACGTGCATGCAAGGTGAATTTGAAATGAGCATGATGAGAGAGCTCACCTACTTCCTTAGACTTCAAATCAAACAATTGAAAGAAGACATCTTCATCAATCAATCAAAATACACCAAGGACCTACTAAAAAGGTTCAGGATGGAAAGCTTAAAGTCACTTGGTACTCTTATGAGCACATCTACAAAACTTGACCTTGATGAAGGAGGTAAGTGTGTAGACACTAAAACTTATAGAAGCATGATAGAAGCTTTACTTTATTTAACTATAAGTAGACCTGATATAATGTTCAGTGTATGCATATGTGCTAGATTTCAAGCTAATCCTAAGGAATTACATGTACTTGCAGTAAAAAGAATCCTTAGATATCTACAAGGGACTCAAACCCTAGGATTATGGTACTCTGGAGATTCATCTTTTGAGCTTGTAAGATATTCAGATGCTGATTTTGTGGGATATAGGTTAGATAGAAAAAGCACTAGTGGAATATGCCAATTCTTAGGTACAATGTTAACCTCTTGGTTTTCCAAGAAATAAAACTCGTTTGCACTATTAACCGCCAAGGCGGAATATGTAGCAACTGGAAGTTGTTGTGCCCAAGTGTTGTGGATGAAACAACAATTAGAAGACTATGGCATGAACTTTAAAATTATCCCAATACATTGCGATAATACCAATGCTATCAACTTAACCAAAAACCCTATTCAACATTCTAGAACTAAACACATAGAAATTAGACATCATTTCTTAAGAGACAATGCTAAAAAAGGTGATATAAGACTAGAATTCATTCATTCAGAAGATCAAATAACTGATATTCTTACAAAACCTTTAAGTGAAGCTAGTTTTGTAAAATTAGACTGTTGATGAGATTATTAGACTATGATAAATTGTATGCTTGATTGCATCATCATTCATCATTTGCATACTTGACATCTAATGAATGAGTATTAAACTTTATTTAATATTTTCCTCACTCAAGATGGCATAGATAAACAAATTTCGTGCTAAGACTCTAAACTGAAAGTTTTTTTAAGGGTTCAGTCAACTGGTAAGTTTATCCCAGTCGATTGGAATCACACTGCCTTTTCACCCAATTGATCAGTCCATGTACCCAGTCGATTAGTAGAACAAGACCCTGTTTGGAGCCAGATTTTTGAATTTTTGGTAACTACCCAATCAACTGGTATGGATAACCTAGTCGATTGGTATATCTCTGCCAGTTTACCCAGTCGACTGGTATGTTAAAAATTACCAAATCTAAGAAGGACCCAGTCGACTGGTATCACGATTCTATAAATAGTCTCTTCAGTTTTTTAGTTTTCACGCCATTTTTGAAAACCCTAAGCTTTCTCTCTTTAGAAAATCTCATCTTTCTGACCAAAATCTCATAAAAACACTCCATATAATCCTTAATCTCATCCTTCATAACCTTTATTTCAACTTTCCACAGTTGAAATTTCCGTTTTCCCCAAAATATCTCACTCTTCCCAAAAACACCTTTTTTCCAAAAGGTCTGAGAGAATCAGAATTAAAACCACTATTGGAGGACCTCATGCACCTATTAGGCCATAATCCAAGAAATCCACGGCACTAGACACCAAAAGGATAGGATTGACGAACTCTTCTAGCAAAAAGGAGAGGACAAAGCTCGACGACTCCCTGTTTTGGAGTCCAGCCGCCAAAGAGAGGTATAACTCTATCATTCATCATAAGAAGACCATGATAGGTAGATTCGTTGACCTAGAATCTATTCATCATGCTAACTTTGATATACTACCTCCCTTTGAGGCAGTGTACTTGACCCCACTGGTTAGGATTCACCAAAAATACTACCCACGTCTGATTCATCAGTTCTACATGAACTTGGTGAAACCTAGTCTACTAACTCTTCAGTTTAGAACCAGTGTGATGGGTGTGGAGTTTGAGCTCAACACTGACCTCCTAGTAAGCATACTGGGGATCCCTGTGGAAGGGATCCAATAGAATCTGGACGGATGGTCGAACAACTTCGACTACGAGGAGGCATGTCAGATCATTAGGGGCAACCCTAACTATTTCTTTCGGCCCACTACATTTCACATATGTAATGACATACCCCTCGATTCGGAGTTGTTCAGTCTCATTGTGAGCTCGACCATCCATCCACGATTTGAGAGTCGGGATTATCTCTCAAAGATAGACGTGGTATTGATTTGGTGACTTAAAACTAGATACCACTTCAATATCCATCCCCTACTACTCACTAACGTGATAAACGGCGAAGTTAGTGACCCCTGGTGCCTTCCCTATGGGAAGTTCATCACCCTCATCCTCCAGCACTTTCGGATTCCTCTCCCTACCTTTAAGGCTCAGGACATCGGCGCTAAGAATATCATCAACGTCTCTTCTCTGAAGAAGATGGGGTGCACGGTCCGACATGGGATAATCTACTCCAAGGCTGGGAAGAACATTAGGATTGGACAGGATGACGACGGTCTAGGTGATGCAGCCCTTACCACTACTATGTACACTGATGACGAAGCACCACCGCATGGTGGTTCTAGTACTAGTCCAGCTGGATACGGTGATCTACTCAAAGCCATATCGAGCCTCCAGTTATCCATGCAGTTCGGGTTCCAGAGCTTGAGCTCTTCTATTGATGTCATGCATCATGACCTCCGCTCCCTTAGAGATAACTTCGAGCTACACTGAGAGCACACAGAGGGCTCCTTGGCTGAGCTTTGGGATCTTATACGAGACGACTCTAATTCTTCTACTTGTTGAGTTTCCTGTTGCTATCTTTTCAGTTGTATATATAGCTTTTAGTTATTTTTGGCACGAACATTTATCACATTTTCATACATTTCAATTTTTATTTTCGGCTCCTAGAAGCCCGTAATATATGGACATATGGATTTATTTGACTATATTTTATGATTACCTTATGATTCATATATTTGCTTTACTTTTCCGCATTATGATTACTTAGTTTAAATCATTTTTTACTCGGAAATATGCTATAACTACTTATGCTAGTATGGAAACTTCCAGTTCTTTTCGGGAAGTCTTCCTAGCTTCAAATTATGCCTAGTTTTCACATATAGGTTTATTTATGCATAATCTTATTGTCCATAGAATCTATGTTGCTTATTTTTTGGATTAACACCCTTTTTTTTTGCTGTTGTCAAAACGGGAAAGAAAAATGAGGAAACAGAGAAATATAACTGTAGACTTAAAATAGAGCATAGATTTAGGGGGAACATTGCTTTGAAGAACTTACTAAATATAAGACTATGTTGAGTTGCTTGGTTGAGTTGTTTATAAACTACTTTGAACTACTTTACAGATTGGTTTTATCCAAAAAAACAAAGGAAACTCTGCCCATTTTTTTCTAAAAACCCAACATTTAGTTTTTAAAACTGTTTTCTCTCATTAGTTTTATCATCATCAAAAAGAGAGATTGTTGACCCTTATCTAAATTTTAATAATGATAAAAAACTACTCTAATTGTACCAACAGTTTTATCTAAGTGTTTAAACGATAAAAGCATTCAGTAAAGAATTAAGATGTAAGAACTCAACCCGTATCAGACACCAAGTCAAGACAAAAGATATAATATAGGCAATAAGGTATTGAAACAAACTGTAAATCTCTTATGTTCAAGTAAGTAAGTTGTCTTATGGCTCTTTTTATAAAATCATTTTGACAAAACTATTTATTCAAACTCTTCTAAGTCAAAAACATTTTTTAACATGAAAAACTAGGTTGAATGGGAACCCAGTTGACTGGCTCCTTATACCAGTTGACTGGAATATGGGACAGAATGTCCCCAGTCGACTGGCAACTGAGACAGTGAGTTCCCAGTCAACTGGTGCTTAAGACCTAGTCGACTGGTACTCTCCCACAGCCTAAAAGTGAACTTTCTCACTTGACCCAGTCGATTGGTACTGAGACCCAATTGACTGGTAATTCGAAAAATATGACTTTTTGAGACGCCAGACTTGAGCATTTAATGTACCAAACCTGCCAAGTAAGTGTCTAATGGTCATATTAATTCAAGGCTATATAAACCCACTTTTATAAGCATTTAAAACAAGAAGAATACACATTCAATCAATACTTTGCTCATTAATACTCAAAAGCTTTAAATTTTTTTTTTATTGTTGAGCCATTCTTGAAGATTTGCTTTGAAAGAGAGATATTGTTCATTTGTAAAAGTATTCATTGCTATCTCTCTACCATTTACTTTGCAGTAACTCATATTTATTGTAAGTAGATTAACTTTTGCAAGGAAGAGATTAGCTTCCGAGAGGAAGGGATTGTTTGTAAGGTTTGTACAACACCCGTTAAGTTGTACGACGAAAAGTTTTAGTACATTGCTTCAAGGAGGTTCATTGAAAAGAGTGGACGTAGGGTCAAAACGAATCCGATATTGTCGAACCACTATAAACTGAGTTTGTATTTTCTCTTCCTTAAACTCTTTTACTTAAAGTACATTACTTGTTTATACGCTTGTGCATTTAACTGTTTTTATATAAACTTACAAGTAATTCGCAAAAGTTTTTAAAAACCCAATCACCCCTCTCTTGGATTGGAACCTTAGTCTACACACACTAGTATAAAATTTTTTAGCTTCACCTGCACAAACAGATTACAAAACAAGATATATCACATATAATCATGCTTAATGAATTTAGGATAGAATAACTGCTACCAATTTTTCAAACCTTTTTCATTGCTTCCCATCAAGTCTTGTCACAACCTCTTCAAGATTTATTATCTTCTTTTAATCTTTTGGTTCCAAGCACACATGCAAGATTCATTAATCATTGATACTTGGTACCCAAATCATCTTGAGCCCATGAAAGTTAGTCTTTGATGCACATGTTCCTTTAAGAAACCATATTTTCTTTATATTTTGTACTAATTTTTCTTCAAAAATATGTAAATGAAATATAACCCTTCTTTGGACAATTGACTATGTTTGAAAACGGATTAAAACATATTTAAATTAATAAATTTAAATCTATTTAAAGTAAAAATTGCTTAAATTTATTGATTTATGCATCCAAATATGACCAATAATTGCAAGTAGTAAATAGAATACTTGATTGCGATACTACGATGTTGTTTGGATATTTGATTAAGTGTGATTTAAATCGTCAAAACTTAAAAATTTTAAAATTAAAAGCTTTAAAATTTTAAATTTAAATTACATTTAAGTAACTCTTTTAAATAGTAATCTTCTTTCTTGGAGGGATTGTATCGCAAACCAGTTTTGTCATACACTCCTCTTTGCGTTTCCAAAATTGTGTCAAGCTTTTCATTTCCTTCACAAAATTTGAGAGAGTAGTGTTCCATTTTCTCATTGTTCTTTTTAAAGATTCATTCCTCCACTCTCCCCACAGTTTTCTCCTCCTTGCAACATGAAGGTAACATACCATAACTCTTGCATATCTAACTTGCAATCATTTGGGCTGGCTTCATGCATTCGTTAAAAAAAATTACTCTCTTTTTTTTGGGCTTGTTCAATCTTCATAAATATCAGTCTGATGCTTTAGCTGAAGAAGTTACTGTCTCCTCTATTCCATAAAAACTTTAGTAACTACAGTTTAAACACAACTTTCTTCGTTCAATTTGGTCACCAAACTTCATTTTGTTGCAAATTTATCACTCAGTTTTTATTGATATTTTAATTTGGTCACCAAACATCAATTTATTGCAAATTGATAATCCAATTTCTAATAATGTTTTAATGTAAGAATTGTTTTGCAAATATTGAAGAGGTTTTTATATCCATTAAAATTCTAAATTGTTAGTGTGAAACCCATTAAAATTTCTTGTTTTAGTCAAGTTAATGCCACGAAAGGTGAAGTGGTCCAAATTCTTTGTAGAAAATCTAATCAAATCCCTACATTTGAAACATTAATGAAAATTAAATGATTGAATTTTGGCAATGAAATTAAAATATTAATTAAAGTTGATAATCAAATTGAAACAATTTAAAATTCAATGATCCAATAGAAGCATTAATTAAAGTTGAATGATCAAAATTATATTTAAACCCGCATTTTCTTAATGTAACCCATTTTCTTGCCATGTGTGTTTCTCTCTACTATTTCACTCTATATTTCATTGATGTTCTGTGGGCCCATATCTTTTTCTTTATTTGTTTTTTCCTCTTTTTAACTCCTTCCTATTTTCATACATTTTTCTTTATTTTTTTTCTTTGTTACCCCCCTCTCATGTTTTCTTTTCTTTTTCTGTTTACACGGGTTGATTTGAATTTGAACTCAAAATTATTTTTGCAAAATTCTTTTACACGTGGCAACGGAAAGAGTCTACAATGGAAAAAAGGTTTGGTTTAATATAATAAGTAATAATATGCAAATAAATTACTAGTACATATATTAAAATTTTAATATCTGTAAAGAAAACCCAAAAAACATAGGAGATGACATTATAAGGAATACAAATTATAAAAAGAAAAAGAAAAAGAAAAAGAAAAAGGGATGGGATGGGGTGGGGTGGGGTGGGGTGGGGTGGGGGAAGGAAAATAAAAAGGAAATTAGAAAAGAAGAAAATATATAGGGAGAGAGAAAGGGAGAGGGAGAAAAACAAGCGGGAGCAATAGCCGAATACTAGCAAGCAAAGTGTATATAATTATGAAGATAAAGGCAAAAGAATGAGAGAAAGCAAGCAAATCCCCAAAATGTTCATCGACTTCTGTCTCTTCTTTAATTGATTGATTGATGATTCCTCTCCTCTTCCAAACAAATAAAGAAAAGTGCGAAGCAAGTATTGGAGGAGGGGTTATTGATTTTGATTCTTCTCTCAGATAGAATATTAATTAGTTTATGAGAAAATGGACGATGAAGTTGTTCAGCGAGTTTTCCAGGAAGGAGGACGAGACTTCTTCCAACAACAACCTTCCACTTCCACTTCCTCTTCTTCCTCCTCAATTCTTCAATCCCTCCCTCTACATGTGGTCTGTATCGCCTCTCTCTCTCTCTATGTATATATATTATACATATAAATATGTTTATATGCATAAAATTTATAATATTGGTTGAAGTTTTATTGCTGTTCTATGCGTGTTAATTTCCTCATTTTACTTTGTGATTGTGTGTTATTTGCTCTGGGACTCTAGTACTCTTAAAATCATGAAACTGGGTTATCAATAAATTTGGAAGTAGGTGACGCTGGGTCGGTAATTTTCTTTATCAGGCAGCGAATTCGATATCAGTAGGTACTTTTGTTCTTGATGGGAATTGATATACTTTTATTTTATTTCGCTGCCTGGCCAAGAGAATTAGTCCGTATTGTTAAAATGATTTGTTTAATGAAGTTCGTTTATTATGTTTGCGTTTTACTGTATGCCTGTGTTCTAATGCTGTTTTATACTAAATTAATTTTCTCACTTGCTGCTAGTTATTTTGCTACGTGGGTTGTCCTGTTGAGAACCAATGTTAACAAACTAACTTGTTTGTGGAAATGGAGTTATCTTGAAATAGGTGATACTTAACTTTTTATCTTTATGCATTGCCATCAAAAATTGATATGTAATATACTGTGGTGATTTCTTCAAGAAACTGATCTAGGTGGACTTGTGAATACTTCTGTTCTTGATACTTCTTTGCATCTCAGTTTCCCATTTCTGTTTCCTGCAACTTTGAGCTATATTTTTGTACATATATCAATTATGAATAACTTTTATGCTGCTGCCATTTCTCTGTCTTTAATTCTTGGCTGCATTCTATAGGGGACTGGTTTCCTCTGGTTAATATCTCAGTGTTGGTCATCATGAATTTGGCATGCCAATCATGAGGCCATATATATGTACTGGTCCAGTCGGCCCTCAAGTGTTTCATGCTGCTAATTTGCTTTTTGTTGCTCTGAGCTAAAACCAATCTCTTTGAATTTATTTCTTATAAATTGGAAACTGAATCACTCCAGAAGAAAAAGAAGAGGAAAAAGATAAAACTGGGGTGCAAATATTGAAATATGTTTCGTTTTCTTTTGTAGGAATTTTTGCTATGCATCCACAAGTTTGTTCAAGATGCTAATTGTTAGTTGGTTAAATTAGTGTAACAATTGATTGTGTTAATTATAAATTTTGATCATGGGTATTATGCTTCACAATCAAGATTATATAGTCACTTGTGAATGTGTCTGGGTGAGTTGATTGGAAATGGCTTCTTGTTTTCCTAATGATCCTTTGAATTTGAACCGTACCATTTATGCTTCATACATATATTTACTTTATGGTGTTGAGAAGCTATGGCTAATCTATATTCTGAATATGGGATATGATGAAATTCAGTGCACCCCCCCGCCCCTCCCCCCCCCCCAAAAAAAAACACACATACCCTTTTAATTTCTTACCATCGTGTATTTGATAAAACACTCCAATGTTCTCCCTGAAGAAATTTGATGCCAGAAACATGGTAAATATGCAATGTGTAGCATTTGATCACTGAAATTCCTCAAAAGATATTCACTGGCCTGCATGCAGGTGCATATCATGTGCACTCTTCATCTTTTATTTTCCCAAGTTGCTTTTTGTAATTCTGGGCATTTGTGGTTTAGAAAGTTACTACTTTTTAAAAGTAATTAAACTTGAAACTATCGTGAAATTTGGTTTTCACTTTTTTTTTTAATCTTAATGCTTGCCAATCAGATTCTAATAATGTTATTGGGAAGTTTTGTGAAAGCCTAATTATTCTTTGGGATTATGGTGCAGTCTTTTGATCATGGATATTACTTGTTAGTAAAATCTATTCAAGAACTTAGAGAGAAGAAGGAGGGCATTGTTACAGTTGGCATAGGTGGCCCCAGCGGTTCGGGTAAAACAAGGTAAATCTGCTTTTGTTGCTTGCATTTCCAGAAAGGTTTAGCCTTTGTTGTTTACTTTATTTAATGTACTCTAATTTTTTTTTTTGGGTTTATTTGATGGCCTCTAAAGCTTATCAGAGAAAGTAGCATCTGTAATTGGTTGTACTGTTATATCAATGGAGAACTATCGCGATGGAATTGACGAGGGCAATGATTTGGATTCAATAGATTTTGATGCGTTGGTCCGAAATCTCAAGGTTTGTTGATGCTTGTCATTTCTTTATCATGGCTCAGTTTTTATGTACTTGATTGGACTGGGTCATGTCAAACCGCTCACCATAGTTCTTTAATATCTTTCTTGCTTTTGAATGGCCCTTCCCCACAATGGGAAAAAAAGAAAAAAATGACAGTTTTGAATGAGTATGCAAATTCAGAGGCTTTTGAATTTAAATTGACTCTACGCTTTTACCTCTTCAAAAGATTGAAGTTTTACTGCTATTTAAGTGGTTTTTCATAGTGAACTCTGGGCTTATAAGTCAGACCAGCTAGTGGTTAGATTCCGTATTCATCAAATTTATTACTTATGGTAGTGAGGTCTGCATGTGATCTTTTCAAGGTTGCTTTCCCCTTTTGGTATCTTAAAATGGACTTTTGTTTTGAAAATAGGATTTGACACAAGGCAAAGATACTTTGGTACCGGTATTTGATTTTCAGAAAAAAAGACGTGTTGGTTCGAAAGAAATAAAGAGTGCTTCGTCTGGAGTGGTAAGTGTTAATTTTGATTACCCTTTTTTCTTATGGATGCTATGATGTGTTCATTTACTCATGCCTTTACCTTAGGTGATCGTTGATGGTACCTATGCTCTGCATGCGAGATTGCGCTCTTTACTTGATATTCGGGTTGCAGTGGTAATTTATCTATTCCTAGGAGTTACATTACAGTCTGGATTGGGCTTTATAGGGTTATCAGTTGTTTATCAAATATATATTTTTGGTGGATCAGGTTACTTATCAATTTTTTTTTTTGGTGGATCAGGTTGGTGGTGTTCATTTTAGCCTTCTTTCAAAAGTTCGATATGATATTGGAGACTCTTGTTCACTTGATTACCTTATTGACAGCATCTTCCCCTTATTTAGAAAGCACATTGAGCCAGATCTTCATCATGCACAGGTTGGTCTTTCTATGTTCTTGGCACTCAAAATTTAACGGCTGATTCCCTATTTGTTGAGTTTTTTGTGCAGATTAGAATTAACAACAGCTTCGTCTCATCATTTAGAGAAGCAATCTACAAGCTGAAATGCAGAAGTGAGGTCTGTAAATATCGGTAGCTTATTGCAAATAAAATTCTAGGCCTATTTGTGTACACAATAATTGCATCTGTCCTCCCCCTTCATGTTTGTACTTATAGCCACATCAATGTGGAATTTATGAATGGGTGTTTCGAAATTTCAGAAAGAATTTTCAGTAATTGGTTCATTGTCATAAGGCCTTTCTTACTATCATGATTATTTTTATCTAGAACTTTTCTGGTTCTTCCATTTTGTACACAAGTGTTTCTCTCTGTCTCTGCCCCCCTCCTCTCTCTCACTTGGCTCTTTGTATTCAATAAGTGGGCAAACAGTTGGACATATATTAAGCCCAAATGTGCACAAGTTGGTAGGAGTTAGGAATGTAGCCTTTTTATTGTTAAAACTCACACACACGCATCGAACCCCTGTCCTTATCAACGCTCTAAAGCGGGCAGGGAAGTGTCCTTATCAACACTCTACAGGAGTTAATAATGTAGCTGCCATATGTAGAATTTGAGTCACTGACTCGTTTCTGCTGTGTCATATTTGGTATTTCATAGTGTATGCACATGCTTGAATTTTATGATAAAAAGTAGTGTTTTTGGGTAGTATCTTAAAGCTTATTTATCATGTGTATTGGTAGAGAAGGAGGTAGTGAACCTCAACTATGTCAAAGCATATTTTTGCAGAATGCCATGATAAAGACTAAATATAACAGTGTAACCGCAGTTGTAAGTTGCTTATAATAAATAGGCTAAATACTAGTTTTCATCCTTTAGGTTTGATTAATTATTCAATTGGGTCATTACTATTTCAATTTATGCAATGTCTTTCCTAATGTTTCAAAATAAAATAAATTTGACCACCACGGAGAGGGAGCCATCACAAAACTCATGGAATTGCCATGTGGCAGCCTATTCAGCACCACGTGGCCAAAAACATATAATTTAATATCAAATTTAAATGCCAAAAATTATTTTCATTTATTAATATAAATATCAAAATTACACCAATTAATACTATAAACAATTATAATAATTTTGTCATTAAATTTTCATTTTCATTAAAAATAAGGTCAGAGCTGCAGCCCCAGGGTGCTGTCTCCAGGGGTGAGGCTGGAACGGATTAAAAAAATATTTCGGGGAATGGGGCCGAAGATGGGGGAGATTTTCTCCCAGAAGTTGGTTTTGGGGCGGGGATGGGGATAGCATTGCCCACCTCGAATGTGAAATTAATTTTTTTTATTAATATATAGTTTTATATTTGCCCTTAACATTTAGTCCAAAAATCTCATATTTTGGTATTTTCATATGAAAATGAAATTAAATAATAAGAGAGAAGCTAAAATAAGTGAAAACCAGTTGATCTCTACTTTTTAAATTATTTAAATACAAAAAAATATCTTCACGACCTTGTTTACGGGATGGGTTTTCTTCATTGGGGCGGCAATGGGGGAGGCAAAACCAGCCCTGCCCTACCTGGTTGCCATTGTTGCCATTGTTGCCATCCCTATAATGCAGCTCCTGGAGGCTGCATACCTTGAGTTTTTTTTTTTAATGAAACATAAAATTTAATAATAAATTATTATATATTAATTACCATAGTTTTTTGTATTTAGATTAGTAAAAGAAATTTTAACTTTTGATATTTGGATTTGATATTAAAAGATATATTTTTGGCCAACTTGACACTGAAATTTCGTTAGTTTTTGATGGGTCACTCACGAGAGTGGTCAACTTGATTTGATTTTGAAATGTTAGGGAAGACATTACATAAATTGAAATAGTAAGGACCCAATTGAATTAGTGGTTACAATAAATATGTAGTTTTGCAAATGGAAAAGTGTCTCATCAAAAGACTACTTTACCCTAGTAGCTTGATTTCAAAGACCGTTTCTTCTGTAATTTGGATAATGTCATCTTTTCAAAATTACTTGTGCATGAAGCAAAACAGAAACTTGGAAGTGTAATTATCTTTGGAAGATACTCAGATGGAAGTCAAGGGAGATGCTATTGCTGGGATTATACATATGGAAATATCTCTATTTCAAATCTCTTGCACATCCATGTTACAAACTGCCTTATTCTGAATCTGATGAAGCTTGTATAACAGTTATGGCAGTTTAGGCTGCAAAATCTTCAAATCTTGCTGCTTGTCTAAACATGCTGCTATGCGATTATGGAATATATTGTTGGATAATGTGTCATAAAGCCTAAATGGGGGCCTTGTAGACTTTCTGGTATTACCTTTTGTGTTAACAAAATCTGAAATCATCCACAGAAAGCAATGCTGCATGCAAAAAGTAGGAAATTCCCAAATGTGTCATGGAAAATTTCATAATTGATATGCAGCTTTCATGACGTGCCCTGATTCATAGCATTGGCAGATGAATTTCTTGCATCTACCCTTCTCCTCTCATATAATAATTAGGCTACTCCTAAGGTTTGACATGCTGACTTTAGGTGGCCTCTAGATATTCATTCTATTTGCTGTTTAAATTTGTAGTCTGTTATTAAATGATATTCATCACTTACACCCTTTGATTAAAATGTTAAATTGTTGTGACAGACAACAGATGGTCAATCTGTTTATGTTCTTCAAGGAAGTGAAGCACAAAAAGATAAGTGAGTGGTTATTTGTAGCCACACATAAATATTTACTATTTTCTTTGAGCTTTCTTTGCAACTGAATGTGCTGGATTGGATACTTTATCTTGCTTTAGTTTTATTGAGATGTACCTTAGACCTCCATCAGCAAGTGAAGAAGCGCACATAAATGATTGGATTAAGGTGCGGCAAACTGGTATTAGATATTATCTGTCAATTGGGGACCAGAGGATTGTTGACAAAAATTTCATTATCAGGCCGAAAGCTGAGTTTGAGGTGAGGAAGGTCTTACGAGTTTGTCTAGCACAAATATTTTAGGATTTCTGTTCTCCTTTTAAGTGTGCTGCTATAAATTATGTTTCATGTGTATTAATTCTCCTGTTTTAGGAAATAAATTTGATATGATGCTATCTTGGCAGACATGAAAACTAGCCGCCATCATCTTTTATGAATTGAGATCGTGCTTTATTTTATACTTACAATATTAATGAATGCAGTTCTACAATTTGTTTTCTGTTTTCTGTTCTAGCAATGTGTTTGAAAGCTAGAACATAAAACAATTTTCTGTTTTTCATGTACAGAACATACCCTTCAACGTTGACAATCAAATACCCACTTTATTCTAAAAAATAATTACAACCCATTTTAATTGAATATCATCTTTCGAATTCCAAGGAACTCAAATCCAATAAATATTATTTTCCTTTAGTAATGTTCCAATGTGTGAAATTCATAATAATCTGAGTAGTTATGTGCAACTGTGATGTGCTGCAGTAGAGCCACAATCATAAGCATTATATGCTACTCAAACAAAAATTCTTTAAACTAAATCCAAAAGGTTTTGAGTTCTAAGTAGAAAGATTTGGGGAACACATCTAAAGATCTTAAGCACATTTAGTTTTCCATGAAGCTGTGTCCATGGGATCCATTGACTTTGTCATGTAAAACATATGAACTGCTGAATCTGTAGGCATCTTTTGTATCCTAAAAATGTTGTTATATTTACTAATGGAGATTTTTGTGGAAGGCCACCAAAAGTTACCAAAACTTTGCAGGATTAATTTTTAATCTTTAGACAGCTTTTCTTGTAGTTTCTATCATCTAACACTGTAACAGGTTGGACGGATGACGCTTGGAGGATTGCTGGCTTTGGGGTACACTGTTGTAGTCAGTTACAAACGTGCATCTACGTCTGTTAGTAATGACAGTCTGTCTCTGTCATCTGAAATGATTGATACTCTTGGAGAGACATTTATGGTGCTGAGGGGCGCAGATAGGAAGGTAAGACAATAATTTTTCTTGCTGAAGAAAACGTCTAGAAAATACTTGCAGGTGTTATACTTCTGCTGAGTGAATGCTAATTCAGAATTTAGAACGAGGTCAGGTTGTTTTGGTCAGTCTGTTATGTAAGGTAATAATGGTAGTATTGTGGAAAACCTGGTTCTTGTTCTCCTCTTTTCCTTTCCTCCTCAGAGATCTAGAATTTTATGGAAAGAACAAAGGAGACTGGCAAGGCGCTTTTCCTTTTTTCCCCTATTTACCTTCAGAAAGTACTAAAAGACTAACAATCTCCTGATGCAACTTATCGAAAAACAAAAACAATCTCCTGATGCAAAACAAGTTTATTTAAGGCTACCTGCTCGTAGTGGGTGGAATTACACCTTTCTGAATGCAACAAGATAAATTGTTGAAAAGTATATGGTGCACTGATTTCACTGAGGACTCTTACGTAGAACATGCTTTAATTATTCTATATCACAGAGAGTATCTGTTTCTGTTTGTTAATTAGGATACATCCCATAAAAACATAATGCATATGATGTGTTTGACAAACATGGGGAAGCCTCATTACTAGCATGAATTCTAAGGACCCTTATGTGATGGGCTCTACTTTCTGGATCCAGTATGCCTAAAATTATCTTAAATTATATGAATTTGAGCAATCAATCTAATGATATCATTCTACTATATTAATGATTTTGATTCCAAAAAGTGTTTTGGTACTGTAGGTCTATTGATTGGAAGTTGATGAGATAGTTTATTTTTTTTATCTGTTTTAGAAAGCTTGATGTTTGGAGCTATTATTTTTGTCAATTTATAGTGGTTGTGGGTACAGTGTAACAGAGATTGGTGAATGGAGAGGAGTTGGATCCAATTTAAATATTTTGTGACCTCTTTCAGCATGGCAAGACATTATTTGTTTGAAATGGAATGCTAGCTGTTAGATGTGACTGAACTTTCACCATGGCTGAAGCATACTATTAAAATTGGAAAGGGGAGAACAGAAGGCTGACCAACACTCTTTTAGTCATCTTTTGTTTTTTTCTTCCTCTTTCCCATTTACCCTTCTGATGCCGAACAATGGCCAAGAAATTGTAAAAACAAGAAACTAAAGATAGATTGATCCAAATCACATGGATCTTCCCAAATCACATAGAAACAACAATCCAAATCACATGGAAGCGAAGAGCGTTGCAATCAAATCACGTGGTGCGAACAACAATATCAATCACATAGTTGTTTTGATTTCAATAATATGATTTTTATTAATTCCAAGCTAAATGAAAAATAACATAGAGACCCTCTTATATAGAGATATTAAAACATATCCAATTAATTGCATATTAATTGGCCGCTAATCTCTAATTAATTGCATATTGATTAACCCGTAATGATTATGGTCAACTCCAATTAATTGCATATTAATTGGCACCTAACAATTACGGTAACTCCAACCGATAAGGAAAACTGAAATAAGGAAACTAACTACCTTAAATAACCTAAATGCCCATAATATTTTTCAATTACATAATTATCCCATAATTAAAATATCCCCTGGGAATTCCTAGATTTAAATCCCTAATTCTTATCTTCAATGTATACTCCATCATTCTTCACCACTTAGAAAGAACTCGGCCTTGAGTTGAAATTTTTTGAAGGATCAAGAGCTCAGATGCTTGGAGAAACAAAGCATAGTCCTGAAACTCATTGAAATCGAAGTTATTAGGAGGTGAAAAAAATTGCACTGAAAATGTTTGTTGTCGAGGTGCTTGAAACCATGTAATTAGAATAAAATCAATATCAAGAACTACTGTGTCAATCATAACCTCAATTTTTTCCATCAAGCTTGCCTTCTGTTTGTCTAGAACTTTTTCAACATCCTCAATATGCTCAACAAACTCATTATTTTGCTAGACTGATTCGACTAAAATAGCTTCACGTGAAACTGGCTCAATGTACTCAACAACATCAAGCTTTTTGGCGAGCTTTTGGTCTTGAACCTGCTCAACAAACTCAATGTACTCAACCAATTCATCATTTTGCTGAATTGGTTCAACTAAGATAATCGCACATGGAATTGACTCAACTGGTGCAATCTCCACTTGAATCTCTTCATTATTGTTGACTTCAACCTTGCTTGGGACAGACTCATATTCCAAAATCTTCTCTTGTTGCTTTCAGAGTTTTCTCTATCATCATTCAAGGTGTCAACGTCAAAGGGCTTTGATTGACAAACTCTCATATTAGCTCTCAAGATCAGAACATTCGGGGACTGCACAATTCTTTACACTCCTTCACCATCTGAATCACTTTCTGGTATTTTTGGGTGAAGCTAGTGTATGATCATCATAACCATTCAAAGTATGGACATCACAATAACTACACTCACACTCATATTGGCTTTTCAATTCTTCAAGGAGTCTTTCATCATGACGAACCCAATATATGAGTTCCTTGTACTCTTCATATATACGTAGTGGAATATTACGTCGGCCATACTTTTCTCCATGGATTTCAACTCATCCAAACGGGAGTAATCAATTGGTAGTTGATCTTGCAGGCTTTTAATACATGCCTAAGTATGATAAAACATGAAAAACAACTAAAAGAGCTCAAACAAATAAATAAAACAATGAAATACCTATTTTTCTATTTCTTTCTTTCCTTTTTTCTTTTTCTAAACGATTTGGGTGGAATGTTAAATTGATGTGGGGTACTGTGATGCGAGAAGAAAGTTTGGCTAGATGGTAGTAGTGGTGGGGGATCGAAGTTTGGGTTGTAACCACCTTGATGTAGAACAGTGGCCAAAAAATTGTAAAAACAAGAAACTAAAGATAAGTTGATCCAAATCACATGGACGCGAAGAACGTTGCAACTAAATCACATGGCGCGAACAACAATCTTAATCACAAAGTTGTTTTGATTTCAATAATATGATTTTTATTAATTCCAAGCTAATTGAAAAATAAAATAGGGACCTCTTATATAGAGATATTAAAACATGTCCAATTAATTGTATATTAATTGACAGCTAATGATAATGGTCAACTTCAATTAATTGCATATTAATTGGTGGCTAATCTCCAATTAATTGTATATTGATTGGCCCGTAATGATTACGGTCAACTCTAATTAATTGCCTATTAATTGGCACCTACCATCCGATAAGGAAAACTGAAATAAGGAAACTAACTAACTTTAAATAACCTAAATGCCAATAATATTTCTCAATTACATAATTATCTCCATAATTAAAATGTCCTCCAATTCCCAGATTAAAATCCCCAATTCTTATCTTCAATGTGTACTCCCACCTCCTCCCTTTTCTCTTCTTTTCTATTTCTATGTTTTTGGCTTGGTATTCTGTGTTGTTAATACTTTGTTATGAGAAAATTGTAAATATAAGAAAAAAAGGAAATTGGGCGGATGGTTAATACATTTAGGACCTTCCTAATGCCAATTCAACTTAGAAATAGATGGCTTCTCTGGCTTATCTAAGAGTGCAATATTGGTTGCTCCGATTTTAGATCCCTGTGTTTCTTCAGAGTAAACTTCCCATAATTGGGGTTTTCAGCTCTGCTTAAAATACCCTTTTCTAGCTTCTGAAGTTAAGAAAACTTTTGCTGAACTAGGAATTTAATATGATATTTTACTAGTCCTTTTTTAGAAGGACCTCAGAATCCTTGTTACATGCCTCTCATCTTCACACGGGAGGGAACTATGGTTTATATCTTTGCATTTTGTGTTTGGTTCTGGACATTAAGGACTTTGGTTATGGAAGCCTAAATTAGTACTCTTTCATCCTTGCACAGGGAAAAAACTGTTGACAAAAACTTATATTTGTTATTTACTTTAATGTTGTGTAGATGGTTGGAGCTGAAGCATTGAGGGTGCGTATAAATGGACCGTGGATCACCAAATCATATCTGGAAATGGTTCTTGAAAGGAAAGGTTGGGAACTGGATGTGGTTTCATTTTAGGTTTCTTTCTGTTTATGCATTTGTTGTTTTATTTTTCTTCCCCGATTTGGGTGATTGTTATTTCTCTTAAGTTAACTCCACTTGCAGGTGTACCACGCTTAAATACACCTCCCCTTTTGTCTGATATATCTGTGACTAAAAATCAAGAAAGGGTGATCACTGCACCAAGACCTATCCGTACTACTCCAAACCCTGTTTCTCGGCTTGAGGATTTATCTCAGCCATGGACTCGATCTCCCACAAAATCTAAAATGGAACCTGTGGTAGCAACATGGCAGTTCGTCTTATCAGATCCTCCACATTCGGATAGTTCTGTTATAGGTATGTTTTCTCTACTTGGAAAATTGATCATATTTATCTTTCTTAACTGTTCTTGGCAATCACTTCTATCATATTTAGACTCTCTCATGAAGCAGCAACAGGTTCTTCCTCTTTCAGGGATACTATGAGACTTGCTCCAATGCCTGATTCATATGACTTGGATAGAGGATTGCTTCTTTCTGTTCAAGCAATACAGGTAATGACTTAGATAAGTTCACAGGAAACCATGTTGGAAACTTCCATACTGAAGTATCAACAAGTCTTAAATGCTTATTAGAATGTTTAGATCCAAAGTTTATGTGGTTTTGTTTATTGTTTCAGGCTTTGTTGGAGAATAAATGCCTACCTGTTATTGTTGGAATTGGTATTCATACTTTAAAATTTCTGTCTCTCTCTCTCTCTCTCTTGTTTTACTGTGTGGTCATCAACTGATGCCATATGAAAGTGAGCTCAATTGGCATTATGAAGTCTGTTGCACTATTCCAGCTTCTATGGATGACTTGGTTAAATCCATAGTTGCATAGTTCCCTCTTCACTCCTGTTGAACCAAGTTGCAACGCAATAATTTTTTGTTTGTAAAATTTGGCATATAGTTATGTTTTAAAGTCTAGAATCTGGATGGCTATTTGACTAATGAAATCAAATGGGCTTTGTCATTAGTTCAACTGCTGGCATGTTTGGATTGCGTTACCATAATATTTGCATTTAAATGGAAATCTAGAACAGCATATGTACAAATGATTCTTGAATGTTACTAATGCATCTTAGTTCATGCAATATCTCACTCTATTGGTTTATAAAATTAAGATTATCACTTATAACATGTTATGTGTGTGTTTAACATTGTTCACAATAAAAAATGAGGTCTAGCTCAATGGGTTTAGGATCAATGTTGTAAAAGACGATCTCCGGGCGCGCTCAGAGGCGAGGTGTTTTCATGAAAAGTTGACCGTTTCTGTCGTTGGGCGCTCGCCTTTTGCCTTGGGGAGTACACCTAGGGTGCAAATGCCCCCCGGGCGCCCGAACATACGCCCGTGATTTTTTTTAAAAAAGCTTAAAATTTAGGAAAAATATGTACATCAAAGGGCACCTTGGGCGCTCAAGCGTACACCCGCGATTTTTTTTAAAAACTTAAAATTTAGGAAAAAAATGCACATTAAAGACTCGAACCTATGACATAATGAGTGTCATAGATTTTAGCCACTAAGCTAGTGTTCTTGTTGTGACATTATTACACTTCATAAATATATAATACGTGTTATCTAGTTTAATAATAATTACAAACTATTTAATTAATCACTTACAAATTACAACAATATAGAAATATAAGTTATACTTCATATAATTTATATATAAATATTTATAAAATTATAATTATCACACTATAGAGTTAGTAAAGTATTAAACTTTGAGAAAAATTAATTAATTAATTAAAATTATTTTTATTTTATTATTCTAATTAATTAATTAATATTATTTTATTAAAATTACAAAACGCCTCAAAGGATTCAAAAGACTTACGCCCCAACATCTCGAGGCTAAACGGCTCGCCCAACGCCTTCGCCTCTGAAAACACTGTTTAGGATTTAAATGGCTATGCTATGCAATATGGAATTGATTTGAATACACCTGCAATAATAGAAGATGACATTGAGATTAAACAGGGTGAAGTGAACGGTGTAATTGAAACTCATGACTGAAATTAAAGCTGATGAAAACAGATTTGTCAACCTCAAGACATTAACACATGTAATATTAACCAAATTTGCTATATGTGATAACTTCTGTTATCTGATTGAAGGAGTTTGAAGGTTGAATCAGGTTTAAACATATGCAACAAGATTAACCTTCTATTTCCGAAGGCATCAGAATGTTTATCCCATGAAGGCATGATTCTCTTTTTGTGCCTCTGGACACGTGTGCGCGCATGTTGCGTTCCTTGAGGAAATATTGTTTTCAACTCACTCAGCCGAGTAGATGACTTTAAATTATTTTAAAAAGCACAATGAATTTAGCTTTGGAACTAGTCACATATCTCTATCTTTGAGTTTGTGCTTATTTAGCTGTTCAGATTGCCTACTGTCTTCGATTGGTTTTTTATGCCATTGTTTTGTTGTTATAATTGCAGGAGGTCCTAGTGGATCTGGAAAGACTAGTCTGGCTCATAAAATGGCAAATATTGTTGGCTGTGAAGTAGTTTCCCTTGAAAGTTATTTCAAATCTGAACAAGTAAAGGATTTCAAGTACGATGACTTTAGTTCTCTTGATCTACCCCTGCTTTCAAAGGTAAGGCATCAGTGATTGTGCATACATTATCAAGTTGTTTTGTATATCATCTATCTGCCTTGTTATACACCATGGACAAATGACACAGCTTTCTTGAAAGTAAATTTTAAAGTTTCAGTCTGTGATTTGATAGTTCCTTCTTGATTTTCCTTGTTACTCTTCCCTTCTTGACAGTCTCCTTTACATATTTGTTTATTTATTTATTCCAAGACCCACTTTGGTGGGACCGTAACTGGGTAATGACCAAGAAGAAATACAGCGTTCTGCATTCCGGGATATGTGCCTTTTGCCAGTTAAATTATTCCATATGCCCATAATTCTTATTTTCGATTGTTTGAAAAAATATCTTTCATATGGTTCTCATATTTCGGATAATTTTCCTACAGTTTCATCATTTAAATGTTTCCATAATCCTCAAAGAATTTTGCGTAATCCTCGTTTTGTCAGTCTCTTCTTGAATTTTAGAGACATTTTGATGCAGAATAGGAAAGTCAATATCTATTATTTTGGGATTATGTTGTAATGACAATATTCTTGGAGGTGATATTTTAGTAAACTTAGATTTAGGCAATTAGATATATTTTTTTTATAAGTAAAAAAAATTTACTTTGCCGGAGTTTTCTCAAATCCATTCTTAGGTGGAAAGGGTTTTTTTTTTAATCAAATTTTTGTACATTTCACTTTGAATTAGGGATTGGGGATTTCCATGTACAAATACATGTATTGAGAGATATAATGGTTACGTGATTATATGATAAAGAGTTTTAAATGATAATTGTTTTATAAAGCTTAACATATGATTTTAATTCTTTGGTCGTTAGAATCGTGGATTTGAAAGAAAGCACAAAGTTGCTCTCACATTTTACAATTTATGCTTGCATGGGTTAGAAGTCTTACTCATTTTGTAATAGCATTGTATTTTCACTATCTTTTTGCAGAATATTGATGACATAAGGAATGGTCGAAGAACAAAAGTACCCATTTTCAACTTGGAAACTGGTGCTCGCAGTGGATTCAAGGAACTTGAAGTTTCTGAAGATTGTGGTGTGGTATGTTGTCACTCATTTTTTTGGCTACCAGGACTTACATTTTTGGATCTATATTTTCATTATATTGTGCTTCAGTAAAAGATAATAGGCTAACTTATAAAATCAGAGGAATTTCAAATCCCTCAATCACATGCCATATTCTGTGATTTGTGAACTTGGTGGTTTCTGCTTAGTTAACTCATTGATAGTAGATATTCTTTTGGTTTTAAATAAATGTTTATATATCAGCCATACACATCTTTCAACCTGCCTTTAAGGTCTAGTAGAGTAGGAAAGTCTGGTTACCCTCTGTGGTCATGACTTTTTCGTAGGTTAAAGCAGGCTGAGAATTGTTTTCTGTCTTCATAGTTTTTATGGTCATTATATTGCTGCACTTGAAATCCTTTCCTTACAAATTTGGTATGAATGAGGTACATAAGCTGACCTGGTTTTAAATATTTCAACACCTTAAAATTAATTTGTTTCTGTTTACCAGATCATTTTGGAAGGCGTTTATGCGTTGCATCCTGAAATCCGAAAATCCCTTGGCTTGTGGGTTGCTGTTGTAAGATGACTTCCTATTTCATCTTTGAGCTTGATTATCCTTGTAGTTTCATGTCTTTTTGTTATCCGACTAATTTCCTTTTGCAAAACCAGGTTGGAGGTGTTCATTCACATCTTATTTCTCGAGTCCAGAGGGACAAAAGTAGAGTGGGGTGTTTTATGTCTCAAAATGAGATAATGATAACAGTGTTTCCAATGTTCCAGCAGTATATTGAACCGCATCTTGTTCATGCGCATGTTAGTAGACCTGGACACATCTTAAAGTTTCTATTATTCTATCTTGTTCGATGTGTAAGATATATATTAATACTTATAATGAGTTTTTTGAAGTTTAATAATTTCAAAATTTAACATTTCTTGTTATTGAGCCATTATATGTTACAATTTTCTTGACAAAATATCTAACATGTTTCCAAATTTGGAACGTTTTATAAGTGATCTGTATGATATTGACAAGGACAGTATAGATACCCCTCATATAATTTAAAAACTTGAGGGTTTCTTATCTCTGTAGATTGCTCCTTTTTTTTCAAAGGAAAAAAAAAGTTTGGGTATATATCTTATACATAAGTATGTTATTTTGCAATCATTCTTCTGCAGTGATGCTTTTGTTCACTATGGAATATTGATTCTTACCTACAAGGCTAACGTTGGTATTATAATGCTTTCTTAATTAATGCAGCTCAAAATTCGAAATGACTTTGATCCTGTGCTTTCTCCTGAGAGTTCATTATTTGTTTTGAAGAGTAACAAGCAAGTAAGAGTTCTATAATGCTTCTGTGCTTAATTCATGTGTGGTGGTTTGCCACTGACATGTTTCAACTGTTTGTAATTAATAACAGGTGGCTTATCAAGATATTCTCAACATTCTGGACTCTACAAAGTTCTGCAGTTCTGTTCAGAATTTCATTGATATATATTTAAGGCTTCCTGGACTTCCTGTTAATGGGCAGTTATCAGAGAGTGACTGCATACGCGTCAGAATATGTGAGGGCAGATTTGCATTGCTGATCCGGGAGGTTTGTATTGAAATTTGTGTGAACTTTATATCTTTGTTAGTTTGTATGATGCACTTGCATTCTATGAAATCATAGCAATTACATGTTTTTTTTTTATGTTCTCTTGAATAAATCTGTTAGCCGATAAGAGAGGGGAACTTCATCATTCAGCCCAAAGTGGATTTTGACATTAGCATCAGTACAGTTGCTGGTCTTCTTAACCTTGGGTAAGCCACTTCTATGAAGTATATTTTCATCATCGTTTTATTTTATTGTTACTTATTTATAAAGTTTTGTTCCATTATCATGTAATCTTATTTTTGTTCCTAGTTGTTGAATTAAAACATGGTTACTTACCTTTGTCATGTGCGATGGTATCAGGCTGTCAAGCATAAATATACAGGTTTGAGTTTCGAGGATAGCCACTTGCTGGGACAGATCTAGAGAGTTCACTCTGGGGGATGGGGTGTAAAGAAGCTTTCTCTATAGGATATCTTCTTTTAAAAAGAAAATCTATAAATGCACAACTTAGGAGGCAGCTTATAATTTTTAGTTAGACCTCTTTGAAAATATCTGTAGAAATGGAAATTTAGAGAAGTACAATAAAGTAATAATTTTCTCTTTGTGGAATTTGAGTTAAATATAATGACCTTTTTATTTCTCTTTCTTTTGGTGGTGGTTTGATAAAATTGGACTTGGCTTATACACTACTTAAAACCAAAACCAAAAGATTTGGACATGCCATATTTTAGGTCATTTTAAACTTAAAGGTATACCAAAATTTAAGGACTCAAGTTATCTTGTTTGATTTTTATAGTTAAAAAATTTTTTCCCCCTTTTTAAACTACAGCAGCTACAATGTTTTTATACCATCAAAAACTATGAATTGTTATAGTAAGATGACATCATCAAATCAAGATGATTTTACACACAATTGATCAAGTCCGTATTCCCTTGGTGGTCTCAGGTATCAAGCTGTGGCCTATATTGAAGCATCTGCATTCATCTACCAAGATGGAAAGGTGACGCTAGTTTCGGATTACAATTTTTATAGACTTATTCTAGTTGAAGAAACAAACTCTCTGGAATCAATCTCGCTAGTGACTGGAAGAATGAACTTGAAATTGTATATACTCATTTCGCTGCAGACTTTCATATTTAATTTGGTTTGTCATAACTCTTTTATTTTTAGAGTGTTTGTCCATGCTGTGTAGCTTTCAAAGAACTTAAATTCTGTGGTTATAGAAAACTTGTACTAGCTGTTTGAATCACATTTAAGGTTATTGTTAACATATATGATATTTCTTATTTCTATTGTAATATTAGTTTCCTAGTTTTATATGTATTATTTTCCTAATTAGTTTAGTTTCTTGATTTATTATAACCCTAGGTTTCTTATTTCTATTAGGTTTTGTTAGAGTTATTATTTTTATTTCCTTTATTTTTCCTGAAGAGTAGTTTTGTACTTGGACTTTTCTATCTCATGTATAAATAATATGTTAGCAGGTGAAGGGTTAATTGAATAAACCCTAAACCTTTCTTCTCCATCTTCTGCTCTCTTTCTCTCTCTCATATCTAACCTAAACCCTAGATTACAACTCAACTTGGTATCAGAGCCTCCTAATCGATCCTTGTGTGACAGATTTGAAGAATAAACGAGGAGCACAACAAGAAATCATCAACACAGATCTGCTGACGTCATCAACGTAGATGTTGACATCAGCAAGGTAAGTTGATCCTCTCAATCTGGTCGACTCACCCAGGGAAACTTTTTGGTGAAGTTTTGTCGCGATCCGAGGTCGTTTGGTATTGTTTTCGAATTTTTCTTCCATTTTTCCAGATTTTAGTGCGATTTTTAAAAAACTCCAGTTTTTTGGACTTTGGATCGACTTTGTTGCTTGGGGTAGTCTCTACGGGTGCCGACTAGGTGGTTCTTGAGTGGCTTTGGTGTTGTTTTGATGTTTGGCTCACAATTGGTTGTTTTTTATATGATTTGAAGAGTCGGCTGTGTTTTTTCTTGAAGTATAGCCTCTGCTTTCTTGGTTTCCTGCTTTGGTATGGTGGTTGTAGCCTTGTTCTAATTCATTTTGCTATGTAAAGAGGGCTGTTTATGTGCCTTTCCATCAGTTTGTTGATCTTCTTGTGGATTTCCCAAGTGTTTTGGGAGGTTTGCCTTTTTCTCAAGTCTGTTACTACTTCTTTGACTGATTTAAGGGTCTGTTGGTTTAGTATCAGATCTGTTTTTGTTGTTTGAACCTTGTGTTTGAGATGGCAGAAGAGAAATCTAGCACTAAGACTGAAGACAAACTCCCCATTTTTAATGTTAACAATGATTTGCCTAAATCTATCGCTTCAAAAAAGTTGAATGGTCTTAATTACCTGGCTTGGGCACATGCAATTAGAGTTTATATACGTACACCTCTAAAGTTGAAGTATTTAACTAACAATCCTCCTAGTGCTAGTGATCCAACTTATGAAGATTGGATTTGTGAGGACTCCGCTGTTATGGGATTGCTATGACATAATATGGATCCCGATATTGCTACCACTGTTGAATTTTGTGACTCCTCCAAGAAAATTTGGGACTCAATTGCAGATTCATTTTCTCATCAGAGTAATATTTCTCGTGTGTATGAGCTCTATGAGAAAATTTTCATCACCAAACAGTTTGAGAAACCTTTAGCTGAGTATTATAGCACACTTAAGAATTTGTGGGATCAATTATTGCAGCATAGGCCTTTTACCACTAATTTAGAGCAGCAGAAGAAGCAATGGGAGGAGTTTATGATTGCTAGCTTATTGTCTGGTTTGGACTCTGATCTTCGTGGCTTTAAAGATCAGATCCTTGCAAGTGAGACCTTGCCTACGGCTGCTAATGTCTATTCCCGGCTTTTGTGTTATTCCCTAGGACAGCATTCTCCCTTAATTAGTTCCCCTGTTATTTCTTCAGAGACTACTGCCTTGGTCTCTAACAGTGGAGGCCGTGAAGGATTTCGTGGTGGTTTCTGCCGTGGCTGTGGAGGCCGTAATTTTCGTGGTGGTTCTCGTGGTGGTGGTGGTCGCGTTGGTAGACGTAGTGATAGGAAGTGCAATTATTGTGGGGATACAAATCACACTGAACCTTATTGCTTTCAGAAATATGGTAAGCCAAATTATATGAATCAAGTCAGTGATGGTGTAGCACAGTCTCCAAGTATGGTACAGTCACAACCCATCTCTGTTGGATCTGCTTCTTCTAGTTCTGGTTCTCGTGATACGTTCAGTACTCAACTGGGCGAGCTTTTCGTCCAGCACTTGCATATTGCACTTCCTTCTTTACAGCCTTCTTCCTCCTCTACTGCTACCTTAGCCAATTCAGGTACTATTGCATGTGTCGCAGCTTCTCCCTCTTCATGGATTATTGATTCGGGTGCTACCAAAAATATCTCTGGTTTATCATCTTGTTTTTCTGATTTAACACCTACTAATCATCATGTCGTGTTAGCTGATGGCTCTTCTCGGCCTATTCATGGACAAGGTGTTCTCCATCCCACCACCTCTCTCTCCTTATCTTCTAGTCTTTATATTCCTAATTTTCCATTTAATTTACTCTCTGTTAGTCAATTGACAAAAGCGTTACAGTGTGAAATTCTTTTCACTCCTACTTCTTAATTTTTCAGGACCTCAAGACCAAGAAGAAGATTGGTTCGGGGCATGAGAAGAATGGTCTCTATCTTTTGGATCCCGGTGAATTCCTATCTCTCAGTTCATCCGCTTTGTCTGCTACTGTTTCTCATCTTCAGTGGCACTTCTGCTTGGGTCATCCATCTTTGGCTAAATTGAAGACTGCTATTCCCTTATTGAGTCCTTTGTCTAAATTAGAGTGTGAGGCATGTCAGCTAGGGAAGCATCACCGTAGTTCTTTTCCTAGTAGTACTCATGATTGTCAGTTTGAGTCATTTGTTTTGGTTCATACAAATATTTGGGGTCCACCTCGAACTGCTACTTTGAGTGGTTTTCGTTATTTTGTTGTTTTTGTTGATGATTATTCCCGAATGACTTGGTTGTTTTTAATGAAAGAGAGGTCTGAATTGCCTAGAATTGTTCTTCAATTTTTTAATGAAATTCTTGTTCAATTTAATAAGCGTATTAAGATTTTTCGATCTGATAATGCCTTAGAGTATACCCATACCATTATGAATTCATTTTGCATTGATAGAGGAATTATTCATTAGACTAGTTGTTCTCACACTTCCCAGCAAAATGGTGTGGTTGAGCGGAAACACCGCCATTTACTTGATTTTGCTCGCACTTTAATGTTCAATATGAAGGTACCTAAACATTTTTGGGGCGATGCCGTTTTAACTGCTTGTTATCTCATTAATCGCATGCCTTCTACTGTTTTGAATCATAAGTCCCATTTTTCTCTTGTTTATCCTGCTCAACCTCCTTTCTCCCTCACTCCTCGGGTTTTTGGTTGTGTTGCTTTTGTTCATGTGCTTGATTTAGGTCAGGATAAATTATCTCCTCGCGCTCGGAAATGTGTCTTCCTTGGGTATTCCCGTACTCAAAAAGGCTATCGTTGTTACAGTCCTGATTCTCGTCGCTACTTTGTGAGTGCTTATGTCACATTTTTTGAGTCTATTTCATTCTTTTCCTCCCAATGTGAGAGTCTATTTTCAGATCTCATATCTTGTCGTGAGGGGGAGCGTTCTTTTCCCTCTCCTACTCTTCCGATGCCCATGTCTCTACCTATGGTCACTTCTCCGGTTTCCTCAGCTCCTTCTAACCTTTCATTGCAGGTATACCACCAATCTCAAGATAAGCGTGTTATTTCTTATGGCCTAGTTCCTACAGCTTCAAGGTCTGAGGATCCTGTTTTGTCTCCTTCCTCGAACACCGATGATTTACCTTGTTAGAGTGTTGAGAGTATTAAGGTTTAAAGGTATTGATGTAATTTTCATAATATTAAGTTCTCTATATATATGACTACTAACCTTAGGGTTAGTAACCAGTTTACTGCTTACTATCTCTCTATTTGCTTTCTTTCTCGAAACTCTAATCACTGTCTAAACCCTAAACACAAACGTTAACATAGTATCAGAGCCCATGGTTTGGGACCCTGGTGGTATTCTTAGGCAAACCAAAGGAAAAAAAATATATAGCTAGGTTTAGATTCTACTTTTAGTTTCTATTATGTTTTTCCAACGAATTTCTCGGCGCTCTTCAAGTGTTTTCCCTCTTCTCCAGCAACTTTTGTTTCGTCTATGACAGGTTCAGTTTTCATTCTTTCCGGTGAGATTGTGACATCCTGTTGCTAGTCATGAGTCCCCTATTATGTGTGGTGATGCTGCGTGAAGAAAAGAAAGTTTTTGGTTTTTGTTTATGTGTTGACTTGACTCGGATCCAAGTCAGATTTGCCCCTCGACACAATCCAACCCGTTTTGTGGATTCAGCCCATGTGAAACAGCTCGTTCCAGTCTATTTTGTTGTCTTGTTGACCTCTAAGTGGAGGGTCTTGTTTGTCCGATGTCCCTGGACCTTGTTCATGATCGTGTTGATCCATTATCGTTAGGTGGTACCGACATGGTGACCTAACTATTGTCTTGGGCTTAGTTGTCCCGAATTTTTATGAGTTTCGCTGTTATTTGGGTTTGAATTTATTTGTAACATATTGGATGGGTATCGTTGTAATAAGTTGGAGTATGCTCCAACTTGAGGGGGAGTGTTAGAGTGTTGAGAGTATTAGGGTTTAAGGGTATTGATGTAATTTCATAATATTAAGTTCTCTATATATATGACTACTAACCTTAGGGTTAGTAACCAGTTTACTACTTACTATTTCTCTATTTCCTTTCTTTCTCGAAACCTTAATCACTGTCTAAACCCTAAACACAAACGTTAACATACCTATTGCTCTACACCGAGGTAAAAGAACTTGTACACAACAACCTATTGCTCATTTCTTGTCTTATAATCGTCTTTCACCTTGTTTGCAGTTTTTTGCTTGTTCTTTGTCCTTTATTTCTGTTCCTTCATCCTATAAGCAGGCACTATCTTCTTTTGGTTGGAAACAAGCTATGGATGAGGAAATGAGCGCTCTTCACAAGAACCACACCTGGGAGCTTACTCCCCTTCCTCCAGGAAAACAGACAGTGGGCTGTCGTTGGGTTTATACTGTTAAGTATCTTCTTGATGGTTCTATTGAACATCTTAAAGCGCGGTTGGTTGCGAAAGACTATACCCAAACCTATGGTGTTGACTACTTGGAGACCTTTTCCCCTGTTGCTCGCCTAAACTCTGTTCGCATCTTGCTCTCAGTGGCTGTTAATCGTTCTTGGCCTTTGTATCAACTTGATATCAAGAATGCATTCCTTCATGGTGATCTTCAGGAGGAAGTGTATATGGATCAACCACCAGGATATGTTGTTGCTGGGAATGGCCATCTTGTATGTCGTCTAAAGAAGGCCTTGTATGGTTTGAAACAGTCTCCTCGAGCTTGGTTTGATCGATTCAGTGCTGTTGTTCTTGCAAATGGGTTCCAATGTTCTATCTCTAATCATTCCGTCTTTGTTCGTCATTCCACTGCTGGCACCATTGTTTTGATTGTTTATGTGGATGACATTATTGTTTCTGGGAGTGATTCAACTGGCATTGCTGATTTGAAGTGCTATTTGGGCCAGCAGTTCCATACTAAGGACTTGGGTGCTCTTCGATATTTTCTTGGGATTTAAGTTGCTCGCTCTTCTCGGGGTCTTTTCCTTTCCCAATGGAAATATGTCCTTGACCCTTTGTCTGAAACCGGTCTCTTAGGCTCACGCCCTGTGGATATTCCTATGGACTCTGCAGCAAAACTTGCTAATGAACAGGGTGATTTGTTTGTTGATGTTGGTCGATATCATCGGTTGGTTGGAAAGTTAATCTATCTTACTGTTACTCGCCCTGACATTACCTATGCCGTTGGCGTCGTTAGTCAGTACATGCATGCTCATCGACAACCTCATTTTGATGCTATTTGTCGTATTCTCTATTATCTGAAGGGTACCCCTGGTAGAGGCTTGTTGTATAAACCCTCTACTTCTCTTTCTATCACTGGCTTTAGTGATGCTGACTGGGCTGGTTCTCATTCTGATTGGCGGTCTACGTCCGGTTATTGTACCTTTGTTGGTGGGAATTTGGTTACTTGGAAGAGTAAGAAACAAAATGTTGTTGCTCATTCTAGTGTTGAGGCTGAGTATCGAGCTATGGCTCATACGGCTTCTGAAGTGTTGTGGGTTCGTGCTCTCCTTCATGACCTTGGTATTGATGTTTCTGTTCCTCTAGAGATGTATTGTGATAATCAGGCTGCTATTTTTATTGTTAATAATCCCGTCTTTCATGAACGTACCAATCATATTGAAGTGGATTGTCACTTTATTCGGGACTTGTTGCTCCGGAAGGAGCTTATCACTCCATATGTTCGTTCGGGGGATCAGCTTGGTGATATTCTCACAAGGCCTCTTGCTCGTACATCATTCCAGCAGCTGTCTTCCAAGCTGGGCGTGTTTGATTTGTATGCTCCAGCTTGAGAGGGAGTGTTAGAGTTATTATTTTTATTTCCTTTATTTTTCCTGAAGGGTAGTTTTGTACTTGGACTTATCTATTTCATATATAAATAATATGTTAGCAGGTGAAGGGTTAATTGAATAAACCTTAAACTTTTCTTCTCCATCTTCTCTCTCTCTCTCATATCTAACCTAAACCCTATATTACAACTCAACTGGTTTTATATTCTTAGTCTCTATTTATAGACATGTATTCGTCTTTCACAACATATTAATAATACAAGAGTGTCTTCTCCAATCTCTCTTTTATTTTGACATGTTACTATAACGACCTGACCTCCCACTTGGCACAATATTGTCCGTTTTGGCACATCAGACCTCACGGTTTTAAAACGCGTTGTGCAAGTGGAGGTAGCAAATCACTTATAAATAGTCGAGTTACATCCTTACTAGCCGATGTGGGATACCAAGACTTTGACCCCCATCTCGGGGCATCACAATCTCCCCTCCTTTGGGCACAGCATCCTCGCTGTGTGGTCCTACACTCGGCAACCCACCGGTTAAAATTGTCTGTTGAGCTTTTGAGAGTCGGCTCTGATACCACTATAACAACCCAACCTCTCACTGGGCACAATATTGTCCGTTTTGGCACACCAAGCCTCACGGATTTAATTAATCTTGTTTCGAGAGTCGTCTTTTGAGCTTCCACAATTTTGGTGAGCGGCTTAATGCTGCTCGTTCGAACCTCCTTTTCCTTCTTGTTCTAGGCTATTATAATCTTTCAGATTTTATTTTTTCACCACTGTAAATCAATTCACACCGAAAAACATTGACTAGATCAATCCCAACTACGTGTTTCTGATATGCTATATCTGCTCCTTAACCCGCGATTACGTTTCTAGTTCTATCAAGTTCTATGACCGACGATTCTGCTCCGAGTTCTGCCAAGCTAGCACCCATGATTCCGCTCCAGATCCATGTCAGCCAAGTGTTCCATCACGTCAGTCGACAGCTTAGCTGTCACGTGTTCTGTCACGTCAGCTTTCAAGTTCTATCTTGAATCCAAGTAATCCTCTTATTTTCGTATTCCTCGTTAATCCTCACCTAATCTTGTGAAGGGGTGTTAGAGTGAGGCTTGTACCCTTCACCTTGTTTTGACCCATTTTTGGGTTCTTTTATTGTTTCCAACGAGGGCACATGCAAGGAGGTGTGCTTGCATGTGAGGTGGAGTTACTTCTGTTGAGTCCTTCATCAAAGTTTGGTATCAACCTGCAAAGTTCTTCATCGAAGTTTGTTCTTCTCTGTGCTTCCTAGTTTCATATGTATTAGTTTCCTGATTTATTAGAACCCTAGGTTTCCTATTTCTATCCGGTTTTATATTCTTAAGTCTCTATATATAGAGATGTATTCGTCTTTCACAACATATTAATAATACAAGAGTTTCTTCTCCAATCTCTCTTTTATTTTAACAGTTATATTTGGTTCACTTTTGTTCCATGATGGTTGTTTATACAGTTCAACCGTCTTCTGTCTGGCTTTACTGAATGACTGGCCTTGAAGATTTTGTTTCTGAAAAGGGATTATCTTTGGAGACAGGTAGTTAGGTCAGAATGGAGTCGGAAATTATGATTAGTGGACTGTAGTGACTAGTAGTTCTTACAGGGCAGGTTTCTGCAAAGGAATTAGGTTAGGTTTGCTAGGTTTAGTTGCTTTCTTTTAGGGAATGGATGTTTGGTGTGGTAGAGCCTCTAATGTTAGTTTCCTGGGTTGTTCAACATGGTTGAAGATACGGAAGCCACATTAATGAGTTCATGTGCTGGTTTAAGAGCATTTTTTTCCCAAGTTGTGGCATGCTCTCTTTCTTCAATCTTTTACACTAATTGAATATTAAAGAGGCAGAGTAAGTTATTTTGGGGTCACATAATACTAGTAGTAAGAAATGAAAGTGAAGTTGTACCACAATCTCAAGTAAGGATGTTGAAATTTGCATCAGAAGGAGATATGGTGTACTAGAGCACTTTCTATTGAGTGCAAAAACGTTCACATTTGATAATACCAAGATTGGTTTGGACTTATTGGGTATCTGTCGCTGCATCCAACCTGCATTTAGTGACTTGACAGTGAAACAGCCTTGTGAAATTCGAATCTGAATGTCTCTCTTAGCATAAAGGATTTAGATTAGACACGATAAACCAGACTGCATGATCCTAAGGTTATAACAAAAACACTCATAAATTAAAGAAGTCATGCCTTCAGCTGCATCATAAAATCTCATAAACATTTCAAGATTGATGGGTGAGTCGCCTTAGAATTCCCAAATCTTTATTGATGTGTAACCAAATTCAACCCCAGTACCTTTGAAGTATTAAAATCATTATCTTTGTAATATCTGTTGCGTTCTTGGATGTTGTGGTGCACCTTGAGGACTGTTCAATTGCTCCCTTGTAGCTGGAGCTACTACGACGTGCTTGGTTCAAATATTTTTTCTCTCTCCAAGGTCAACTAACCTATAATTCCCTACTTTTATCTGATAATTTTAGCTTCAGTATTGTGAGTGGTTAGGAGAATCTCATCATAGGCATGTCTGGAAGACGAACTTGAAGCATTTTTGGAATTTTGCTCAAATATATCGCTTTTGGTTGATTTCTTTTAGAGACATTTAGTTGCTTGTTTAGATGAAACTTTGCTTTAATGTGTAGGATGTTTGTAATTGCCGCATCACACCCAAAACTGTCAATGGTGTAGTTGGAGTTCCGAGCTTGTGTCTTGCAAGGGATTTGAGACGCAGAAGTCTAGTGTTGAAACATTCCCTCAACAATTGAATGAAGTTTTTAACTGTATCTTGGTGCTAGGGACTGGTCTATTTCTACACACCACTCAGTGCTTTTCTGTCTCATTGCTTCTGAGTTTGGCACACTATGTCTTATATCTTCACATTGGTGCACCGCTTCCTGGTGTACTATGCTTGCTGATAATGCCTGAGCTTCCTTGATCAATCAAGTTCATATCTTGTGTTTTTTTTAAAAAAAAAAACAAGGTGGTTATTTTCGTTCGCTAAAGTGAAGTCTAAAGTATGAAATTTTTTGAACTAAATACTACGGTATTTAATAGTATTTTGGAATGTGATTTGCATTGTGTGGGTGTAGAAGGCACTTGATCCCATATCTGATTCGTAGTCGCTGCAATTCATTAATTGACAACGATGCTTTATCATAACATCTCATGAGTCCTGATACCCTGTTATTCTTTTTTGGTGTTCCCTTTGTTTCTCTAGTAATATCTGTTCTGTCTCATGCAACTCTGTTCCTATTTATCATATTTGAATTACGTATAGGTGCGTCTTTCTTAAATTGCTTCTAAATTTTATTCTGGCCTTCTTTTAGATTCTTATTGAGGTTGATCATCTTCAAGATGTCCCCAGTCCTTACTTACAGATCAAAGGGGTTAATAAAGAGGCTGTGGCTGCAGCTGGCTCAGCACTTAAACTGGATGCTTCATATACTACAAAGGTTTTGCCTTTAGTACTTGAATATTCTATAATTGTTGTGTGCTTGCTTTGGTGCCATTATGTTAGTATCACTATTGCTTATTTCTATTATGTCATTTGAACTGATAACTGACTTTTTTTTTGGGGTCTCTTTACAAGAGTTATCTTCAAATAATTTTGGAAAGATTACCTCTGATGGAAAGAAGTTCAAGTGGAATTCACATTCAGCAAGCGGCAAGATTGCAGGAACTTGTTGAATTTATACAATCTCAGGTATTTTACTACTGTTTAAATTAGATAACAGACATTTGCTAGTATATATTGGTTATAAGGATAATGACATAAAAATGATCTTTCTATACTGAATGGTTTCTTGGCATATCATTATAATAAGCTGGTACTAGGTATCCTCTTATAAGAGAGCATTCATATAATAGGTGGACGTCAAATTAATTTATAAATTCACATGATAATGGAAATTGTCTGTACACATGATAAGTTAGAGTGCACATGTGATTAAGGTCTTAGTTCATGAGAACGAGAATCGAAGTCATCCTTGAAAACTGATCTTTGGATGTTTCTTAGGTTGAAGATTACCATCTTTACTATTTAGTGGTTCTGTGGTGGAATAAACAGGGAGGTAATTCGGTCTCAGATTCCTCACAAAGTAGGGAGGCTTCTCCGATATAAGGCATACTTGATGACATGCAGTCCAGGATTAAAAGGCTTGAACGGTGGCATACCATTAATACGGTACTTTGAATTCCATTTTCATTTATTTTTTATCTGCTTTTATTTGGACCCGTTTCCCCTTTGGTCAAGGCTTGAACGGTGGCATACCATTAATACGGTACTTTGAATTCCATTTTCATTTATTTTTTATCTGCTTTTATTTGGACCCGTTTCCCCTTTGGTCTAAAATTGCATTTGATTTGGAATTACAGTGTTATGATCATCGAAATCCTTGCTTTCACTGTAAAATTGCTTTCATGGATATGTGATCCATGAAATTTGGATTCAATTTCAAAATTGTGTGTTTGTTTGAAACAAAAAGGGAACTGGAATTGGCACCTTGGTCCCAGTTTTCTTGGCCCTAATCCTATTGAGACATGCATTTTATAATATCATATAACTTTTACGTCTCTGTTTTAGTTCTTGGCCACCTTATTCATCTTTGTGTACTTTTTTGATCATTAACTTGCTGTTTATTATGATCGACCGGCAGGTGCTATGGACTTTCTTGATGTCTGCCCTTGTTGGCTATTCTCTTTACCAAAAAAAGCGCCAATGACCTTGTTTTTTTTTTCTTATCACAAAGGAGAATTTTTTTCAGTATCTTGAGGGAAAGTTGTCTCATTGGGATGTCTCTGGGGAACCCCTTGACTTCTTTCTCAGGTTCCTTATACTGATTGCTGAAAATGTTGATTCTAACTGAAAGTTCTAACTATAGTCACATGTATCTCGGTAAAAGAATTACATGACGCTTATTTTGTAAGTACTTACATTTGGAGGAAATACAAATTAAATTCTGGCAATAGAACACAGGATGTACCTTTTTTCCTTCTGTTTTCTCGTTATAATCTACTTGAGTTGGAGAAAGAAATTCTTTGAATATTGGGGGAAGAAAAGATTGCCCATACAAAGTCTCGCGTCGATCAGAAATGGTTCATGATCCCAGATTTTTTGGCCATGCAATGTACGATGTTGTATTGGAATGGTAAGCATAAATTTTAAAGTATTCAAAAAGAGTTTGATATTGGTACACCAATTATGGATACCTATTTTTGACATCCATTCACTGATAACAACGCAATGCTTGTTGAAACTTTATTTGTATTTTACCATTTTACCTTCCTAAAAATTATTTCTGCAAAATCATAAGAGCTGTCTCATGTTTTGATTAGTTTTACTTTAAGGGTCACGATGCTCTCTATTTGAAAATTAAAATTGAGTTAAGTTTATAATAAGATTGAATGTCAATCATCAAACAGATAATATTTAAATTTAAATTTGTTAAAGTTATACTTCATTTATTCATAAACTTGATCAATATTTTAATTTTTAAATGAAGCATCGTGGTCTTTAATTTAAATGCTTTGAAATATACCCATATCTTTACCGATTCAAAAAGCTTAGCCTCATCATTCCATTGCAGTCTCTTTCAAATTTTTCAAAATTATATTTAATTTTTTCATAAATTTAATTAATATTTTAATTCTTAAATGGAGGATCGTGGTCTTTGATTCAAGTGCTTTGAGATGTAACCATATCTCTATCGATTCAAGAAGCTTAGCCTTATCATTCAACTGCAGTCTCTCTCCCTTGATAAGTTAAATATAAAATACTTTTGACTAACAGATATGAAATCTAAGAAAAAAGGACGGAAAAAGTAGCTTTCCATTTAGGAACTTAAATCTGTTCAAAATATGCATAAAATCCGTACTCCGAGGCTATAAATACGCTGGGGATTCAGTAAGCCAACACCCAGCCTCACCAACCAAAGCAAAACAATCCCCAAGATGACCTTACACTACACATATGTTAGTGGTTTTTTGGGTAAGTGAAGTTTTAAAGTTTGCGCATGGCAAACTCAAGTTATGGTATGATTCCTTTGTTCTTCATGAAGTACACAGCAACTGCAAGCAGCATAATGAATACGACGACCCACAAGTTCATTCCTCCTGCAAGGTGAGAAACAAAAGCAGAAAAAGATTAGCTTTTACTTTCCATATTCGTTTCTCATGACAATGATAAAATATCAAGTGCTGGATTGTTAAGCCATTATATATAATGTTGGGCTACTCAGCATGACGCAGCCTAACTCACGATTCCCAGTAATTACCATTATTCACTAGAATACGAAAATAATGCATAAAGCCACCAACTAGTAGGCACTAGGCAGCAAGACAGACCATGCTAACTTAAAGATATTCCCTTTGCTTTATGATTGCGTGACATCTTTAAGTTCTGTCAAAGGCAGAACACAAACTGGTGAGGGTGGGAACGAGCTGAGTCGAAGCACTTTTGGATATTTGAATTTGGCTCTGCTGAGAAATATTGGTTCAAATTCGGCTCGAGCTCAAATTGAGCCTTAAAACTCATACTTGGGATTCGACTCAATAGGTATTCAAAAATCATAGGGCTCAAGATTGACTATGCTCGAAGAAGCCTCGAGCCAATTCAAGGTCAACCTAACGAGCGAAATCGAAATTAATAATAAAATAATAAAAATAAATTTGTAAAAACAATTTACTATTTTTAAAAAATATAGTTTGAGCCAAGCTCACGAACCAAACTTTTTTTTGTGTCTGAGATTGGCTCGTTTAACAAAACAAGCCTAGTTCTAAACTAAAATTTAAACTCGAACTCGTCTATAGCAATTCAAGCCGAACAAGAGCAGCTCAATTCGATTTCAGCCCTACGAGCTGATATTTGGTTGTGCATAACAAATATGAATCTTGTCATTGTCACTCACAGATGGGTCTACAATCAGAGCTCACATCAGGTTTCGACCGTGTATATGAGCCTGTAGAAGGTAACCGTTGCCAGTCCAATAGCAGCAATGTAAGAAAATCATGAAAGAGCACATACCGTCTTTCTTTTTGTCCTCAATTAGAGTCACCCTCGCACTTGAGTCCATTGATGCAGAGACCAGAGCCCTGCAGCCAAAATTGCACACTTCAGCATTCATCATTATTCTTATAAGGGAAATACTATAGCATGTCGTCAAAATACTGGTATGTTGGAACAACCTTGAATCGTGGGAGAATGTCAATGCTGTAACCAAACCAAGGTGTGCTTTTCTAATGATTGTTTGAACCCACATACCGACTGAATTTATGATAAAAACATCACCTTCAATTGTTCCACTGCATGTTACCAATCACGAGGAAAAACTTGATTAGTTAATTTGTTTGTGCATTTTCACGTCAAGTAAAAAAAATCTTTTATCATCAAAGACAGCAGTTGATGTGATAACTTAAGGGGCTCACAAACCATTTTCCAAAAAATAAAAACAAAGGAAAGATCCAGAGGAGATGAGAAAGATTTGTAAGAGTAAGCAACTAATCTGTCAGCTTCTTTTAGTGAAGGTTAACCAAATTCAAACTTCATTGATCCCCTCTCTCAAGAACCAAAATTCAAAGTATTCTCATGAGAAATGTGAATAACATTGAAGTTTATCAAGTATAAGAATTTTACACTGCAAGGAGCTTGCCATCAGCTGAAACATTAAAGGCACAAATTGCTTCACGGACTACTCGCTTTGAGCGCATTCTCTTCCATGAGGTTGTGTTCCATGTTATAATACTTCCACCTTGGTCTACATGAAAAGAAGATCAATAATTGTTAGCTCATCACAAGCCCATGGTGTAGAGGAACTTATTTCAGGAGAAAAAAGAAGAAAAAGGATGTCCTCCAAGACTAGATATTCACCTGTCATTGCAGCAATGTATAGAACCTCATTCTTATCATTGATGTGAGAAAATCTGCAGAAGGCAAAAACCTCATCCTGGATGCAACATGGCAAATACAATTAATTCGAAACCCATGATTTAGAAAAAGGATCAACTGAAATCACTAGAAATGCTTGAAAATTCCACAAAAATGCAGTCCATTCATATGTTGAGCCTGATCAATTTGTCACACAAAGGAAAAAAAAAAACTAGGTCAACTGAGTCACTGAAACATTCAAATGGTTGTAACTTGTAAGAATGTGAGGATTGAGTTCCACTTTGTTCTTGTCAACTTGGTTGAGAAATACACATTACTGAGAATTTTATGCATGCCATTGTAATAATCTGACCAAATCTACTCAACGTCGGCAGATGTATTAGCCTTGAAAACCAAGGATCAGTGTAGTCCAAAAGATTTCGAGTTGTTAAAAGATATGATTCATTGCTCACCTGTCCCTTTGGTAGAGAAGCTACAGCTTTCGATGAGGTTACATCCCAAACCCTACAAAGGGGACCTCCCAAAGACACGAGAAATTTTCCATCAGAGCTGCAAGACAATGAGGCCAGACTATTCGTAAAACTTGTTTGCAAACTAAAGGGATTCAAAATTTCCATAAAAGAAAAACTGAACTCAAAGGTTTGTGAATAGAATATTCATTTAATCCAGCTACCGGAAGCACAGACCTGAAAGTCAAGTCCTTAACAGAAGCATGAGCCTGAGCCTCATCTAGAATACTTTCCATGCTAGGCCACTTGAAAACCCTTAGAGTACCATTCTGTACTGCACCAAAATCAGAGTATCATATGGCATGTTGTTTCTGAAACAAAAAGGTCAATTTGCACCTATTTTTCAACACGATTGCGTACAATAATGCAGGCAAAGGACAAAATTCTCTGCTGCAGGCTGCAGCAATGCAAAAGTGGGAGCTCAGATAGATCATATAGAAAATAATTTAAGTCATTAAACTATATGCTTAAATCTACCTCTGAATAGATGTTCATGCTTATTACTAAAAGAGAATACGTAAAAGAATGTGGACAAAAGAAAAGACAACAATGAACAAAAAATGCTTTAGACAAGCAAACACTTTTCATCTGGTCATATAATTTGCACATAAGATACTACTACTCAATGAAGGACTTGACTTGTCTAGATTTATTAGCTTCAGACATACCAACCAACAGACAAAAATAACTAATGCTGGTACAAAGCATGCTAGTCTACACAGCAGATAGGGGGAAAGAGAGTTGGGTGGGGGGGGTAGGGGGAGGGACAGAGAGACTAAGATTTACAAAGCAAGCTAGTCGCCACATCAGATAAGAGAGAGAGAGAGTAAGATTTACAAAGGATGCTAGTCCCCACATCAGATAGGGAGAAGGGGGGAGGGGAACAGGCTAATTTCGGAAATTTTCACTATGGTCACGTTACCTCTTCCTCTTACAATTTTTTTTTTTTTTTTTTTGTGATACATCTAGTTTTGCTATGGTTCTCCTCTTAAACATGAAGAACTATTGCTAAAACTTGCTACTGTACACAAAGGGCTTTCACATTGAACATCAAAATGCTCATCTCGGAGCAGAGTATATTTCTATGTGTACAAACATGCATATCTACATATACAACCCCTTAGCACAATACAAAGTGTGGGGCACCAACATCAGAAAAAGAAATTTAACAAAGCCCTCAATCCCAAGTTCCCAACTGTTAAGGATACTAAACAATTTTTTTAACCACTACAACTCTCTCAAGCATTAACCTCCTATAACTTGTAGGCAAACCATGTCTCTCTCACCACTTCAATCATGATTTTTTCCTTCCCACTGCCTCCACATCTCTTTCAATTAATTTTTGTTTTGCAAGGCGAAAAAATGTAGATTTTACGTCATCTTACTTGTAAAGCCAGCTTAAACTTATCCTTATAAAAAAACCAGTTTAAACTTATCAAAACAATCTTACTCTTGTACAGACAAACCATGAAGGAAAAGCATAACATTAAGTAATTCCCTATGTAAAAAACCTCTTGACTCAACATTGAACCAGCATTGACTCTTAATTTACAAGAAAATGCATATGACAGTCATATCTTCAACATAGAAATCAAACACATAAAAAAACCACCATCCTGTTACCAACCTTCTCCTTTTGTCATGAGCAAAGCTATAAATGCATTCCAATATGATAAAGAATGAGAAAAATGATCCCTACCTCGCCACCAGCAGCAAGTACAGAACCCTCATTATTAAATGCCAATGCCAACTGCTGTCCAACATCTTCCAACTGGGTGAGCACTTTCTCCGACACTTTAACACCCAGTTGGTGGACTTCAGAGCTCTCAACTTCTTCCCACTCAAAGAATCTACACAAGGAAAGATCAGTGATAAATCAACAATCTAAAATCGCTGGCAACAATAAGATTAAATATAGACAGTATAGCTATTGAACGTAAATCCGAGAAGGTAGTTTAAAAGCCTAAGACTCAAACTTTACTGACCTGAGTCCAGAATGGGTTACACCTGCTAACTATAGCATACATACATCACTCCACTTGTAAGCTGAAGTAAGAAAACAATAAAAGCCTCAAGCTTTCAGAAACATCAAGGTATTCTTTGTATCTTCCCATTCCCATCCAAATGTTTCTTGGCCTTATGCGGTTAAGAAACCTGGTTTACTGGCATATCAGTTCCCTTCAGCCATAAGAACTCGAAGAACTTGGGTCCGATGTAGCCAGGAAAACTACCAATCACTTATTCTAACCTCTGTTTTCTGATTTTTTATGGATATACTTGTAGTCAGCCAGATGTGCGGAACATATTTTTCATAGCAGGCGCACAGTATCAAACATCACCATCTTCAGTCATCGATTTTATCAAAGTCATGACTCATTGAAAAATCAATTGAAACTTAGAGAAAAAGGAAGCTTTCGGTTGCCCTCTGAGTATAAAGTGCATCATGAGAATGGGCACCGGGTAAATGTTTACAGATTGAAAAGTTTTACCTTCAGTCCAGCTTTCCAAGCATTGCATTTCTATAAACTATTATGTCCTCCACTTTTTGGTTCTATAACTTCAATTCCTTACTCTCCTATCAATATTTCATTTGAAATTTTTAGTGGTTTGTTATTGGCAACAAGCTCTTTGAAGGGTCCTTTATGCTTAGCAATCAACTCTAATATCGATGACCCTCTTTTTCTTGCCGGGATAATAATGACTCAAGGAAATTAACAGAATCACTTTTAGATTCAGAGGAACCAAAATGAAGAAATGAGCTACTAATCATTAGTTAGACCATGGGAATCAGTTCTTCAACACAAAAAACACCTAGCACATCAACCAAAATATAAAATATGATAGGTACCATTTGCTCTAAGAAATACTGGAACCTCAAATTTGGCCATTATATATTGAGTTGATTGCGTTATTTCACTTCAATGGAAATGAATCACGTAAGAATTTCCACCAATTATTTTTTGAAAGATGCGAGAGAAAAGGGTGAAAAATAAAATAGACAAGTAAAAGAAAAACACCTGCAACAATTTGGTAATGCACAAATGATGCCATCTCCACCTGGGTGAATAGTCATTCTATAAGGCAAATCAGATCCAATTCCAAGCTTAGCCACCTATAAAAGAAGGCAATAAAAACATAAGCAACAATGTCACTTTACTTACGCTATTGATATTATCAAAGTAAATGCACTAATAAGTGTATGCTAATAATGCTTGCAAAGTCACATTTCATCTCAGCAAGTTTCTGCCTCCTGTAACATTAAAAAGTACAACAGGGAAAACAATATATTACAATAGTTTCAGAATTCTGATCTTATCAGAAAAAAGTTCTAGAATCAGTATACCAGCTTATCAATGAAGAATGAAAACTAATGTCTGTATAAAAAATGTATACTAAATTACCAAGTGTATCTTGTCAGCATTGAATCATTAGACTAAACATGAAGAGGTAACAAGCTACTACCCTAAAATAGAGTACTCAAAATCCACCTAATAGATTAAGATACACACTAGTATATAAATACTTTATTTTGTAAGACAAATAAAAACGCACTAATGCCATCTTTGTGAAATCAAATGGAACATATCTATGAAGATCCAATATATATCAACATAATTCAAAAGTTGACTTAAGCAATTATTGGATCATATACAGATTCTATAACAACTCTTACATCATACTACTAACAAAATTGCTTTTGTAATGACATAATTCTTATCAAGCATGAATCTCTACTGCGATAAAATTGCGTCAACACCATGATACAACTGCATAAGCTATGAGCTATCATAAATCTTTGATTATTGAAAATCGCAATTATAGAACATAGCTATTCTTTTTAAGCCTATACTTCCAATACAATAAAAACGTAACACCAAATATATATATATATATATATATATATATATATATAATTTTATATGATGATAATCTATGAATAAGATGCATATTTAGCAATGATCCAACAAACTCGAATGAATCTACATAAACTCTAACCAGAATTCGCAAATGAAATGAGAAATTTCTTTTTTATATTGAACCATGATTCAGTCTCCGAAATTCTAGTCTAAACAAAATCCAATTTCAAACACGCACAATGTGTATAGATGTATATGTACAAGCGTGTGTATATATATAATTACAGGTTGATCGGAGAGGGAATTGGAGGCGAAATCGACATGGGAGATAATGATGGCGTTGGGGATGCCGCTGCGGCCCTCGCCGCCACCGCCGGTAAAAACGACGTAGTTGTGGGAGGGGGTGAGCTGCGGTGGCGGTGAGGATTTGTCATCATTAGATCGATTTTGATCTTCATCTTTTAGGGATGCGAGCTTGGATCTGATTTGGTCATACGGAGCCCAGGCGACTCCATAAAATGGAACGCCGTATTTCTGCAGATTGGAGGGAGGTTTTGCGTTGTCCTTGCTCTGATTCCTCATTTGTGTGTACGCGCATCTGTTGAACGAGCTGCTCCTAGTAGTGGTGCTGCGTAGGAATAAAGTGTACTAGTAAGCTAGTTGCCGTGGAAAAAAAAAATCAATAGTGAAGAAGGGTCCGATTTCCCTTGCAAAGTAGTAAAAACTTGTGGTAACTAATTTTCTTTCAAGAGAACTTTGTGGTAATTTAATAATATTCCGTAAATCGGTATTATTTTATAAAAATTGATATTATTACGTGGTAATTGATATTTCAACACAGGTTTTTTTTTTTTTTTTACTACAGTGATTGTGTTATATTTCAAGGTAACCGATATCAATTCATGATAATTAGTATCTTTCTGTGATAAGCTTATTAAAAAAGAGATAATTTTCTACGATAAAAATTAAGGCTCTTTGTAATGAGAAAATCATTAGAAAAAATTGCACTTATCAATCTTAGCTTATAACGACTCAAGTTATAAATTTATTATTGAAATTGTCTTAAAAATTTAACAAAATAAAAAAATTTGATAACTTTTTTACATATGTATGATATATCATGAGAACATTTTTAAAAAAAAATGAGTATCAGAAATATTTTTACTATTAAAAAATTAAAATATAACAAGAGAGTGAAAAATTCATATTTTTTTAAACAACTCACAAACATTATTGGATGCCCTACAAATAGTTTTTACAATTTATTAAAACTCAATTTGTGCACATTCAACAACTTTGAAAACGAAAAATAAATATTAAGTCGATGATTATAATATTATAATTAATTAAAAATTTGAAACTTACGTCAAATTCGTAAGACCTACATGCAAGGAGTTTGAAATTCATGAACATATGGCTTATATGATGTGCATGTAAACCAAATCAGACATCAACCTAGTTGAGAGAACTAGTCAATAGGTTAGTGGCTCAACCAATGGGTTATGTGATTTAATCACATAAATTATTTAAATTGTATAATAATTTTGTTATCATTATAAAAAAAATAATTTTGGTAATATTGAATCTAACATTAACTTTTTTTATAAAAATAATACTTTATAAATATTTTTTAACTAAAAGTTTCAAATTAGGTGATCATTAAATTTGGAGTAATCCTTTTGAATTCAAATACAAAATTAAAATTTTGAGAATGTATGTGTTAATTACTGCAGTCTAGCAAGATAATAAAAAAAGTAATTATTATGTATCTTTATGTCAATAACAAAATAGTATAATAAAAAGTAACAAAGTGCAGACACTTGGATAACGATTTACAAAAATATTATATTTAATTAGTTAAAAAGTAAAAAAACCCTACTGGTTTGACCTTTGAGTCATTGATTCATTGAATGGACCGGCTAATCGATTTAATCAATCGGTTTTGATCCATTTAATTGCAAAAATGATTTAATAAAAAACTTGTAGCAGTCCAAAGTCCAAGTCACTCGTCCGATCAGATTAGAGAAAAGTGCTGTTCTCCCTCACTTTTTATTATTTTTTAAATATTTTTAATATTTTACTTTTCCTCCCTAATTTCTACCAATCAAAATTTAAGATTGGACAACTTTGAGGGGAGTATTGTCATCCACGCAACTCATCTTCGTACAATTTATATAGTCTATTTGGGAGTTTGGAGGGGAGGGGAGGGGAGTTTGGATGATAAAGAAAATAATGGAAGGGCACTCTCCCTTGTTTGGTTAGGAGGTGAATTGTTAAATTATTTATTGTGATATTATAAATATATTTTTATTTGTAAATTTTTATTTATTGAAAAAATGATAAAGTTGAAATTACACGTAACTATAAACTCCCTCCTCTCCCCCTTTTCAAATTGGGTTTTTTTTTTTATAAAAATTTTTACTTATCGGATTGAAAATTCATTTGGTAAGATAAAATTATAATTAGATAGGATTAAAAAAAATTAAATTTATATTATTTTAATTTTATGTTTGTTTTATAACATTTTTTAATTGAGATTAAAGTGAGATAACATATATAAAGATCAAAATACTCTTATATTTTGGTGGGATATATTAAATTTTTTCTGAACATTTTTTTCTTACCCACTTTTTTTTCCCTAATATTTCATAAATAAAACAACAAACAAAAAAATCTACCTATACAGATATAATCTATTGCTTTGAGAGGAAGGTTGGAGGGCACTTTACTACTACAAAAAATCTCGAGAATATTCTATTCTTCTTCTTCTTCTTCTTCTTTCTACGATGCCATCACCGCCACATCAGATTTGGAGCAGTATCCACGGGTCCCAGTTATTCATGGGAGAGCCAATAAGCAAGTCTTCGGCCATGATTAAACATGGCATGTCGAGTCACCATGATTAAAGCTGTGACTTCAAGGGTTCCTATCTATACTATGCAAACTTGTCGATTTTCTCAATCTATTTGTGATTCTTTAGATAAATTGTATCATGATTTTATCTAGAATGACACCCCTAAGATCGACATGTGCATTTGGTGAATTGGAACATAATTTGCGGTTCTAAATCAGCAGGTGGTCTTGGAGTTCCTAGGGCACGCAAGAATAATATCACCATGATGTCCAAATTAAGCTGGAAGGTGTTGCAAAATGATAATCCAGTCAGGTATACTGTTTTATAGGAAAAATATGTCAAGAATGCCAATTTCTTAGAGGCGACAAAGAAGAAGACTAGCTCCTTTATTTGGAGGAGTATTTTACGTGCCTTACCTTGTCTCATGAATGGGGTGAAGTGGAGACTGAGCGATGGATCAAGAGTCTCTCTGTGGGAGGATAACTGGTTCGACTCTAAGGCCCCTGTGGCGTCGGAAGGTGTCTTTGTAGTCCCCTTAGAGTTGTCATACAAGGTCAGTAATGTGATTGGTGATGATTGTAGCTGGCAACTCGAAACCCTTAATTCCTACATCCTAGAGGAATTAAAGAGACTAATCATTGCTACCCCGATTCTTTCAAGTGTTGAGGCCATTGACAGATTGATCTGGGGTGCCACTTCTAATGGAATCTTCACCACCAAAACTGCTTATGAGTCCCTCCCTTTTCATGACTACTGGACTTAAATATGGAAAGTGCAGTGCCTGCATAAGGTGAGATTTCTTGTTTGGTTGGCCAGTCATGATAATGTTGTGAGGTATAGAAGAGGCATTGTCTCTGACCCTATATGTACCAAGCGCCTACAAAGTCCTGAGACAGCGATTCATGTTTTGCGAGATTGTGATAAAGCAATGGACATTTGGAACACTCTCATCTCTCCTAATTTTATGCTTCCTCTTTTTTGGATTGGTTTAAAATTAATTTGTGGGATCCCAAAGTAAAGCAGCTCATGCCCGAGTGGAGTCAGGTCTTTGCAGCTTCTCTATAGACATTGTGGACTGTCCAAAATAAATATGACATAGCTAATGAATAGCATACCTCTTCTAGCACCCTATTCCAGATTGATCGTCTCACAAGAGTTTATGTCCAAGCTTTTCCCATTCTAGTCGGTGCTACCAAGAGAAAGGAGGAGAGCTACCATTGGACCAAGCCTAAAAAGGGATGGTTCAAGCTTAATACAGATGGCTCTGTTAAAGTTAGGAACCAGGTTGTGAGCTCAGGAGAATTGATTAGAGATTGGAAGGGTAAATGACGGGTGGGTTTCAGCCTTCATCTGGGTAATTCAACGATTCTAGAGGCTGAGCTACAGGTTCTTCGAGAATGTTTGCGTATTGCAGCTGAAGATAGTATCTTGTACCTCTTTGTTGAGTCGGATTCTGCAAATACGGTTGAGTTAATCTTGTATGCGAATACTCATTATCACCATTTGGGAAATATCATTGAGGATCGTAGGATCTTCATTAAGTCTTTCAAGCACTGCAGATTGGAGCATGTTTTCGGGGAGTGTAATTTCTGTGCTGATGTTATCGTTGATCTTGGTTCTCGACATAGGGAAAGATTGGTTATCTATAGCGATCCCCCTCATGCGCTTGATGTCCTGCTGCTAACTGATGCTATAGGAGTCTCCTTCCCAAGGCCTTAGGCCTGTTTGGCTTCCCTTTATCTCAAAAAATGATTCAATTTTAATTTTGTTTGTTTCGTAACATTTTTGAATTAAAATTAAAATGAAATAATATGTATAAAGATCAAAATAACTTTATATTTGGGTGGGGTTAAATTTTTTCAGAACATTTTTTTTTCTCCCCACCTTTTTTTTCTTCCATAATATCCTTTCGTATATAAAATAACAAACAAGAATATCTACGTATACCAATTTAATCTATTGCTTTGGGAGGAAAGCTGGAGGGCACTTTACTACTAAACAAAAATAAATCTCAAGAATATTCTATTTTTCTTTTTCTTCTTCTTTTTGGTCTACGATGACATCATTACCACATCATATCTGCATAAATCAAGCCACCTCCATGCCAGAACTTGTACAAATCCTTCCACGACGCAACCACCTCCATATCTAAATCTATTTGTTTGTCGAGATAATAAAAAAATATATATATTATTATCATCAAACATTTTTACATTTTGTTATGTGTTTTAATGTCTTTCCTATATTTTAAAAACGATCAATATAATCCTTACATTTTAAGTATGTATTTAACAAACCCTTTTAGTGATAATTCCGACGAAATTGATACCAATGCATAAAAAAATTTTGACCAAAGTTGATATAAATGCACAAAAATTTTTTGTCCAAACTTGTTTCCTTGTTTAATAGTCAAGATTTTTGTGTGCACATATATTAATTTTGCTGGAATTATCACTAGAAGGGTTTATTGGACACATATCTAAAATAAAAGGGGTAAATTGATCATTTTTAAATGCAAGGGGGGCGTTAAAACACATAGCAAAATGTATGGGTGTTTGGTGATAATAATCCAAAAAGAAATAAGAAAACCAAAACAGAGATTGATTTTTTAAGCTGACAAATCTATTTGTTTGCCGAGAATATTAACTTTTCTAATCAAAATAGAGTAAAACCAGATATTTTTATTTTTCTAATCAAAACAGAGTAGTCCCAAATCTTTATTTTTTTTCTTCCTCTATTTCTTTCATATCAAACGTCTTAGACAACAAGTATTATGTCTTATGTAGTAACTCAAAATCATTGCTAGCAAGCAAAACATCATTTACATAAAGAATCAAGTAAATAAATTTACTCTCATTGACCTTTTAGGTGTATGCACTGATCTACCATATTCTCCTTAAAACCAATGAAAGTCACCACCTCGATTTCTCTTTTATCAAGTAAAGATATCCATACTAAAAAAAATCATCAATGAAGGTAATGAAATAACTTTTTCTACATAGAGTAGGGGACACAGGTCTACTAATATCAGTGTGCACTATTTCTATAAGATAAAAAATACGAGTTGAGCCATTTTCTTAGTTTTGGTTAACTTTCCCATAATATAATCAACATCGGTCTCTATATCCCCAAAATCAAGAGTGGGTAAAATATTATCCTTAATAAGCTTTTCAACTCTCTCTAGAAATGTGACATTGACGCCTATGCCATAAAGCAGATTCTACATCCTCTTTCCATCTCCTATAATTCAAATCAATCAGGATTTCAATGGTTGTTTTGTTATTATTTAAAAAAAAAGACCGATTCAAGAAAAGAATGCAACACATTAGTATAAGGGTAGTAACCAACATAATCCAAAATAGAGAATCTAAGAGTATAGTTATAAACTTTCATTTGGGCAAAGAATGCAATATACACTTATAAACTTTACACATTGAACATATGAAGACAATGTCTCAGTTTTCGAAAGAATTATCTCATTCGGGTAGACAAACCTTCTAAACTGACCTATCATCTTCCTATAGTGTTCCATATATTTCCACAAATTACAGCACATAACTACCCCCTTTAGGTAGGTAACTGCATGGTGCAATTGAAATTATTCCACAACATGTTTTAGTGAAATCCCATAAGTATCAATGATTGTGCCACTTTGACAGCAAACACTCACATTAACCCATGGAATTTCCCAAAACTTGAATAAATAGTAATCATCCCACAACATGTTTTGGTAAAATCCCACAAGTATCAATGAGTTTGCCACTTTGACAGCAAAAATCCATATTAACCCATGAAATTTCCTAAAACTGGGATAAACAGTAATGCCCTTTACAGCCACAGACGCGTGCAAAACGAGAAGCTTACATGTGACCATACAACAAGAGCTATTCTAAACAACATGTACCTTTATGAGTCACCAAACAATCAACAAATGCATCCTTACTACAGGTCTTGAACACAACATATATATAAGGGTAAATTACAGTTTAATACTTGAGGTATTTGAAATGACTGTTTAATACCTGTTAAAAAGTTCACCTCACATAACTCGTTAAATCCTAATAAAGCATGAGGAATGTCGAAGTTGCCCCTTCTTAAATTATTTGACCTAACCCATGTGACATATTCACACTATTTTCACTCTTTCTCTTCTCCATTCGATACTCAGATAATTGAAAAACCCCAATTTGAAACCCTAACCTAAAATCCTCAAATTTCTTAATCGTAATTATTGGTTGTAGAAGTCGAAATCATCAAGAGTTTTATGTACGAAATTTGATTTATCAAATCATTGCAAGAATCTAGAATCGTTACCAAGTTCATCGCACTAGTGAGTTGTGTTGAAATTTTTTTCTTTTCTTTTGATGTTAGTCAAATATGGTTATGATTTCAAAAAACCAATTCCATTAGTCAATTTGGTGGTGATTTCGAAAACTATAACCTTGATTTTACTCCAGTTCTTGTATTTTGAGCATGAATTGTATTAACTTGTTATGTCTTTATTTGCTTTTACAGGTTACAATGTAAGAATAATTTAAGTTGTTCTTTTACATTGGGGATGAAATAGACCCTAGTTGTGAACTTTTTATGGATTCGAGACACTACTGCTACCTTGATTTGCTAGAAGACATCTTCAGTAATTTGAATTTGAAGTCATCAGTTCTGAAAATCACATCAGGTATTAGTAGAATTATAGAATTTGATGATGATATGCATACTATGTTCAGGTATTATAGAGCCATTGGTTTATCCTCCTTTTAAATAAAGGAAGTAACAGAATTAGATTCTATTGCAGTTGTAGGTCAAACAAATATTTGGGGTATGAAACCTGATGTACCAATCTATATAGATGATTCTGAAAATGAAAACAGTGAAAATATAGATGTTGAAAACGATCTGAATGATGGTGAAAGTAGTAACAGAGTAGAGGTTGAAACTAATTTCAATGATGCATAAATTGTTAAGAATAATAATGTAAATGTTGGGGTTAAAACTAATGTGAATACAGGTGAAGCTGTTGACAATAATAATGTAAATGCAGGGGTTCAAAATAGTATGTAAATATTAATGATGATAGTGGTGGGACAACTGGTGGTGTAGAAACTGAATGGTTTGATGATGATGACTTTTTAGGGCCTATGAGAGTGTAAAATCTGCTAGAATAGAAGTGAGTGAGGTTATGGGGACTATAGATGAAGGTGTGGAGACTATAGGTGAGGGTGTGGGGAATACTGGTGGTGTTGAGAATATGTGGGAACAATGCTAGTGGTGTAGATATTGATGAAAATGAAGATGTTGATGGTGGGGGCAACATTGGTGGTGTAGACATTGATGAAAATGAAGATGTTGAAGTTCGGGGGACTATTAATGGAGTAAGTAATAATGAAAATGAAGAAACTGATGAAAAAGATGATGAGGATGACTATGAGGTTGATTCAGAAGAAGAAAATAATGTTTTTTTATAGCATCTAATGAAGAGTGGATGGAGGGTATGGATTATGCTTCTAATGAAGATGAAGATCGAGAAAAAGATGTTAATAGTAAGGCACCTTAAGATCTTGAGCTTGATGATCCTGGCTCAGATGAGTCAGGTGATGTCTATAGTGGTGACGAGCTAGAAGACATAGGTAAAACTGAAAAACTAAAGATTTTGGGTTGTGTAGGAGATTGGGTGCAAAACTGTTTAAGCTTAGAGAGGATTGAAAAATTGAATTTGAGATTGGACATGCATTTACAAATGTTGTCCACTTCAGGGAGGTGTTAGCTAATTATGGGGTTTAAGGTGAGTACAACTTTAAGAAACTCTTCAACAATGCAAGGAAAATGTGTGTAGAATGCAAGGGTGAAAACTATGCTTAGAGAATTCATGCATCCGTGACTCCGGATGGAATGACGTTTATAGTGAAGACTTTAGAAAATCACCACAGTTGTATGAGAGTTTCCAAGAATCAGAATGTGAGGGCACCATAGATAGCCAGGAATTTGTCTTCACAACTTAAAGCTGATCCAATTATGAACTATGACCTCATGAAAAATCCTTTGACAGAGAGATATGAGGTTGATGCAAAGCAGATACAACTATATAGGTCTAGAAATGAGGTTGATGAACAAGTTGAAGGGTCCCATGCTTCCTCATTTCGCAAATTGAGGAAGTATGGTGATTTACTGGTTGAGAAGAACTCTAGGACAATGATTAGGATAAAACTTCATGAGAGAACAAATATGATTGTTCCTGGAATGTTCAAAAGGATCTTTGTATGCTACAATGCATTAAAGATGGGTTTTATGAAGGGTTATAGACCATTCCTTGGTCTATATGGGTGTTTTTTGAAAGGTCCTTATGGAGGCATTCTACTTTTTGCCACTGCACTAGATGCTAACATTGGTCTGTTTCCAATTGTATTCGTAGTAGTTAAAATAGAAAGCAAGGATAGTTAGAGATAGTTTTGTGAACATTTAGTTGAGTGCATTGGTCAAGGAAGCAAAGAGTGACCTTTAACAATAATGTCAGACAAGCAAAAGGTATGTAAATATAAATGTCATTCTTATGAATTAAATGAAATACTTATGTGAATCTGATAGACTTAACTGTGAATTTAACATTAATATCCTACATATTCTTCCACGTGCTTTATTTTGGAAGGACTTGAGCATGTTGTTGCTGAGTTCTTTTCATATTCACACCATAGAAGTTATGCCAAAAATGTATATGCCAATTTCATATTAGATTATCCAGGCTTACAGTTGAGGCAAGATTTCTAGTGGGCAACTAAAACATATCAGCTTGACAATTGGCAAAAAGTAGTGGATTCACTAAAGGGCCATTCTGAAGCTACTTGGACTTGGTTAATGCAGAAATAAGTCAGTTGGGCAAGATCCAGATTTGACATAACATCCAAGAGTCATCATATTATAAACAATCATGTTGAATCATTGAACACTTGGGTGACTAAGTTAAGGAACAAACAAATTCAAACAATGTTGGAGATGGTCAGGCTGAAGTTAATATTAAGGCTTCATAAGAGGTATGTCATTGGTTGTACATGGAAGGGTAAGGTCACACCTATAGTAAAAGATAAATTGAACAAAATACTACATATAGCAAGGTGGTGTGGTCTGATACCTACTTGAGAGATGAATACCAAGTTAATGAAGATGGGGTCATGTATGCAGTGAATTTTGACAATAGAACTTGCAGTTGTAACTATTGGAGTATAAATGGGATTCCTTGCAAGCATGTAGTTAGGTGTATTACATATAAGAGGGCAGATTTAGAGAACTTATGTGAGGAGTACTTTCATATCAAAAAGTGTCTTGAAGCATACTCAGAAATCATACATCCATTGCCTGGTGTATTTGATTTCAATGTAATTATTTTGTTTATTTTTTAATGTGGTATGGGTATGGTCTGAATGTGGTGGTTGTGTTCTTTGAATGTATTATATAAGACTAACCTATTATTGGTTGTGTAGTTTTTTATCAGAACCAAAGAATCTCAAGCTACAAGTGGAGCAACAAGCCACAACTCCACTGTCAACAATAATGGAACTCAGCAGAGTAGGAACAACTAGTTTTTTCTTAGTAGGAGCATTAGCAGAGAAGGAACCCTATTGATAATATGCTATTTTTTGGGATATGTAGTTTTTTTAGGGTTTCATACCCTATTGATGATATGTAATTTTTTTAGGGTTTCATATCCTGTTGATGTTGTGTAATTTTTTTTAGGGTTTTATACTCTGTTAATGATATGTAATCTTTTTAGGGTTTCATACATTGTTGATGGTTGAATGTATATGCACAGGATAATGTATGTGTGCATACAAGATATTTTATGTGCTTTTTTGAGATATCCATATTTAAACAGTGGGCGATTTGTATATGCACAATATAATCTACTAAACTTATTTAATCAACTTTGTTGTGCATACTTCCAGTAGTCTGTTGTGTTGTGTGCTTTTTAGGCCACTTTTTTTATTTGCTTTTTCTTGTCTCGAGATAGTGCACCATGACCATGAAATGAATTCAACTTACTTTCAAAATGCTCATTTATTACTTTAACCAGAAAATTACAAGAGAATTCAGTAGAATAATAACAATACATAGTTTTCACCTCTTCAGCGACAACTCAAACACTTGAACAAACACAACAACATTACAAACAAGAGTAGCAACTAGTAGTATTTTATTTGCTCCAACAATATCTTCTAAAGCAATCAATCTTCCATATAATCTTCTGAAATCTTCCCTCGGATTTTGAATTTCTCTTTGTAAATCTGAGCTGGATGAATGTATAGCAGCAACTAAATTGTTTGAAGTCAATGCATGAAGAGATAGATTTGTGGTTAAACAACAACCCAAAAATCCACTGCTCTTGTCGTCATAGCAATAGTAAAGCTTGTTCTTATTTTTGTCAAATTCAGAAATCCTCACTAAGGCTTTCCAACCACATTTACCCATTTATTCAAGAATTTTAAATCAACAACACTGTCATTGTAGCTTGAGGAAGACATTCTCTACCTTTACAATATTAGCAGCACATAAATGATCAAATAAATCTAATTTGTAACTAAATGCTACACTAAAACACACAATAAACAACACTAAAACCCGAAATTTCGTTAGATCGAAATTGAAAATTAGTTTGAATTTCCTTAAATCTAATAAATTACATCAAACAAATTTGTGTTGAAACCCAAAAATTATATTTTGAAACTCATGCAAACAAAAACCAAAAACTAAATGGAAAAGGAAAAGGGATGAGAAATAGAGATGATGAAACATACTTGAGTTTGGGAACCTAAAATCGCACGACAAAGAGTGACAGGGATGAAAGGCTGATGATGAAGAGTGGTTTTGCAGCGTGGGAAAAAAGAATGTCATTAAACAAAGATGTTGGGAAGAAATGAAAGGATTTGGGAAGAAATGAGAGAGAGAGAGAGAGAGAGAGAGAGAGAGAGAGAGAGAGAGAGAGGGGTTATGCTTTGTTGACTGAAGCTTTGGGGAAGAAGAGTGGAGTTGTACAACTTTTACTAAGTTCATATGAGAGTATTAAGGGGTTTTTAAAAGTTTTAATGATGTGGCCTGACATTTCATCAAAATTTTAACATTTGACTAACAAGGTCAGTAACAGATTTATGTTTCTATAATATTGCTAACAAACCTCATATATTAAACAATAATTTTAAATACCTTAGGTATGTTTCTGTAGTTACCTCCTAACCTCAGATATGAAACTGTAATTTACCTTTTAAATAATTGGATCAATTATTTCTCACAACATGCATATTTTTTTTTACATTTTCTTTCAACATGAGAGTACAATAAATATGACAATTAATTTTGGAGAGTACCTAATGTTAACAACATCTCAACACATCAAAATAATTTACTATAAAATAAAATTTTAGAATATATGCATAAATTTCGAGAAATAATCAATTAATCACATATTTTTATAAATAAATATTTATTGAGCCCAAAAAATTCCAAAAAATTATGACAATTATTATAAAATAATAATTTATGCGACACAAAAATGAAGGACAAAATTAGTGGCTCAAGTACTAGGCTCGTGCATAGGCTTCTTCAACACTCGCGTTGTTCACCATCTCCCTCTAGCAGGGTCTGTCTGACCCGGATCAGACCCAATTGTAGAAAAACAGGTCTAGATTCGGGTATTAATGGTTTTTAGACTATTTGATCAATCAAAATCATATTTTAAGCCTAAAAAACTAATGTCAAATTCACGATGGCAATCAAGACAATAAACATGATTATATCAAATAATCTTACATTCAATAAATTTCATCAGATGATAAATTTATCAAGGTAGGTAGCTCAAAATTTTCATGAACTACATCAAAATTTTCTATAATTGGTCGTGCTTCTCATATTAATCCTTATTATCATCTCATGTGACACATAACTTTGAATATGATCAAATAAAATATAGTAAAAGTATCGAGTAACGATCATTTTGATCGATATGTGTCTAATGATAAAGGACATTTTCATGCAACACACTAGAAAATAATGTCACGAGAATTCTATAAAATTTTATGGCGATTGATGCTAATATCACTTTAAATTAGCTAAAAGTAATCACATAGATAATTTCATGTTATACGTTACAATTAGTGCTCATTTGGGTTTTTTTTAATATATTTTCTATACACTCCCATGAAAGTAGACTTAATTTTATTATTTGACATAGTCAAATTTTCAATAGTAACACTATTGTTATCAACAACAATGAAAACTGTTCAAGACAATCAAAAGGCAACATATTAATAAGAAATGTAATTATAACAACCAGATTTCTGACGCATCATTACGTACTCCCCTTTAGGTAGAGTGTGCAATATGCAAGTAGAATCTCTTACAAGAAACCAACACATTAATGTAGCTTAGTTTTTGAAACGTCTAACATTTTTTTGGGTAGAAAGACAATCTAAGTTGAAATAAATTTCATCAAATGTTTCATGTCAACCTCTGAACTAAAACACACAATTACTTCTTTTAGACAAGTGATTGAATGCAATAACCTAAATAAATGTCTCGTAACAACAGCATGAAATAACCCCATAAATATCAGTGAATCACTTTGGCGGTAACCATCCACATCAACTGATGAAACTATTTTAAACCGAGGCTGATAAAATATATTACCTAACTGTTGACCCTCGCCCATATTTTAATGATGGCAAAACACAACTGTTATTTAACTAACAAGTTTAAACTAAGTTGTATTAAGGATCAAACACATTCAACCAAGGAACAAAATGCAAGAACTCAAACCAAATCAAGTTTCAAGTGAAGACTGAAGATCTAGTATAGATCTTAAGGTTTAGAACCAATGTAAGTCTCACTCATACATTGTATTAGCTTGTTCAATGGCTCGAACACAAAAAGTTTTTCTAAAACCATTATTTTTAAATGTTTTAAATGAAAAACAGAAGAAAAACTGGGCTGGAAGACAACCCAGTCGACTGGGTACATATACCAGTTGACTGGTATATGGGACAGAAGGTACCCAGTCGCCTGGATGAATCAACCCAGTCGACTGGTACTTTGACAGTAAGTTCCTAGTCGACTGGATGAATCAACCTAGTCGACTGGTAAAATGGACAGAAAGTCCCCAGTCGACTGGATGATATATACCAGTCGACTGGATACCCAGAAGGTCTGAAAACGTGATTTTTTCAAGAGAACCCAGTCGACTGGTATCTCGACCCAATCGACTGATAGTTCAAAAATATGACCGTTAGACTCCAAATTTGAACGTTTTAAAGTAAATCTTTTTCAAATTAAAGTCCTAAACGGCCATATTAATTGATTGCTATATAAACCCATTTAGTTAAGCATTCAATAATAAGTTGCATATATTCAAAAAGAGTTGATCTCACATAATCAAGGTTTTATACTCTTGAAACACAAAAAGCTTTTAAATAATCTTATTGAGCTATTTCTTCAAGCTTTACTTTGAAAGAGAGAAATTTCTGTTGTAACAAGCTTTCATTTGCTGTCTCTCTACCTTTTAGTTTACATCATCTTTGTAAAGGGATTACTTCCGAGAGGAAGGGGAAACTTCCGAAAGGAAGGGGATTGTTCGGTTTAAGCAATTCCTGTAATTTACTTGTGTACGGTTTGTGAAACACCCGACTAAGTTGTGCGACTAAGTTTTCTTAGTGGATTACTTCAAGGAGTTCCTTGAAGAGAGTAGACGTAGGGTCGGAACGAATCCGATATTGCCGAACCACTATAAACTGTGTTGCATCCTCTTTCCTTAAACTCTTTATTTACAGCTCATTACTTGTATTAATTATTTGCTGCTTATCAGTTTTTATAAACTTATATTAATTCCGCAAAAAGGTTTTAAAAACCCAATTCACCCCCCTCTTGGGTTGAAACCTCGAGCTACACTAGCATATATATGTACTAAAACAACATGTATGCATTTGATCGTCTCAATATGAAATAGTAAACCACATGTGCCTCTTTGGATCAAAATTTGAACATAGGTTGCACAAGCAAAACAAGTCTTGAACTAAAATTAATAAAATAATCATATAAATTATTCATATACAAAAGTAAACACAATTAAGATATCAAAACGCACAATTAAATGTTTTACGAAAGTATCATAAATCATATACGTGAACATTACAGAGAAATTTCACATATTAATTTAACAGTAATAATTACAATCATTATAAGTTGTTTCCCTTAAAAATATAGCAACAAGGATAGCTCAATGGCTAAAATTCTAGTCATTTGAACCATAGGTCCAAAGTTCAATTATAGTGGCAATCCCACATTTTTTTGTTAAGTAAAAATATAAGGAAAGAAACGATCCAAAGACATCTGTACATTCCATGATTTTTAACCATCTGGAACTTTGATCAGAAAATATACTCCAAAATAGAAGACCAATTTCTACGAAGTCACCCTTAAAAACATGAAATATGTTAACAATCAGTAAGCACCCTTCATTAATGTAACTCGATGTACCCACCATTAGATTAGACCTGTACGGTTGGGATTTTTAAACGTGTACGGTTGAGATTTTTAGAGTTGTATGGCTGAGATTTATTTTAGCAGGGGGGCTTCTTGTACAAGCACCCATTTGTGTGGCTGTTGTGTCTATTTCTATACAAAGAAATTTTCAAAAGCACGTATTAAATATCATCTTGAAATTGTCTACAATGTTCTATTCAAAACTCATCTAGTTCTAACTTATCAAATAACATGTATTAAATATCATCTATTTTTGTGTGGTAAGTTTTCATTATCAAGTCCAATACCACTGTTTTAAGCTCAATGATCAAAATTTTTTAATGTAATTTCAATTTTCTTGATGTAAAGTATTTAAAAAACCAGGACAGTCTAACATCCAATCACAGAACTTTCCATAATAAATGGAAGCATCATGTTCAATTGTCTTATTAGCATTAAAAATAGTTGTATTAAGAAACCTATTTTACATAACCTATTTTACAAATGAAAACCAAATTAATTTGCCATAGGAAACTCAATTTTGAATCATATTATATATAAATTAAACTGATTGTTTTACTAATTGTGCTATGTACCTTGCTTCTTGCCATGAAATTAACAGTGATTTAACACTAATGCATTGAAACTACAAGTGAGCATGATTCGGTTTGGGTCGGGTTAGCCTAAAAATTCAACTCACCCCATTTTATATCAGGTTGGAAAAATTTCAACTCAACTCAACCCAACCCATGAACTCATCCAACATCAACTCAACCCAACCCATTCTAATCGATTTTGGTCGGTTTGGGTCATCAGGTTGATATATTTTTTCTACTAAAAAATTAAATCATACATATTACATAACAAAAAAAAATATTATACTAAATCCAAAACCAAATCCATACATATTGCAAGTAAAAGCTGTGTGCATCATCTTTATATAAACTAATTTTCAATATTTTTGTTAACATCTTGGAAATTGTTATGAAAACAAGCATTAACAGATATTCTTTCCAACATACAACACTGTTAACAAAAAGAATTGAAAAGAATTATGTATTATTGATTTTTTGAATACAATTCAACAGTCAAATATGTAGACTTATGAATATCAAACCTAATAGGACTAAGAGACAAAACTAGATAAGATAGATATAAAATAGATAAGATTTAGGAAACCTACTATGACACATAATAGGAAACCTAATTAGGACTCTTAACAACCTAATTATGACTCTCAAAATAAATTTAAGTAAGACTCTCAACATAAACCTTATTAGTACTCTCAACACTCCCCCTCAAGCTGGTGAATATGCATCCTTCATTCCTAGCTTACATATAAGTCCAGATCTACCATAGATTCTTAAGCGCATTTGCGTACTTAGTGATAGTTTTGCTGCCTTGTTTCATTTCAGCGGTCTTGACTTTGATCTCGTACACTTGAGCCGCATCACGAGCTTTTGAATACGTCTGTCAAACAACATCCCAAATTTCCTTCGCAGTGGATAGGAACATGCAGGTGTCATTGTTTTCAGGAGTCATGGAATTCCATAACCAAGACATAATCATGGAATCTGCTTCATCCCACGCTGCAAATTTGGGATCTCCATCTTTCGGTCCTGTGCCCAGAAAATGACTTATTTTTCCCTTTCCCTTTCCCTTCAAATATGTACGCTGCTTGAATGGTGTTTTCAGCCACGGTGGGTTAATGATGGAGAAGAAGGCAAGTTTAGAGGGAAGAAAAAATTGGCGATAAAGGCCAGAATATAATTGGCTATGAAGGCCAAAGAAGGCAAGATTAGAGGGAAGAAAAATTGGCGATAAAGGCCAGAGGTATAGTTGGCTATGAAGGCCAAAACAAATGAAGCGATGAAGGCTTTGGAATTTCTAGTAACCAAACAAGGCAGATTTCTCTTTAACAAAGTAACCAAACATATTATAACCATGTAACCAAATAGATTATAACCATGTACCCAAACAGATGAAATCCAAGTAACCAAACAAGGCAGATTTATATTTATTCAAGAAACCAAACAGGGTCGTTCTCTCTTTATCCAAGTAACCAAACATGGTAGATCTGGATCTGGGAACAGATCGATCAGTCAGATATGTTGCAAATAAATGGATGGTCAGATGTGGCTGGATTGGGTGCTGGAGCCAGAGGTTTTGTCGTCAAAGCAAGGCGACCCTGGTGATGGTGTCCGATGATGACGTGGCGCCAGAATTATCTACCGGAGAAGGAATCGCGCCGGAATGTTATGTTTTGCAGGTGTCGCGTTGCTGTTGCAGGGTGTTGAAGATGAAGATGATGGCCAGGGAAGAAGGCCATAAAATAGGTTGCAGGTGGTGAGGATGATGACGATTGTTGTACAACTTCGGCTGTTGATAATGACGATTATTGTACGGCGTTGGCTGTTGCAGGTTTCTTTTCTCTTCTTAAAAAAAATTTATGTAGCATCCCAGGGAACAAATTGCTCTGATACCATGTTAACAAAAAGAATTGAAAAGAATTACGTATTATTGATTTTTTGAATACAATCCAACAGTCATATATGTAGACTTATGAATATCAAACCTAATAGGACTAAGAGATAAAACTATATAAGATATTATGGTAGTGATATTTTTTTTTTCATATTTCTATCCTTACTCCTCTTAAGTGCTTCTTAACAAATATATATAACTAATTTCTCTTAAGAGAAAGGTAAGGATAAAATATTTATTTTTTGGCTCATAAAGGTAAGTAAATGAGCTATTGAAAGAAACAAGGCTCAATTTTTTTCAAGAAAAAGGCTCAAACAGGTGACTAGTGATAAATATAACAAGGGTAAGGTTGAAGGGCTCAAACGATCCAAAAATGGCCTATATCATATCCTAAGTGTGCATTCTAGGATTTCGCCTCAAGCATTTATCAAATAAGTTCTAGAGCTTGTCGAGACCGTAAACATATTCACAAAACAGTCGCACATAAAACGTCTCCAAATGCTTTAGACTAATCATGCAATCTTATCGCAAACCAGAATCTCAAACCAAATGAAGATCGACATTTAGAATCATTCTCAAACCGAAGCAAGATTTAACTTCTTCTAAACGCTATATACTATCTCAATTAAACTCATATCATTGACATGTAAATTAACTCCAAAGCTAGGGGTAGCAATTCGGGTTGACGGGTCATGTTCGTGTCATGTCGAAGTTGGGTGTAACACTAAATGGGTCGACATGAACACGACATGATTAATAATCGTGTCACTGAAACCCAACACGAACACGACACGATTATTAAACGGGTAACACGACACGACACGACACACTTAACCCGTTTAATAAACAGGTCGTATTAGACCATACACAACACAACACACTTAACCCGTTTAATAAACGAGTCGTGTTAGACCCGACACGACAACACAACACACTTAATTTTTCATAATCCGACACGACACGACCCGACAACACGACACGAATTTGTTATTGTTATAAAATTATTATTTATTTTAATTATTAACTGTTAGATCAAGTCAACAGCAATTGCTCTTGCCATGAATAGTAACCAGCAATTGCTTTCAAATTTTCAGTGGTTGTCTCTCTCTGTGGTTGGAAATTAGCACATGTTTATTGTGCTGAATTGAAAACAGGTGTTGTTTTCAAATTTAAACTTATTTATTAATGCGACGAGAGCGACTAATGGAAGCCCAAAAACAAGATCTTGAAATATCTACCAAAAGCAACCTCTGCAATCAGTTTTCAAAATCTTTCATTCAGCCTAGGAAAAGATCATCACCAGAAACCCCGATATGGTGTTTGACCTTCACAGAGAGTCATCTTCATCGCTAGCGCCGGTGATATTGCCTGCTGGGAGAAAGAAAGTTGAACTGATGGTGAGGTGGGGAGAAAAAAAAACGAGAGAAATGAAGTGGAAGAGAGGGGAGAGAACTTACACTAACTAGTGGTGCAAGGCTGAGGTGAGGCTGTGACCGTGAGTGATTGAGCTTTGAGAGAGGCAGGGAGTTAGGATTCGTTTAAGTGTTAAGTTACTGAAGTCTAGAGTGAAGAGTGAAGAGTGAAAAATGAAGTGAGGCAGGGAGTGTTAATGAATTTAGGGTTTATTTATATATATAGTAAGTTTTTTTTTTTAATTTAATATATGAATTTTTTAAATGGGTCATAAACAGGTCATGGGTTATAATCGTGTCAGCACGACCCATCAAACTGCGACCCATTAATCGTGTCATTTTGGGTTGGCGGGTTAACCCGCGACACGACACGATTATTCCGTGTCATAAACATGTCGACACGAACCCGATTATACTCAACACTAACACGCTTTATTTCGTGTTGTGTCGTGTCGGGTTCACGTGTCGTGTCCAAAATTGCCACCCCTATCCAAAGCTAACACAAAACAAATATATAATATATATATATATATAAAATATATATATATATTTAATATATCCTAACAAACGAATTAAAACTACAAAGGGAAAGTGACACCAAGCAATTCAATGGTATGGAAAAAGAAATGTGTTTCCTCCACCCCCAACTTAAGATAAGTATTGTCCTCAATGTGAACGCAAAAGTAAAGGAAACTCCCTTTTTAACCATAAGTGCGAGGAAACCAAAAATTGTGCACGACCATTTGAACTCCATACCGTTCCTCTTTTTGAAATTTCGATCTCTAACATAGAACAAAATAAACAAAAAGAAGGAAACTACGGTGTAATATTAAGATTCGCACCGAATTTTAGGTTAGCACATCAAAACTAAATAAATAACTAAAAATGAAAAATAAAGTTCGAAAAATAAAGATAACAAAAAGTTAATCAAATATAAAAGTTAATACAGTCATCCGATAATAAAATAAAATAACATAAAACGAAGCAAACAAAAGACAACCCAAAAGCTAATCCTCCATGTCATCGTCCTCTTTTTCCTCTTCTTCATCCTCCTCAGGAGCTGGATCAAAAGATGAACCCAGATAGGGTGGCAAGGTGGTAAAATGATCCATGTCACAACCAGTGGCGGAGGCAAGGTGTTGGTACATCTGACCAAAAGAAGAGTAAACCCCCGCTTGATAGTCTGTTTGCATGCCCAAAAATCGTTCTTGACGATCAAACCTATCCTATAAGAATTTATGATGCTCATCAAATCGAATCTCTAGACACTCAAGCCGCTCTGCAACAGTCAGAGACCTAGGAGGTGGAGGGGGGCAGCAACTGCTGCTCCCTCTCCCGGAGCTTGCGACCTTGATGCCATGATCACGTTGAGCATTCCATCATCGATAGGTTTCTTTGGGTGTTGTGCTTCCTCATCACTACTGTACTGGACGCCGACTCAGATGCATAATTAGGTAATTAAATAGGGGAAGTATAGACCGAGCTTTTATCTCATAGTATGGATGATAGAATTAAACATTATTTGACCCACATCAAAATGGCATATATAAGAACAAACCCTTTCAACAGTAACATCGCTATAATGCGTAGTGGGCATCATCTTCTGACACACAAAGTATTGCCAAGCCTGAGCATTCATAGTCAAAGAAGTGCCGGGAAAGATATTAGGATTACCACCTGACATCTTCCAAGTTGTGCTCGGAATACAGAGTGTGTTACAAACTGCATCATAGTCAACATTTGACAAATAAGTAGAATATTCGTTGTTCTCTATGTCGGGAAATCCATAAAATCTATTAATAGATGCACTGTCAAAAGAAACTGTTTTTCTTCTAACCATCACTTTGCCATTTCTATGCTCTTCCGCATTGACATAAAACTCTCTAACCACATTAATAAGGGAATTAGGTGGTTGTCTCCCAAATCCACCCCCCATAATCATCCTAAACAAAGTTGGGTTTCCCCTCTCTGTGATAGTGAAACCTCTTTCAGGAATAGGTCTCCTAGCATGCATCAAACTAACATACCTCTCATTGGCATTGTAACTCACAAATTTACTCTTATCATACTCTTGAGGTTGTTTCCCCCTTTGTCTCTTAGTTTTAGGTGTCATTTGAACTAATTTCTAAGACAAGAGAACTAAATCAAATGCAACACTCAAATATCACAAGTCCACAACAAAGAGAAAGAAATTGATCTTACTTGATGCCTAAAGTTGGAGAGAAGACCCACAAACTTGAAATCCTCTTGAAAACCCAAAATCCTCTTAGAACCAAGCTTTTTGGAGAAATTTGCAGCAAAATTTGCAATATAAATGAGAAAAAGGAGATAGGTAAGGGTGGAATTGGAAAGAGGATGAGAGAGAGTAGAAGAAAGCTGTTTCTTTTCAAAGGAAAATGAAGAAGAGGTAAGAAAAATGGCCTTTAAAAGTCATTGTCATGGGCATGCGCCGCGGCGCACACTTACTCGCGTCGCGGCTTAGTTACCTAATCCCCAAATCCTTCTTTGCTATGCGCCGCAACGCGAGACGGGCTGGGGTACGACACACTAGGCTAAAAGTTTGTGTAGCTATTGTGGGCTGAGGCGCGCTGGGCTGGGCCTAGGCGTGAACTAGAAAGAACATTTTTGTGGACTTGGCTATGCAAATAAAAAAGGGTATATATATATATATGTAAATTAAAATTACTAACAATTAACCTAAGACTACAAATTAAATTAAATCAAAATGAAAATTAAACTTAAAACTAAAATAAACTCAACTAAAAACAAAAATTAGAAAATCAACAAAGACTTAACAAAATTAAAACTAATGTACAATAGAACGAAAGTACCCAATTAAGAATCATAAACCGGGGCCACCAAAGAGATCTCTTCGGGGCTATCTTTAACACGTTCATGTTCCAAGTAGAGCTTCAACCTTTAGCCATTAACTCGAAATGCACGACTGTCAGAAGGATCTTCAACCTTAATTACTCCATTGGGAAAAACACTCTTCACAACATAAGGTTCCTTCCATCGTGATCTTAATTTTCCTGGATGGAAGTGTAACCGCGAGTCATAAAGGAAAACTTTGTTACCTTGTTCAAAATTTTTTCGGAGTATTTTCTGATCATGCACCACTTTCATTCTTGACTTTAAGTCCTTAGCATTGTCATATGTATCATCCCGCAACTCCGCAAGTTCATAAAGTTGCATTTTCCTCTCTTCACCAGACAACTTCAAGTCATAGTTAAAATTTCGAATAACCTAATATGCTTTGTGCTCAAGTTCTACGGGTAAGTGACATGCTTTGCCGAATACTAAGCGATAAGAAGATGCTCCAAGAACCGTCTTGTATGTTGTCCAGTACGCCCAAAGTGCATCCGATAGGTGCAAGGACCAATCTTTTCAGTTCGGATTCACCATTTTCTCAAGTATTCGCTTAATCTCCCTATTTGCTAGTTCCACTTGGCCATTGGTTTATGGATGATATGCTGTAGAAACTTTATGGGTGACTCCATACCTGTAAATTAAAGCCTCAAAAGAATGGTTACAAAAATGTGACCCTTGATCACTAATGATAACACGTGGAGTACCATACCTAGATAAGATATGATCTTTAAGAAATTTAACAACAACTGTATTATTATTAGTGCGGCAAGGTATGACTTCAACCCATTTAGAAATATAATCAACAGCAAGAAAAATGTAAAGATACCCAAAAGAAGATGGGAATAGTCCCATAAAATCTATCCCCTAACAATCAAAGATTTTCACCACTAAGATCGGGTTGAGAGGCATCATATGACGGCGGGACAATGAACCTAACCTTTGACATATTTCACATAATCGACAAAACTCATTAGCATCCTTGAATAAAGTAGGCCAATAAAAACCGCATTGCAAAATTTTTGAAACTGTCTTTTTAATAGAAAAGTGGCCACCATAAGCATAGGTATGACAAAAAGTTAACACACTATCAACTTCCATATCCGGGATACATCTTCTTATTATTTGATCAAGGCAATATTTAAACAGATAAGGATCATTTCAATAGAAGTTTTTTACCTCAGCCAAAAACTGATGCTTATCTTGTGCACTCCATGTAGATGGAACTTGGCGGGACACCAAGTAGTTTGCAATGTCGGCATACCATAATGTGTGACCAAGGACAAAAAATAAGCTCTCATCCGAAAAGGCTTCCCCAATGGGCAAAATGTTAGTCTCATTCTTAAATTCCAAGCGAGATAGATGGTCTGATACAACATTTTCTACCTCTTTCTTGTCTTTGATGATCAAGTCAAATTCTTGCAGAAGCAAAATCTAACGTATCAAACGGGTCTTGGCATCCATTTTTTAGAAAAGAAATTTAAGAGTGGAATGATCTGTGACTATAGTGATAGGTGAACCAATTAAGTAAGAGCAAAATTTATCTAATGCGAATACTACTGCTAGTAATTCTTTCTCGATTGTGGTGTACATCATTTGAGAATGATTCAAGGTTCTACTATCATAATAAACAACAAATGGTTTTCCCTCCCTTCTTTGTCCTAGAATAGCCCCTACAGCATAGTCACTAGCATCACATATAATCTCAAAAGGCAGAGTAAAGTCTGGTGATTGCATAATAGGGGCGGTTGTAAGCTTAGAGATAAGTGTTCAAAAGGCTTGCTCACATTCGGGGCTCCACTTAAACTCAGTATCCTTCATCAAAAGGTTACATAGGGGTCTAGAGGTAGCACTAAAATTTTGAATAATCCTTCTATAAAACCTAGCATGCCCTAAGAGAGACCTAACATCTTTAATATTTTTCAGAGTGGGTAGTTTAGAGATCAATTCGGTTTTCGATTTATCCACTTCTATCCCCTTTTTGGACACTATATGCCCCAAGACTATCCCGAAAGACACCATAAAATGGCACTTCTCCCAATTAAGCACAAGCACATTCTCTTTACACCTGCACAAAACATTTTTCAAATTAGATAAACATGAATCAAAAGAAGTTCCAAACACAGTTAAATCATCCATATACACTTCCACACATTTTTCAACCATGTCACTGAAAATACTCATCATGCATCTTTGAAAAGTAGCCGGTGCATTACACAAACCGAAAAGCATTCTTCGAAAAGAAAAAGTACTAAAAGAACAAGTAAATGTGGTATTCTCTTGATTTTATAAGGCAATTTCTATTTGGTAGTATCCCGAATACCCATCTAAAAGACAATAGAAAGGATGACCAGCCACCTGTTCTAAAATTTGATCTATGAATGGGAGAGAAAAATGGTCTTTCCGAGTAGCCGAATTAAGTTTTCTATAATCAATGCTCATTCGCCACCCGGTCACTACTTTAGTTGGTATTAACACTCCCTTTTCATTTTCTACCACGATCAGCCCGACTTTCTTAGGAACTACTTAGGTAAGACTAACCCACTTACTATCCGATATTGGATATATAATTCCCGTATCCAATAGTTTTAAGACTTCTTTCCTAACTACCTCTTTTATAGTTGGATTTAGCCTTATTTGTGGGTCTCTATAAGGGTTAGCTCATTCTTCTAGATAAATCTTATGAGAGCAAATTAAGGGGCTAACACCTTTTATGTCGGCTATGGTCCAACCTAATATAGATTTATGTTCTCTTAACAAATTCAACAACTGATCACATTACACATCACTAAGTTCGGATGAAATAATAACCGGAAAGGTATCACCTGGGCCTAAAAAAACATGTTTGAGTCCTTTGGGTAGTGGAGCTAAATTAAGCATTGGTGTCTCCTCGGATGAGGGTTTGGGTGCCTCCTTTTCTTTAGGCAACTCCTCAAAGTATGATTCCCATGATTCCTTTATAAATCCCTGTGACTTATCAGAAACATCAACAAAATTAATGACATGGAGATAAATGGAAGAATCATCAAAATCAAAATTATTAAGAGGGAACTCCAGAGAGTTAGAATTATCTTTAATATACTCATCCTCCAAAATAAGCTCATCAATCATGTAAGTGTCGAAACACTCATCCTCTTCGTGTGGCTGCCTTGAGACTCAAAAAACATTCACCTCTAGAGTTATATTTCCAAATGATAATGTCATTAGGCCATTCCTACAATTAATGAGGGCATTGGCGGTGGTAAGGAATGGTCTTCCAAGTATCAAAGGAATTTTTGACTCCGTATTCACAATAGAAATGGTATCTAAAACCAAAAAGTCAACGAGATAATAAAATTTGTCAATTTGCAATAAAACATCTTCCACAATACCTCTTGGTTTTCTTACTGATCGATCCGCTAGTTGAAGTACCATGGAGGTCGGTTTGATCTCACCTAGACCAAGTTTCAAGTAAATGGAGTATGGCATGAGGTTTTCACTAGCCCCCAAATCTAGCAATGCTTGGCCACAAGATTTGTTTTCAATTTGGTAAGCCACCGTTGGACAGCTCGGATCTTTATATTTGGGCAGTGTTGTGCTATCAATTACCGCACTTGCTTGCTCTATTAAGAATGTCGTCTTCTTCATATTGTGCCTCCTCTTGAGTATGTATAGGTCCTTAATGACTTTAGCATAGTTGGGAACCTGTTTTATGACATGAAGAAGAGTGAGATTAATTTTAACATGCTGAAGTTGTTCAAGAATCTCACATTTCAATGCTGAATTTCTCTCCTTAGGTTTAAGAAGTGCTTGAGGGAAACGTACCGGTAAAGAATCACTATGGGCATCTTGTTCCTTGGGGGCTTCATCCTTGTTTCTCACGGTGTTAGAAATCAAGTTTGATGGTAGAGTGGGCCCGCCAATTTTCTTACCGCTGTGAGTAATCATGACATTAACCTCTTTAACATTTTGATTGTCAGGATCGGAGGTTTGTGCCATATGTTGTCCTCTTGGATTAGGTTGTGGCTACGAAGGAAAATGATCTTGCTGTTGAATTGTCAAGAAACTAGTCAACTTGGTGAGTTGGCTCTTTATCACTTTTTATTCCTCTTTGATCCCTTGTTGGTCCTCTAACAACCGTTGATTTATCTTGCCTTGCTCTTCCACACTCTTAGCATGTACCTGCAAAAATGACTTAAAAACATATTCCAAAGGTAAAGATTATTGTGGTGCATTAGATGAACTTGCTTCCAGTTTCCATTGGGTACTAGACTGGGCAAGAGGTTGTAGATAGGATCTCCAACTAAAATTAAGGTGATTCTTCCAACCGGGATTGTAGGTGTTAGAGTAGGGTGAGTATGGTTTCCTAAAGGGTATACCTAAAGCATTACACTCTCCCTTCATCTCAAAATAGGTTGGACAATCCTTAGGTACGTGATCTACCCCATTACACATAAAACAAGGATCATGGGATTCTATTCTAGTAATCGGTTCAAGGGCTCTAGCATCCTTGGTTTTTAAAACTTCAATTTCCTTAGTTAAGACCTCTAAATAGGCTTTAAGGCTATCCTCTTCCTTAAGTTGATAAATTCCAGCGATTTGGTTTCTCCTAGTACTTTCTATGGCATTTGGTCATGTCTAAGTGTGGGCTTTTTTCGATTGGTCATCTAGAAAATCTATGGCTTGGTCGGGATTTTTTGAAGAAAATCTCCATTACACATCATTTCTATGAATTGCCTTTCTCTACTTAGAAGTCCATCATAGAAATAGCCATAACTACCCACCAACTCTCATACCCATGGTGTGGACAGGAATTCAAAAGATCTTTGAAACATTCCCAAACTTGATATAAGGTTTCACTATCGTTTTATGCAAAGTTTGAGATTTGTCTCTTGAGGTTATCGGTCTTATGGGTTGGGAAATGCTTTTGGAAGAAGGCTTGAGTCATCTCATCCCAACTACTTATAAACCTAGGCCTTAATGAGTATAACCAAACCTTGGCCTTTTCCTTAAGCGAAAAGGGGAAAAACTAAAGTTTGATGGTGTCTACTATATCAGTCCTATTTTGAAAGGTTGCTACTACTTCCTAAAATTCCCTAATATGGACATAGGGGCTTTCATTCTCAAACTCATGGAAGGTTGGTAGCAATTAAATCATGCCCGGCTTAAACTCAGGTTGTTGGTCATTAGGGGGGAACATGATACAAGATGGTGTGACCGTTCGGCTATGATTCAAATAGTCCTTAAGTGTCCTAGCAACATTCTCATTGTGATTGTCGACCATGTTAACAAAATCCTTTAAATTCTCGTTTGGGTTTGCATTATGGTTTGATCTAGGTAAGGTTTCATTAACAGACGTGGAAGGAGAGGGTAACTCTATTTCGGGTCTTTTAATGAATCTACCTCGCGAATCCCTCAGTCTAAGCATACACCAAAAGAATTAGAGGGCAAATGAATAAAACAGAAAAAAAAAAATTAGAAAATCAAAACAGAGAGCAAAGAACAATATTACCGTCTTGTCTCAAAGTTGACAATTTTTCTTGTACTTAAGCGCGTTTCCCCGGAAACGGGGCCAAAATTTGGTTATGCTTAAACTAACACGTGATTATTATGTATAGATGAGGTGTCGATCCCACGAGGAAAAACGAACTACAAGAGAAAGTGTAAACCTTAACAAGATACGATGAAATTCAAATGAGTGAATCTTTGTTTTACGAATGAAGCTATATGAGAGAGTTATGAAAATATGACGAAGGATTCAATAAAGAAATAACAAGGTTCTAGGAATCCTTCCTAAGTTCGTTGCCTTATCCCTATCTTGACTCAATAGTTTTATCTCGATTGCTGGTTTCACATCCCAAACAAGCAATCGGTAAATATTCAATCAAAACACATAAACATCGTAATGTAATTGCTACAAATTACTCTTTAGTTCTGCTTTAAGTACACATGACCTATCTTATAGACTGTCAAGAAACAACAACATATTTCAATAACAATACCGCAGTAATGGACAAATCTATAAGATGAATCTACCGAAATCAATCACATCTAACAACTTAACATAAGAAGAGCTTGACTAGACTTATATGGAGGAGAAAGATGCAATCTCTGGATTAAGAGTAAATCATCTAATTGTTACTTAATCAAAGAGTAAATCATAAACAATGTTTAACAATGAATCCATACAACTGAATCAAGAATAGAAACAAGAACAACTACACCTAAGAACTCATCCTTTTGCCTTGCTTGGAGATTAGTTAGACATTAGGCTCATGCTTGATCACCTAAAATGGAGAAGAATGTGTTTTCTCTTGATTCCAACTTCATTTTCAATCAAACCTAAGTGTTCTATAAATACCTCAAAAGGTTCAAGGGTATTTTTGGGTCTAAAAATGTCGTTAAAGCCCTATTTAGGTCGTGAAACAGAAACAGGGAATCGTGCTTGCGCTGCGGCTCAGCTTGGTCTAGGCTGTGATGCCACCCTGAATCTTGGCTTTGTGGAGGCTCTGTAGGCCGCAGCTCAGCCTGGTCTAGGCCGTAGCACACACTGGTTGGTTCCAGCTTCTGAATGTTTCTGGTGGCCGCGATGCACACCTTTCTGTGCCGCGGCATGGGACAGTTCCAAAACCGCTCCTTCACTCTAATATGCATAGGATCTTGGTGCTTTAAACAATGTTAGCTTTTCTATCTTTTTTTAAACCCAAAATACCTGAAAATGCATCGAAATAAATCAACATACCAAGAATGACACTTTAGAATTATTAAGGCATAAATTTATAATTCAGCCCTAAATCAACCCTAAAATGCTAACAAATAAATACTATTAAGATGTGTTTTATGACTCTCATCACTCATCCCTCATTGTACAATGATTTCAGGTAGCAGGCAGGACAAATAGTCTGGTGGGTTGAGAGTCAGACGAAATCATTTTCTGTAAGCAACGTACGTGTTCACATCCTCAGACTAATGAGAAAATAAAGTAAAAATTTCTTTGTAAATATTCATGCATTTTATGTTGTATATTATGTTTGTTTCAAGATCAGAATATTGTATCTCTCCTGTTGAGGGTTGAGGATTAAAGTAAAAAATTTTGTTAGTATTATTTTTATTGTTGCATATATGTGTTGTGCTGGGATTTTCAAAATGTGATGACACCATCTCGGGGGTGGCCAACTCGGGATGGGTCATTACAGGGTGGCATTAATCTAGGAGTGAAGACATTGGTTCATGCGAATCGAAGTGTGAAAAGCAGGGTTAATGGTAAAGGTGCCAGTATTGGAGAAATAATATTATGGGGACATGAGAATATACCATCAACATATATGAGGAGGTCATAGCTTATAAAGACTAGTAGAAATTGGAAGCTCCAGAGGATATAATTAGTATTATCAAGTTTAACACTAACAAGGTGTGTAATACTTGGAACGGAGAAAAGAATGAGATTGGAGAAAGTAGGATGAGCTTGTAGGTTAATAATAGCAGCAACATAGGTAGACTAATAAATAGTTTGAGCCTAAGGGTTGTTGGTGAAGAATAACCGGTTAAGGGCAAATTAGGGGCAACAAAGGATACTGGGTTTGCAGCAAGGGCCGAGAGGGTTGAGAACGTGGTGGGGCCATATAGGTTATTGGGATAAGAGGGAGTCGAATTTAAGGTCTGGTATATGGTAGCTAGATTTAAGGCATAAGCTTGGGGATGGGGGGTAAGTAGCAGATGAAGGGAAGACGTGGGATTATGAAGCTAGCTGAAGCATGTTGGGTAGGGGGTGGTTTGTAGGTGATGTGGCGGCATGAGAAAGAAAAAGGAAGGATGGTGTGGAGCCTGGTGTGGGTTAAGGGTGGTAGAGAAATATTGGGGAAGAAAGGTAAGGACGGTGTGGGGCTAGTGTTGGTTGAGGGTGGCAGAGAATTAATGGGAAAGGGCGGTGTGGTTCCGAGATGTGGTGCGTTTTGCAGAAAAACATTTGGCATGGAGTCTAGGGTTGGTGAGGTGGCATGATGGGAGAGGGGAAGAGGGCTGACAGTGTGTTGGTGAGTGGATAATGATGTCATACTTATGACATCTATTGAAGGAAGAATTTCGGTGAGGGGAGAAGAAGAAGACAAGGGAGTAATATTTTCCATGGTTTTTAGGGTTTAGAAAAAAACAATGTGTTAGGGTTTAGGATTTTACTACTCTGATACCATGAAGAAACTTAAAAGAGCAATTAGGTTTATGTTTGCTGACTGCATAATGTTGCAGTAAAAGGACTTATATTAATAGGGTATTTACAAAAGAGTGGCCTAACAGGATTAGGATACATCAGAGTGTTCTAATAGGACTAGGGTTTGCTATTTACAATAGACTTAGAATTTCCTAATTTTCTATTTACATTTACAGTTTTCAACGAGCTCAACCCTTTTTCCTTGGTTTTAGTATGTTTAACTTATGGGTTGAACACACAATTAAATTCCACAGGCTCAAATCAGGTTGAATTTTGGACCCATTATCCAGTCCAAATTAGGTATGTAAACGCTTGCACTAATTTTTATTTATTTTTTCAAATGAAACCTAAGGGCATGTATAAGTAATAAGCACTACTAGAGGAACTTCTAAACTTGACTAGTAATTGAATGACATTTGTAGAATCTGGACTAATAAATTATCATTTTAACTTTAGAAAAATCTTAGTTTGACACTTTACTATCTATGAGGGGAGTTTATGATTGGCTGATTGATCGGATGGCAAAACTGAGTGACAAGTTTAGGGTTTCTTTATCTTTGTCGACAAGTATAACATCTCTTGTCATTATTCAAAAGGTCAACAATTTAGGCATCATTTGGTGACCTCTTTAATCTAAGCTTAAATATTTATTCAGTTTTAATCTCGCATTTAAGTTGTCTTTTAGTGTAGACCGAGAAAATACTCATTTTCCCTTCAGAGATTAATAATTACAATCCCATATCTTCTATAAATAAGTAGTACGACTTTTTTGGTCATTTGACTTTCAGAAGCTCCATTTAATCACATTACCCAATCAACTAAATCCACTTCAATTTTCAATCCACTTTAAGAAAATTTGATTTAATCACCGTTTAAGTAGTACTCAAACAAGGCCTTAAAGCCTCCCGGTTTTACAACTCTGAAGTTGGACTAGTAACGAACTGACATATGTATAACTTAACTAGTAAAACGATAAATTTACCATTGTAGTGAATAAATTTATTGTTTTTGATTAATTGTGTGTTAGGGTTGTTGAATTGAGTGGGTGATTGGGATGTCTGTTAGCAACACTCTATCCAAAATGAAAACTAAACTAATGATTTCATGGTTAAATGGCTACAATATCTTATTTTGGTCCTTAACTGTTGAAGGTATTGATTAAATATGATGTTTGGACAGCTGGTTTACATTCTTTGTCACCAGATGACTAGTTAGCTTCTCTAGATTGCAATTTGCAAATTAAGAGTCCACAAAACCATAATCTAATTACAAGTGGTTTGAAAAATAAAGTTTTTGGCATACCACTTATTAATTAAACTTAATTACTTTATAAGAAAATTATGTGGAGATATAGAGTGCTTTGGATCCAATTACAAACAATAGATATTTCAATAATTAAGTTTTAAAGGCTAATGAGTGGTTCGGTGATAAAAAAAATAAAGCTAAGGCTCGGGTGGTCTTAAGTTGAACTCTTACAAATATATGCATTATTTGTTCAATTTTTATATATGGTCACAAATATTAATAAATAATAGTACTATTTGTTTAATATATAATATTATCATTATTATTGTTATAAGAACATCCCAAAAATTTCATGCCCTGTATATGTTTTGGGTCTGATTTTTTGCTTGACAGTTTGAACTTGGGCCTATGAATAGTTGTGATTTTGCAGTATGGTGGAAACCCTAATTAGGGCATCTTAAGTTGCTTATAAGTACTCTCTATATACTGAGCACACATTGTAACGAGAGATTTGTGAGGTTGATAATAGTAAAACTTCTGGCAGGATGTAGCCCTATTCTGGGAAGAACTTATGGCAGGTATATCGTGTCTTATTTCTTCTGTTTATGATTTTTGTGATTGACAGGTCTCGAATCGTTCAACTAGTATTAGAGCCTTGTGTTCGAAGATTAATGATCAGAGATGTCGATTGGATCACAGATTGAAATCGAAAAGTTCTGAGGGAAAAGCTTCGAGACGTGTAAACTGTAGATGGAGGATCTACTCGTGGACAGGGACTTGTGGAAGGTGATAGTCAATGAGATGCCGAAGAGTACGATGAGCATGATGGCTGTGTCCATGATAGAGACGGCGTTGCCAGAGGTGGTTTCGGCATCATTTTTAGTGACCATTACAGAGTGGGAAAAGCTAGATCGAAAGGCATGAAGTCTGGTTCTATTGCGCCTGGTCGATTCTGTCCTGATAAAAGTTTCTAGAGAGAAGACTGCGAAAGAACTCTGGAAGAAGCTGGAAAGCCTTTATCAGAGTAAATCTCTGGTAAAAAAATTGTTTCTGTGGAAGAAGTTGTACAACCTTCGGACGGCTGAGGGAGATTCTTTCTCTATTCATTTACATGAGTTTAAAACTTTGATAGGTAAGTTATTTTCTATCATTGTTATTGTGATGGATGATGATAAGGCTATTACACTGCTCTGTTCACTGCCTGATTCATGGGATAACTTAATAGTTGCGATTGGTAGTGGTAGGACTGATATGTCCTTTGAGAATGTCGTGGCAGCCTTATTTTCTGAGGAGATGAGGTGGCAGGGTACAGAGAACTTGTTAAAGGAGGCCTTATCTGTGAGATAGCAAACCCATGATAGCTACTACAAGAGGTCTGGTGATAAACCCAAGCCTAGGGGAAGATCGAAAAGTTGGGATAAATCTAGGTTGAAGTGTTGGAAGCCCGGCCATCTGAAGAAGGATTGCAGAAGTAAGAGTGTGAACCCTGAAAAGCGGACACACGATATATCAGCTTCAAGAAATAAGAACCAGGATGATGATGATGCTGGTGACTTAAATATGGTGTCCTGTTTGGCTCAATTAGATCAAAGTTTTTAGATAATTAACACAAGAGCATCCTTTCACATGACACCTCACATGGAATGGTTTCGTGAATATGAACCCTTTGATGGGGGAAACATTTTATTAGGAGATAACTCTCTGATGAAAATTATTGGTCTTGGGAAGGTGAAGTTAAAGATGAATGATGGTATGGTTAGGAAATTTCCAAGTGTGATGCAATTCTGGGTCTTAGCAGGAACCTGATGTCAGTCAGCAAGATGATGGATAAAGGAGTGAATTTCAGCTGTGATAAAAATTCGTGCAAGATGACTCGTGGATTGCTAGTAATCGCACAAGGTGTTCGGGATGGTACACTGTACAAGTTGCTGGAAAGTATAGTACAAAGTCAGTGCAGTGGAGGTTTTATTAGAGGAGGCGACTGATGATGAGGCGAAGTCCTCTATGTTGTGGCATCGGAGGCTTGGAAATATTGGTGAAAATGGACTATTTACTTTATTGTCGAAGCAGATGTTGAAGGGATTCTGAGATTGCTCCATGGGATTTGGTTTCTATAAACATTGTCTACATAGCAAACAGAACCTTGTGAGTTTTAAGTCTGTTGGCACGAGGGCGAAGGATATTCTGGGTTTGATACATAGTGATGTGTTTGGGCCAGTTTCGGTCCAATCTCTTAGAAAATCAAGGTATTATGTCTCTTTCATTGATGATTTTTCAAGGTATGCATGAATTTACTTCATTGAGAGTAAAGCTAGAGCATTTGATAAGTTCTGTGAGTTTAAAGCATTGGTAGAAAATCATATGGAAAGAAAGATAAAAGTATTGAGAATAGATAATAGAGGAGAATTTTGCTTTGACAACTTTGAGCAATTCTGTGTGGCAAAAGGCATTGCAAGACAAAAAATAACTCTATATACACCTCAACAGAATGGGTTGGCCGAGAGACTCAGTTGGTCACTCATGGAGAAATTGAGGAGTATGTTGAGTTGTGCAAGTTTGAAGCTGGAGTTCTGGGCAGAGGCGGTAGCTAATACATGTTATCTGAAGAACAGGTCACCTACATCAGCTTTGCAGGATCAGACATCGTTTGAGGCACTATTCAGGAAGAAGCCGAGTTTGGCTCATGTTAGGGCGTTTGGGTGTGATGCTTATATGAATGTTCTAAAAGAAAGAAGGAACAAACTTGACAGCAAATCAGTGAAGTGCATTTTCATTGGTTATAAGGATGGGGTCAAAGGGTACAAGTTATGGAATCTAGAAAACACGAGTACAGTTTTCAATAGAGATGTTGTGTTTAGAGAAACACAAAAGGATATGACCGTTGTCCAAGATGTACAAGAACAACCAAAGCAGGTCCAGATTGATCTTAGCTCGAGAGATAAAAGAGTGGGAGACTACCTCACAGACTGCATCAGATACTTCAGATTTTGAGTCAGTTGGGTCTGAGGACGATGTTCATGTTTCTGATGTAGAGGATGAGGATTCATATGTTGGCTCGAGGGTAGAGACCATGCCTATCATGTGGAGATCCTCACGGGTTAACAGTTGTAATACCCATATTAGTAAAGTAAGAGTAAAGAAGTAATTTAATAAATATAACATGGAATTAAAATAATATATATGTGAAAGATTTATTATTGAATAAAATAATTCTTTTGAAAAAAAATTAAAGCGTCCAGGAGGACAAAAGGAAAAAAGAAAAAAAAAGAAAAAAAAAGTTTTGTAAAAAACAAAAATGGCGTGCAACACCTGGAAGCCTAGGTGTTGCCTAAAAAATGTCAAATGGTTGCATGTTAAGCAGCAACACAATTAAAAGCGGGTGTCGGTAATTTATATATATATACACGCACACACACACACACATACTTTTTACATTATTTTAATTATACTTACCAAATCCTGTTTGGTTTTCTTCCTTTTACAATTCAAACTACCCTATTTCTTTAAACACTTGGGGGCTAAAAGAAAAGTTGAAAGAGTAAAATTTTGAAAAGATTTACGAGAGAATTTTACAGATAGTTACGGAAAGCTCTCAGAAAAACAAAAGGTAATAATATGAATTTTATTTTTGAAATTTAGCATACATGAAATTTCCCGGAATTCAATGTGAGAATTTTCAAAGGGTACGAATTATGGAAGAATTGAAAAATATATTAAAATTTTTAATATAAATATTATGTGAGGTGTTGACGATCAGCAATCAGGTGAAATTGCTAAAAGGAGCAGGAAATGCAAGGAGGTGATCCACGGGTAGCTCTAAGTTCAACGTGGTGAGTTAGATTTACTTTAAGTAATCAAGATAAATATGAAATATCTAGTGATAGTATTTGAATAAATCATTAATTTATGATTTGATGATAGATGAAAGTTGGTTGATGGGTATGATAAAAATAATTGATATGTAGAGAATTATTATATGAGAAGTAATATTATTATAATAATGAGTCGAATTAATAATGAAGGTGATAAATGAAATTCTTGACGAGTTATGGTTGATGATCTGATAGGATATATGCAGAGAAGAATTTAGTGAAATTGATCAAAAAATAATTTGAGAAGAAACATAATAGTTAATTTGAATGTCTGAATGTATGTCTGTTTTTATATTATTGTACATATGCATATTTCATATCATTGTTCATATGCATATACATGAAATAAAAGAACCGGGAGGGTAACCCGTCTAAATAAAATAAAAGAACTGGGAGGGCAGCCAGTCTAAGCTAAAACATGTCGACATGTGGGAAGACGTTCCCAATAATTATAACATTTAAATTCACACATCGTATTTGCTTTAAATATTGATTGTTATTACTTGAGATGTTAAAGTTCTATTCATGATTGTAAATTTATTGATAGATGAATGAGTCTCACAGAGAGACAAATATGCTGAGGAAGAAATATGAAAATATGATATGATGAGAATTTTCTAAGTGATTGATTATATGTTGTGAACCTCATAACGAGGTAAATGATAATGTTGAATTAAGAATTTAGAGATGATTAAATATATGATTGAAAGATTGATATGTTTGATGAGTAACTTAAGAAGAGATTGTGTAATGGGGGAATTATAAAATTGAGTAGTGATTACAGAATATTGTTATTGAGTTATTTGAGGAAAAGATGAATGAATATCAGAAGATTATTAAAAGTAATTGAATTATAAGATGTAACTGGGAGTATATAATCAAATACTTCCAGTAAATTTAATTCACTAAGCTTGTGAAGCTCATTCCTCATTGTACAATGATTTCAGGTAGCGGGCAGGACAAATAGAATTGTGAATAGAGATTCAGACTAAATCATTTTCTGTAAGCCACGTAGTCCACATCTTCAGACTAATGAGAAAGAAAAAATAATATTTGTAAATATTTATGCATAATATGTTGTATATACTGTTCAATTGAGATCTGAATTATGTAACTCCCTTGTTGAGAGTTGAGGATTTATGTATATAAATAGTTCGGTTGATGTTTTTATATTGTTGCATATATGTGTCGTGCTGGGATTTCAAAAAGTGACGACACCATCTCGGGGGTGGCCAACCCGAGATGGGTCGTTACAAGAGGCCACCCATCAAGTATTCCCCTAATACTTGCAGTGCATTATATGCTTTAAATATTACTGGTGATGATCCTAGCACAGTGAAAAAGGTACCTTGGAGAATGCAAATCTGTGGGAGGATACTATGAAAGAGGAGATGCATGCACTGGACAAGAATGAAACATGAAGTCTTGTGAAATTTCCTAGAGATAGGAAGGAAATTAGGTGCAAATGGGTTTTTAAGAAGAAAACAAATGTAGATGGAATGGTAGAAAAGTACAAAGCATGTTTGGTTGCAAAAGAGTACTCGTAAATAGAGGGAATTGACTATGGTGAGATATTTTCCCTAGTATCAAAGTTGACATTTATTATATTTGTCTTATCTATGGCAGCTTCTTATGATCTAGAGGTCGAGCAACTAGATGTGAGGATAGCTTTCCTTCACAGGAACTTAGAGAAGGAAATTTACATGAAACAGCCTGAAGGCTTTGTGAGTAAAGGCAAGGAAGAGCTAGCTTGTAAATTAAATAAGTCTTTGTATGGGCCAAAGCAGTCACCATGGATGTTGAACCAGAAGTTTGATACATATGCCATTCAACTTGGGTCACTCGCAGCTATGCGAAAAGGTTAGGGGTTGATTCTTTCATTTTAATCTTGTACGTTGATGATATGCTGTTGATTGGAAATAACAGGAAGATGATTATCACTGTGAAGGCATCGTTGGCAAGGTAGTTTGACATGAAAGACCTAGGGTCAACAAACTTTATCTTGGGCATGCAAATAAAGAGGGATCATGAAAATCGAAAACTGTGGCTAAGTTAGAAGAAGTGTTTTGAAGAAGTGTTGAAGAAATTTAACATTTCTGACAGTAGGCCAGTAGAGACTCCCATGCCTTTGGGAACCAAGTAATCTATGGAACAATGACCGAAGATAGAGGAAGAAGCTAAAGAGATGGTGCACGTACCTTATGCTAGTGCAATTAGAAGCTTGATGTACGCCATGGTGTGTATGATACCAGATTTTGCCCAAGCAGTAGGAGTATCAAGCAGATATATATCTAATCCTAGGAAAGAGCATTGAACTGTAATCAAAAGAGTTATTAGATATCTTCCTGGCATGTCAGAGTTTGCATTGTGTTATGGAGGTATGGGAGGTAAGAAGAATCTTGATATTGTAGGGTCGGTTGATGCTGGGGAGGAGATATTGATAGTAGGAGGTCCACAAGCAGATATGTGTTCAATCTGTTTGGTGGGACGATGAGTTGGATGAGCAAGAGGCAAAGTGTTGTTGCTCTTTCATTCACAGAAGTAGAGTATATGGTGATAACTCATGCTGTAATGGAAGTGGTTTGGCTTCAAAGGTTGTGTGCTAAGCTCGGGTTTAAACAAGGAATAGTGAAGGTGAAATGTGACAATCAATGTGCTATATTCTTAGCAAAGAATCTTGCATTTCATTCATGAACGAAGCACATTGATATCCAATATCAGTTCATTCAGGAAAAGATTGAAGAAAATGTGATAATCTTGCAGAAAGTCGATACAACAGTGAATAATGCAAATTTCTTAACTAAAGCAGTTAGTCTAGCGAAATTTGATTGGTGTGCTATTGAGATGGGCTTGAAGAAATAGAGTTATAGGAAGTTTTTGATGTGTGTGAAGTATTTACCAAGTGAGAGACTGTTAGAGTTGGTGCATACTTCACAGGTCAGGATCTGTAGAACCCCCGACGACCACAGGGGTCCCACTCCGAAAATTTCAGGCCTTGTACTTGTTTTGGGTCTGTTTTTTTCTTGATGGTTTGGGCTTGGGCCCATGAATAGCTGTGGTTTTGCAACAGGGCGGAAACCCTAATTAACGAAAGATTTGTGAGGTTGATAATAATGAAACTTTTAGCAGGAGGTAGCCTTATTCTGAGCTAAACCTAGGTATATCGTGTCTTATTTTATTTTGGTTTATAATTCGTGTGATTGACAATTTTCGAATCGTTCATATCAGTTTTCTAAAAAAAAATATAAATATTTATATTTAGCTTATATTGATACTCATTTTTCACAAAAAAAAAAATCCACCCCAACTATCTTTAAATCTTTTATTTTAACTGTAATTAACATTTCGCTCGTTGTTAATTTTAGGGTTGTGATTCATCCATTCAAATCTACTCAACCAACAAAAAGTAATCGGAGAAAGCTGCAGTACCAAACCAAACAGTACGTGGATCCGAGCTTATTGAGGCTAAGAAAACCTTAGAGGCTCAATGCCCTTCAGATGTCTCTTGCTCAGATACCATAACACTCGCTACGCTCAATACTGTCTCTCTGGCAGGAGGGCCTAATTATGATGTCCCTACAGGAAGGCGCGACGAGCTAGAATCCAATCCTAATGAAGCTGAGAACTTGCCAGGACCTCAACTGACTGTATCTGAGGCATTTTAATCTTTCAAGGCAAAAAATCTGATCCTAAATGAAATGGCAACCCTATTGGGTGCACACACAGTTGGTGTTGCACATTGTAGTTTTTTCAAGATCGGTTGTCGAATTTCCAGGGAACTGGGAGTCGTGATTCTTCAGTGGATCCTACATTGGCTGCCAAGCTCAGCAAGATTTGTGGCATGGCATCAAATAATGACCCAACTGCATTTTAAGATCAAAACACATCTTTCGTATTCGATGATCAGTACTATAATCAGATTATTTTGAAGAGAGGAATATTGCAGATTGATCAGGATCTTGCTTCAGATGAATCTACTAATGGTATATATGGTTTCGGGTTTTTTTGTCGAATGTGATTTAAGCAGAGTTTTGCAAATGCAATGGTGAAGATGGGGAAGATTCAAGTTCTTGTTGGAAATGCTGGAGAAATTAGGAAAAATTGTAGAGTTTTCAATAATAATAATAATGTTGCCAAAACATCAACAGCAAAGGTTAAGGCAAAACCATCAAAATCAAAGGCGCGTAAGAACAAGCCACCAACGTTTAAGACTAATGCCAAGCCATCAAGACCAAGGGCCTTTTAGGGATTTTGTTTTCTAACCATATGTTTTAAGGTTGTATCTTGTTCATGTCATCCAAGGGAAAAAAAAATTTACATGTTGCCAACACTCTGAAATTTATGCGTGAAGAAAATTTATAATTATTGATGTGCAGAAGGTGATATATATATTAAACCGTTTGGAATTATTTTGAACGGAAAATATAATGAAATAATTTAAATAACCTCATCTCTCTTTCTCTCATTTCTTTTTCTAATCCCAAAATGAATATTACAGTTAATTTTTGAAGAAATTTTTTTTTTATTTTTAAATAATTTTTTAGTTTAAAACTATAATTTTTTAAATATTTGTGAACTTTATAAAATTTTATTTTATAATTTTTAATTAATTTATTAAGTTATTACTTAAAAATCAATTATTTAATTTGATGAATGGTGCAGTATGTCATTTAATTTGAGACAGAAAATATTATTTTTCATCTTTAAAACATCCAACAAGAAAAAAAGATGGTGCCACGTTTGGTATGCTAGTAATGGAATAAGATTTAGAGTCCCCTTCTGTAGAGTCCTGTTCCATGTAATAAGAAACTTTGGAGATTTTTACTGATGTGTTTGGTTTGAGAAACACATGTGAAATCACACAAGTACCCCTTTATTCATGAATCACGTACATCATTTTAGCTCCTTTTAAGTTTCTACTTATAAGAATTTCATGTTAATTTTCAAATTACTATTTTCGTCCTAACAATAAAAATATTTCACAATATTTTCTAATATAACAAATTAAAAAAAAAAATGAAGATAGGAGATTTCCTATCCACTTAACTCATAAACTAACAAAACATGTATATTGCGTAGAAGCTAGAGCCAATAGTTGATTTGATCATATAAAAAAACAAAACAGTTAATTTGATGAAGAATTCTTGTGTATATCCGGCTCTATAAGATCGTTTAAAATTATTTTAATCATATTATGTCACAATATACCATTTTATCTTTTGATTTATATATTTAATGGGATAATACAATGTGATTAGTTGAATTTTAAAAGAGCTTTATAAAGTTAGTTCCACACAATAAAAAATTTTTTGATTCGATCTTTTAATACATAATTTGTGGGACTTGTTATCATATAGCTTTTTTTTAACTAATTGCATGGTCCAACATGTGAATAAAAAAATAAAAACAAAGAAAATGTTTTTTTTTTTCATTTTTCTTCTATATTTTCATTAACACTTTCTGGATAGTATGTATACTTTTACCATAGTTTGAAGAATAATATTTTTTTCTAACATAATATTATAAAAATTGAGAAAAAAGGGTTACTACACTAGTAAAGTATTAAACACGATTACTTATAGAATTTAAACACAACATAATATTGAAAAAAGTAGATATCATAAATATCTTCTATTTTGCTCACGAATCCAGTATATTTTGACTGTGATATGCTGCTGCAACTCAATTTCTTAGTGAGAAGCAAGTATGTTGATGGTTGGGATGATCCCCATCTTATGACCTTTGCCAGTTTATGGCGTAGGAGTGGAGAAGTTCTTACCTGACACAGTGCTATTAGAGATACATGGCATAAGGTCAATTTTATCATTAAATGGTATGAGAAAAGAGAAAAAAAATATTTTATTTTCTTTTAAGAGTGAGATGGATTCTTGTGCAATGTATCTCTCATGATATTGTGTTACACAAGAATTTTTGGTAGGGGTGTGACTTCAACTTCAATATCAATGCTTTTGTTCGAGCAATTGGAATCACTAAAGGTTGAATTTCGATATTCTGGCAATACATGAAGACATGCCATATTTGTCAATACTTACTGGGTTCTGTTTTCATTAATATTTATCATATTCTGTGTTGCAGTGATTGTGGCATGATACGTTTGGATTGGCTTGAATATCACACCCTTCCTTTCTTTCTTTCTCTTTTTATCCCATTTTACCTTCTTATTTTTTTGGGGGTGGGCCGGGGTGGATGGGGAGGGTTGTAAGCATTCCAATGATAAAACGCCATACTTTTTTGCTTGGGTCTATGATAATTTTCTTATCAGCTCATTGCTGGATTATGTACATTGATGCTTTAAACATCTAAGTAGCATGATTTTCTATCAAATGATTTATTATTATTGATACTGCCAAAAGTATCCCTCCAATAGGAAGACGACACATGGATCCTCATGACAGCAACTTACAAAAAGACACGTGGGGGATCCAGGACCAGGCAGCTCAGCCCCCAGGCCATAAACCGCCCTCCTAGACTCCGCCGCCCCCAGGTGGGCATCCACATAACACCGCCTTTCAGGCCATCATTACCCAACCAAGTTGGGCGTTAGGTCAATAGACTACCTCAGACATGTAAACGGCTCATGATCAAACCATCAAGGTCAAGCCCTAACGAACGGCCCCTAGCCATCTAGCTGGGCCTCTTAGGCATCATTTTGAATGGTGTCAGGTGACTAAACTGCCCTCATACTTGGATGGCTTTTGATCAAGCCAGCAAGGCAAAGCCCTAACAGATGGCCCCCAGCCAGCTAGCTGGACCGCTTAGGCATCATTACCCAACCTAGTTGGGGCATCATATCGTTGCCGCCTTAAGCCCAATGCCGCCTCCAAAGACCTATAAAGAGAGTCAGGTACGCATTCCAAAAGGAGAAGAATTTTTCTAAACTAACGCTCACCCTCTACGCATACTTTATCTTACCCTAACTCAAGCATCAGAGCATCTTCGGAGGCACCCCCTTCGACGACCCCATAGCCTCTCTCACTCTTTCCCTGTGCAGGTACATCAGAGTTCCGTCCTTCGGTTCAGCAACATTTTTGGCATCAACAGATTGGCGCTGTCTGTGGGAAAACACCATCTCTAGCTGGCAGTAACAGCGAAGAAGTCCAAAGAACTCATTTGTTGTCATGCCACCCAAAACCCCTGCCAGGGACCTTGGTGAAGGAGTACAGAGGTCTGAAGCAAGTTCTTCAGCTGAATCCGAGGCCCATCTTAACATGGTTGTTCTCCAGAAGCAATATACGGACCTCGTGCGGCTAGTTGCTGACCTAGCTACTAAAGTCCGTGGAAGAGCTCAGCGTACATCACCACCCCCTTTACGACCGGAGCCAAGTCACAATGGTTCGGCCGACCACCGACCGCCAGTCGATGGCTGTTCAGCGATCAAATCACCTCCACCTTGCATGGCCAAGTCTGAAGAAAGTCCCTCATCTAAAAGCAGCGAAGGCCTTGGCAAGCGGATCGAGGACATCGAGGGACGAATTAATGAGGTGTTCAGGGGACGTGGCCACAATATTACCGATGAGCTCGACGTGCAGGACCCCCCATTTGTTCCAGAAGTCCTCGAGGCTCCCCTCCCATAACATTTTCGGATGCCCCTAATTAATCCTTTCGATGGGTCCACTAACCTTCTGGATCATCTCCAACATTGTCGAACCACCATGACATTCCACCGACATTCAGACCCTATGATGTGTCGGGCATTCCCTCTAACCCTTGAAAAAGTAGCTGGAACGTGGTATTCCCGTTTGAAGCCAGGAGGGATTCGCACATTCAAAGAACTAAGCTATACCTTCGCCTCTCATTTCATTAGTAGCAAATGACCAAAGAAGACTTTAAAGTCTCTGTTCAATGTCGTCCAGTTGAAAGGAGAAAAGTTTCGGGCCTATATCTCGAGGTTCAACTCCGTCGCTTGGGAGATCCCAGACCTGGATCCTAGTGTTCAGCTACTGGCGTTCAAAAACGGGCTAAGATCTGGAGTCTTCAGTTCAAAACTTACCAGACGTCCACCCCTTAATATGAATGAAGTCTTGGTGCGAGCCGAAAAATATATGCTAGCAAAAGACGACCAGGTGTTCCGTAGAGAACGAGAAGGGGACACGGAACGACGGAAGAGAAGTCCCACTAGCCCGTGTCGTGAGCCTACTAAACGACCATTTCGTGAGGAGAAACCCAGAACACACAGGCTTTTCGAAGGTAGGCCTCCAAACCCTATGACCGTCGGGATCAGGACCAGAACCTCTGGGCAAACTAATGGCTACTCTCCGCTGACCGCATCCAGGACCAATATTTTGATGGAGATCCATGATAAGGGTCTCTTACAGTGGCCCCTAAGGCCACCAAACCTCAATCCAGATCGAAGCACTTAGTGTAGGTTCCATAGGCACTTCGGCCACGACATGAAAGAATGCAAGGCGCTAAAAAACCAATTGAGGCCCTCATTAACCGAGGACATCTAAGAGAGTTTACTGGACCGCGAATGGAAAAAATCATAGAGCGACCTCGAACAAGTCTTGAACGGCCTCTCGAGCGAAATAGGCCTGCACGGCCAAACCGGAAGAGCCAAAGGCCGAGTCATGGATAGCCTAGCCAGAAGAAACCAGAGGTACCCACGGCCAAAGTCATCAAAACCATTTGCGGGGGCCTGCCGTTAGGGGCAGGTCGAATAATCGTGGGAAATCGTATGCCAGGTCAATAGCGTCTGTCTCTGGACCTCAGAAACTGCATAAGACAAGTGGACTCATTTCCTTTTCAGACGAAGACTTACAAGGAATTCAGACTCCGCACGATGATGCTGTCGTAATCGCCCTCCTCGTGGCCAACCATGAAATCAGACTAGTTCTGGTCGATAATGGGAGCTCAGCTGATATTCTTTTTTATGATGCTTTTCAACAAATGCAATTGGGAGATTCCCACTTGGAGTCGGTCTCCACTCCACTATATGGCTTCTTGGGAGGACCAGTCTTTACAGAGGGCAGCATAACCCTCCCCGTAACTGCAGGGGCACCCCATCTGGTAACAACCGTGCAGACTACCTTTTTGATAGTTCGACAACCCTCATCCTACAATATGATACTTGGGCAACCAACATTGAACAAGCTCCGAGCAGTTGTCTCTACCTATCACCTCAAAATGAAATTTCCTACCAAGGAAGGAGTAGGCGAAATAAAAGGAGATCAACATATCTCAAGATCTTGTTATCTTAGTTCAGTAAGAAAAGGCAAGAAGGCAAAAGCCCTCCCGCTTGAACTAGACGATCTTAGAGACGAAGGGAGCAACTTAAAAGGCCAACCAATAGAAGTGTTAACAGCTGTCCCTCTCGGTGAAGACAACACCCGAACTATTCAATTCGGTTCAAACCTGCCCGAAACATGCAAGGAAACCTTGCTTGCCCTTTTTCGGGCAAACCAAGATCTATTTTCTTGGACCGCCGCTGATATGCCGGGAATCATCCCAGATGTCATCGTGCACCAACTAAGTGTGGATCCAGACCATAAGCCAGTCATCCAAAAGAAAATGTCATTTTTCCCCCGAATGACAGACAGTTGTTCGAGCAAAAGTTGACAAATTACTCTCGGCCAAGTTCATTCGGGAGGTAAGTTATCCAGACTAGGTGTCGAATTTAGTAATGGTAAAAAAGGCAAATGGCAAGTGGCAGATCTGCATTGATTTCTCCGATATAAATAAAGCTTGTCCGAAAGATAGCTTTCCACTGCCTAGGATCGATCAACTTGTTGACGTAACGTCAGGACATGAACTACTAACATTCATGGATGCCTACTCAGGATACAACCAGATCCTCAAGCATCGACCAGACCAGGAGAAAATAGCATTTATTACAGAGCAAGGACTTTATTGCTACAGAGTCATGCTATTTGGCTTAAAAAATGCCGGAGCCACGTACCAGAGATTAATCAACAAAATTTTCAAGAGACAAATAGGCCGGAATATGGAGGTGTATGTCGACAACATGTTGGTCAAAAGCATCAAAGCTAAAAATCATGAGGTTGATCTACAAGAAGCCTTTGATGTCCTCCGCCATCATCGAATGAAACGAAACCCCACTAAATATTCTTTTTGGGTCACTGGGGGAAAGTTTCTTGGGTTCATGGTAACCCACAGAGGCATAGAAGCAAATCCTGAAAGAAAAAAAAAATAGATGTTGTTCTTGGTATGAACCCACCGTGGACCGTAAGGGAAGTCCAACGACTCACTGGAAGGATAGCTGCCTTAAGCCGATTCATGTCAAAAGCCGCCGAGAAGTTTCTCATCTTCTTTAAAGCCATCCGGAAGACCAAATATTTCGTTTGGTTCGAAGATTGCCAAGAAGCATTCGCAGAGCTGAAAAGATCTTTGGGCACACCTCTCATACTCACCAAGCCGATAACTGGCGAAGAACTCTTCTTATACCTCTCAGCTAGACCAGAAGTCGTGGCCTCAGTTCTGATTCGGGAGGAGGAAGGAGTGCAAAAACCTGTGTATTATGTAAGCAAGGTGCTCCACGACGCCGAAACAATGTATCTTCCTATCACTCTTAATCTCGGCCCGAAAGCTCCGGCCGTACTTTCAAGCCCACACAATCACTCTCTTCACCAACCAGCCCCTTCGGCAAATAATTCATAAACCTGACGTTTCTGGAAGAATGGTAAAATGGTCAATAGAATTGGGTGAGTTCAAAATTCACTATCGGCCTCGGGTAGCTATTAAGGGCTAGGCCTTAGCTGACTTTGTCATGAAAACCACTCTGCCGAGGGAAGAAGAACCATCTCAGGCGACTAACGGAACGAATCTGTTCCCACAATGGACCCTTCATGTCAATGGATCCTCAACCGACACTGGCAGTGGCACCGGGTTCATCATTAGCGGTCCGAACAATTTCACTATTGAATACGCCTTGAGGTTTGACTTTAAGGCATCCAACAACGAGGCCGAGTGTGAGACTTTGCTCGTAGGAATGAAACTCGCCAAGGTCCTTTCTATGAAAATTTTAAATGCATACAGTGACTTTCAGCTGGTGGTAAGCTAGATTAACGGTGAGTTCGAAGCAAGAGGGGAAAAGATCGCTTGTTATCTTAAAAAAAGCCAAAATGCTAGCCACAAAGTTTGTAGTATTTCACATTAACCAAATTTCGCGGGCTGAAAATGCAAAAGTTGACTCCTTAGCCCGACTCGCATCATCTCGCCCACTCGAACCAATGCAGGCAATTTATCTTGAAACACTTATCGCGCCCAGCATCGATGAAACTCTGATACTCCCCGTGGACGATAAAGAAACATGGATGAGTCCTATTCTCGGGTACCTACGTGATGGTCACCTACCAAACAACAAAAACGAGGCTCGAAAGGTAATGTCTCGAGCAGCACAGTATGTTATTTTGGATGGTCAATTGTATAAAAGAAGCCTCACAATGCCTTACCTAAAATGTCTTGATCCCACTTAAGCTAATTACCCCCTACGAGAGGTCCATGAAGGAATATATGAAAATAATCTTGGAGGGAGGGCCTTGGTATTCAAAATCCTTCGCTAAGGATACTATTGGCTTGAAATGAGAGAAGAAGCCATAGAGTTGGTTAAGAAATGTAAAAATTGCCAACAGCATGCCACTATGTCACATAAATCAGCAACCCTCCTCACTCTAATCACAAGTCCGCTTCATTTCACTATGTGGGGTATGGACCTTCTCGGACCTTTCCCCACAGCGGTCGGCCAGTGGAAGTACCTTATGGTGGCAATCGACTACTTTACAAAGTGGGTGGAAGCCGAGCCCTTGGCCAACATCACCGATCATCAGGCTCGAGGTTTCGTTTGGAAGTCAATCATATGTCGATTCGGAATACCTCGAATGTTGGTAACAAACAACAGCAAACAGTTCAACAATACTCGATTCAAAACATTCTGCGAGGAGTTGCATATTGAACATCGCTTCTCCTCAGTAGGATACCCCAAGCTAACGGACAAACAGAGATCACTAACCGAACGCTCCTTTAAGGCATCAAAAAGTGAATAGATGACGCAGACAAAACAATGGACGAGCCATTTGCCCAATATACTTTGGGCATACCGAACCACAAGCTCGAGCCCCAACTGGGAAGGGCCGTACCGAATCAAAAAAGTGTGTCATCCTGGTACTTTCGAACTTGAGGAGCTGAATGGGAAGCCCATCCCTCGGACTAGGAATGCCGAACACCTCCGACGGTTTTACCAATAAAGAAATCAGGGCTTGTGTTCGAACTCTCAAACTAAACAAAGTGTAAACGCATGAACTGATTGTATAAAAGATAAAGTTTAAGAACCAAAAGAGGGTACTTTCATTCAAACATTGTTGATAAAAAGTACAAGCGATCTAGGCCCAAAAATGACCTCAAAATACATCAAGCAAAAAACAAAAAAAAAATAAAAATTCTGACTAAGCCAGATCAGCCCTAGAACGGACTGCTCACCCTTAGACAGGATGTCCCTCTTCAGGGGAAGGCAATCCAGGGCCTTGGTGCTCCTCCTGCCCTCCCATCTGCTCTGGCTCGTCGGTCTACTCCCCTTCCGAAAAAGGTTGATCCTCATCCTTTTCGTCGAGCCCTAGCAGATCGACGCTTGAGAAGTCGAGCTCGGTGTACAGAGCCTCGGTTTTCCTATTTGCCTCCATAAAACCCATAAGATACTGTTGGCCTCCTTCGGAGACAACGGCCAGCTTGTAGGCTTTCGAGCCTTGGAAAATCGCCAAGGCTTCCTCCACAGCTACTTGAGTACAAGCCTCAGCCGCCTCTATAGCAGCCCGAATACTGGCCTCAGCCTCCTCGGCCACGACATGAGCAAGAGCCTGGGCCTCGGCCCGAGCCTGGTTTGTGGCATCCAGCAGGGTCTGAAGCTGGAGAGTAGCCTCAGTTTTCTCCTCCAATAAACGTTGAGTATGACCGAGGAGCTCGACCATTTCCATACAAAGGTAGGCGGTCGCACCAACGATGGCTCTCATCTACAATCAAGCGAAAAGTGTTAGAGTTGGAAAATGATGAAAGAAGGACTTAGGACATAAGCACTAAAAGTAAAAATGTGCCTGGGGCACCACTGTCTCGGCAGCCGCACAAAGGGACTCTGTGGTCTTCTTTCCCAGCTTCGCGACATCTCAAGGAGGAGTCCCTTTGGTCAGATGTTTCCACGCCACCCGAGGGTGTGCGAAGAGAAAATCATCTATCTTTAGGGCCCAGTTGGGTGTAAAGATCGGGGCCCTCAGTGGTAGCTCCTTGGCCGGTACCAAGAACCGCAGATGGTCTTGCAAGTGGCAGGAACTAAAGAGATAGGGACAGAGGGAGTCTCCGACTGGGGAAAGCTGCCTCGGAGGGGTCCCAGGTCTATGGGAACAGAAGATTGGGCTTGAGACCTCTTTCTGGTCTTGGACCCTAAGGCCGACTGTTTTTCAGACCGGGCCGCTATTCTCTTCTCCAGGGCCAACTTGCTGGCATGCTCCCTAACAAGTGCGGTGGCCTTTATCTTTGCCTAAAATAAACAGTCAAAAACATAAGTATAAAGCTTGCAAAAAGGAAATGGAAAGCAATGATAGAAAAAGAAACCTAAAGTTATTTTACCACTCTCAAGTTAGGGCTCAGGGCATGAAGGACAGAGGCTACACCGAGCCAATTCCATGTTATCATAGAGGACTCTGACGTTGATAGGCGAGGCCACCATGGAATCCACAGTCTCCTGTTTAAAGGGGAGGAGGCCTACTTTCTTGCACTTTCCGGTCTGATCCATGCTCCAAGAACGTGGAAGGCCAAAGTCTTCGACAGATCGAATGAAGAAGAAATTCTTCTTCCACCTCTTAATTGACGAGGACGTTTTCTTTAACAATCTTCTTCTCGACCGAGTGCTGAACACAACCCATCCGGTCTGGCCATCTCTACTAATAGGGAAATAGGCTTTGAAAACATCCAAGTTCATTGGCCTGCCCACCTCCGAGCAGACAAAGATAAAAGCCATAATCAACCGCACTGAGTTCGGTACCAGCTGACATAGCGCAATATCAAAATACCTAAGGACAGTATAGAAAAATAGGTGGAGAGAGAACCGCAGCCCGGCTTGCATATGATGCTCGTAAACACAGAGCTCATATAGGGCTCGGTCGAGAAGAACATCGCAGGCCCTCTCCTCTACCCTAGCCAACGAAAGGGTGTACTCGCCCGGAATATAGTATGTCTTCCGAATTACCACTAGGTCATCTTCCCTAATTTGGCTGGGGATCTCATTAGCGGTGTAATTCCATTCCTCTCTCTCCTCCCCAGCCAAAGTCTCCCTAATATCGGTCAGATGCCCAACTACTTCCTCACCAGAGGACGAGCCCTTTTCATACTCATCCCCCAGAGGAACATACGACACCATTGCCCAGGGGCCTGAACTAGGTGTTGCCCCTATAGGGGTCCCTACCCTCGACAAATACGAAGATGTCTCTCCTTCCTCAGAACTACCACTACTAGTATCATCCGCGCTACTACTACTATTTGTAGCTTGAGGTTTCAACCCAAGAGGGGGGGTGAATTGGGTTTTTAAAAACTTTTGCGGAATTTATACAAGTTTATAAAAACTGATAAGCAGCAAATAATTAATACAAGTAATAAGCTGTAAATAAAGAGTTTAAGGAAAGAGGATGCAAACACAGTTATAGTGGTTCGGCAATATCGGATGTGTTCCGACCCTACGTCCACTCTCTTCAAGGAACTCCTTGAAGTAATCCACTAAGAAAACTTAGTCGCACAACTTAGCCGGGTGTTGCACAAACCGTACACAAGCAATTTACAGGAATTGCTTAAACCGAAAAATCTCCTTCCTTTCGAAAGTTTCCCCTTCCTCTCGGAAGTAATCCCTTTACAAAGATGGTGTAAAGTAAAAGGTAGAGAGACAGCAAATGAAAGCTTATTACAACAGAAATGTCTCTCTTTCAAAGTAAAGCTTGAAGAAATGGCTCAATAAGATTATTTCAAAGCTTTTTGTGTTTCAAGAGTATAAAAACTTGATTATATGAGATCAACTCTTTTTGAATATGTGCTTCTCCTTATTGAATGCTTTGCTGAATGGGTTTATATAGCAATCAATTAATATGGCCGTTTTGGACTTTAATTTGAAAAAGATTTACTTTAAAACGTTCAGATTTGGAGTCCAACGGTCATATTTTTGAATTATCAGTCGACTGGGTCGAGATACCAGTCGACTGGGTTCACTTGAAAAATACTCGTTTTCAGACCTTCTGGATATCCAGTCGACTGGTATATATCACCCAGTCGACTGGGGACTTTCTGTCCATTTCACCAGTCGACTGGGTTGATTCATCCAGTCGACTGGGAAATTACTGGTCAAAGTACCAGTCGACTGGGTTAATTCATCCAGTCGACTGGATACCTTCTGACTCATATACCAGTCGACTGGTATATGTACCCAGTCGACTGGGTTATCTTCCAACCCAGTTTTTCTTCTGTTTTTCATCAAAAACATTTAAAAATAATGGTTTTAGAAAAACCTTTTGTGTTTGAGCCATTGAACAAGCTAATACAATGTATGAGTGAGACTTATATTGGTTCTAAACCTTAAGACCTATTCTAGATCTTCAGTCTTCACTTGATACTTGATTTGGTTCGAGTTTTTGCACTTTGTTCCTTGGTTGAATGTGTTTGATCCTTAATACAACTTAGTTTAAACATGTTAGTTAAATAAAAGTTGTGTTTTGCCATCATTAAAATACGGGCGAAGGTCAACAATCTCCCCCTTTTTGATGATGACAAAACTAATAATGTAAAAACAGTTTTAAAAACTAAGTGATAGGATTTTTACAAAAATTTGGACAGAGTCTTCTCTGTTTTTCTAGAAAAACCACCCTGTAAACAAGCAAACACAGTTTATATTTCTTTCAACCAATCCAGAATCAAACTCAACCAATCAATTAACATTTTAACAAAGTTATGGAGCAAAGCTCCCCCTAAATCTATGCATTGGTTGCGTTTTACTTAGATTTTCTCGTTTTTCTCATTTTTCTCTCCCGTTTTGACAACATCAACCAAAGGGGGCATAACATAAAAAATAAGCTACTTAGCCAATACAGTCAAATAGGTTATAAGAATACAAAGATGTACGCGAAGATTTAACTTCATTCGAATTTCAGAAGCCTTCCCGAGAAGAACCGGAAGTTTTTCAAGCATATAAGCATTTTATAGCAGTTTTAGTGACCAAACAGAGTTTTAAAACAGTTCTAACATATCACAAATAGCGTAAATAATATGCAAGAAATATGGCTAATAGTATTACATCATCATAGAGAAAAAGTCAATACAAGCAGGGCCTCACAGAGCCATAACTAAAAAAAACATACATGAGATGTCCGTGCTATGGGACAAAAACTGGAAAAGTGCTAAGTACAGATAAAAGATAGAGACTCATGGTGTGGGAGAGTCCGAGCTGTCACGAAAAAGTTCCCTAATCTCAGCTAGGGAACCCTCGGTGTGCTCTCGATGTAACTCGAAGTCGTCCCGTAGGTGATCTATGGAGGAGCTCAGCCTCTGGTAATCAGACTGCATGGACTGAAAACCGGACTCCATCGTCATCTGAAGACTCGTGATAGCTCGTAGGATGTCACCATAACCAGTCTGACCGGTACTCAAGTCACCAACGGGAGGTGCTCGGGTATCCGTCTCCGTCTCCGTCTCAGCAACCGTGTCAGCATCCTCATCACTGTCACTCGCATCCTCTCGGATCCTTAGGCGCTTTTCGGCCTTCGGATAGAGGAACCCTTCACGAACAGTACATCCCATCTTTTTCAGAGATGAGATGTTAATGATGTCCGTCAATCCGATATCCTGAGCCTCGGAGACAGGCAAAGGTACCCGGAAGTGTTGGAGGATGAGTGTAATGAGCATTCCATAAGGAAGACACCCGGAGTCATTTGCTTTGCCGTTTATCATGTTGGCGAGCAGCAGAGGATATATATTGAAGTGGTGCCCAGATTTTAGGCACCAAATCAATACCGTATCTATTTTAGATAAATACCCTCGACTCCCGAGTTTTGGGTGGATAATCCAACTGACAATCAACTGAAACAACTTTGAGTCGAGGGGCAAGTCACTACATGTGTGAAATGTAGTGGGTCTGTACACATAGTTAGGGTCACCCCTGACTATCCGACAGGCTTCCTCAACTTCAAAGTTGTCTGGCCATCCATCCAGACTCCATTGAACCCCCCTTATACGGATTCTCAGAATACTCATCAAGAGGTCAGTGTTGACCTCAAACTCCACACCGCTAACTCTGGTTCTGAATCTCAGAGCCAGAGGACTGGGTTTCACCAAGTTCGCATAGAATTGGTGAACCAGTCGCGAGTAATACTTTTCATGAATTCTGACCAGTGGGGTCAGATTTATTGCCTCAAAGGCTGGTAGAATATCGAAATTACCATGGCGAATAGAGTCGAAATCAACGACTCTACCTGTCATGATTTTCTTGTGACGGATTACTGAATTATACCTCTTATGAGTCGCTGGGCTGTAAAACAGAGTCTGTTCCAGCTCTGTTCTGGGCTCTTTGCTGGATGATCCTGCTGCACCCTTCCCTTTCGACTCCGAAGCTGAAGGTTTTGAAGACCTTGGCTTTTTAGGCGCATTAGGTCCACTTGTTGTGAGTTTAATACGAATTTTGTCACTCATTTTGGAGAAATCTGGAGTTTTTTTTTAAAAAAAAAATTTGGTAAAAAATGAGAGATTTTAACCGTAGAAAGTTAAAAATCTCTTTAGGAATGTGTAGATTGGTGTGTTTAGAAGGGATTTGAATGGTTTTTGGATCAATATGATGAATTTTTCTAGAGAGAGAAAGCTTGGGCTCTTTGAAAATGGTGTAAAAATGGCGAAAATGAACAGTCCCTTTTATAGAATCGCGATACCAATCGACTGGGGTCGATATACCAGTCGACTGGGTCCCTTTGAAAAGATGAACAGTTTCTTTACCAGTCGACTGGGTAAACGTACCAGTCGACTGGGTAAACTAGCAGTGAGTTACCAGTCGACTGGGCTAACTTTACCAATTGACTAGAGGACAAGGGTTTTTTTTTTTAAAAAAAAAAAAATTGGCTCCAGACAGGATTTAATCTTATAGACGACTGGAGAAGACTTACCAGTCGTCTGGAAGTTTTGACTGAGAGTTACCAGTCGACTGGATCAAAATTACTAGTCAACTGAAAAAATAGGCAGAGACTTACCAGTCGACTGGAGAACATTTACCAGTCGACTGGATCCTGAAGAAAATTTCCAGTCCTGAATTTTTTAGCACGATTTTGTTTATCTATGACATTTTTGAGTGAAGAGAATAATTAAACATGGATTAATACTCTATCACTCAATGTCAAAATTGCGAATGATGAAATGAGATGCAATCAAACATTCAGTTTATCAAAATCAAGCAATCCCATCAACATTCTAATCTTACAAAAACTAGCTTCACTTAAGGGTTTTGTAAGAATATCAGCTATTTGATCTTCTGAAGGTATAAATTCTAATTTTATATCACCTTTTTGAGCATGATATCTTAGGAAATGATGTCTAATCTCTATATGCTTGGTTCTAGAGTGCTGAATAGGATTTTTGGTTAGGTTGATGGCACTAGTATTATCACAAAATATAGGAATATTTTTTAGACTCATGCCATAGTCTTCTAGTTGTTGTTTCATCCATAGTACTTGGGCACAACAACTGCCAGCTGCTACATATTCCGCCTCAGCGGTTGATAATGCAACTGAATTCTGTTTCTTGGAGAACCAAGAAGTTAACATAGCACCTAAGAATTGGCATGTTCACTTGTGCTTTTTCTATCTAACCTACATCCAGCAAAATCAGCATCCGAATATCCTACTAGCTCAAAAGATGATTCTCTAGAATACCATAATCCTATGGTCTGGGTCCCTTGTAGATATTTAAGGATTCTTTTTACTGCAACTACATGTGATTCCTTAGGATTAGATTGAAATCTAGCAGACATGCATACACTGAACATTATATCAGGTCTACTTGCAGTTAAGTACAGTAAAGCACCTATCATGCTTCTATAATATTTAGAATCTACATTTTTACCTCCTTCATCAAGATCAAGTTTGGTGGTTGTGCTCATAGGCGTTCTAATTGGCTTTGAGCTTTCCATCCCGAACCTCTTTAGTAGATCTTTGATGTACTTTTGTTGATTGATGAAGATACCTCCTTTTAGTTGCTTGATTTGCAGTCCAAGGAAGTAGGTAAGTTCTCCCATCATGCTCATTTCAAATTCACCTTGCATGCACTTTGCAAACTCTTGACACATAGATTCATTAGTAGCACCAAATATAATATCATAAACATATATTTGAACTATCAAAGTGTCATTTTTGTGAGTTTTTGTGAAGAGAGTTGTATCTATTCTACCTCTTACAAAATCATTATCAATCAAAAATTTACTTAGTCTTTCATACCATGCCCTTGGAGCTTGCTTCAACCCATATAGAGCTTTAGAAAGTTTATAGACATGATTTGGAAGACTTGGATTTTCAAATCCAATAGGTTGTTCAACATAAACCTCTTCTTCTATAAAGCCATTTAAAAAGGCACTTTTCACATCAATTTGAAATAGCTTGAATTTATTAAAGCATGCAAAGGCTAATAACATTCGAATAGCTTCTAATCTAGCTACGGGAGCATAGGTTTCATCAAAATCTATTCCTTCCTCTTGGTTATATCCCTTAGCAACTAGTCTAGCCTTATTTCTAGTTACTATACCATTTTCATCCATTTTATTTCTATATACCCATTTAGTTTCAATAATTGAATGATCTTTAGGTCTTGGAACTAGTTCCCAAACATTGTTTCTCTCAAATTGATTTATCTCTTCCTGCATTGCAATTATCCAATCATTATCTTTTTCAGCTTCTATAAATGTCTTAGGTTCTACTTGAGACAAATAAGCTACAAAATTGCAAATATTTCTAACGGAAGAGCGAGTTCTTACCCCTTGTGAAGGATCACCAATTACTTGATCAATTGGATGATGATTTACATACCTCCAATCCTTGGGTAGATTTTCCTCTTGTTGACTTGAGGATGGTTGGTCCAAATTTGGAGTTGCCATCCCTTCATTTGTTTGAGTAGAACTCACTTTTGGGTTAACAATGGGAGTAGGAGTTTCCATTCTTGGAATAAAATCTGCATCATCTTTAAAGGAAACTTCTCCACTACTCATTGGGTTAGATTCATCAATAGTTACATGCATAGATTCTTCTACTACTAGAGTTCTCTTATTGAAAACTCTATAAGCCTTACTAGTAGTTGAATATCCTAAAAATATCCCTTCATCGGTCTTGGAATCAAATTTACCCAAGTTAGTTTTATTGTTATTTAAGATGAAGCACTTGCTACCAAAGGCACGAAAATAGAAAATATTGGGCTTTCTCCCTTTCCATAGTTCATATGGTGTTTTATCAAGCAAGGGCCTTATCAAAATTCTATTTAAAATATAGCAAGAAGTATTCACGGCTTCAGCCCAAAAATATTTTGGTAAATTATTTTCACAAAGCATTGTTCTTGAAAATTCTTCTAGAACTCTATTTTTCCTCTCAACAGCTCCATTTTGTTAAGGAGTTCTAGGAGCTGAAAAGTTGTGATTAATTCCATTTTCATCACAAAATTTTGAAAACCTTTGATTTTCAAATTCTTTGCCATGATCACTTCTTATGCTTGAAATACAAATTCCTTTTTCATTTTGTACCTTTTTGCAAAACTTTTCAAATCCTTTGAAAGCTTCATCCTTATAAGCAATAAAAATAACAAAGGTATATCTTGAATAGTCATCAATAATAACAAGAGCATATTGATGGCCACCTAGACTAATGGTACTAATTGGACCAAATAAGTCCATATGCAAAAGTTCCAAAGGTCTAGTAGTTGAGACTATATTTTTTGCTTTAAAAGATATCCTAGATTGTTTTCCCATTTGACAAGCATTGCAAATTTTGTTTTTCTCAAAATTGATTTTAGGAAGTCCAATAACTAAATCTTTTCTTGAAACAATTTTTAGCAAGTTCATGTTTACATGACCAGGCCTTCTATGCCATAGCCATTGATTTTCACTAAAGGCAGGAAAACATTTTTCATTAAAGGAATGCAAAGATTTCAAGTACACTATATAGACATTTTCATGTCTATGGCCAATGAATTTGATCTTGTTGCTCTTGATGTCTATAACTAGACAATGAGAGGTCTCAAATGTGACTTTATATCCTTTGTCACATAATTGACTAATGCTAAGTAAATTTGGCTTAAGGCCTTGCACTAGCAAAACATTATCTAAGGTTGAGAAATCATTACCGACTTTTCCATGCCCGATGATCTTTATTTTAGTATTGTCTCCAATGGTCACAAGTCCACCATCTCTTAGAGTTAGCTCCTTGAATACGCTTTTATCACCGGTCATATGCTTCGAGCAACCACTATCAAGGTACCAACAGTTACCTTTCTCTTTGGTGTGAAGACAAATCTACATCACACAAGGATATACGATAGCACTTTTAGGTACCCAAAATTTCTTGGGTCCTTTGGGGTTAGTCCTGGAAAATAAGGTTCCTTTTGGGACTCATACTTTCTTAATATGAGGTGCTCTATGAACAAGTTGATGATGCATAGTCCTAGCATGATAGTCATAGAAATTTCTAGGATGTCTTACATGTGAATTCCTATAAAACTTAGGATAATAGTTCCTAGGATACATGTTTCTATGGTAAGGAGTATGAAAATTCATGTCATTTATATAAAGAGTATGATGATGCATTATAGGATACCCATGATGATAATTTCTAGGATGAGCATGAGCAGAATGCATTCTTTGATTATACACATTGTTCCTAGAATGAGCATGATAATGATTTCTAGGATGTGTATTAGCATTTCTAGAATGAGCATACATATAAGCATGAGTATTTTTAGAATGCTTCAATTTAGTATGATCATTTAAGTTTCTAGACTTCCTAGCATTTATCGAAGGAGTGCTTTTAACAATGCTTAGAGCTTTTGAAGTAGAAGCTCCATCTACACAAGAGGCTTTCATGAATAAGCTCTCTTTTGTTTTTTGTTTTCCCAATGGAGAATATCCTACACCAGATTTTCCTCCACTTAATCTTTGGGAAGAAAGCACTTCATCAAGTTTTTCTTTACCAAGCATAAGTCTAGATATAGTGCTGTTTAATTCAGAAATTTTATTTTTCAAATTCTCATTTTCATCTTTAAGAAAATCTTGAGACGAATTATACAGTAAAGATGATAATTTTTCTTTTTCTTCTCTAAGAACTATCATTTCTTTAGAAAGAGATGATACTTCTTTCTTAATAACAGAATTTCTAGAATTAAATTTCTTTAATTCTTCATGCATTTCATTTATGACTTCTAGCAGTTCTTCACTACTAGTAACAATATTATTTTTTGAAGAGGGAGAAGATGTTACCTCACTTTCATCATCGATTGCCATCAAACAAAGGTTGGCAATTTCTTCGTATCCGATTTTTTTGTCTGATGACTCATCTTCTTCGTCATCGCTCCAGGTAGTTGCTACCATAGCTTTCTTCTTGAAGCCCTTGTATGATTTGCTTGAAACCGGACAGTCAGCTTTTATATGTCCTGGCTTCTTGCAGCCATAGCACATAAGTGGTTCCCTTTTTGAGGTGAGATCCTTTGAGTAAGGTTTCTTGCTTTTCTTCAAGAACCTATGGAATCGTCAGGTGATTAAAGCCATTTCACCATCCTCTTCACTGCTCTCTGCTTCTTGTTCTAATTCCTTTTCTTTGTTGCTCGTAGAAGCTTTGAGAGCAATTTGCTTTTTCTTCTTCTCATCATCATTGATGATGGGAGTCATTTCTTCCATCTCGTATGTCAATAATGACCTAAGCAGCGTCTCAACATCAAGCTTGTCAAGATTTTTGGCCTCCTGAATGGCTGTCCTCTTTGATTTCCATTCTGGTGGCAGAGATCTTAAGATTTTTCTGGTTAGTTCAACTTCCTCAATATTCTTGCCAAGCAATTTTAAACCATTTATAATAGTAGTGAATCGTGAGTGCATTTCGAAAATGGTTTCATTAGGAGACATCTTAAAAGATTCATACTCAGAAATTAGCATGTAAATTTTAGACTTTTTTACTTCACTTGTTCCTTCATATATGACTTGCAATTTATCCCATATTTCTTTAGCAGAAACACATGCAGATATTTTGTTATATTCAGAAATATCTAATGCACAATGTAGCATGCTTGTTGCTCTGCTATTGAGAGACATCGTTCTACAATCCTCGTCAGTAAACTCAGTTTTGAGTTTAGGCATTGTATGAAGAGTCTCTCCAATAACTATTTCTTTTGAGGGAATTTTAGGTCCCTCTTCTATAATTCTCCATAGATTGTAATCTTGTCCTTCGACGAAGATTTTCATTCTATTTTTCCAATAGTTATAATTTGAGCCATTGAACAATGGTGGTCTAGTATAAGAGTGTCCCTCAGAGTAGCTATTTGCTACCATTGGATCAACTCTAGGAATTTAAGCCTAATAAAGAGAACGAAGCTCTGATACCAATTGTAGCTCGAGGTTTCAACCCAAGAGGGGGGGTGAATTGGGTTTTTAAAAACTTTTGCGGAATTTATACAAGTTTATAAAAACTGATAAGCAGCAAATAATTAATACAAGTAATAAGTTGTAAATAAAGAGTTTAAGGAAAGAGGATGCAAACACAGTTATAGTGGTTCGGCAATATCGGATGCGTTCCGACCCTACGTCCACTCTCTTCAAGGAACTCCTTGAAGTAATCCACTAAGAAAACTTAGTCGCACAACTTAGCCGGGTGTTGCACAAACCGTACACAAGCAATTTACAGGAATTGCTTAAACCGAAAAATCTCCTTCCTTTCGGAAGTTTCCCCTTCCTCTCGGAAGTAATCCCTTTACAAAGATGGTGTAAAGTAAAAGGTAGAGAGACAGCAAATGAAAGCTTATTACAACAGAAATGTCTCTCTTTCAAAGTAAAGCTTGAAGAAATGGCTCAATAAGATTATTTCAAAGCTTTTTGCGTTTCAAGAGTATAAAAACTTGATTATATGAGATCAACTCTTTTTGAATATGTGCTTCTCCTTATTGAATGCTTTGCTGAATGGGTTTATATAGCAATCAATTAATATGGCCGTTTTGGACTTTAATTTGAAAAAGATTTACTTTAAAACATTCAGATTTGGAGTCCAACGGTCATATTTTTGAATTATCAGTCGACTGGGTCGAGATACCTGTCGACTGGGTTCACTTGAAAAATACTCGTTTTCAGACCTTCTGGATATCCAGTCGACTGGTATATATCACCCAGTCGACTGGGGACTTTCTGTCCATTTCACCAGTCGACTGGGTTGATTCATCCAGTCGACTGGGAAATTACTGGTCAAAGTACCAGTCGACTGGGTTAATTCATCCAGTCGACTGGATACCTTCTGACTCATATACCAGTCGACTGGTATATGTACCCAGTCGACTGGGTTGTCTTCCAACCCAGTTTTTCTTCTGTTTTTCATCAAAAACATTTAAAAATAATGGTTTTAGAAAAATCTTTTGTGTTTGAGCCATTGAACAAGCTAATACAATGTATGAGTGAGACTTATATTGGTTCTAAACCTTAAGACCTATTCTAGATCTTCAGTCTTCACTTGATACTTGATTTGGTTCGAGTTTTTGCACTTTGTTCCTTGGTTGAATGTGTTTGATCCTTAATACAACTTAGTTTAAACATGTTAGTTAAATAACAGTTGTGTTTTGCCATCATTAAAATACGGGCGAAGGTCAATACTATTATTACTACTGCTAGGCCTATCGCAATATACATCAAATGAAGACATGATTAAAAGGAAGGATGAACAAAACTCACCAAAGTCCGAGGGGTTCGGACTTGTGCTTCACCAAAGAATGACCAAAGGCTGTCCGAGGCATTCTCCCCCCGTGACTTCAAACGCCTCCACCAAAACGTGAAGTCTGCGCTTTCACCAACGCTACAAAAACTCTAGACCGGATGCAGAATGAGGAGCAAAACACAAGGAGAAAACCTTTTAGAAAGGAACAAGGCGAAAAGAAAAGGACTCTCAGTGTAAAAAACCGAGGACGATGACTCTCAGGAACGAGGCCGAGGGCTCTCAAGAAATTCTCTCTTGCAAAAACTATTCTGATTTTGGATTCAAGTGAATAAGAGAAGGAGCAAAACTCCCCTTATATAATAAGGGAAAACACAGCAAACAAGGGGCAATTAATGCAAGCATGAAAACAGAGGGGACTTTTGGCGTCCCAAAGCAGCCTTCACATGGCCCTAGGGAACTTTCCACTTCCCAAAGCATCCTCCGTCTTCCCGAAAAGGCTTCTCAATTCCCAAGGGAAATCATCATCTCCAACACACCGATATTTACGCTAAAAGCGCCACGCGTCATCTACACCGTCGCTTTTGCAAGAATAAAACTCTCATAGCTCCACAAGTCCTCGGCTCATTCTTTTCTAGGTCCGAGGAGATGGATTGTTCCACTAGTCCTCGGACTTAAGGTATTCATGGCCGAGGAGATGAATTGCTCCACGAGTCCTTGGCTCATTCTCTTCAAGGTCCGAGGAGATGGATTGTTCCACTAGTCCTCGGACTTAAGGTGTTCATGGCCGATGAGATGGATTGCTCCACCAGTCCTCGGACTTAAGGTGTTCATGACCAAGGAGATGGATTGCTTCACAAGTCCTTGGCCCATTCTCTTCCATGTCCGAGGAGATGGATTGCTCCTAGTCCTCGAACTCAAGGTGTTCATGACCGAGGAGATGGATTGCTCCACTAGTCCTCAGACTCAAGGTGTTCATGGCCAAGGAGATGGATTGCTCCACGAGTCCTCGGCCCATTCTCTTCTAGGTCCGAGGAGATGGATTGCTCCACTAGTCCTCGGACTCAAGGTGTTCATGGCCGAGGAGATAGATTGCTCCACGAGTTATCGGCCATTCTCTTCAAGGTCCGAGGAGATTGATTGCTCCACTAGTCCTCGGACTCAAGGTGTTCATGGTCGAGGAGATGGATTGCTCCACGAGTCCTCAGCCCATTCTCTTCATGGTCTGAGAAGATGGATTGCTCCACTGGTCCTCGGACTCAAGGTATTCATGGCCGAGGAGATGGATTGTTCCATGAGTCCTCGACCCATTCTCTTCATGACCGAGGAGATGGATTGTTCCACGAATCCTCAGCCTTTTCTCTTCAAGATCCGAGGAGATGGATTGCTCCACTGGTCCTCGGACTCAAGGTATTCATGGTCGAGGAGATGGATTGCTCCACGAGTCCTCGACCTATTCTCTTCCAGGTCCGAGGAGATGGATTGCTCCACTGGTCCTCAGACTCAAGGTAGTCATGGCCGAGGAGATGGATTACTCCATGAGTCCTCAGCCCATTCTCTTCTAGGTCCAAGGAGATAGATTGTTCCACTAGTCCTCGGACTCAAGGTGTTCATAGCCGAGGAGATGGATTGCTCCATGAGTCCTCGGCCATTCTCTTCAAAGTCTGAGGAGATGGATTGCTCCACTAGACCTCGGACTCAAGGTGTTCATGACCGAGGAGACGGATTGCTCCATGAGTCCTCGGCCCATTCTCTTCATGGTCCGAGGAAATGGATTGCTCCACTGGTCCTCAGACTCAAGGTATTCATGGCCGAGGAGATGGATTACTCCACGAGTCCTCGGCCCATTCTCTTCATGGCCATAGAGATGGATTGCTCCACGAATCCTCTGCCCATTCTCTTCAAGATCCAAGGAGATGGATTGCTCCACTGGTCCTCAGACTCAAGGTAGTCATGGTCGAGGAGATGGATTGCTTCACGAGTCCTCGACCCATTCTCTTCCAGGTCCGAGGAGATGGATTGCTCCATTGGTCCTCAGACTCAAGGTATTCATGGCCGAGGAGATGGATTGCTCCACGAGTCCTCGGCCTATTCTCTTCCATGTCCGAGGAGATGGATTGCTCCACTGGTCCTCGTACTCAAGGTATTCATGGCCGAGGAGATGGATTGCTCCGCTGGTCCTCGGCCCATTTTCTTTAAGATCCGAGGAGATGGATTCCTCCACTGGTCCTCGGACTCATCCCTCTTAGGCCGTGTCCTCGGCCTCGGCCTAAGGTCTCCAAGGCTGAACTGATCTGGAACAAGCCATAATACTTTCTTAACCACATTACTATACTCAAGGAAGTGGGGGGCCTCTGATACTGCCAAAAGTACCCCTCCAATAGGAAGACGACACATGGATCCTCATGACAGCAACTCACAAAAAGACACATGGGGGATCCAGGACCAGGCAGCTCAGCCCCCAGGCCATAAACCACCCTCCTAGGCTCCGCCGCCCCCAGGTGGGCATCCACATCAACACCGCCTTTCAGGCCATCATTGCCCAACCAAGTTGGGTGTTAGGTCAATAGACTACCTTAGGTGTCTAACGAACGGCTCATGATCAAGCCATCAAGGCCAAGCCCTAACGAACGGCCCCTAGCCATCTAGCTAGGCCTCTTAGGCATCATTTTGAATGGTGTCAGGTGACTAAACCGCCCTCATACTTGGATGGCTTCTGATCAAGCCAGCAAGGCAAAGCCTTAACAGACGGTCCCCAGCCAGCTAGTTGGGCCACTTAGGCATCATTACCCAACCCAGTTGGGGCATCATATCGTTGCCACCTTAAGCCCAATGCCGCCTCCAAGGACCTATAAAGAGGGTCAGGTACGCATTCCAAAAGGAGAAGAATTTTTTTAAACTAACACTCACCCTCTACGCATACTTTATCTTACCCTAACTCAAACGTTGGAGCATCTTCGGAGGCACCCCCTCCGACTACCCCATAGCCTCTCTCTCTTTCCCTGTGTAGATACATCAGAGTTCCGTCCACTGGTTCAGCAACATTTTTGGCATCAACAATTACCAATTACTGTAGTCACTTTGGACTTACTTTGAGCAGAACATCTTTAAATTAATTTGATTCTGTAAATGTGATATTGTTTGACCAAATATTGCTTCAACGGTTTGATTTTGTATATTGATTCTTTAAACATCTTATAGTATGATTTCCTATCAAATGATTTATTATTATCAATTACCATGGGTGCTGCTAGGTAGACACCTGTGCCACCCAAGATTGCCACCAACGCATAAAACCCATCATACCCTTCACTTTCATTTACTACAATGAAAAAATAGAGGGAAAATCCTCAGATTGACTAACAAAGTATCACTGCAGATGTCAAAATCGGGTGTTTGCATAGGTTTAGTCAATTACTATAGTCACTTTGGACTTACTATTAACAGATTATCTTAAAATTTGATTGCTATGTAAATGCGATATTTTTAGGCCAAATATTGCCCCAACTGTTTGATTTTGTCTTCTGTAACTTCTCATGCTTTCCTTGACCTCATGCTATAGGTTCCCTTTTTCGATGTTGCAAACACTGAGTGTTCTAATTCTCTTATGAAAGATTCAAAAGATTATTATGGTCTTGCTCCCGGTAAATCAGTCCTACTCAGGTATATATATATGATAAATTTTGGGATTTTGGCTTAAATCTCCATAAGGAGGATTTCTAATTTGCTTGGCAGAATTAATTTCTTATTTTGTAATTGCTTATTCTAATAAGAGTAGTAGTAGTTTCCTCTTGGATGTTGTTTGTTCTAGTAATAATTCTTATGTTGTTGTTCTTTTTCTATTGTTATTAGAAAAATCTCATTTATATAAAGGGAGTCCTAGAGAAAATTTAAGACATACTTATAATTCCAATATACATTGTAAATTGGAGGGGTTCACTACTAGAGCTAGGATGAGAGCTTTGGATGTATTGGGGGTTTGGGTTGTCAAATAGAGAGAGTACGTACTTACAACTAAAGATAGGTTGAGAGGTTTGGGTGTATTGAGACTTTTCGATTGTGAAGTAGTGAGAGTTTAGCAATTTTTCTTTTCCTAAAGTTGTGATTGAAAATTAATAAAAATTGTAAGTTTGTTGGTGGACATAGGGAAAGAGGTTACTGAACCACATTAATTCTTGGTGTTTTTACTCTTTATTTTTTTTGCTTTGTTGTGTTTTTGCCTAAAGTTTGAATAGGTGGAATTTAGAGGTAAAATCCCAACAAATGGTATCAGAGTTGTGGTTGCGATGACAAAAATACTAAAGATAAACGGAATTAATATTGAGTTATTTGATGAGGAGAATGATTTCTCTTTTTGGTAAAGTTTCATCAAAGATGTGATGACGCAGCAAAGGCTATGCAAGACGATTGAAGAGTTCAAGCCACAAAAGATGATGGAATTGAAGTTGGGGAAGATATATCCATCAAGACAGTGAGAACTAAGTTGCAAGGGAAAAAATACTTTCCACCTAGAGAAGGGGACATAGTCACGACATCAATGTAGGGTAAGGAAGTTTGGATAGATGGGGAGGTTCTCATGGCACCTTCAAAAGGAAATAAGTTGAAGATGCCAAGTGTGTTCGAGTTGGAAGAATTTTTTGTGACTATATAGAGAGATAAGCCAAACAATGAGATGATGATTACTTCGAAAAGTAAGTAGAGGAGATGGGAAGACCATAAGGAAGGATCACACCAACTAAAAAAGAAAGTCAAATTTGATGATGATGTGGAGAATTTGAGCCAAGGTAGAGATTTGTTGGGATTTTGGGTCAAACCCCATAAGGAGGACTTCTAATTGGTTTGGAAAAATTGGTTTCCTATTTTGTAATTGCTTATTCTAGTAGGAGTAGGAGCAGAGTGATAGTTTAGTAATTTTGTTCTTTCTAAAGTTGCAATTGAAATATTAATAAAATTATGAGTTTGTTGATGAACATAGGGAAAAAGATTGCCAAATCATATTAATTTTTGGTTTTTTTATTTTATTTATTTATTTTACTCGTTATAAGTTTAAGTAAATAGATTTTAAAGGTAAAATCTCAACGATAAATTTTGTTTTATTACTCAAATGAGCATATTTGGGTTTTGTGGTGTGAACCTTTGTATGTGTGCAGATATGCATTCCCCGTAAACTTCACAGAGGTTATCATAGCTGATGATAATGAAACTATTATTGAGATCCGTGAGGAATATTGTCCTTCAAAGAAGACAAAGCCAAGGTCATGCTGGAATTGGCTATTGATTCTGCAAAGAAACGTTTCAAGGGTTGCAAAATTTGTACTCTTGCTGTTTTTTTTTTATGTATTTTAAATTTTATTATTCAGGGAGTTCTTCATTGGGTTGCTGAATCTTCCCCTGGGTTTGATCCATTGCAGAGGGAAGCAGATTGTTTGACAAGCTGTTAAACTCTGAGGTTGGATGTTTATTTGCTTTCTGGGACCTTTTATATTTGTTACTGTTTGTTTTTCTCCCTCATGGAGAAAATATGATAAATTCTTAAGGAGTCTCTGAACTTGGTGATTGGCTTGCTGACCTGAACTTGATGCATGATGTACCATGACTTTGAAATGCTGCCCTTGGGGACAGATTTCAGTTTGAAAGGCTTGGTAGATTTTCGAAACTTTTGTTTTTCCTGACGCTTCGAACATATTAAGGACTTGAAAGTTGAAAGTTGAAACTGTGAAATGGATAAATAATGTTGCTGCTATTTTTCTCAGTTTTATTGTGCTTGTGTCGGCTCTGTTATTGAGGATATTTAGTTGTGGAATGATTTTCAAACTCTTAAAGGTCAGAGGAAAGTCGTTCCAATATTATTGATTCTATTTTTTATTATGTGATTGGTTTGAATGGAAAAGAGTTGTTCCGAATACAGAGAAAAATAGTGCCTCATTCAAAAAGAGTTGGCTAATTGTTTTATTTTTTTGACTGGTTGGAAAATTTTTTATAATTAAATTTCATCTTTTAAAGTTTGTTGAGCAGTTTTCTTGCAGCTATATAAACATTATGTAAATGCTTTTCATACAATCTTTTTACTTTTTATATATATATTCTCATGTTTCTTTCTTACCAAACAATAGAATATGGTATTTTACTCACTTTTCTTTTTTATCTTCTTACTTTTTATTTTTTTCTCTACCAATAACAATCTTGTGGTTTTGATCCTTACAACGTCTAATTCATACAATAACTAGAAATTTGCCATGCCGATGCACAAACTGTAAATTAGCTAAAGATTATAAACATGAGGCGATAACTATTGAGCTAAAGGCTGCTTTGTTGTTATATAAACTTCAAGTTGCGGTGGAAATGACATAAAATCTGAAGAAAAACTTGGGCATCTTGGTATGGCTTAATGGTTATCTCTTAACTCTTCATATAAGAGACATGAGATCCCATCTCTGTTAGAAAGTCTTCAAATTTCTCATTTGAATTTATATTGTTTTTCGAAAGTCATTATTTGACTATTTTAATATAGCTAATAAATTGAAAATTACAAATTTATGATTAATTTCAATAAATTAAGAGTTACAAATTTGTGATTATTTTCAATAAATTGAAGGTTATAATTTTTTATTAATCTCAATAAATTGAGTTACAAATTTTGAATTTATTTCTATTTTAAATTTTGAATTAAATTCTTAGGCTTACTTGTGTCTATAAATACTAAGCTTTTCAAGAGCTTAAGACACACAATTTTCATATCATCTTCTTGTCTTCTATTCTATGAGAGAGTTATTCTATTAATTTTTATATATTTTTTTTTTGGACAACCTTGATCGGATCGGTTCATCCCTGCTTCTTAGTATATGTATATATTGTAGGAAGCAAAGCCGTGAGCACCTGGGTTTTATCTTGGAGTCGGTCTTAGCCATTTGTACCTGCACATAAGGAGGCTATAGCGACTTTACAACAGTGGCTTTCCACGACTCACAGACCAACTCCTTCTGTTTTCTCTATTTTAATTATTTTATTATACAATATTGTTTAATATCATATATTTATATTGTGTTAAAATTATTTTGATTTCTACAACCTTGATCGATTCATCCTCTCTTCTTAGTAGATGTGCATATTGTAGGAGGCAAAGCTGCGAGCACCTGGGTTTTATCTTGGAGCCGGTCTTAACCATTTGTACCTGCACATAAGGAGGCTATAGTGACTTTAGGACAATGACTTTCCATGACTCATAGGCCAACTCCGTATGTTTTCTCTATTTTAATTATTTTATACAATATGGTTTAATATCATATATTTATATTGTGTTAAAATTATTTGTGCCTATAAATACCAAGCTTTTCAAGAGCGTAAGACACACAATTTTCATAATCTTCTTCTTGTCTTTTATGCTCTAAGAGAGTTATTCTATTATTTTCTATATATTTTTGTTTTTGGACAACCTTGATCTGGTCGGTTCATCTCCGCTTCTTAGTAAATATGAATATTGTGAGAGGCAAAGCTGCGAGCACTTGGGTTTTATCTTGGAGCTGGTTTTAGCCTTTTGTACCTGCACATAAGGAGGCTGTAACGACTTTAGGACAATGACTTTCCACGACTCACAGGCCAACTCCTTCTGTTTTCTCTATTTTAATTATTTTATTATACAGTATTGTTTAATATCATATATTTATATTGTGTTAAAATTATTTTGATTTCTACAAGCATATATTCTGAAATTGTCTGTTTAATTTTTATCATCAATTATATAAAAAAAATTCCAACAGCTAAAGCCATTATAATATTATTAATATTTGGTATCTTAGCTAGGTTTTGCATGTTTTAGATACATAGTTTTATATACTATGTCGTATTTGTATGAATATTTTTTCATGATATATATAAATATATAATATGTTTATATATAGGAATTCTGAATGTGTTACATATATTTATTTATATATTAATGAGAATTTTGTTTGTATTATATATCAATAATTTTTTTAAAGTAAATCCTTGATTCAAATATATATGTTTGTTTGTGTGAATTGTTGTTAAAATAGTGATTATAGGGATAGATTGAATTTTTGGTCTAGAAAGAACAAAGAAATTCAAGCACAAAACATATATATTCATTTTATGTAAGATATTTATGCTAAAGACAATTTTGAAATAAAAAATCAAGTTCAACATTACAACACCAAATCATTGCATTATTACAATAAAATGACAATAAAAGATTGTCTTCATTCACTTGGGAATGTTGTCAAGTCATGTGCTCTTTTGCTGGTTAGTGTTGATTCAGTGATTCTGATATACTTCCCACTGATTTGTATGTCTCTAATAGCAAATTATTATTATATTATTTTTGTAATTATTATAGTAACATATATACATATTAAGTATGACTTTAAATATCATGCAGTTAATGTTGTAAATGTTATAAAAAAAAACAAACATAACCATTATTACGTTATAATGTAATTGTTATTGTAAACGTTATATAATTAAGTTCATAAACGTTACATACATAAGGATGATGATTATACCAATATAATAATTACTATAATGAATTGTTGTAAACATTATAAATGTTTAATGACTATAAAAAATGTTAGTCCATTTAATTGAAAAAGGCATCACTTGAATGTATTTGAATTTTTCTCCGACTTCATAAAATATAAGTTAATTATTCATCATAGAGTATCATGATAATGTGATATCAACGCAAATATAATAATCACCTGATTTTCCTTATTGATTAAAAAAATATGAAAAAATACTATATACTAAATTAAAAAAACAAATCAAATCAACTTGAGGAATCATGAATTATTGTAAGACCTAGTGCTTTTGATAAGCGACCTAATGTTTTATATATGTGCTTTATATATATATTCTAGTGTTTTATATATTCCGAAATATTTGCACATCTCTATATATGCATGTGGTATCAAAGTCTTTTTCTTTGGTATAACTTACTCTAGAATTTGGTTGAAATTTTGCATTCTAAATATGAGATATATGTTAATGTAAGAAAATAGTTATTATGATTTATTGAATATTGAGCGACTTAGATTTTTTTTGTTTCATATGTCTATGAACCTTCGAAATATATAGTGTGAATGGTAACACCATATTTGTTAAAACTAAATAAAGTGCAATGATCCAAAAACCTAAGTTCGAAACCAAATTGGAGCAAAACTTATATAGATTAAAAACAAAAGAGATTTTACGTTGGAAGCTATTAGTCAAAGTTCGATTGGTGACTGATATGAAGCTTTCGTAGAAAAAAAATATAATTTTTTTTTAAAAAATAAGAAAACTAATCATAAGTATTTACATAAAGCAATCCATAACTTTAACAATAAGAGAAAGTTAAATTCCATAAAATATATATACCTATTATTAGCAAAGAAATTAAGCAAGGACTTTAAATACTTTGCTAAAACATGATTGAGAAAGAGAAGAAACATGAATAAATTGTATGAGTGTAGAAAGTGACATTATTACAGAGGAGAAAAAGGAAGAAAAGAGAAAAATTAATAAATTTTAAATGATTTGTAATTAAGTAGATTGAATGAAAAATAAAAAAGAAGAGAAAAACATATATTGTCTGATAGAAAAAATAATTATCCAAGGAGAAAGGGAAAAAAAAAGAACCTTAGGAAAATAAGTGAATCAAATAAAATAAGTCGTAGTTCATTACAGCTCCTTTAGATGAATACTGTCAACACTAAGTGTCAGCTCAAGTCCTTGTAGCTCGAGGTTTCAACCCAAGAGGGGGGGTGAATTGGGTTTTTAAAAACTTTTGCGGAATTTATACAAGTTTATAAAAACTGATAAGCAACAAATAATTAATACAAGTAGAAAGCTGTAAATAAAGAGTTTAAGGAAAGAGGATGCAAACACAGTTATAGTGGTTCGGCAATATCGGATTCGTTCCGACCCTACATCCACTCTCTTCAAGGAACTCCTTGAAGTAATCCACTAAGAAAACTTAGTCGCACAACTTAGCCGGGTGTTGCACAAACCGTACACAAGCAATTTACAGGAATTGCTTAAACCGAAAAAATCCCCTTCCTTTCGGAAGTTTCCCCTTCCTCTCGGAAGTAATCCCTTTACAAAGATGGTGTAAAGTAAAAGGTAGAGAGACAACAAATGAAAGCTTATTACAACAGAAATGTCTCTCTTTCAAAGTAAAGCTTGAAGAAATGGCTCAATAAGATTATTTCAAAGCTTTTTGTGTTTCAAGAGTATAAAAACTTGATTATATGAGATCAACTCTTTTTGAATATATGCTCCTTTTTGAATGCTTTGCTGAGTGGGTTTATATAGCAAACAATTAATATGGCCGTTTTGGACTTTAATTTGAAAAAGATTTACTTTAAAACGTTCAGATTTGGAGTCCAACGGTCATATTTTTGAACTACCAGTCGACTGGGTCGAGATGCCAGTCGACTGGGTTCACTTGAAAAATACATGTTTTCAGACCTTCTGGGTATCCAGTCGACTGGTATATATCATCCAGTCGACTGGGGACTTTCTGTCCATTTTACCAGTCGACTGGGTTGAATCATCCAGTCGACTGGATACTTACTGGTCAAAGTACCAGTCGACTGGGTTGTTTGATCCAGTCGACTGGGTTCCTTCTGACCTTTATACCAGTCGACTGGTATATGTACCCAGTCGACTGGGTTGTCTTCCAACCCAGTTTTTCTTCTGTTTTTCATTAAAAACATTTTAAAATTAATGGTTTTAGAAAAACCATTTGTGTTTGAGCCATTGAACAAGCTAATACAATGTATGAGTGAGACTTACATTGGTTCTAAACCTTAAGACCTATACTAGATCTTCAGTCTTCACTTGATACTTGATTTGGTTCGAGTTTTTGCACTTTGTTCCTTGGTTGAATGTGTTTGATCCTTAATACAACTTAGTTTAAACATGTTAGTTAAATAACAGTTGTGTTTTGCCATCATTAAAATACGGGCGAGGGTCAACAATCTCCCCCTTTTTGATGATGACAAAACTAATAATGTAAAAACAGTTTTAAAAACTAAGTGTTAAGATTTTACAAAAATTTGGACAGAGTCTCCTCTGTTTTTCGAGTAAAACCACCCTGTAAACAAGCAAACACAGTTTATATTTCTTTCAACCAATCTAAAATTAAACTCAACCAATCAATAAACATTTTTACACAGATATGGAGCAATGCTCCCCCTAAATCTATGCATTGGTTGCGTTTTACTTAGATTTTCTCGTTTTTCTCATTTTTCTCCCCCGTTTTGACAACAGCAACCAAAGGGGGCATAACATAAAAAATAAGCTAATTAGCCAATACAGTCAAATAGGTTATAAGAATACAAATATGTACGCAAAGATGTGGCTTCATTTGAATTTCAGAAGCCTTCCCGGGAAGAACCGGAAGTTTTTCAAGCATATAAGCATTTTATATCAAATTTAGTGACTAAACAGATATTTAAAACAGTTCTAACATATCACAAATAGCGTAAATAAATGCAATAAATATGGTTAATAGTATTACATCATCATAGAGAAAAAGTCAATACAAGTAGGGCCTCATAGAGCCATAGCTAAGAAAAACAAACATGAGATGTCCGTGCTATGTGACGAAAACTGGAAAAGTGCTAAGAACTGAGAGACTCATGGTGCGGGAGAGTCCGAGCTGTCACGAAGAAGTTCCCTAATCTCAGCTAGGGAACCCTCGGTGTGCTCTCGATGTAACTCGAAGTCATCCCGTAGGTGGTCTATGGAGGAGCTCAGTCTCTGATAATCGGACTGCATGGACTGAAAACCGGACTCCATCGTCATCTGAAGACTCGTGATAGCTCGTAGGATGTCACCATATCCAGTCTGACCAGTACTCGAGTCACCAATGGGAGGTGCTCGGGTATCTGTCTCCATCTCAGCAGCCGTATCAGCATCCTCATCACTGTCACTCGCATCCTCTCGAATTCTTAGGCGCTTTCCGGCCTTAGGATAGAGAAACCCTTCACGAACAGTACATCCCATCTTCTTTAGAGATGAGATGTTGATGATATCCGTCAATCCGATATCCTGAGCCTCGGAGGCAGGCAAAGGTACCCGGAAGTGCTGGAGGATGAGTGTAATGAGCATCCCATAAGGAAGACACCCGGAGTCGTTTGCTTCGCCGTTTATCATGTTGGCGAGCAGCAGAGGATATATATTGAAGTGGTGCCCAGATTTTAGGCACCAAATCAATACTGTATCTATTTTAGATAGATACCCTCGACTCCCGAGTCTCGGGTGGATGGTCCAACTGACAATCAATTGAAACATTTTTGAGTCGAGGGGCAAGTCACTACATGTGTGAAATGTAGTGGGTATGTACACATAGTTAGGGTCGCCCCTGACTATCCGACAGGCCTCCTCAACTTCAAAGTTGTCTGGCCATCCATCCAGACTCCATTGAACCCCCCTTATAGGGATTCTCAGAATGCTCATCAAGAGGTCAGTGTTGACCTCAAACTCCACACCGCTAACTCTGGTTCTGAATCTCAGAGCCAGAGGACTGGGTTTCACCAAGTTCGCATAGAACTGGTGAATCAGTCGCGGGTAATATTTTTCATGAATACTGACCAGTGGGGTCAGATTTATTGCCTCAAAGGCTGGTAGAATATCGAAATTACCATGACGAATGGAGTCGAAATCAACGACTCTTCCCGTCATGATTTTCTTGTGACGGATTATAGAGTTATACCTCTTATGAGCAGCTGGGCTGAAAAACAGAGCCTGCTCCAACTCTGTTCTGGACTCCTTGCTGGATGACCCTGCTACTCCCTTCCCTTTTGATTCCGAAGCCGAAGGTTTTGAAGACCTAGGCTTTTTGGGCGCATTAGGTCCACTTGTTGTGAGTTTTATACGGATTTTGTCACTCATTTTCGAGAAATTTGAAGTTTTTTGGAAAAAGGAAATTTGGTAAAAATGAGAGATTTTAACCGTAGAAAGTTAAAAATCTCTTTAAGAATGAGTAGATCGGTGTGTTTAGAAGGGATTTGGATGGTTTTTAGATCAAAAAGATGAATTTTTTTAGAGAGAGAAAGCTTGGGCTCTTTGAAAATGGCGTAAGAAGGGCGAAAATGAACAGTCCCTTTTATAGAATCGCGATACCAGTCGACTGGGCCCTTTTGAAAAGATGAACAGTTTCTCGTACCAGTCGACTGGGTAAGCGTACCAGTCGACTGGATCAACTGACAGTGAGATACCAGTCTACTGGGCTATCGTTACCAGTCGACTGGAGGTTCAAAAAAAATGAAAATTTTGGCTCCAAGCATGGTTTGATTTTATAGACGACTGGAGAAGACTTACCAGTCGTCTGGAGTTTTTGGCAGAGAGTTACCAGTCGACTGGGTTAAAATTACCAGTCTACTGGACAATCAGGCAGTGACTTACCAGTCGACTGGAGCACATTTACCAGTCGACTGGACCATTAGAAAAATTTCTAGTCTTGAATTTTTAGCACGAATTTGTTTATCTATGACATTTTTGAGTGAAGGGAATAATTAAACATGGATTAATACTCTATCACTCAATGTCAAACTTGCAAATGATGAAATGAGATGCAATCAAACATTCAATTTATCAAAATCAAGCAATCCCATCAACTTTCTTATTTTGCAAAAACTAGCTTCACTTAAGGGTTTTGTAAGAATATCAGCTATTTGATCTTCTGAAGGTATAAATTCTAATCTTATATCACCTTTTTGAGCATGGTCTCTTAAGAAATGATGTCTAATCTCTATATGCTTGGTTCTAGAGTGTTGAATATGATTTTTGGTTAGGTTTATGGCACTAGTATTATCACAAAATATAGGAATATTTTTTAGACTCATGCCATAGTCTTCTAGTTGTTGTTTCATCCATAGTACTTGGGCACAACAACTGCCAGCTGCTATATATTCCGCCTCAGCGGTTGATAATGCAACTGAATTCTGTTTCTTGGAGAACCAAGAAGTTAACATAGCACCTAAGAATTGGCATGTTCCACTTGTGCTTTTTCTATCTAACCTACATCCAGCAAAATCAGCATCCGAATATCCTACTAGCTCAAAAGATGATTCTCTAGAATACCATAATCCTATGGTCTGAGTCCCTTGTAGATATCTAAGGACTCTTTTTACTGCAACTACATGTGATTCCTTAGGATTAGATTGAAATCTAGCACACATGCATACACTAAACATTATATCAGGTCTACTTGCAGTCAAGTACAGTAAAGCACCTATCATGCTTCTATAATATTTAGAATCTACAGTTTTACCTCCTTCATCAAGATCAAGTTTGGTGGTTGTGCTCATAGGCGTCCCAATTGGCTTTGAGCTTTCCATCCCAAACCTCTTTAGTAGATCTTTGATGTACTTTTGTTGATTGATGAAGATACCTCCTTTTAATTGCTTGATTTGCAGTCCAAGGAAGTAGGTAAGTTCTCCCATCATGCTCATTTCAAATTCACCTTGCATGCACTTTGCAAACTCTTGACACATAGATTCATTAGTAGCACCAAATATAATATCATCAACATATATTTGAACTATCAAAGTGTCATTTTTGTGAGTTTTTGTGAAGAGAGTTGTATCTATTCTTCCTCTTACAAAATCATTATCAATCAAAAATTTGCTTAGTCTTTCGTACCATGCCCTTGGAGCTTGCTTCAGCCCATATAATGCCTTAGAAAGCTTGTAGACATGATTTGGAAGACTAAGGTTTTCAAAACCAAGAGGTTGTTCAACATAAACCTCTTCTTCTATAAAGCCATTTAAAAATGCACTTTTCACATCCATTTGAAATAGCTTGAATTTATTAAAGCATGCAAAGGCTAATAACATTCGAATAGCTTCTTAATCTAGCTACGGGAGCATAGGTTTCATCAAAATCTATTCCTTCCTCTTGGTTATATCCCTTAGCAACTAGCCTAGCCTTATTTCTAGTTACTATACCATTTTCATCCATTTTATTTCTATATACCCATTTAGTTCCAATAATTGAATGATCTTTAGGTCTTGGAACTAGTTCCCAAACATTGTTTCTCTCAAATTGATTTATCTCTTCCTGCATTGCAATTATCCAATCATTATCTTTTTCAGCTTCTATAAATGTCTTAGGTTCTACTTGAGACAAATAAGCTACAAAATTGCAAATATTTCTAATGGAAGAGCGAGTTCTTACCCCTTGTGATGGATCACCAATTACTTGATCAATTGGATGATGATTTACATACCTCCAATCCTTGGGTAGATTTTCCTCTTGTTGACTTGAAGATGGTTGGTCCAAATTTGGAGTTGCCATCCCTTCATTTGTTTGAGAAGAACTCACTTTTGGGTCAACAATGGGAGTAGAAGTTTCCATTCTTGGAATAAAATCTGCATCATCTTTAAAGGAAACTTCTCCACTACTCATTGGGTTAGATTCATCAATAGTTACATGCACAGATTCTTCTACTACTAGAGTTCTCTTATTGAAAACTCTATAAGCCTTACTAGTAGTAGAATATCCTAAAAATATCCCTTCATCGGTCTTGGAATCAAATTTAACCAAGTTAGTTTTATTGTTATTTAAGATGAAGCACTTACTACCAAAGGCACGAAAATAGGAAATATTTGGCTTTCTCCCTTTCCATAGTTCATAAGGAGTTTTATCAAGCAGGGGCCTTATCAAGATTCTATTTAAAATATAGCAAGAAGTATTCACGGCTTCAGCCCAAAAATATTTTGGTAAATTATTTTCACAAAGCATTGTTCTTGAAAATTCTTCTAGAACTCTATTTTTCCTCTTAACAACTCCATTTTGTTGAGGAGTTCTAGGAGCTGAAAAGTTGTGATTAATTCCGTTTTCATCACAAAATTTTGAAAAGCTTTGATTTTCAAATTCTTTGCCATGATCACTTCTTATGCTTGAAATACAAATTCCTTTTTCATTTTGTACCTTTTTGCAAAACTTTTCAAATCCTTTGAAAGCTTCATCCTTATAAGCAATAAAAATAACAAAGGTATATCTTGAATAGTCATCAACAATAACAAGAGCATATTGATGGCCACCTAGACTAATGGTACTAATTGGACCAAATAAGTCCATATGCAAAAGTTCCAAAGGTCTAGTAGTTGAGACAACATTTTTTGCTTTGAAAGATATCCTAGATTGTTTTCCCATTTGACAAGCATTGCAAATTTTGTTTTTCTCAAAATTGATTTTAGGAAGACCAATAACTAAATCTTTTCTTGAAACAATTTTTAGCAAGTTCATGTTTACATGACCAAGCCTTCTATGCCACAGCCATTGATTTTCACTAAAAGCAGGAAAACATTTTTCATTATTGGAATGTAAGGATTTCAAATCAACTATATAGACATTTTCATGTCTATGGCCAATGAATTTGATCTTGTTGCTCTTGATGTCTATAACTAGACAATGAGAGGTTTCAAATGTGACTTTATATCCTTTGTCACATAATTGACTAATGCTAAGTAAATTTGGCTTTAAGCCTTGTACTAGCAATACATTATCTAAAGTTGAGAAATCATTACCGACTTTTCCATGCCCGATGATCTTTATTTTAGTATTGTCTCCAATGGTCACAAGTCCACCATCTCTTAGAGTTAGCTCCTTGAATACGCTTTTATCACCGGTCATATGCTTCGAGCAACCGCTATCAAGGTACCAACAGTTACCTTTCTTCTTGGTGTGAAGGCAAATCTACATCACACAAGGATATACGATAGCATTTTTAGGTACCCAAAATTTCTTGGGTCCTTTGGGGTTAGTCCTTGAAAATATGGTTCCTTTTGGGACCCATACTTTCTTAACAATATATGGTGCTCTATGAACATGTTGATGATGCACAGTCCTATCATTATAGTCATAGAAATTTCTAGGAAATTTTAAATGTGCATTCCTATAATCCTTAGGATGATAGTTCCTAGGATACATGATTCTATGGTAAGGGGTATGAAAATGCATGTCATTTCCAGAAAATGAACGATGATGCATTCTAGGATACATGCTAGCATATGTATGCAAGTTATTTCTAGAATAGCCATGATGGTGATTCCTAGGATGAGCAGAATGCATTCTTTGATTATACACATTGTTCCTAGAATGAGCATGATGATTATTTCTAGGATGTGTATCAGCATTTCTAGAATGAGCATACAAATAAGCATGAGTATTTTTAGGATGCTTCAATTTAGTATGATCATTTAAGTTTCTAGAGTTCCTCGGATTTATTAAGGGAATGCTTTTAACAAGGTTAGGAGCTTTCGAAGTAGAAGCTCCATCTACACAAGAGGCTTTCATGAATAAGCTCTCTTTTGTTTTTTTGTTTTCCCAATGGAGAATATCCTACACCAGATTTTCCTCCACTTAATCTTTGGGAAGAAAGCACTTCATCAAGTTTTTCTTTACCAAGCATAAGTCTAGATACAGTGCTGTTTAATTCAGAAATTTTATTTTTCAAATTCTCATTTTCATCTTTAAGAAAATCTTGAGACGAATTATACAGTAAAGATGATAATTTTTCTTTTTCTTCTCTAAGAACTATCATTTCCTTAGAAAGAGATGATACTTCTTTCTTAAGAACAGAATTTCTAGAATCAAATTTCTTTAATTCTTCATGCATTTCATTTATGACTTCTAGTAATTCTTCACTACTAGTAACAATATTATTTTTTGAAGAGGGAGAAGATGTTACCTCACTTTCATCATCGATTGCCATTAAACAGAGGTTGGCAATCTCTTCGTATCCAATTTCTTTGTCTGATGACTCATCTTCTTCGTCATCGCTCCAGGTAGTTGCTACCATAGCTTTCTTCTTGAAGCCCTTGTATGGTTTGCTTGAAACCGGACAGTCAGCTTTTATATGTCCTGGCTTCTTGCAGCCATAGCACATAAGTGGTTCCCTTTTTGAGGTGGGATCCTTTGAGTAAGGTTTCTTGCTTTTCTTCAAGAACCTATGGAATCGTCTGGTGATTAAAGCCATTTCACCATCTTCTTCACTGCTCTCTGCTTCTTGTTCTAATTCATTTTCTTTGTTGCTCGTAGAAGCTTTGAGAGCAATTTGCTTTTTCTTCTTCTCATCATCATTGACGATGGGAGTCATTTCTTCCATCTCGTATGTCAATAATGACCCAAGCAGCGTCTCAACATCAAGCTTGTCAAGATTTTTGGCCTCTTGAATGGCTGTCCTCTTTGGTTTCCATTCTGGTGGCAGAGATCTCAAGATTTTTCTGGTTAGTTCAACTTCCTCAATATTCTTGCCAAGCAGTTTTAAACCATTTATAATAGTAGTAAATCGTGAGTGCATTTCAGAAATGGTTTCGTTAGGAGACATCTTAAAAGATTCATATTCAGAAATTAGCATGTAAATCTTAGACTTTTTTACTTCACTTGTTCCTTCATATGTGACTTGCAATTTGTCCCATATTTCTTTAGCAGAAACACATGCAGATATTTTGTTGTATTTAGAAATATCTAATGCACAATGTAGCATGCTTGTTGCTCTGCTATTGAGAGACATCGTTCTACAATCCTCGTCAGTAAACTCAGTTTTGAGTTTAGGCATTGTATGAAGAGTCTCTCCAATAACTATTTCTTTTGAGGGAATTTTAGGTCCCTCTTCTATAATTCTCCATAGATTGTAATCTTGTCCTTCGACGAAGATTTTCATTCTATTTTTCCAATAGTTATAATTTGAGCCATTGAACAATGGTGGTCTAGTATAAGAGTGTCCTTCAGAGTAGCTATTTGCTGCCATTGGATCAACTCTAGGAATTTAAGCTTTTTAATGAGAACGAAGCTCTGATACCAATTGTAGCTCGAGGTTTCAACCCAAGAGGGGGGGTGAATTGGGTTTTTAAAAACTTTTGCGGAATTTATACAAGTTTATAAAAACTGATAAGCAACAAATAATTAATACAAGTAGAAAGCTGTAAATAAAGAGTTTAAGGAAAGAGGATGCAAACACAGTTATAGTGGTTCGGCAATATCGGATTCGTTCCGACCCTACGTCCACTCTCTTCAAGGAACTCCTTGAAGTAATCCACTAAGAAAACTTAGTCGCACAACTTAGCCGGGTGTTGCACAAACCGTACACAAGCAATTTACAGGAATTGCTTAAACCGAAAAAATCCCCTTCCTTTCGGAAGTTTCCCCTTCCTCTCGGAAGTAATCCCTTTACAAAGATGGTGTAAAGTAAAAGGTAGAGAGACAACAAATGAAAGCTTATTACAACAGAAATGTCTCTCTTTCAAAGTAAAGCTTGAAGAAATGGCTCAATAAGATTATTTCAAAGCTTTTTGTGTTTCAAGAGTATAAAAACTTGATTATATGAGATCAACTCTTTTTGAATATATGCTTCTCCTTTTTGAATGCTTTGCTGAGTGGGTTTATATAGCAAACAATTAATATGACCGTTTTGGACTTTAATTTGAAAAAGATTTACTTTAAAACGTTCAGATTTGGAGTCCAACGGTCATATTTTTGAACTACCAGTCGACTGGGTCGAGATGCCAGTCGACTGGGTTCACTTGAAAAATACATGTTTTCAGACCTTCTGGGTATCCAGTCGACTGGTATATATCATCCAGTCGACTGGGGACTTTCTGTCCATTTTACCAGTCGACTGGGTTGAATCATCCAGTCGACTGGATACTTACTGGTCAAAGTACCAGTCGACTGGGTTGTTTGATCCAGTCGACTGGGTTCCTTCTGACCTTTATACCAGTCGACTGGTATATGTACCCAGTCGACTGGGTTGTCTTCCAACCTAGTTTTTCTTCTGTTTTTCATTAAAAACATTTTAAAATTAATGGTTTTAGAAAAATCATTTGTGTTTGAGCCATTGAACAAGCTAATACAATGTATGAGTGAGACTTACATTGGTTCTAAACCTTAAGACCTATACTAGATCTTCAGTCTTCACTTGATACTTGATTTGGTTCGAGTTTTTGCACTTTGTTCCTTGGTTGAATGTGTTTGATCCTTAATACAACTTAGTTTAAACATGTTAGTTAAATAACAGTTGTGTTTTGCCATCATTAAAATACGGGCGAGGGTCAACAGTCCTGAAGACTCATGCACCCATTGCACAGTATTAGTTGCCTTTTATATACTTTCTATATTTTATTTTGTTTATTTTGAGTTTCAAAATTTTAAAAATTGCAGGGGATTGTTAGAAAGTTTTCAAAATTTTCACTTGAATTTATATTGGTTTTTCAAAAGCCATTATTTGGCTATTTTAATATAGCTAATAAATTGAAAGTTGCAATTTGTGATTAATCTCAATAAATTGAGAGTTACAAATTTTGAATTTATTTTTATTTTAAATTTTGAATTAAATTCTTAGGTTTACTTGTGCCTATAAATACCAAGATTTTCAAGAGTCTAAGACACACAATTTTCATAATCTTCTTCTTGTCTTCTATGCTCTGAGAGAGTTATTCCATTAGTTTTTATATATTTGTATTTTGGGCAACCTTGATCAGGTCGGTTTATCCCTGCTTCTCAGTGGATGTGCACATTGTAAGAGGCAAAGCTGTAAGCACTTGGGTTTTTATCTTTGAGCCGGTTTTAGCCATTTGTACTTGCACGTAGGGAGGCTATAACAGCTTTAAAAAAGTGGCTTTCCGCGACTCACATGCCAACTCTTTTTGTTTTCTCTATTTTAATTATTTTATTATATAATATTGTTTAATATCATATATTTATATTGTGTTAACATTATTTTGATTTCTACAAACATGCATTCTGAAATTGTCTATTTAGTTTTTATCACAAATTATATAAAAAAATTTCAAACATCTCTACTAATATAAAAAGAAAATCTTAAGGAAGAAAGCAAGTTATTATAGAAATTCAACATTTTTAATGAATATTAACCACAAAAACTACAAATGCCTGTATAATCAAAGTAATATCCGAACTATGATGCTAATTTCGTTAATTAACAATGTCATTATCATCTTAGAACTTATACTCTTATCTAGATCTGATAGAATTGGGTATGATCCAAATCCATGATCCACTCACTTGAGCTTATGGATTATGACGATATTTTAATCAATACTTAAATCCATTCATGGTAAAAATATCTTGAACCATATTAAGAGGTACTTAAATAGTACCCAACATCGTCTATGAGTTCTTGATTCAAATTTTATGAATTTATGATTACAGTTGGAGAAACTGGTTACTTTCACTTCAGTAGATTGGACTTGAACAGCATTTATGTCATTATCGTCCGGTTTTGGGGCTGTCATATTATTACCAGCTTATTGTTGAGGCTGCCCAGATTGCCTTCATCTGATTACTATGGCTAGCTAACATGCAGGAGTATTACATGTTGTGTTTGGTACATTTGAATTTGTTGTAATTGGCTGCTAAGAGGTTACTTGGTTCTTCAGAGTTTTTCTACGGTTCTTGCTGCAGTTTTCTACACCTTGTTCTGTCATTAATAGAAGCTTTTACTATTAAAAAATTAATAATGACACCATAATTTAACATCTGTTTTCCCTTAAAACTTTTAACCGTCATAATAGAATAGTAGAATACGTGATGACACATGACTTGCAATTTAGTTACATGATCACACAAATCAAATGATGGATCTTTACAAATACTCTTTCAATTTGTTTCACTTTGATTATCACTTTTTAAATATCACAAAATTTAAAGAAATGTTTTCCTTACTCACTATATCTTTTATTCATGGACTAGTGATAGTTAGCCATCGAAGTTGTCCATCGATCTTCTTTATCTATCTAGGTGATTATGATATCCGGATAATAATTTTAAAAAATTCGAATGATAGCAAACAAATTCGAAAAAAAATAAAAACAAAAATTTCAAACTATCAAATGGGATCTCATTTATTGAACCCATTAATAGACAAAAATATAAACAATTTAGATTTCTATCAAACTTTATTCTTTATTCATGATGAAAAATAATAATTATGAATTCTATCAGTTAACATTTTCTTAAAATGTGCTTATCATTTAGATTGTACTCGAACTTGTTGCATATTGAAATGCTGCTGGGGACAGATTTCATGAGTTTGAAAGGCTTGATAGATTTTCGAAGCTTATTTTTCCTGACGCTTCTAACAAAGGGCTTCAAAGTTGAAACTGTGAATTGGATAAATGTTGTTGCTATCTTTATCAGTTTTATTGTGCTTGTGTCGGTTCTGTTATTGAGGATATTTAGGTGTGGAATGATTTTCTAACTTCTAAAGGTCAGATTAAAGGCATTGCAATATTGGTTCTTTCTTTTTATTATCTGAATGGTTTGGTTAGAAAATAGTTTTTTTTGGAATACAGAGAAAAATAGTACTTCATTAAAAAAGAGTTGGCTAATCTTTTTTTTATTATTTTTTTGAGTGAAAGGAAATTTTTTTGTAAATAAATTTAATCTTTTAGAGTTTGTTGATTAGTTTTCTTGTAGCTAGATAGTCATTTTGTAAATGCTTTTTCATAATATATAATCAATCTTCTCATGTTTTTTTTACCAAACAATAAAGAATTGTTTTTTACTAACTTCTATTTTTTCTCTTCTTTTTTTTTCTTTACCAAACATAACCTTGCAGTTCGGTGGACAAAAATTTGCCACCGAACCCTTTTGTGGTGGAATTAAAAGTCAAGTCTTACACCCTTTATCCTTATAACGTCTAATTTATACATTAACTAGAAATTTGCCATGGCAATGCACAAGCTGTAAATTAGCTCAAGATTATAAACTTGAGGCGATAACTAATGGCTGCTTGGTTGTTATATAAACCTCAAGTTGCTGTGGAAGTGACATAAAATCTGAAGAAAAACTTGAACATTTTGGTACAGTTTAATGGTTATCTCCAAACTCGAGACATAATATCCCATCTCTGCTAATATAAAAAGAAAATCTGAAGGAAGAAATCAAGTTATTATAGAAATTCAACATTGTTAATGAATATTGACCACATAAACTATAAATGCCTGTATAATCAAAGTAACATCCAAACTATATGATGCTAATTTCGTTAAATAATCATTACAAGATAAATGACACGTGTTTATTTTCAGCGTTTCATACACGCGCCACAATATATCTTCTGTCGACGCTTCATTTCTGACACTTCTTTGAAACGTCGCAATATTAAAAACACGTGCTTTAAAGCACCAAAATAAGACTTAAAATAGACTGTGGAACGCGCGCTTAGTGTAATTTCTCACTGCCGCCCTCTCCCTGCTCCCTCCCTCGATTCAACCTCTCTTTCTTTCGATTCCTCTTCAACTTCACTCTCTAAAGACCCTAACATTTTAGCTAAATTAGGAATTTGAGCTCAATCCAGATTGACAACTTTAACTTCTCAATTGACTGCGGCTGGAATCGACAACCACTTACCTCATTTACTCCAAACTCCCTCTCTCCCTCTCTACAGGTTCAGCTCTCTCTCTCCAGGTTCAGCTCTATCTGTCTCTCTTCTACATATTAGGTTTTTTTTTTGTAATATTAGGTTTTGTTTTGAGTGTAAATAGTGGGAATTTATTTATTTGAAGCGAAAACGAGTATGTGACGCTGTATTGAGCTTCACTTTCATTGAACTGTGGATTACATTGACAATTTTCTGGTTTTCTACTCACTTTCAACTCAAATCACTCAGCTCGTCCTATCGGTCACCTCTCTCTGCCCCTCTCTCCTATTTAAACTGCAAGCACAAAAGTATTATAGGGATTTTTTTTTTAATTGGGGGATTTCGGTTCTGCTTTTACTTTTGGGAGGTTAGCTAAGAGTTTTTTTGGTTTGATTGTATTTTAGGGATCTGAAGATATTCTGGTTTAGGTATTGAGGTTTTTGTAACTTTGAATCGATTTTTTTCCTTTTGTTTTCATGATTTCATCCTGTTTAGGTATCCGCCGCTGATCTTGGCACCGAGCCACTTGATCTGGTGCCAAGATACCTATACTATCCTCCAGTAAAAGCAGCCTGAGCACCACCGCCTCTGTCCACTCCACCCTTGCAACCCCATGCCTCCAAGGTTTCAATTCACCTTTTCCTCAGCAGGTATTGCGCACGAGCTAGGCTATTATTTTCCATGTATTCATATATCAGCAATAACTGATCTCCCTTGATACATCATCCATAAAGCTTCACAAGATTTGGATGATGTAGACCAGAAATCATGCTTATCTCATTGACAAATTCACGGTTTCCTGACACTATTAAGCCAATTTCATATGTAAATCATTGCATGTAGGTTGGCTCTTATCTTGTTCATAGCTAACAAATGCAAGTCTTTCAATTGTTTGCAAAACTTGATTTATGAGGTTAGAGTGTATTTACTGCACATTCCTGTAGTATTTATGAAATTCATCCATCTATAGTTAGTAGTGTGCACTGGAATATAATTTTTTGGATCAATGGAAACTTTATATTGTTCTTTCCCGCTGTTGATTGTTTATGGGGTGGTTTTATTTTTCTTTCCCGCAGTTGATTGTTTATGGGTGGTTTACTGTTGGATTGGTGACAGTTTCAAATAGGTAGTTGTATACTCCCTAATCTACTCCATGGGCCACAGAAACAAGTTTTTATGTTTTTACAGCTTGCTCATTTCCAATGTGCAGATGTTTGTCTTAGACCTGTTTGTTGTAATGTTGGTCCTCAATACTTATTGAGTTTTCTATGAATGCGTGATGGATCTGATCTTTCTTGTGGTGACTAGCATACACCTTACAACTAAAACTGATTTCTTTTTCTTTTCTTTTGCAATAGAAAACAACTTTTTTTTTCTATGATATCATAACTGTACAATCAGAAAGAGGCTTAGACACTAGTCTTTTAGTAGCAACTTTATTTACATCATGCTGTAAAGCATCCTGAAGAAATTCTGGTGGCTTTGAAAAAACTATACAACATCCTGAAGAAACTTAATTTAGTTGTCAGTGTCTCATCCAGAAGATGAAATAAGGTGGATTCATTATATTGTGAACAAGCTGAATGCTTCTTTTAGTTTAAGTTAGGGGACACTCATTATATTGCTTGCAATGCTACTAGCTTTGTTGCAGTTTGAGCCAGATGAATTACTTTGGATTTGCTATTAAGTACACACTTGATTTAAGACATTCCATTGGAGCTACTGCTTATGCTGCTGCTCTTTCATTGCTAAGTTTGTCTGGATTAGATCCTCCTTTATAGATTGATGGTGACCTTAATGATTGATTGATTACCCTAAGATCAATACCATGTTCTTAGTACTTCCTAGGGGCCATCTTAACTAGGGTTGGAGCATCCTACTGTTTTGGTAATGTGTAATTTGACCTGGTTGAGCTTTGTTTCCTATTGAGTGCCAAAAAGGGGTAAAATTTCCCATATTTTTTCATAAAACCTCCTGCAAAAGAAAAATAAAAATACAATCCAAACAAAGTAGTCAATTCACAACTTAATAAGGAAAAGAGCAAGATACGAAGATGGACATTAAAGAGAAAGCTTGAGAGCTGAAGGACAGTTAGTAGTTATAAAGAAGTGTTGTAATCTGTTTTCTGTTACAAGTTGTAGTTAACCAATTCTTGGTTGATCTCATACTATAAATAGGTGTAGTAGCTAATGAATAAGGCAAGTAATAAGAAATTCAGTTTCTATTTTCTCTCTTTCTTAGTCTCAATTAACCTAAAAAATGGAAAAACAAATCACATCAATCACATGCATCTAGGGGCCGAACTAGTTTTGTTGAACTTACCATAAATTGTCTTGATGCTTCATCAATAAAAGTTTCATCCTTGCGTTTGTGAGTTTCAGTAAAAAAACTCTACACACCTGGGCTCATTTCTATGTTTCATCTCCTACCATTTATGAAAAGAGTTCAAACAATGACTCAGTCAATGTTACTTAAATGAAAGATTGGATGAATAAAGCAAATCAACTCACATATTCATCCATTTTTCTAGCAAAACTCTTTGATCCGGTCGTGTGAGGACATCGTTGTCTTTCACATGTTGCTGTCCCCATCGTAGAGTATTTAATTTCTACACCAACGATAAACCAAGTGACTAATAAATCATTAAAAGAAAATAGAAACAATGAGAATTTAAATGAACATAATTATGAAAAAACAACCTCACTCTGCTCAGAAAACTAGTAGTTCACAAGTGGTTTTCACTGGTCTTGATCCTACTCATTTTGAAATATTATTGCTCAAAACTTGTTGTTTTGTTTTGTTCCTCACGTGGTCCCTTTTAAGCACATACCTATAGTCCTTCCATTTTTTTTTTCGATCATCCTCAATAATATTTTGTCGATCGCCTCAATCATATGATAATGAAACTTCTTCTACCACAAAGAAAAGAAATAATAGAAATAAGCATTTTTGGTGTTAGAGAGTGTATGTATGTACAACACCACAAAAAAATGGAAGAAAAACCCAAATTAAGTTGTTGTTAATTACCCGAATCAATAAAACAAGGTCATTTTTGTAGTTAGAATGCACTTTCTTTCAATTCGTGTAACAAAGCGAACAAAGGTTCCCTCTATTTGCAACTTTGTCTTTGCCCACCTTTTTTCACAGGTTGATTACGTGCACTGAAGTGGACAACAATTTTCTCCCCACGTTCCAAGGATCATACTTGTGACGTTCACAATACATGTGTTTGCTTTCTCACCCTCCCTTCAGAATCTATATATTGAAAACATAAATTTTATAATTAGTATAACATGTGATATCAAACTAGTTATAAAGAGAATATCTTATAATACAAAAATTATCAATTATCTCGTATTGTTCATTATCATTGTTTTGACTTTCCGTTGTTATTGGTTAGGTCTCAGAATCACTTTGAGAGTCACGATCATCTTCAAGATGATACTCATGCTCATATTCAATATCTTCTTGATATTGTGAAGACTAAGCTGGAGACTGGTTTGACATAGTAGCTTTGACTGAGGGAGGAATATATTTTGACCTAAACATGTTGCAATCTGTATACATAAAAACATAAACATGCTTATATCTCACAGGTCCATCAAACACCGGCATAAAGTAAACAAGTCATTGACAAGAGCAAATTTACAACAACAACATTAACAATAAAAAGGATACTTGCCTTTTTGTGTACAACAGAAGACAGATGCTTAATCTTAGTTGTGAGTTGTGCCATTGCAAAGCGATGAAAAAAGAGGGCATCAATAATCCTTTAACTGAAATGCAACCAATGACTAAAATGGTAAAATTTCAAAAAACCAAATAACATAACAGATTGGGGAGATGAGCTGTCTGATTTCTATCAGGTGCATGTGCTGGTGCTGCACCAGCCCCTCTGTCTTCCTACAATGTCCCTGTTATAACATGCAAGATCTAACATTGACATGGGCATTATCTAGGAAAGGAGATCCTCAAAGAAAAACAAAGCAGTGAGAATTGCATGAGAAAATTTAAAGCAACAGTTTAGGTGTCTCTTAATCCAAAGAGCATTCAAACTAAATTAAGAATAAGCAACTCAATTCAGCAGCATATACCCACAAACTTATTGAAACCCTGCTTTTTAACTTCATGGAGCCACTAACCAAAGGAGAACAAATAGACCATTCCCTCTCAAAGATCAACACTTTTCTAAGTCTATCCAGAAGGCTACAAATATTCCAACCATGTAAAAGCATGAGAACATCATACATGCTACTATCACTGCACCATCGTAAACTCGAACAGATTTACTAGAACAATTAAAAGTGGTAACATATAGAGATCCTCTCTGAACAGACAAATTTTTTAAAACAACATTACTGATATGCTCAACAGACGGTTATATCCATCAACACACCCTCCATCCAATGTCAAAACCCAAGAACACAGATTATTACCTCTACTTTCACAACCAACATAAACACAACTAGGTGATCCAGCAACCACAGTCCATTGATTTCAACAACTAAATCCATAAAATAAAAGTCCACTTGCTCCCATCCAAGAAATGGATACGAGTAGAATACAAAGGAGGAAATTCTACCCGTGGAAAACCCCTTCAATGTGAAAGGAAAAAACTATGGGACCTAGTCCAGGTAAAAGTCTCCACTAGAAAATAATGATAATACAAAGCGTCTTCTCTAGATCAACTAGAGGATCAACAGATAATTTATTATCACCCTAAAGGTGGGTTTAAATACTAATCTATCAAACAAATATTAAATTGATCTCACCGAAACAAGTCGTAACACAAACAAGCGAATAAACTGAATACATCAACTTGAAGCCCTCACCACATATAATCAACACCCAAAATTTGAGCTCAAACTGTTATAAAATCGGTCTTCAAATCGGATCAAAATAGTGAGTTGAAACTGAAATAAACCTGAACCAAAAACTTGTTTTCGACAGAACACTAAAGAAACCCAAGAACTCTGCTTAATAAGAGAAATTTGTTCTGTTTAAATAGTAATGGCCTTAGGGCCATGTCATTAATATTAATTGGTGGTGGCCCCCACATAGGAGAGACCCACACCAACATGTCCGAACAATAACTCTGAGAAGTTTGTATCATAACAAGCAAATTTGAGTAGGAGTAAAAATGAAAATTTCAAGCTGTCAACGCGAATTAATGTGCTCTCATTTATTGAATTCACTAATAAACAAAAATATGAGCAATTTGAATTATCATCAATGTCTATTTTGAAAGTAAAAGAATAAATTTTATTTTTAATCTTTTTAGTTTGACTCGTGTTTTTGTTGGGTATTTTAGAGTTTAAAACATCCTTATTAAATTTTTTAAGTTTGATTTCCGTTCAAATCAAATATTTCACCAGAAATGACTCAATAATCTCATCCTAAAACTTGACTAAAGATTTTCCCTTCCTCTTATATCAAATATAATACATAATACTTAACTAAATTTTAGTTGCCATCCAAGAAGTGCAACGTACACACCCTAAACTTTTTGCAGTAAATGTTATTTTCAAGCATGCTTACGCAATTGGAGCACAATAGAATATTGAGCGAGCTTCAATTAAGAAAAAACTGATATGACGTTGATTCTAAATTTTTTTTTTTTTGGACAAAGCACCCAAGTTAATAAAAAAAAATCCTTCTATTTTAATTTCTATACATCACAACGAATATTTTACTACAATTACATGCGACTTGAAGAAAATCAATCATGAGTGTAATAAATTTTAACAAAGAAAATTGATTAGAATTTGTATTTATTACTTCTTGTTTCATGCGAAAAGAGAGGTGTGATTGTTAAAAGAGAAGAAGATTAAAGAGAATTTTGGTGGTATGGATTTTAATTAGTTAAGATAGGATACAGAGATATATGATTTGACAGAAAATTAAATTTGAAGTTTTGCTTTAAGATAAGTTTGAATAAAGATGATTAGACGAAATTTTGAAGTTTTGTTTTAAAGATTCATATCGATGATAATGAAGATGAAATTTTGGGGTTGATATAAGGGTTTCATAAAGAAAAAGATTGAGCAAAAATTTTTGAGCTCTAGTTTCGACTTGCCTTTTAATATGGAGAAATGTTCATTTTGGAGATTTACCATTGAGAGTTTAAGGATTCAGAGGCCACGTCATATGTCACTTAGGATGAAATTATTAGATTATTTAGGTGAAAAACTTGATTGAAACGAAAATTAAACTTAAAGGACTTAATAAAGACGTTTTAAATTCTAAAAATTCAATAAAAACAAAAAATAAACTAAAATACTAAAAATAAAATTTACTCAAGAGTAAAAATAATAATAACTATTAATATAAATTAACTCTTTAAATGATAAAGGATTTTCTTAAAAAGTGTTTATTATTTAGATTTTACTTTTAAAAAATAGCAAACAATTTTAAACACTAAAGTGACAAACAAAAGAAGGCAGGGAGAGTGAGAGAGTGAACGCGAACAAATCAAAGCATCTCAATAAGGACAGACAGATTTTTTATAAGCACAGCTGCATCAAATCAGTCACACTCGAAGAGGAACTGAAGTGACAGTGGAGTACTAAAACTACAGTCAGTAAATCAGAAAAAGTGAAAGGCTGTCACCACAGTGTAGATTCCTTTTACTGTAACTTAAGCAGGCAGTTTCCATTTGTGGCTAAAATCCAAAGCCCTAGAAAATCCTTGTAAAGGTGACAGAAGTGGCAACCTACCAAACTCCCAAATAGCATTAGTCCCATGCAAAATATTAATAATTTATTAAATACTATATTTACTTTTTAATTTTTTTGTTTGCTTATGTTATAAATTATTAATTTTTTTCTTAGGGGACACTGACCAACATCTGGTTCTGCTTTTGGGGCACATGTAGTAAGCGTTTCTGCTTTGGTTTGCTCGACCTTTAACGTGTGCGTTTCACCAAACTATCCAATTATTCGGTTTCTTTTTTGTTAATACAAAGTTTACAAATTAAAATATATCTTGTGATTTGATATAATATATATATATATCTCACATTTTGTAATCTTTTCTTGTCAAATTAATTTGGAGAATGCCATGCATCTTGTTTGGAAAGATAGAGAAACAGAAATAATGGTGAGATGTCAGATTAATTAAGAATGTGAAATTATCATAATGATATAAAAAAAATTTAACATTTTTTCCTTTTACTAGAGATTTTATTAGATAGTTGATACTCATATTATATACATATATACACTATCTATCTTTTGAAAGTTAGAATTTATGAACTGATTTTTGTTTTTTATATATAAAAGTTAAATAAGAAAATCTTAGAATTACTTTATAAAATTGTTTTTTATTTTCATTAAACTGAATTTGGGTTAGAAAAATAGTTGTTTTAATTATGTGTTTGTTTGGGAGAGTTTATATGTTAAACCAAATACCTTTAGAGGGTTCACGAAATAGTTTTCATTTCTTAAAAACTAATTTATTTTAAAAAAATTGTTTTTATTGATATTTTTTTAAAATATTAATAAGTAGTTTATAACTTCATTGCTAACTATTTTACTATAACCCATTTCAAAACTATGCAATTTATACTTTTGTTGTAATTTTAACATAATTTTTTTATAAATAATCATAAAATATTTTTATTGTTAAGCCAAACATTATCCTGAAAATGTGAACACAAAACCCATTTATGGTAAACAAATCTAGCAGGCTGAGCTTAGGAAATCATTGCTAGAATTCAAACATTGCGAGCTAGTAGCTTTCTGATTTAAAGAAATTAATGAATAAAGTAAACAAGTAAAGAAACCACAACATAGCCTTCCCTTTTTTTATCTTACAAATTAAACCTGTAAAGGTACCAATGTTGTAAGCAAAGTGTGAATTTCGTCAAAAATAGTCGATATGTCTTGATTTAAATACTAATTCTAGGGGTGGAGCTAAAAATTTTAAATTGGAGTGGTCGAATAATATTATAACGATTTTAACCTGAATTGAATTCAAGATGTGACACTTGCAAGAGAAGAAGTGTAATCATTAGATTAAATTCACTATTTTTATTAACAGATTGAATATATATATATATATATAAATAATTCTTACTTTTTTAAAGATAAATTAACATAAAAAGTATATAAAAGTTTTATTTTAAGAACATACTAAACATTTTTAGGTTTGTCCATGCTTCAGTCATGCTCGAAAAAAAATTCATAAGTGTATTTTTTTTAAATTAAAGTAAAAATGTTTAATGAATTTATGTAATTATTATGCTTGCGAGGCACCAAATAATTAATAATATTAATTTTCTACACATTAAAACTATCATATATTGTTCACATTTTTATCAAACATTATCAATTAACCTCTAAGTCAATCTCAATTTACAAACCAAGCTAGGAAATCGAAAATAAATAAAATCAACTTACACATGTTTTTTCATATAAATATATCATCACAAAGTACTAGCCAATGAACTCGATTCACGCACAAATTAAAATTAAACTAGTTATACCATGAAGATATGTTAATACAAAATCAAATTAACCATTGTAAAAACATATATAGACAATAATTAAAACAATTAAGATAATATTTCTACATATATGTATTAATTTCTCAAAAATAAAAAAGTAAACTATATATAATAAATATTAAATATAAAATTTAATCTTGAAAACCAAAATATATTATGTTTGATTGTTTGGAATTGAAGCTTGAAATTGGAATTAAGATAAACTTATATTTGTTTTCAACATTAAAATGATTGAAAAATATCATGATTCCACTTCAATTCTAATTCCAAACTTCAATTCCAAACAATCAAACATAGCATAAACAGATCCAAAAAATCAAGTTAAAGAAATCTTTGGGGTGGCCAACCTTATAAGATTTGCGTTTGGCCTATATTATATATAAGTTTAAAAAGAACTTCAAAAAATTTGGGGTGGCCATGGACTCCCCAAACCTTAACATAGCTCTGCTTTGACTAAACCAAAACAGTTCAACCTTATACTTCATTTTGCTTTCTGTTTCGTTTTGTTTTGGCCCGTTTCAATCCGTTTGTTTAGTAAGAAATTTACATCTTTGATTGTAAGGAATTTGAATCCTTAATAACGAAAAGATAAACTTTAAGATAAACAGTGATTGAAAACCACGTATGAGAACACAAACTTTAGAGAAATTTTTGGGTGTATCGAGTGCACTTGTATCGGATTCATACCATATATTTATCAAAAGAAAGAGAGTAAATTATTTTTAAGGAACAATTGATATACATTCGATATAACTTACACTAATACATCCAAAAATTTTACTCTCACGTTTTGTACTACGACTTAAAATTATATATGGTATTACAGTATTTTTGTATGCATGCATAATAAATTTTACACGGGGAGAAAATAAAAAAGAGATAAAGAAGTTCGGAGTTTAAGCAAGCATCGTTTCGTTTAATATAAAAAGTTACAGAGAAAATGGCAGTGCCACTGTAAGCCATGTTTGCTTAACGTCAGAGAGACAATAAATTATTATGGTTTCTTGACCATCCCTTTGGACTGTTCTTCTTTATTAGAATAATATTTTTATATTTTGTTTGTTTTATGGAGTAGTATTATTTTTCATTTAAAATAATGTAAAAAATATCGCCTCTTCCTTTAACAGTGACCCAGCTTTCCATGCATTACCTTCACATGCACTTGCCAAGCGGAAACCCTAACTTTGCTTCTCCAGCTTTCACCCAATTCGTCATTCTTGTTCTTTTTACTCATTTTACCTTATTTTTTTGTTAGAATATAATAAAAAAATATTTTTTATTATAATAAAAATAAATTTTTGTAATTATATTTTTTTATTATATTCTAACATCTTTTAAGGGAAAACCTATTCAAATTTCATCATACAGGGCAAGGTAATTAGAAGATAAGACATCAATTATATAGCAAATGCGTTTCATATATCCAGCAGAAAGAAAAATATATTAAATATCAATATAATCATTAATTTGTCTAAATATGTTGAAGCAACATTTTCTTGAGCTTTTGGTTGAAATCAAGTGTAATATATGGTTTGTTCTCTGCTTTTGGTAATTAAATCCCAAAAAATTATTAGGTGCTTCTGACTATATGCAGAGTTATTATTCGTTCATTGGTAATATGAAGAACTCGAATGGTAATACAATACGTTGGTATTACTCGAATTCTTTAAAATTATCATTCGAGTTCCTCATATTATCAATGACGGAATGATAACACTACACAAAGTTAAGAACACTCAATAATTTCTCATAAGTCATTGTTAAGGAATAGGGTTTAAAACCCTACCTTTTACTATAAAAAAAAAAGTCTTATCTTAATTAAAGTATATCATTTTTGAATCGGAGCTTAAATATGGTTTGAGACAACTTCAGATTTGGTATGGGAAACAAGAAACACTGGCCATGCTATGAAGGACATAAAGTATTTTGAAAAGTTGGGATAAAGCAATGGTCAACATTCTCAACTAATACTTTTAAACCAAACATTTTAGCTTGGATTAATTTGGACACAAAACATGCATCAATAATTTGGCAAACATAGGGCTATGCCGAAACCACAAAAATTTGGAAAGTATTATAATATGAACATCAATTTTTTTTTAAATATATTTATATAAACTATATATCATGTTTGATAACCAGTTAAATTAAAAGATAAATATATCATAAATCATAACAGAAACAATTTAATAAATTCTTGAGTCTTAATATAATTTTTTTGGTACATTGATTGGGAAAGGGATCAAACCCTGATATTCTAAATAGAAGCCTTGAAAGGTGATCACTATATCAAGAAGCTCGGTCCTCTTAATGTAATTTTGGCACAATTAATTAAGAAAATGTCCTAAAATTACAACTATTGCACACATTAAATCAAACTCTCCCTTGGTTGAACAACATCCTGGTGAAGACACCAACGGAGCAGAAACAAGTTTACTTATGGGAAATGCTATATACTACCTTTTTTTTTTTTTCATTTAGTGATAAAAAACAAATAAAATAATGACAAAAGGATAAAAATTTGACGTCAATGAAGCCATATGTGTTGTATATATAGGGGTTCCCTTTACTTATAGCAGCTTAATTTTGTTATATGTTAATTTCCGATTATAATTAGAAGTTTAGCTAATGAGGTCTTTAGTGGTAAAATGATCAAAGATTAAGACTCTAAGACCTTGTAGGTTTGACTCTTATCGATGTATGAATTATTTATCTAATTTTTTAATTATATTTTTATGTGGATATAATAGATAGTAGTTTGATCTTATATTGATCATATTTGGTGCCTTGCTTATTGTCATATTGTCATTTTGTCATTTCATATCTAGATGGTGAAAGAATAGTTTGTTTTTAATTCACAATCCTAGTAAATCAAATCGCAGTTGATCATAATCATTGGTTACAGAACCTCATATGTCAATCTTAGGGTAATAAAAAAAATTAATTTTTTTATGCAAGGTATCAAACATGGCCATTGTGATCAGTTCATTGTATTATTGCATCGCTTGAAAATTTTAACTTTCTTTTAGTACCCTAAGATTGATATAAAAGGTTCCATAACCAATTATCATAATCAATTGCGATTTGATTTACTAAGATCGTGAAGAAAAAGCAAACTATTATTTCATCATAGAGGTATGAAATGACAATATGACAATAAATAATATGCGAGTGGGTTTCCTTAATTTGCATTTAAAAGCATGTAAGTTATATTTCCTTTTAATGTCTATTACATGATTTACTACGTATTTTTAATTGTAGAAAGATCGCGCTCATAATATACCGTTACCATGCCCATAAACTAAGCAAGCCAACCATACCTTAACCAAATTGAGCTTGGTGATAGCTATGTGTGTAACTTTTTTTGAATAAATAAGTATAAACATTAACTCAATTGATAATCATATTTCTCAAAACATAGTTCTCATATTTCAATCCTCTCATTTCAAAGAAAAATTCTAGATACATCTAAGTGGTTGAAGAGAGAGAAAAAGAATTTCTTGCCTTATCTCTCTTATGATCAGTCTCAGATGCACCCTATGCATTCCAAATCATCGAAATTGTAAAGTAAAAAAAAAAAAAGAAAAAAGAAAGAAAGCGAAACAGTGTGGCGGTTGACTTGTAACAGGGAGATAGGAAACATACTATACACAAAAAGGCAAGGAAATAATTTCACTATCGAAAGGGTGATTTGGTAACTTTACAAAGATAGCATTACATCCAGGTCTTCATATATATACATATACCTCCACCACCTCTATGCATTTAATTTGCTGTGAATTTATTTGTAATTTATTTTCCTTTTCTCCAATATTTTAAACCTAGGTTTTAGCTTCAAGAATATTTCTTTTTTTTTCCTACACAGAAATGGAAGATCAAGCCTCAGACCCTAACAGTTCAAGCCATGGCTCAGAAAGAAGTGAACCAGTGAGATCAAGGTGGACTCCAAAGCCAGAACAAATCCTCATACTTGAGTCGATCTTCAATAGTGGGATGGTTAACCCACCAAAAGATGAAACTGTGAGAATAAGAAAGTTGCTTGAGAAATTTGGGTCTGTTGGTGATGCTAATGTCTTCTACTGGTTCCAAAACCGACGGTCAAGATCTCGCCGCCGACAACGCCAGTTGCAAGCCAGCCTTGCAGGAGAACAAAGAAACCTGCTGCAGGCACAGGGTAGTAGTTGTGGAGATGGTGGTGCAATTCAGTATCATGGAATTAATAGTGGTGCTATCGGGTTTGCTACTACTAATAATTCTCCTGCTTCTTCTCCATCTTCTAATTTTCTTGTTGGTTCTTCTTCTTCATGTGGAGTTTTGGGTGATGATGGTTTGGAGAAAATTCTCTTCTCAGTGTCTTCTGGTGAACAAATGGGTTTCCAAGGAATTGAGCAGAGCTCCAGTGTCACATCAATTATGTGCTCATCTGAAACTTCCAATTTGCACTACCAACCTGGTAAATGCATGGCTTAGTCATTTAGTCCTTTCACTGTTCAGGATGTGTTTAGCCGTAGAAAATTATTCTTTTTTTTTTTAAGAAAAATTTGTTTCAAAATGATTTTTTGGGACAAATTTTGTGGAAAAAAGAAAAAAAATCAACAACTAAACACCTTTTTTTATTTTCTCCTTTCTTTCCCCTTAGAAATTTAGGATGAGTTCAGTTGCAGAAAATTCTTTAGTCTTTTTTTTTTTAAAATTGCACTTGGAATGAGTTTTTTGGGAAAATAATTTGTAGGAAAATATAAATAAAAAAAAAGTTATTGACTATGGAACGCCTCCTTAATTTTGTCTTCTGCAAGAAAATTTGTATTTGAAATGAATTTTTTGTAGAAAAATAAATAACTATTACAACTTAATACCTCCTTAATTTTCTCTTTTGCAAGAAAGCAAAGTGTTTGATCTCTCTAATTCATTTTATCTTGTCTGAAAATCTTTTTCGTTTCAGGAACTTTTTTTTTGTTTAGTTCATGTTGTTTTTCACTTTTAAAACCACCTTAGAGCATGATTTTTAGTCTCTCCGCTAATCTTAAATTTTCTTTTCCTTTTCTAACATAATATTAAAGGTTTTAAAAATGTTCTGCATCAGGTTGTAGAAGTTAAGAATATTCTAGCTAGGTGGATTAATTAATTGGAATGAAACTGCTTGATTTACTGTAGAATAAAATAGAGTAAAGTAGTAGTACATGAATTTCTTGTGATGATACTGTGATTATTAAATTGCATGGAAATTGGTTTCTTTTTCAATTGGAGGGCAAAATATAAGGCTTTATGTTACTTACTTTAGACCTTTCCTTTGCAAGAGAAGAAGTATTTTGTGTTTCAAAAGATGTTTTAATTGGTAAGATCGAATTGATGATTAGGGTGAGGTACAGGGGGATTAATACAGAAACATTTTGCATAAAAGATTATTATCTACTTTTGGCATTTTCATTGTTAAAAAATAAACTTTACTTATATTCTGCTACTGTGTTAAGTAGTACTTGCGCATAGTTTTCAGAGCTAAAAGCAAAGGATAAAAAAAGCATGAATTTCCTTTTAAGCGGGCTTTTTTAGCTGTTTTTCAGGATTCATCACAGTGTTCATCAATGGAGTGCCAACAGAAGTACCAAGGGGGCCACTTTACATGAAAGCTATGTTTGGTGAAGATGTGATTTTGGTCCACTCCTCTGGTGTTCCAATGCCTATAAATGAATTTGGCTTCTTAATGCAGAGCTTCCAAAATGGTGAAAACTATTTCCTGGTAAGCAAGAAGTACGTTTGCTCTTCATAAAACACATAAGAGAAGAATCATTTACAACTACTCTCGTCCTCCTCGATTCTCCTTATGCTAATAATCAATTATTTGGGGTTATCTTTTTTTGTAGGAAATTGTTGCCCTTAAATCTCAGTCTTTTTCTTGAAAAAATATTACTTAGATCTAGATTATGAAATTTTCTTGGACCAAACATTATTCGTCATCAGATGGAGAAAGATACAACATAAATTCTCTCTCTGTCTCTCATGATTGAAAACATCTCTGGTACGAAAAAAAAAAAAAAAAAAAAAAAATCCCATGAACTGATAAGTTTAGTAAAGAATCTCTCATTTTTCTTCTCCAAAACTTAGGTTATATATTGTAGTCATATATATATTTGGTATAAATAGTAAACTCACTCTGTTGAAAATTGAATGTTGATTTTCACTTTTTCATCAAATTAAACTATTAATTTTTTTTTAATATTAAATCAATGAAGTATCCAAAAAATTCTAAATATACCTTACACAAGTTTTCAAAAAGCATTAGTTTTATGTTATTTTAAGTAAATGAAGAATTTAAAAAAAATTAAAAGTCAAAATTGTTTTAAAAAATGAAACTGTGACGAAAAGTAGTGGAATACTATCCAACTAGTCATATTTATCCAAAAGAAAAAGTTGTAGTTATCATACACCATACTTATATTTTTCGTTCAACGTCGGTCAAAGGGAATTTCTATAATTCAACAAATTGTGTTTGATAATATAAAATTAAAGTGCTGGAATTGAAATTGGGTAAAGTTGTAGTTTTCTCAATAGTAAAATTGTAGGAAGAAACTCCTATTTCCATCAAATTTTCCATTTCTTAAATCAAACCTTTAAACTATCAAACGCAATAGGATTCTGAATTTTAAATGATGCAGTCACATTCTTCTTCTAATTATTTTTCCTTATTTTTTGGCTTTGTTATTTGAAAGCATTCACTATTTTATCTGTTTCTACAGTAATCATAAAATTCTTTCTCATATTTAACTCCAATCAATATGTTATTTAACGAGTTCCATCATGGATACTATAGTGAAGTACCTGAACTTTTTTGGTTAATCTGGGTAAGTGGGGACTTATGGAATTCCATGAACTCTGTGTTTATTCCCCTCATCATTTTATTGTACTTTAAGCAGTTCAAAGTATTGAAAACTATAGAATACAATTAAGGGTTCCTCTAAACATATTACTCCTATTTAAGAAGTCATTAGTTAATTAGGTTTTCTAAACTCAATTTTAAAGTCTACAAAGGTACTTTAAAGAGAGTGTAAGGGACAAAATAAGCTCTCTCTCTCTCTGTCTCTCATCAAATGATAAAGCTTTTTTACAGGTTCCGAGACCAACATAAATAGGAAGTAAAGCTGCAACAATTGGAGCTTCCTCTATGAGGTTCCAGGAAACTAGAGCTCGTATTTTATGATAATGCAAGACAAAATTTTATTACCTATTGTGTTTTATATGTTCTTTAATTAATTCTTGCTTTTGTTCTCTTCCTTTTCTTGTATTTTCATTTAGGAAGCTATCCAACCTTTCTTTTCTTTGGTATTGTAAAAAAACGTTTGAAGAGAGAGATTGAGGTTCCTATTAACGCTTTGTGACCCTACACGAGGGCCAATCACAAGTATTACATAATTTACAGAAACTCTCTTTTTATAAGAGAGAAAATGTGTCCGCATTTAGAGATTGGTAAAAGCATGAAATACGTATGAATTTAGTTACTACCAATCCAATACTTGAAATCTCTCTTTTTCTATTTTCCTTATTCTTTTTGTAATATATATGTTGCACCAGAAGAATTTCAAGAAGTGTGATGTGTTTTGTCTACTAGAGGAAACAAAACGTGAAACCAAGTCGCCATATTTTTCTGAGTGAAATGGTAATCCAACTCGGTATGTTTGAAATAGTTCGAGGGTTTGAATTTACTGACATATATATAAAAAAGAGGGCTTAGAGGAATGAGGTTTCTCAACCTCAGCACTTGACTAAGGACCAGTTGGACGCTTCTTTACACACTAAGTTACAAGGTGCGTGGGGATGAGAATAAAGGAATTAACTAATTAGGATGAGGTTTAAAACTCTACTACGATCTTTTCAATTGCCAAATCATTAACTTAATTTGAAAGGTTAAGCTCAAGATACAACCTCACACATTTTAGGAATCCGCATAAGAGATGTTACAATTTTGACTCACGAGAATTTTTAATTGATTTTAAAAAAATGGTTTTCTATTTTGTAGTTATTTATTCTAATAGGATATAGCAGTAGTTTCTTATTAGATGATTGTTTGTTCTAATAGGAATAGTAGTAGTCTACTATGTTGTTGTTCTTTTTTTAATAGTATTAAAAAAATATATTCTACATAAAAGGGATACTGAAGAAGGTTTGAAACACACTCGTAATTCCAATACACATTATAAATCAAAGGGGGAAACTACTAAATGTATTAGGGTTTTGGATTGTCAAGTAGGAAAAACACTTACAACTAGAGTTAGATTGGGAGCTTTAAGTGTATTAGAGCTTTTGGATTGTGAGATAATGAGAGTTTAGCAACTTTACTCTTCTTAAAGTTGTAATTGAAGATTAATAAAGCCGTGAGTTTATTGGTGGACAAAGTGGGTGACGTTAAAATTTTTGAATTTATTTTTCTCTTTATTTTTGCTATTGTGATTGTATTGTTGTTGATTTGATGTCAGAATTCCTAAAGAGAGAATAAAGAAACACAAATATTTGAATAAATCAGTGTTTTCAGAGGCAACAACATTAGGCGAGACGTTTTGCCTTGAGGCATTGGGGCGTAAGCCTCGAGGAGTAAGTCTTTTGAATACGTTGGAGCGTTTTAAAATTTTAATAAAATAATATTAATTAATTAATTATAATAATAAAAATAAAAATAATTTTCATTTAAATTAATTAATTTTTATCAAAGTTTAATACTTTACTAACTATCTACAGTGTGATAATTATAATTTTATAAATATTAATATATATTTATATATAAATTATATGAAGTATAACTTATATTTTTATATTGTTATAACTTGTAAGTAATTAGTTAAATAATTTTTAATTATTATTAAACTAGATAACATATATTATATATTTATGAATGTAATAATGTTAGAACAAGAATATTAGTTTAATGGTTAATACCTACGATACTCCTTAGGTCATAACCTTTTAAATTGCATGTTTTCCTAAATTTTAAACTTTTTAAAAAAACTTCACGGAGTGTACGCCAAGGTGTATGCCCCAAGAAAAAAAATGAATGCCCAACTTTTCGTGCCTTGAGGTGTTTTCATTACGCCTCGCCCTTAGGTGCACCTGAAACCCACCCGCCTTTCAAAACACTAGAATAAACCACTAGAAGAAAAGAGGCTATCACCCATAGATAAAATCCGTTGGTGATACCTTTGTCATTGATGCTATATTTTCTATGATAGATAGAAATCCATTACAGAAAGTAGTATCACCGATAGATAATCAGTAGATGATAATTTAAAATAAATAAACAAAAAGTGATCATTTTTATATTAAAATATTAAAATAATCTTATCACCGAGGATACGTGTCTGTTAATGATACTATTTTTTTAATTTTTAAAAAATAAAAAATAGTATCACCAACGAACACGTGTCCGTTGATGATAGTTTTTATATATATTTTTAAATATTATACATATTTTTTAAATATTATATAGCCTAAACAACATTAATAAAAAAGAGTTTTAGTACTCTTCAAATAAATCTCACTAGTAAATTTTTCGTATGATGCACGGGTTGTATATTTTGAATTTAAGAAAATTATAAGCATACACTACACATAAGATTAATCTAAAAAATAAAAAAAAAATCTTAAAAATTTTGGCAACAAAGATTAAAGATAATTAATAAACAATATTGGATTACAATATTATGACATAAGCATAATCATTCTCGCAGTTCAAAGATATAAGAAAAAAGCGTAGGAGTAGCAGCGTCAAATAAACCATTATTTTTTTTACACGTAAATTAACTTTTTTTTGTGTTAATTCATCTTCTTCAGTTATAGTTGTGACAGTCAATAAGATACCAACGTTCAATCATCCGTTTCTCTTTCCAAATTCATCTGGAACCTTGAAATTAAAAACAATAATGAGTTTTATAAAATCGAAATCTTCAAAGCTTGAAAGTGTGTTGTTTGATGTGAATCCAATGTTGGATCCGTTGTAAATTGTAAAATCAACATGCATAGGATGTTTAAGAACGAGTTTTTTCCATAGATCCAGAAAAATTATATTCAAGTTGTTGCAAAGCCTTCCAATTTTCAATGAAACAATTAACTCCACAAAACAGCACCTCCGCTTGTGTCATTGTAAATGCATGAGAAATGATGATAAAACAGATTTTTTTTTTTTTAAAGAATGATGGAAAAACAATTAATCATAAATTATAAATGCATTGGAATTATTGTGTACCTCAAGGTATAAATAGGGAGGAGATGTGCTATTGTTGTTGCTGTTGTTACTGCTGGTGCTGTTGTGGTTGTTGTTAGGAAAGGGAGGGAGGGGTGGAGGCTGGGTCATGAAAATGAAATTGTTGAATGAGAAAGATAGGGAAATTAATGCAACTCAATACCAATCGGCCAAATCATCAGAAGAAGAGAAGTGTTAGTACGACTACGCTACAAAAATCCCTCAAAATCTGGCTACAGCAAAGGTAGATCAAAGTAACTGCTGCCACAAAACACGGTTGAAATTCCACTACCGATAGAGGCAATCAGAGATGAAAACAAACAGCAGCAACTATCTAAACAGGAAGAATATCAATATAATTTATTGAAATGGCATGTTTCAGATTTACACTCCATATCAAAAGCTAAAACAACCACTTTGCCTTCTAACGGTGACAAAATTGTTTTTGTTTTGTCAAATTTGACTCCTACAATCCAAGAAAAATGATCATTGATAAAAAGGGAATTATATACTTAAAATTCAAATTAGAAAAGAGAATATGCTTCATATATATTGATTTGAAAGACATGATGAAAATGATAAAAGAATACGAAGAGTGAAATCTAAAGGTTTCAATTTCTCAAAAAGTATGTCTCAGTAGATTACTTTAAATCAGATGACCTCAAACACACAAAAAAAAGATATATAAAAAAAAAAAACAGTCACTTGAACTGCACACTGATAAAACTAAAGTTGGTCAAGAAAGAACTCACAAATCGTTGCTAACTATCATAAGCCCATGAAAAGGGCAAAAGCTATGAATTCTTTAATCATAAACCCAAATTAAAAAAAAACAATAATCAAGACCAATAAAGTTTTTTAAAAAATAATTAGAATAACATAAAAAATTATCGTAAATTATTTACATTTTGAATAGTTTCCACACCACACATAAAAATGTTAAGAAATAAAAAGAGAAAATATAAACGATAAAATATAAAAAGAGAAAATATATCTCTGAGAGCATCACAAAGTTGAAGTTGATAAAATATATGATATAACGTTTCTCCCTCAACACATTGAACCACTCTAGACAATTCATATCATAGGTTAAATATACAACTCATCGAAAGAAAAAAGAAAATAAAAAAAAAAAAGTTTAAATCATAGGAACAGAAATTACTTTTTCAAGTAAAACTGCAAAATTTATGTCAGGAGCCAATCAAAGATTTGAGAATTTAAATCAATTTTGCAAGGAAAAATAAAAGAAGCATGTACATAGAAAAATATAATTTCATCTTGAGAAGTGATCTTACAAGTTTTAATCTTGGCACCCGATATTTTTTCAATTTCACTAAAATGAATCTTAATCAGTTTTCCCTACAAATTATTCACTAAAGTTATGATACTTTCAAGATAAAATGCCACTTTTAAAGTTATTTTTCAGTGAATGATTACAATCGCAAACCCTCATTACAAACTTGTTAAATTAAAGAGTCGGGTGATTATGCAAAGAACAGAAAGCTCACCAAGCGACTTAAGTTCTCATTTCTTTGCATTTCCAAATGCTTCTAAAATTGGATTAGTTTTCAATATTTCATATTCTATCCCGCTACCACCACCAAGAGCAACCAAGTATTGCATTGCTATCTTTACCGTCTCAGTTTTTCTGCTCCACTTTCACCATTGGACAATAAAAAAGACATAGAAAAACATGTTCCAACCAAAGAATCTGATATACAGTATTCCAAGAGGTATCTCCCTTAATTGTCGGGGTCACAATTAAATAAACGGGATTTGATTCTAGCTGCAAATCTCTTCGATAACTACAATCTTTCAATCAAACATAAAATTCATATCATACATACTTCCTTTTAATTTACTTAGCTAGTATTAGCCTCCCTTTAAATGTAGATGCAAAGCATAAATTTTAAAATTTTACATGGATATGTAAAAGTCTTAAATTTTACAAACCTTAAATAATATAACTTATAAATTAAAAAAAAAAACTAAAACCCAAACCCATTAAATTAAAAAAAATTAAATTAAATTAACTCATAAATTTTACAATTTTACATAACCCAAATCTCAAATCTCATACTGCATTTAAGTAATTGAAAAATAGATTAAAAACAGAAAATGAACTAAAATAAATAATTAAATAACAAATTTGAGGTCAAATGAGGGTCTTACACTTACAATTTCACATGACAGCGATAGAGGTGGTGCATCGACACACACATGTTCATAGATGATAAGGCTTAAATCCCATAAATGCATTTTTTTAATATTTTAAAAAATTTATTATCACCGACGAAATTTAATTTTTTTTGTGATTTATTTTTAAAAAAATAATAATTAAATTAATTTTAAATTCTTGAAAAAAAATTTTAGTGACAAAAAAAAGTTTATCGCCGATGGATAAATCCGTCGATGATAATATTTTGCTTTGATAATATCTTGTCTTATCAATGATGGACATGTATTCATTGATGATAATCCATCGCAAAAACACAAATCATCAATGAACATGTGTCAATTGATGATAGTCCGTCGCAATTGAGCTTTTTTTCTTATTGTGAACTCTTTAAGTTAATATGAATAACTGTTACCACTGATTCAATAAAATTCTAGGAGAAAATTTGTAATAGATTACATGGCCATTGTCTTGCAAAACAAGTAAACCTTAACAAATCATAATTAACCCCCTTTTAGGCAACTCTATAACTATAGAAATCTCTAATAAGTAGATAAAACTTTTTCAGAATAATGAGAGAGACTTTATTGAATAAAATGATGTTCTCCCGTTATTTTTAGAAAAGATTAATTATTTCCTCGTTTGACCATAATTTGACCAAATGAAAGCTGTTCAAAGAAAACGGAAATGTTAAAAATGTTCCACTTCTCCCAATTATATATACTTTCTCTGGTTGTAAATAGTTAACCAATATTTTCTTTACATAAAATTTTGAAAATTTGATATAAAACTCAAAATTGTGAGTATTTGTGAGAAAAAAACTAATAGAGAAATTAGATGATATTATTAATTTATTAATTAATTATCATATTATCTTTTATATTAATATTCATTAACACTATAAAAGATATACATAATAGTAAAAATAATAATACTTAAAACTATGTTGAATAAGGGTAGAAGAAAATTGTTTTCTTTTTTTATATTTTCTCATCATCTTTATTAAATATATGAAGAAAAAAAAAATCAACCTTTTTACTTAATTTTTTTTATCTTTTTTTCATACTCTCGTTTTTCTTTTTACTCAAAAAACTAACTTAATTTTTTTCCTCTCAATTTTCCTAATATTTTTTTTGTATACTTTAGTACTCTTATATATGGAACTAGCTTGTTTCTGAATTCCGAATTAATCATAGAAGTTGGTGTGGGTAAAAAAAAGTGCATTGACCGTACGTGGTTCAAGTCTCAAAATATATACCCAAAAAAAAAAGTGAGCAACTTGATGGACCGAGCCGACCAATATAACCAATCCAAATGAGACGGATGTTGGTTATAGATTTGTTTAGTTTAATCTCAAAAACAGTAAGCACGTTTACTGAGAAATACCATGTGAAATCAAAGGTCTTATTGGTTGGCATGCGAGTAAAATATAATGTTCTGGAAAGTTGGATTCATTTTAGCTCTGGATGTGAAGTATTTTTAACCGTTGTACAATATTGTAATGTGCTTGCAAATTATATACTCCACGTCGTGTTGAAAATATGTTGTGTTGACCAAGGAAACAATTCAGTAAATTAAATCTACTTGATCGAGTTCAAAGATTTACTGTTGCTCGTGATTAAATTTGAAAGGAACAAATGGTCTAGTTTCACACAAATCCTGCACGATTTTTATTGTTTAGTGTGTAGACTATGTGGATTCAACTCTCTTATTTAAGAAGAATAAAAAATTATGAATTTTGTATTCAGGGTGGAGTCAGGAATTTTAATTTGAGGGGACGAATAATTTTTTTGGAGGAGAACTCAATTACTAGTATACTAGACATAATGTTATAAATAGATGTTTAGTTAAGATATTCATCTAGCATGCTTTTGATGAAAAAGTAAAACAAAAAGTAGTTTTATAAAAAAATAATAATAATAATAATAATAAAATAAAATTTAAAATTAAAAGAGAATATTTATTAAAAATGAAAGAAAATAAAATAATAAAATTACAAATTCTTGTGAGGTTTGAGAGGACAGACCACTAACACTGCATACTTTATTGAGAGTTTTTTCTTTAATATTTTTGTTTTTTCATATTTAATTTAATTATAACTAATGTCTAATAAAAAAAAATAGTTTTTTTTAGTTTTTATAAAAGGAATCGTCTGGCTAATGGTTGAAAGACAATAGCTTTTCAACCAAAGTTTAAGGGCGATACTTATGTAATGAATAAAAGATTTAAAATTTTCAATACAATTACTATAATTTTTTTCTTTTTTTAAAGTTTGAGGGGATTGACCCATTAATACAAATACCTCCGCCCTGCTTGAATTTCCATGCGAGCATAACTTTTAAAAGAAAATATTGACCTTTGTTTCTTTGTTATTTTTCTTTTAGTAGATATCGTATTGACTAGTTTGATCTAAACTGGGAGTATATTCTTATAAAAAAATGCGAGTTGATTTTCTCTTTTAGCAAATGCTTTTCTTTTTGTGAAAAGTTGTATATTTTTTTATATAATGAATGGTGCGTATTTGATTAGATGTGGCAATCGAGCCATTCAAATGAGGTTAATTTAGGTAGGATGTTTGAGATATTTTGAGTTCGAATCATTTTGATTTTTGGATTATTCAATCTTTGGGTCATTTGGATTTGAATCGTTTTGAATTTAAATTATTTCAGACCATTTGCAATTTTGGTTTAGATCATTTCGGATTATTCAAATCACGAGTTATCTCATGTTTTATGTAGATTCAAATTGACTCTCGAGTTAACCAATTAGTAAGTATTTGAGTTTTTTTTTTTTTTTTTATTAACAGCAATGATCTAAACCAACCCACAAAACAACTCTTTTTATCCATAAAATAGTTTTAGTATACGGAATCAAACTCAAGACCTCAGCGCACTTAAATACATTTGATTTGAGATAATAATTAAAAAAAATGCAAGAGTTAGAGTTTCAAATAGCTGTCTGTACTGTTGGGTGAAAAAAGTGACAAAATCAATTTAAAACTATCATAACGATCAAAATTAAGGGAATGGAAGATCTGGTTTTCGTTCTTTGATTGGCAGATTGATTCTTCAAACTAGTTTTGATAATTAATAATTTTTAATTAATTAAAATAGAAATTAACCCATTGAACTTATAAATTTATATAATATTATATCTTTAAATAATTCTTTGGAAATTATAATTATTTAATTATTTAATGATTTTTATAATTATAAAATACAACAAATAATTAGTAAATAATGTTTTAAGCTATTTAAATGAAAATTGATAATTCTATATATCTTCAAATTAAATTTTGCTGGAATTTTTTTATTTTACGTATTGTAACTTAAAGTGCAGCAAAGTAAAAGACTTTTAAGTGTAAGAAACTAAAGAAATGTAAGAGTATTGCAGGAATTAAAGGAATTGAAAGATGCGGTAAATTGAAGGTAAGAACATAAAGAAAACATAAATGATAATTGGAGGTTGTCAGACTCATCAAAGGTGACAAATGGCAGTTTACCACTATTTATGTATCCACCGGTACATAAAATTATAATAATATCTTTAATTAAATTATAATTTTAAAAATATATATTTTCAATTAAAAATATTATTATTAGTTAAAAAAACAAAAAAATATACATCAATAATAATCTTTAAAGTATCAATACGCCACCCTATAATAAATTGTTTTTAAAACTTGTTCATATATAATCATCAGATATTTGTATCAGACTTACTTATATTGAGTAAAATTAAATATTAGTTTTATATGGTATAACCAATAATTATCAAGCAAGGTTTTTGTCCGAGGTTTAAATCTTAATTCTACAAGAAAAGAAAAAAAATATTTAATATAAGAAATAACTAAAGAAACTGGTATGTTTTTTTCTAAAAAATTTCCCTCATTTTGTTTGTTTGACAAAAAATGGAAAAAGAGAGGGAGAAAGAGAGAGATTAGGTGAAGAAAAGAAAAAATAAAAATCTTTTGCTTTTGGACTTGTAAGGAAAATAGGAGGAAAAATCATCCATCTTTTTATCCTGAAAAAAAAAAAAAAAGCAATCAATTGAAAGAAAGGAAGGGGAAAGAAAAGTCGGTTGTTTTCTTGTGTTTTCCTTTTTTTTTTCTATATCTTTTGTTTGGTCAATTTATTCAATCTTTTCTTTTCAGATGGGTGAGGAATAATAGGAGGGTGGGCTTTTAGTTCTTCTGGACCATAACCCAATATGGGAGAACCTTGGATAATCAGAGACCCAAGTCACCTTCTAAAACATGCCCAATAAAAGAAAAGAAAAAAAAACCGCTCTCTTTGAAATTTATAAACCATCTTCAGTGCAGTGCAGATTTCGACCAAGGTCTCTTGGCTTAAGGGCGAAACAGAGGTGGCTAGAATCAATTTTTTTTTTTTTTGTGGCGCGTTTAACTAATACCGAGGGTGGATGACAGTAAAATTTCACTGAAAATTAGAACGACGGGCTCTAATTCCTACCGTTTATGTCGGAAAAGCATTTTTGATATTCACCTATTTACCAACAATCACCATAACTCTCCATGTTAAAAAAATAATAAGGTTTTGTTCAATTGCTATATTTCCCTTGTACTTCCTTTACAATAAACTAAATATAAGAGGGAATTTTTGTCTAACTAATTTGAGTACAATGCTGTACCTTTTTTTTTTTCGATTCAACTGTACTAATGTTTGAGTGGAGTAAGTTAGCATTCTTTTTATATATTTGGACAAAATGCTAATTTATCACACTTTAGACACAAATTAATATTTTTTTCAAATTTTTTTGGATTAAATTGTCCCTCAATATTCACTTTAATATCAAACAATTATAAGGATAATAATATAATTCAATAAAAATCATTTATTTTCTTTAAAACTGTTAGACTTTTTGCAACTTCTGATGAACGGGTGGACGAGAAGTTGCATTGACAACATTGTTGAAGTTAGCAGCCGCCAATTTACCTTCCGACCAAGTTCTCCGTAATCCATGGTCGAAGTCTTCGTATTCACCCCAACCTCCTCCAAAGATTTTGAGTTCTAATTGTAGGCTAAATAAATTAACATAAAGGTAAATTACATTAACCTACATGAGGTTAGTCCATTGATACATTTACCTCACCTAGTTTTTATAATGTACACTTACCTACTTGTCGTTAGCTTTTCGTTAGTCAATTGCTCAAAATTCGATCAAGCCAACTCATCAAATCTTATTAGAAACCTGACTTTAACCTTAATAATTTCAAAATCCAGTCAAAGTTTGGATGCTACTTACGTAGAAGATTTGACTTAACTTTGAAATTATTAAGGGTAAAGTCGGGTTTCCAATAAGTTTTGATGAGTTGCCATAAGGTTTGACTAGATTTTGAACAACTGACTAACGAAAAACTAACGACAAGTAGATAAGTGCATATTCTAAAAACTAGGTGAGGTAAGTGTATTTATGGACTAACCTCAAGTAGGTTAATATAATTTACCCTTAACATAAACAATAATATCATACATGAAACTTAGAACACATAAAATTACATAAGTAAATCACATACCTCATTGAGTCATCGTTACAACAAAAATTGGAATTATTCCATGGCTGAAGTTTGATCAGGGTTATGTCTTCCTCTTTGTACTCCCATACCAGCGTCTTTTTTAGATGGATAGAAAACTAAATACTCAAACGTATTGGGAGCCAAAGATGAGACCTAGCCTATTTATATACACATCAGTAACCCTAGTTACTGAGAGTCCAAATGGGTCCTTCCATTTACCGACCATATTGGACTAAGGCATACACTAACTGTTGACCTACATTAATAATATTAAAATATGTACAAGCCCAAACAACATGATCACCAATTAACAACAGATGGGCCCTCGTACTTTTCTCATTGGACCAAATCTGATGACCCAGTTTTATAAAACCAAAACCACTATAATTAGTGGTAGCCCACATAGAAAAATTACAACATTCTCTCACTAAGGAAACACTAATTACAGCTCTCAAAATTTTTAAAACATTTTACTCAATTTAAAACGTCTATCGGGTTAGATAATTTAATTTTATTATAGTCACATTTGAAAAACAATTTGTTCCTCCGAGACAACATCTTAAACGACCTGATCCCATAAAAATACCAAACATGGAATCATGGCAGCCATTATACTCTATTATTCATACAAGACCAATCCATGGTTATGCATGCATATGGTTCCACTGACATGAATCCAATGTGTAGTGTAGCAAGAAAATAGCATCCCACAAGGTAATCAAATAATGTGCTATTTTCATTGTCAGTTCTCAACATGACTCTCCGTACAATATGACTATTAATAGGCCAGAGAAGTCATCAACAATATGGTATATCTCCAAAAATACCCCGAGGTTTCAATAGGATGTCAACCACGAGACATACCCAACCAAACTCAAAACTGACACCAAGTTTTAAGTTTTCATAACATGACATGTCATATGTTCAAATGTATTCATATACACAATATAAATGAAAATATGTATGATGATCATCAACCAATATCATAATATTCAACTATTGTACTCAAAACATAATGTGTTTCAAAATTACATAAATCCAATAACCAAAAAAATATCAAAACATAAATAATTCTCACTAACTCAATACATCAAAAGACTCTAAAACACCCATATTATCAACTTGTTTTTTTTTTTTTAAAACAATGGGTCTTAGACTTTTAGTTAGGGGATCAGCAACCATATTCTTCATTTGAATGTACTCAACAATGATGTCTCCTTGTTTTACCAAATCTCTTATTGTGAGATATTTCAGCTCAATATGTTTAGAACCATTACAACTCTTATTGTTCTTTGAAAACAACACAGCAGTGGTCTAGAGATGGAATCAACCACAACAAGCCCTGAAAGACGCCTCACCAAGATCATCCATATCAAAAGTCTTGGACAACAGCTATTTTGTCTTATGAAATAACCCAAGATCATTACTAGCAAGCAAGACATCATCCACATAAAGAACCAGGTAAATAAATTTACTCTCACTAACATTTAGGTATATGAATTAATCTACCTTATTCTCCGCAAAACCAATGGAAGTTACCACCTCGATTACATTTCACAATCTTAATGGATTTTTCCAGTTGTTTCTCAACCTCAACTTTAAAAACTTTAAATTTTTTAGAAGCATCATATTTCTCTTTTATCAAGTAAATATATCCATACCAGGAAAAATTGTCAATGAAGGTAATGAAATAACTCTTTCCACATAGGGTAGGTGACATAAGTCAACTAATATCAGTGTGCAATATTTCTAGAAGATCAGAACTACAAGTTGAGCATTTCTTTTTAGTTTTGGTTAACTTTTCCCTAATACAATCAACACAAGTCTCCATATCCTGAAAACCAAGAATGGGTAAAATATCATTCCTAACAAGCCTTTCAACTCTCTCTCTAAAAGTGTGACTTAGACACTTATGCCATAAGGCAAACTCAACATCCTCTTTCAATTTCTTATAATTCAAACTAGTCAGGATTTCAATTATAACTTGGTTATTGTTTACAGAAAATGAGACTGATTAAAGACAAGAATGCAACACATTAGCATAAGGACAATAACCAATATATTCCAAAACAGAGACTCTAAGAGTATAATTATAAACTCCCATTTGGGAAGAGAATACAATATACACTTAGAAGCTCTACACATGAAGCATATGAAGATAGTGTCTCAGTTTTCGAAAGAATTATCCCATTTGAGCAGACAGGCCTTCTAAACTGACCCATCATCTTCCCACAGTGTTCCATGTATTTTCACAAAATATAGCACACAACTACCCCATTTGAGTAGGTAACTGCATGATGCAATTGAAATCATCACGCAACATGTTTTAGTGAAATCCCACAAGTATCAATGAGTGTGCCACTTTGGTGGCAAACACCCATATCAACCCATGAAATTTTTCAAAACCACGATAAATAGTAATCATCCTGCAACATGTTTTAGTGAAATTCCACAAGTATCAATGAGTGTGCCATTTTGTTAGCAAACACTTACATCAACCCATGATATTTTCCAAAACCGAAATAAAAAGTAATACCCTTTATAACCACAAATGCATGCAAAATGACAAACATGCATGTGACCATACAACAAGATGTACTCTAAAAAACATATACCTCTATGAGTCACCAAACAATCAACAGTTGCATCCTTACTACTGGTATTAAACTTAACAAAACAATCTTATTATTTCTCATAACATGCATTTCAATAACAACTTAGCACATTAAAACAATCTACTGTGAAATAAGGTCTCAAAATATACACATAGATTTCGAGAAATAAGCAGTTAATTACATATTTTGAATTCATTCGCTACAATAACCAAACAATGAAACAAATAAATGGAGAAATTGGGTGTTCATGTAATAGTGCTCATGGATTTTCTAATGTTTTGGAGACCCACTTCATCAAGCACGAACAAATTTGTTTATACAACCACTCATCTTTGATGTGGAAGTAAGGCCTACCATTCTTTTGTCATTTCGTAATTGTTAGCGCTTATTCTTCTCAGTGGGTATAAGATACTTTACATATCCAAGTGAAGATAAATAATTCCCAATATCCATATTCATGCCCGATTAAATATCATCACTATGAGTTACTAGACATGTAAACTTTAGTTCATTATTCTAAAATTTTAGTATTAATCTCAAAAAGTACATAAAACGCAAATTTTATGAAGAATAAAATATTAAGATCTCACTCATCTTTTACTCCATATATAGTATATCACAACATTGAAATATATTTCACATTATCAAAATTTAATTATTATCGATAAGTGCACCAATTGAGCAAATATGAATTAGAAAATATGTTTTAGAAAATTTAAGAAAGTTAAATATTTTCTATAATTTTAATTTTCATATTTTCTATATACTCCCATTAAAATAAACTTGATTTTATTATTTGACTTAGTCAAAATTTCAATAGTAGCACTATTGTTATCAACAACAATGGAAACTGTTTAGGACAACCAAAAGGCAACATATTAATAAAAAGAGTAATTACAACACAACTAGATTTTTTATGTTTCATTACATACTGTAACGACCCATCCCGAGTGGGTCCTACTCGGAATGACTCAATTACCTTTCAGTACTGAGCACATTGACTCAAGATGCAACCATGCAAAGACTTACCAAAAAAATACAAACATTTGTTCAAACACACAAATTTGACAATCACATTTACATGTCCAAACAACCTTACAAGCGACACCAATAAAAATGTTGGTATTTGTCTAAGATTTGCACAAGTCCAACCATGGTTCAAAGATGGTTAAAATCTAAACCAAGGATGCAGAATTAAATTTCAACAAATTATAAGACTGCACACATATGTGTGCATCAATTTGGAGCAAGGGAAGGCTAAGCACACTGGTGTGTGCACTTTTGCACACAAGCTGATGGAGTATGTGCATTGCTGGGCAGCATCAGTGTGCACCAGCGCTGCACCGCTCTTTCTCAAGCTCCATGCTGTCCAGAAGGTATGCTCCAGGACCACACCAGTGGAGCACCGTCCATCCACCAGCAGCGCACCGTCCAGCAAGGGTGCTACTGGGACAAGGCCAGCACCGCACCGCTCAGTCATCAGCGGCGCACCACCCAGAAAGAGTGCAAAGGTACTCTGCCCAGCATCGCACCGCGCCCTGTTGGGCACCTAGGTGCCAGGCTAAATGCTGCACACATAGGCAGCATACATAAAGACCCTCTTAGGTGTGTGTGTGCAAGAACAAAACGCACAGCACCACTTGGAAAGTGATGAAGGGCTATGATTAAGTGAAGATCATGATCAAAGGGTGGAGATTGATTCACAAGAATGTCCAAGAAGTGGATGGCTATAAAAGGGGTTTCCGAGCCTCATTTTTCATAAGATTGAAAACACACAAGTTTGTGACATTATGAGAGATCAATTGTAATACAAGAGAGAATTATGTGAGAGACATAAACACAAGAGGGACTCTTTGTATTGAGGATGGTTGTAAAGAAGAGAGAGTAGTATAGAGAGAGAGAGCATTGTAATCTTCTTTCTTCTCTTCTTGGTTTTTTCAAGAACTTGAGCTTCTTGAAGGGGATTGCTGTAACTTGTAAGAACCATTTGAGATAGTGTAGAGAGTTCGAAGGAACTCACGGGGACGTAGGCACATTGCTGAACCTCGATAACAAATTGCTTGTCTTCTTTCTTTATTTGATTTTATGTTCTTATGTTTGATTGCTGAAATTATTTCTATAAGTCATTCTAGACTTGGGTGTTTAGAAGATCACCACCTGGGCATCTTGTAAAAATGATTTCCAGTAGTGGTATCAGAGCTGCACAGCTGGGTATCGAAGCAAGAATAAGAAGGTGACAGAGCCAAGACTCCAAGAATCAAAGATCAACTTCTTGGGTGATTCAAGAATGGTGTAAAGATCAAGATCTGATCGTGTTCTTGAAGGTTGATTCAAGAACATTGTTAAGATCTATCTTCGATCTGTGTTCTTGAGGTTAAAGAAAGCATTTATGGGTAGTGCATAAATCTGGGATCTTGTCCGCAAAAGATGGCTTCAAATTTCTGTGTAGAGAAGTTTGATGGAAAGTGAGACTTTGCCCTTTGGAAGCGGAAGATCAAGGCTGTTTTAATGCAACAGAAAGTGGACTTGGCTATTAGAGAAAATGATGTTTTTCCAACAAGTGTCACGGAGGACCAGCGGACCGAGATGAAGAAGATGACTTACAGCACCATTTTCTTGCATATATCGAATAGTGTCACAAGAGAGTGCGGAGACTCAGAGGATCTGGTTGTTATATGGAAGAAACTAGATGAGTTGTTTCTTACCAAAACCCTTCCTAACAAGATTTATCTTCTTAAAAGAATCTTTGCTTTTAAAATGGACCCTAGTAAAGTGTTGCAAGATAATCTTGGTGTCTTTAATAAGATAGTTCAAGATTTGAATAGCTGTAGGATTATTTTTCAGTACGAACAATTGGCTGTCATTTTGTTAAATTCTCTTCCTGATTGCTTTGATAATTTGATTAATGCCATTGAGTATAGAAGGGATACTTTGACAAAGGTGATTGTGATCAATGCCATAAGGACATATGATTTCAAGGCCAAGATGAAGGAGATATCAAGTGGTGATTGGCTGTTCGTAAGAGGAAGGCCAGCAACTCGGAATGGCAATAGCAACCATGGCAACTACCGGGAGAAATTAAGAGGTAGAGGGCAGAACCATGGGAGATCTTATTCCAAGACAATATTTGGAGGAGGAAGAAGATGCTTCTACTGCAATAAGGATGGTCATTTCAAGAAATATTGCAAGAAGAGGATGTGGGATGAGAGGAGAAGTCACACCAACAATGGAGAGGCTTTGGTTGCCAAAGAAGAATAGCAAGATGATGTTCTTGTAGTGTGCTCAAATGTGAGCAGGAGGCAAGGCAACAGAAAGTGGATTCTTGATTCCGGGTACACTTATCATATGTGCCCTCACAAGGAATAGTTCAAGAATTTCAAGGAAGTCAATGATGGAAGGGTTTTCTTGGGGAATGACAATTCTTGCCAAGTGAGAAGGATTGGTGACATTCAATTAAAATTTTTTGATGGTGTTACAAGGCTACTGTGAAATGTAAGATATCTTCCAGATTTAAAGAGGAACTTGATCTCATTGGGGCAGCTGGATTCCATGGGGTGTACATGCAAAGTAGAGGGAGGAAAGATCAAGGTGGCTAAGGGATCTTTGGTAGTGATCAAGGCAGCAAGAAACGATGGACTCTATAAGATGATCAGAGAGACATAAATCAATGATCAAGCAGCAAGCTTGATGGCTGAGATGGACAAGGCAGCCCTTTGGCACACTCACTTGGGACACATAAGCTAAAAGGGCCTGCAAGTGCTTAGCAATGAAGGTCTACTTAGTGGTGACAAAGTAGAAAAACTGGATTTCTGTGAGAGTTGCATTCTTGGGAAGCAACACCGGGTCAGCTTCAACACCGGAGTGCACAAGTCTAAGAGCATTCTTGGTTACATTCATTCGGACCTTTGGGGACCAGCAAGAACACCAATACGGGGAGGTAACTTTTACTTTCTGTCTTTAATTGATGATTATTCAAGAAGAGTGTGGGTTTATTTGCTTAGGAATAAATCTGATGCCTTGAATATATTTGTTGTGTGGAAGAAGTTGCTGGAAACTCAAACGGGTAGGGTAATTAAGGCTTTACGAACCGATAATGGCTTAGAATTTTGCAATAATGATTTTAATAAATTCTGTGAATTAAATGGCATTCTAAGGCATAGGACTGTTATAAAAACACCCCAGCAAAATAGAGTTACTGAAAGAATGAATAGAACCCTTATGGAGAAGGTTAGGTGCATTTTAATAGGATCTGGGTTACCAAAATATTTTTGGGGAGAAGCTATGGCTTCAGCTGCATACTTGATAAATATATCACCCTCTAGAGCGTTAGAGCTCAAGACTCCCATGGAGATGTGGAGTAGAAAACCCCCTGAATTAAACAACCTAAGGACTTTTGGATGTGCAGCATATGCACATCAAAAGGAGTATGAACTTGGCCCTAGATCTAGAAACTGTGTATTTCTAGGATATGGTGATGGGGTTAAGGGATATAGGTTGTGGTCCTTAGAAAAGAAGGGCATAAAACTGATTATAAGTAGAGATGTTATTTTTAATGAATTATTATTTCCTTACTTGGAGAAAACTAACCCTGCAGGGGCTAGTGAGCAAGCCAAACCGGAAGTTGTGGAGCATTGCATCAAGGAGAACTCGTTTCAGATAGAGCAGAGGAGGCGAGAGGGTTTAGACCAGGTAGAGCCCTTGGATAAAGGTCAAGCTCAAAAAACTCAAGAAGAGGCTGAACAAGAAGAGGTTGATGCAGTAAATGACTACCAGCTCACAAAAAACTGGGGAAGGAGAGTGGTTAGACCACCCTTGAGATATGTGTTTGCAAATGCTAATGTAGCAGCTCCTTAGAGAGAATGAGAGGTTGAACCAGAAACTTATACAGATGCCATGGAGTGTAAGGATTCGTCAAAGTGGCAGCTGACTATAAAGGAAGAAATGGATTCTTTGATGAAGAACAACTCTTGGGAGTTGGTGCCCAAACCTGAAAAACAGAGAGTTGTGGATTGTAGATGGCTCTACAAGATCAAAAAAGGGAATACTCCAGGGGATGAAGTCCGATATAAGGCTAGGCTAGTAGCGAAAGGGTTCACACAAAAAGAAGGCATAGATTTCACTGAAATCTTTTCACCGGTTGTGAAGTACAAGACGATCCGGATAGTGTTAGCATTGGTGGTCCAATTTGATTGGAAAATTAAGCAAATGGATGTGAAGACAACATTCTTACATGGAGAGCTCGATTAGACCATTTTCATGAGGCAACCCGAAGGTTATGAGGAAGGAAGGCAGGGAGAGTTAGTGTGCAAATTAAAGAAATCTCTCTATAGCCTGAAGCAATCACCTAGGCAATGGAATAAGATGTTTGATTCCTTTGTAATCAGCTTGGGTTTCATGATGAGCTACTGTGATTTGTGCTTGTACTATAAGGGGCAGAAGGTTGAGGAAATGGTGATTATCCTCATCTATGTTGATGACATGTTGCTGGTTGGGAGCAACATGGAGAGCATAAATAAATTGAAGGCTCATGATGAGAGTCATAAAATGCATCTAAACAATACTTAATTGTTAACATTTTAGGGTTGATCTCGGTCGTAATCGCACTTTTACATGTTGATAACTCTAAAGTGATATTCATAAATCATTGACTTAATTCGATGCATTTTCAGGTGCTTTGAGTACAAAAGAGATAATAAAGAGATCCATGTTTAAAGCACCAAAAGATCTTAAATCTGCAGATGTTACTGATGACATCTTTAAGGTCTCACCAAAGCACACAAGCAGCAAATTTAACAGTAAAGCAATTGCTGGTGCAGTCAACTCATGTTTGTCTAGGAGGGAATAAGAGTGTCTGGTTGAAGACGTAAAACTTAGCGCTCATGGGAGGCACCCCATAGCATATCCTTTTATTTTTATTGTTATTGTTTTTCATAATTCTTTTTCTTGTTTATTATTAGTATTTTGCTATTTTCTAGTTTTACTTTCGTATTTCTTTTTCAGGGACAATTATATGAAGCAGTTCAAATGGTGGTGCACAATTTTCAGCTTCTGTGCACTTTTGGCTACAAAGGGAGTTTCCTTATCTTTTGCTTTCACATTGAGGACAATGCCTACTTTAAGTTGGGGGTGGAGGAAACATATTCCTGTTTTTCATGTTTTTCATTTAACTGCTTGGTGTCATTTTACCTTTTTGTTTGTTTTTAGCATGCTTTGTATTAGCCTTGAAGTTAATTCACATGTCAATGATATGAGCTTAATCGAGATAGCATATAGCATTTACAAGAAGTTAAATCTTGCTTCGATTTTGAGAATAAATTAAGTGTCAACTTTTCTTTGGTTTGAGACTCTGGTTTGTGGTAAGATTGCAGGATTAGTCTAAAGCATTTGGAGAAGTTTTATGCGCGGTTGTTTTGTGAATACTTTTGCGGTCTCTACAAGCTCTAGAACTTATTTGATAATCACTTGAGGCAAAAATCATAGAATGAACACTACTTAGGATATGATGTAGGCCATTTTTAGACCGTTTGAGCCTTTTTAAACTTACCCTTGTTATATTTATCGCTAGTCACCTATTTGAGCTTTTTTCTTGAAAAGAAAAATTGAGCCTTGTTTCTTTTGATAAACCATTTACTTACCTTTATGAACCTAAAAATATTTTATCCTTACCTCTCTTTTAAAAAAACTTAGTTATACACATGTTGTGAGAAGCACTTAAAAGGAGTAAGGGTGGAAATATGAGAAAATATTACTACCATAACCCAAGTACATTAAAAGAGATAAGTTGGGGGTTATGGAAAAGAAAAGAAAAGAATGAAAGAGGAGGTGAATGGTCTTATGCCAAAATAAAAAATAAAAAAAGAGAGAAAAAATGAATTATGGCAAAGAAAGAAGAAAAGAAAAAAAAAAATGGTGATTTATTACGAGAAATGCTCGAAAAATGGTTGAAAGAGTTGGGTGTTGAAGTAAGGTTATCTTGTGCTTAAAGTGGTTGTGTTTAAATTAAGAGACTTAGTTCTTTTATTTGTTTAAACTTTCCTGTTCTTTCTTGACCTTTTCCCTAGCCTAACGTTGCAAGCTTATTAAAGACCTATTGATCCGATGAAGTGTGATTTTTCTACATAGTGGAGAGTGATTTGAAAAGTGAGCATATGGAGCTTGATTTGTGATTGATGTCATGCAAATTAATATGTTTTTAAAGGCCAAGACTTGTATTCATGCGATGTTGTGCATAAAATCATCCGGGTGTTCGGACTAATGTATTGTGGTAAGATGGATGGTAAGAGTCGATAACGATTTTAAGGTTGACATTTGGATTATTCTAGGACCTGAGTGATATTTAATGATTCCATGTGTTGTATGTTATGCATGACTTTTGAGACAGATTTTTGAATCACTCTTGGTTAACACCAGCATTGCTGTATTTTGCTTTGATTTCTAATTAAAGAATTCATTTCATGCCTTTCGCTTGAATTGCTAGGGACTAGCAATAAGCTAGTTGGGGGTTGTGATGAGAGTCATAAAATGCATCTAAACAATACTTAATTGTTAACATTTTAGGGTTGATCTTGGTCATAATCGCACTTTTACATGTTGATAACTCTAAAGTGATATTCATAAATCATTGACTTAATTCGATGCATTTTCAGGTGCTTTGAGTACAAAAGAGATAATAAAGCGATCCATGTTTAAAGCACCAAAAGATCTTAGGTGTCGGTGCTCGTTTTTGTCCAAGGTTTAGACGTGTCCAAACATGATTCAAAGATGGTTAAAGTCTAAATCAAGGCTGGATTAATAAATTACATTAAGTTAAAAGACTGCACACAAGTGTGTGCATCACTTTGGAGCAAGTTAAGGGTAGTCACACTAGTGTGTGCACTTATGCATACAAGCTGAAGGAGTTTCACTAAATTGCCATAATTTCTCGTACAGATCAATCATCTTTGCAGATTAAACTGTATTGATGTAGGAAGAACCAGGAGATGAGCCATATATTCTTAGAAAGATCCAGAAGTCTATTTTCTGGAGAATTTTACGGTTCGTAAAAAGGATTTTTATAGAGAAAATTATGGAAGTTTTAGTGGAAACAGTTCAAGCCAGCACAGCAGGCCGAGGCGCACAGCACAACCCACTCGCCTCTTGACCGGATTAGGGCGAGCAAATGACATTCTCCAAGACCAGAACACCCCCCCCCCCCCATGCTCTATAAATATATCTTTATGGAGTGTGCAGCTGGGCATTCAAGAGAGAAAGCAAGGAAGAGAGAAAAAAGAGAGGATCCAAGGGATCCAAATCTAGCATTCTTCCATTTTCTTTCCAAGTTTTCTTTGGCTGCAAATCAAGGGGAGAACATCTATATTGTTCATGCACCTTGAACTTCATGGCCAAATCAAGGGGAGAGCATCCTTATTGTTCTTCCACCTTGATTTCCATGGCCAACTAGTCTTCATACAAGGGAAAAGGATGAATCCTTAGGGATTTATTGTTCCTTATTTCCTATTCTTGATTCGGTTGTATGGATTTATTGTTGAATATTATTTGTAAATTATTCATTGATTAAGTAAGAAGGATTTGAGTTCATGTGATAGATGTACTTTTTATTCTTCTTCTTTTAGATTCTCTTAATCCGGTGATTGCATTCTTCTCCTCCTTTGAGGTTGTTTAGATGTGATTGATTCCGAGAGATTTATTTTATTGATTGTCCATTACTGCGATATTATCTTTTAAGATATATTTTTGTTTCTTGATAATCTTTAAGATCGGTCATGTGTGCTTGAACCAAAATCAATGAGTAATTTGTAGCAATTATATTAGAGTTATAAATGTGCTTGATTGAATATATTCCGATTGCTTGTTTGGGATGTGAAACTTGCAATCGAGATAAAATCAATTGAATCAAGAGTGGAAATATGGAACAAACCTAAGGAGGATTCCCGGAACCTTGTTATTTCTTATTTATATTTCCTTTATATTTACGCAATTTTTCTTACATTATTTCACCATCAAAACCCAAAAATCTTTCGTGTAACTTTTATTGTTCGTTTTAAGGTTCACACATTGTCCTTTGTACTTAACTTGTTTTCCTGTGAAATCGACACCCCAAAGCTGTACTACAATAACGGTGTTATACTTTGGGTGTAATCAGCTCAACTCAGTGAGGAGTTTGAGATGAAGGATCTTGGCCATGCCTAAAAGATCCTTGGGATGTGTATCATCCGAGAAAAGGAGAGAAACAGATTGAAGATCTCTCAAACTTCCTACATAGAGAAGATGATATCTAAATTCTCTATGGAAGATAGTAAACCAGTGAAAGTTCCCCTTGCTGGTCATTTCAAGTTCTCCAGTGATCAATGTCCAAGATCAGAGGCGGAGAAGAAGGAAATCGAGAAAGTCTCTTACTCTAGTGTTGTTGGTTCTGTTATGTACACCATGGTAAGCACTAGACCCGACATTGCTCATGCAATGAGTGTTCTCAGCAAGTTTATGAGTAATCCCGGAAAAGGAGCATTGGCTTGGGATGAAGTGGCTGCTGAGGTATTTGAAGGGAAGCCCAGAAGTAGGGCTAGTGTATGAGAAAAGGGGTAATGCCATCTGCCTTGAGGGTTTTGCTGATTCAGACTATGGAGCAGATCGGGATAAAAGGAGATCGATTACCTCCTACTTTTTCAACTTAAATGGATGTTGTATAAGTTGGAAGGCTCGGTTGCAGCTAGTGGTAGCACTCTCAACAACCGAGGCTGAGTACATAGCAGCTACGAAGGCCATTAAAGAGGCTATGTGGTACAAAGGGTTGCTTGAAGAGTTGAAGGTACTGGAGGAGTAGGTTGTGGTATTTTCGGATAGTCAAAGTGCCTTGAACTTGTGTAAAAATCCAGTGTTCCATGAGAGGACAAAGCATATGGATGTTCGGTATTGTTTCATTCGGGAAAATGTTACGAAATGATGCATCCATGTGGATAAGGTTACCACGGAAGAAAATCCTGCGGATTTAGGTACTAAAGTTCTACCTCTAAGTAAGTTCAATCATTACTTTGGACTACTTAGGATAGGAGTCGGTTGATAGATGACTCATGATGAGTTTGGATCCCGACGCTTTCTGCACAATGGTTCAGGTTTAAACACTTAGACAAAGGTAGAGATTGTTAGTATTTGTCTAAGGTTTGCACAGGTTCAACCATGGTTCAAATATGGTTAAAATCTAAACCAATGATGGAGGATTAAATTTCAGCAAGTTAGAAGACTGCACACATATGTGTGCATCAATTTGGAGCAAGGGAAGGCTAGGCACACTGGTGTGTGCACTTCTGCACACAAGCTAATGGAGTGTGTGCACTGCTGGGCAGCATCAGTGTGCACCAGTGCTGCACCGCTCCTTCTCTAGCACCGTGCTGTCCAGAAGGTATGCTCCAGGATCGCACCAATGGTGCACCATCCATCCACCAACGGCGCACCGTCCAGAAAGGGTGCTGCTGGGACAAGGCCAATATCGCACCACTCAACCATCAGCGGCGCACCGCCTAGAAGGAGTGCAAAGGCGCTCTGCCCAGCACCGCACCGTGCCCTATTGGGCACTTAGGCGCCAGGCTAAATGCTGCACACATAGGCAACATGCATAAAGACCCTCTTAGGTGCATGTGTGCAAGAACAAAACGCACAGCACCACTTGGAAAGTGATGAAGGGCTATGATTAGGTGAAGATCATGATCAAAGGGGGGAGATTGATTCACAAGAATGTCCAAGAAGTGGATAGCTATAAAAGGGGTTTCCGAGCCTCATTTTTCATAAGATTGAAAACACACAAGTTTGTGACGTTGTGAGAGATCAATTGTAATACAATAAAGAATTGTGTGAGAGACATAAACACAAGAGGGACTCTTTGTAGTGAGGCTGGTTGTAAAGAAAAGAGAGTAGTATAGAGAGAGAGCATTGTAATCTTCTTTCTTCTCTTCTTGGTTTCTTCAAAAACTTGAGCTTCTTGAAGGGGATTGCTGTAACTTGTAAGAACCATTTGAGATAATGCAGAGAGTTCAGAGGAACTCAGGGGGATGTAGGCACATTGCCGAACCTCGATAACAAATTGCTTGTCTTCTTTCTTTCTTTGATTTTCTGTTCTTGTGTTCGATTGCTGAAATTATTTCTATAAGTCATTCTAGACTTGGGTGTTTGGAAGATCACCACCTGGGCATCTTGTCAAGGTGATTTCCAACAAAAAAGAATATTTTCTCAACTACACTTTACTTATATACCTTTTTTTGAATCAAGACATAAATAGTCTAGACTCTCAAAAGTCTTAAAGGAGCGAAGATGTTGTGGATGAGGACTTGCTAAGAACTCATTTCTTCTTAGTTATCTCACTTTCTTGATCCAAAGTCTTCCAACACTTTCTTGAAATGTTAGTAAAAAATGAGGGTGTGAGCTAAATAGCCCAGTGAGTAAACATCGTACTAGAAGTATTCATTTTATGATTTGTTTATTTATTTATGAACCTTGTCATATAATTAGTTTCTTTATAAGCATAAATTATAAGTCTTTTACGTGTGCTTCTATTTATTTTTCTCACCCATTTAGTTACAAGTCTTATTATATAAGTTATTCATAATCATAATCATAATATAACTTTTATTTACACTTCCGATTTATTTTCCTTATTTCTTAGCGCAAAGGAAACAGTCATCACAATAACACAAATCCCTTTAAGTAAAACAACTAGTATAAAAATTCTTGTCATATCGCACACATCATAAGAACAATTAATCATAAATAATTCACATTTTTCACAATCAACATTTTGTACCCCTCACTAGGCCAATTCAAATTCACATGCCTTTCAAGGGCCATTCACAACAAGTGCCCCTCATGGGCCCGTCACATTAATCATCAATAGAATGAAATACAATATAATGCATGATTATTTATTTACTCATTTCATCTCATTTCATTTCATTTATCATTTCAAGCTATCGTCCCTCATTGGGCTAATTATATAACAACCGGGACGTCTCCCCATGTACTGATACATCTCTCATCATAAATAATTTGGATCCCCTCTTTACCCTCGACTAGGTGGGGTTCTTACTTCTCAACAACTAGGATTCCCTCCTTATCTCTTACCGAGTGGAGTCCTACATTTTCGATCCCTAGGATCCTCTCCCTACCCCTGACTAGGTGGAGTTTTATCTTCACATGATTTTTTTTATTCAATCTACACTATCACAAAATCAACAAAATATCATATCAGGGGTAATGCGTTCACAACATCATAATTTCTCAAGCATAAGTTCAATAAATCATTCACATCGCAACATCTTTCAAGCATGTAGATTTCAACACACAAGTCTTATTTATATGCATTTCTTACACTTTCAATCGTTTTTCTATATAATATATATAAATACTTTAATCCTTACATTCATATACGTTAAGTCTTTTAATTACATTTATTAGTTCCTCACGCTCACTAGGAGTAATGTGATACTTATTACTCATATAATCATGTCTCAACATACATATATATACACGTCAAACTCAATATACTATTATTTAATATTTCATACTCACTATGTACTTTACTTATTTTTCATAGTGTAATCTTATTAGTGTAGTCATTTTCTTCGTATAGGTATTTAACTTTTTATCTTCATTATTTAATTCAATATTTACTAAAAGTAAGGTGAGAACTCACATTTGACGAACCAAACTCAACCTTGGGTTTTCTCCTAGCCCTCGGTATTCCCCTTCAATCACACCTAACCAATATATATACTTAGTATAAATACTCAAGAAATATACTAGCATTTAACACCCAATCACATCAAATGATTTGTACTTGTATGATAAAACTAGGGATTCAGTTATAAACCCTTTTTCATTTTATTTAAAACTTTTACAAGATTTGTTCTATTAGGGTTTAAAACAAAAGAAACCTTCTCAAGGTTTTAACTTTCAAAACTTTATCAAGTATTAGAGCTTAAAATACATTTGAGGATTTAGGATTGAAATTCTTTAAGAAAAATGATTTATTTTCGAAAATAGGGGCTGAAAAACAGTTTCAAGGGCTTGGAACTGTCCTTTAACCAAAAAGGTTGCACACTCGACTGTGCACTCAGGAAAATCGAAGATCTGCTCCGGATTTCAGAAAAATTTGGTGAAAACCCGTACTTTTCTTCAAAATCCCTCAGGTATCTTTCATAAGACTTTCAAATCATTCAAAACACAAGTTCTCAAGAGTTTTAAATCAAAGCTTTTACACTGTCCATAAGAGATTTGAACTCAAAACCTTCAAATCAACACAATTAGTAAAAAACTCATTTCTTTCTCTTTGAAACCAACACTTTCTCAAACTTTCCTTAAGTAAATCTTCTAATCAAACTTTCAAAAACACAATTCTTTAGTCTAATAGACATGCTAAACACTTAAGAAAATGAAGAAGAAAAAGTCTTACCTTTGATTTTTTTTTTTTTTGGCAAGAAACCTTTATCTTTTTCCTTTCTCATCTTCTCTTTCTTCTCATCTTCTCTTTTTCTCTCTTTTCTTTCTTTTTATCCTCTCTCCTGGTCACTCTAGAAGGATCCAGAACATGCTTGTCCTTTCTCTCCCCTTCTCATCCTATTTATAGACAAAGTCTCCCCTGAGCACAAACATCCCTCTACTAAACATCTCTTCCACACATTACCCCCACTACTCTTGAAACTTTCAATAATTATATCAATACATATTTTTATTTCTCAAATTTTATTTTATATACTTGTTTCTAATTTCACAGATCCTAGTACAAAACAATTACAACTCAAAATTTGATCAAATACATCAAATACGCGTCGAAGCACAATCCCGTGATTTAAATATTATAATAAAAAAATATCAGACTCTACACGTACTATCCTTTGGGCAGAGTAACCAACATGCAAGTGGAATCTCTTACATGAAACCAACACATTAACATATCTCAGTTTTCGAAAAACCTAACACTTTTCAACAAAAAAATAATCTAGACTAAAATAAATTTTACCAAATGTTTCATGTCAACCTCTGAATTAAAACACGCAATTGCCCCCTTTAGGCAGTCGATTGAATGTAATAACTTAGATAAACGTCCCGTAACAATAACATCAAATAACCCCATAAATATTAGTGAATTGACCACTTTGGCGGTAACCATTAACATCAATTGATGAAACTATTTCAAACCGAAACTGATAAAATATATTACCTAACATGCATACATACTAAAACAACATGTATGCATTTGATCCTCTCGATATGAGATAGTAAACCACATGTACCTATTTGGATCAAAATTAGAACATATATTGCATAAGCAAAACAAGTCTTGAACTAAAATTAATAAAATAATCATATGCAAAAGTAAACACAATTAATATACCAAAGCTCACAATTAAATGTTTTGCGAAAACATCATAAATTATATACGTGAGCATTACAAAGAAATTTTACTTATTAATTTAATAGTAATAATTACAATCATTATAAGTTGTTTCTATTAAAAATATAGCAACATGGACTTTATAGCCCAATGGCTAAAGTTCTAGTTATTTAAATTATAGGTCTAGGGTTCAATTTCAGCGACAGCCCCATCTCTCTCTCTTTCTCTCTCTCTCTCTCTCTCTCTCTCTCTCTCTCTCTCTCTCTATATATATATATATATATATATATATATATATAAGAGTAAAAATATAGGGAAAAGAAAGGCCTAAAACATATGTACAATCCAAAATTTTTTAACCATTTGTAACTTTGACCGTAAAACTTACTCCAAAATAAAAGGTCAATGTGTATGAAGTCACCCTTTAAAAAAAATCAGTAGCTAGGGCAACAAACCATAGCAGTTAAGACATTAAAAAAATATACCCAATCAAGTGATGGTTGACTAAATAAATAAAATATTCCATCTTCAGACCTTTCAAGTCTCCAAATAATTTGAGCACGTAAATAAATATTTTGGACTTTCTTGAGTTTTTATAGTCTAAATTATTAATTCTTTTAAATAAACACATAAATTCCCAAAACAAGAGTCACGATTGCAATCATTTAATTAAACTACATGCTCCTCATTATTGGAAGTCTTCTTTCTCTAAGATTTTGAAATACTAAAACAGCACAAGAAGAACATCCAATAGACCCTCGTCTAGGTTCTGGACTTTGCATAAATGTCCAGTTGCTTTTTCGATCCCTTCAATCATTTTTGGGATCAAGGGGAAAAATACGATAGTATCGTGCATAGGCAACTCACTCCATATCAACATACGAACTTTTCATTGGGCCATTTATGATTTATGAGAATATGAGGATAAATAAATAAAAAATATTGGAGATCATAGATATCTATTGATTTAGATTTTCAAGATGCTAGAAAGACTATAAGTGAGTTGTAAGCTAAATAGTCTTGTACGGCTCACTTCATTTGAAGCTAATCAATAATGTTTAGCCCTTTAATGTCTGATTTCTGTAATTAAAACATGATATACTTTTCAATTAAGGAGAAAAAACGTAAATGAAGCTGAAAATGCATAAGTCTGGATCGAATGCAATCAAAACCTCATCAGATTGAGTAGAACAAGATTAGTAGAAAACCTCCAAATAGTTGTTACTTTTTCTTCCTTTTTTTTTTGTCTCAATGAACTTTTTCTTTTCCATAATTGACACCTCAAAATCAATATTTTTCATTTTTTTTTATTTGTGTCAATAATAATGTACAAAAGCTAAACAAATCATATCCTTACCCTATTTAAGCCCTAACCCATCAATAAAGTAGATTAAATTACAATGAAGAAAATGTGTACAAATATTATAAAACAAGATACAATAATCATCTTTGCTTTTTTTTTTTCTTTTTTTTTTTGTGCTTCTGGACATTAATGAGAAGAATAGTTGGTCAGGTTTATAGTTTTTTTATAGCACAAAAGTAGGTTGTTTTTGGATGTAGCTTTGCTCAGTGTTACCATGATGATTAGGTTTTTGTGCTTCAATGCTCAATCCTCCATGAAATAGCTTTAACTTTACAATTAGTATATAGATTTATCCATCAAAAAAAAAAATTCAACACTTTGTCCACTTTTCAAATACCAAGTGCGGCAGAAGGGAAAAGGTATGAAAAATCAAAGTCAAAGCATAAAAACCCTAATTTTGGCCACAAGTAAGCATAAACAAAGAAATTAAATGCAATATTCCTAAATTAGGTTCTAAATTCATGTATGTAGGTTCTGATACCACATATAGGCTAAATAAGTTAACATAAACAATTATGTCATAAATAAAACTTAAAACACATAAAATTACACAAGTAAATCACATACCTGATTGAGTCATCGTTATAACAGAAACTTGAATTACCTCACAAGAGAAGTTTAATCAGGGTTAAGTTTTCCTCTTTGTACTGACATTTCTCAAATTGATAAAAAAACTGAATACTCAGATGTACTGGGAGTCAAAGAGGGGATCTAGCATGTTTATATAGACATTATTGAGAGTCCAAATGGGACCTTCCATCTACGGTTCATATTGGACTAAGGCCTACACTAGCTACTGACCTACATTAATTATATTAAGATGTGTACAAGCTCAAACAACATGATCATCAATTAACAACAGATAGGCTATCGTATTTTTTCCATTGGACCAAATCTGCTGACTCGGTTTTATAAAACCAAAACCACTATAATTAGTGGTATCCCACATAGAAAAATTTCAACATTGCGCACCTTCGATCCGTCATCTTCCGGTGGCATTCGATTGACACTACTCCAAAAATGCCAAAAATCCAATGTTTGGCCCTTCATCTAAAGCCTTAAACCTAACTCTGGCAACTTAGCATGCATTCACCCCTAGTCACGCATGGGTGTTGTTCTAGCGAATAAGTTTTTCTTTGCTTTGGAAGAGAGAAATTTTGAGAAGCCCAGAACATCCATAGTTGAAATGAGGTGTCAAGAACAATTTCGGTCCAATTAAGTCAGTTTGAACACAATGTTAACCTGTACTTTCGATTTATAATATATAACTTTTCTTTTGAAAAAAGTCCTGCTACAAGGTCCGACTAAATATTAAGTATGAATCGTAGTTCTTTTATGATTGATTTCATACATTTCGTGCTTCAAATACTAGTAGAATAAATATCCGACGAGGTGAAACCATCTTTAACAAGATGACAGACTTGTGACAAGTGTGTGTGTGTCTATATATATATATATATATATATATATATATATATATATATATATATATATATATATATATATGAATTCTTGAGTTATGCTTTTTAGCATTTATGTTTTGATTAACCATTAGATACGTGCAGTCCTCTCGTCCCACACGTATTAATTATTCTGCATTTAAGCCTTAAAAGTAGCACCAAAGAGGTTATTACTAACACAATGTTTTTAAATTTTTTCGGTTTATACTTCTTATTATGTTTTTGAAGTCTCTTTTTTTCTCTTAATTGAAGTGATGATAAATTGATAATATTGATAATTAGACATTACTCCCACAGAGAAAAAGATCTAACTATTGAATTAAGCTCACAACCATTGTTTTGAGGTATAACATATCAATTATAATATTATTTTTATGGGAATCAATTACATTAACTTAAGATATAAGATTTAAATAGATGACCCTTTTAAAAGAAGTGTGTGGTTACCTATATAATAAACATGTTCACAACCACTGTTTTGGTCTGTGATGAAGTCATGAAGATTATTACTATTTGGTATTGCAATTTGCAAGCCTGTTCATATTCTAATCTCGATATTATCAAGACATGGTTCTGTGGCAATCCCAAATATGCAAAAATTGATCAAAAAATGCCAAGATCACCTGGACTCCATGAACTATCAAAGCAATAAAAGAAGAAGAAGCTCCTTGAAGAACTATCCGAATTATCAGACAGTGATGAGGACAGTACCCAAACTCCCACCAACAATCTCAACACCCCTCCAGATTATTATGCTCAAGACCCATATGACAGGTATGAATATGACATAAAGCCAGACGGATATTATAACATAAAGTAAGAAAGATGCTAGCCAGCGCATCTCCACTTTCCAAAAGGCAAAACGACAAGACAAGAAAGTAAAAGATGCCAGACAATGCATCTTCACTTTTCAAAAAGCAAGAAGTCAAGACAATAGATGCTGGACAGTGCATCCCTCCTTTTCCAAAAGCAAAAGATGTTGGACAGTGCATCTTCACTTTTCAATAATTCAGGATTTCAAACTTTTGAAGTCTGTCAACAATGTTCTATAAATATGTATTCAAGTTTTATTTTGATTCAGAGTGAGTTTAGAGAGTGAAAGATGTAAAGGAGTGAGAAAGTGAGAAACTCTGAAGACTTTTTCCTCTCTTTACACTGTAAGCTCTTTTTATCATGTATTAAATCCAAATATATAAAACCCCATGTGTTTATAATCATTTTAAAACCTTACATATTTTTGGTTTCTAACTTATTTCAAATAATTGTTTTCTTTTAATTATTATTATTATGTGCTCATCTTATTATTTGCTCATCTTATTATTGATCCTGTTCACTTATGGTATCAAAGCCATGTCAACTGTTTCCTTTATATTATGTTCATCTTCTTGTTTTGATATTATTGCTCTTAAGTCTCTAGTTCTGCTGTGTTTGTGTTTTGGTAAGGCCGTTGGTTAGCCCTTTGTTAACTGTTGGTCAGCCCGTGGTTAGAGTGGTCCTAGTAGGTGGTCCCGGTAGTAACTATTCATTGTAGAACTATTTTCTTTTTAGCCATAATCTCAAACCTTTTTCGTGAATAGACTATTTAGGAGACATCGACAAGGTGATGACTCATCATCTGTGTCAGGTTCAAACACTTCATCACCTCCAAGATTTGATGATCAATCTGATGATCATAACAGTCAAAACCCTAATCATGCTATTAACAGTCAAGAAATTAATATTGCTAAAATTGAGCAAGATCTGCTTAATTGGCACATTCCAAGTCAAAAAATAAATAAAATTTATCAAGTAGGAAGTTTTGATTTTAGATCTGATTATTCAATTAAAACAACATAACAAACTTATAGTATTAGCAGAGAAAATGAAAGTATTAAATTATTATCATTACCTTCAATACAAAAACATAAACAAGAAGGGTTTAAGTATTTACATTTAGGATTAGTTCAAATTGCTATTAAACCTTTGCATCGGTTATGAATTGATACTCTTGTATTAATGATGCTAAGAGATGCGAGACATTTAAATTTTTCAAATTCATTATTATCATTAGTAGCATCAAATATACATAATGGCCCTGTTTATTTCAATTGTTATCAGAATTTTTCCATAGATTTATATGATCCTAATTTAATTGATATTCTTACATTAGATATTCAATTAAAAGGATTAGATATTAAAACTAGAACTCGTAATCTAAATTCAATTTATAAAGTTATGACAACTAAGATCAATCCAAAAGCCTTATTATAAACTAAGTCAGGAGAAACTTTGTTATTAGAAGCCAATACTTTTCAAGCTAACACTATTACACCTAATTTATTAAAATGGGATCAGATAACTATCCCTGAGCATTGAAAATTTGAAGCTTTATGTCCTCCCAAAGAGATAGCTAATTCCAATGTATCCCAAATTGACGAACATAAGGATGGTAGCGTTGTTATTAGATTTACCCCTAATAATTCTCTCTCTCTCTCTCTCAAGAGTATCTATTTCTAGGAGAATTAGAACCCCTTTATATAAAGATCCCCAAATTTTACCCCATCGGTATAGTTTTGACACTTTATCTAGAAATTCAAACAAAAGCCTATTAGGAGTCAATTTTGACCCAACCATTCCTAGAGGATTTTATGATACTGAATCCTTTAAATCAGCCTTAAGTCAATACCAATCACGATTAGGAGAAACCTCAAGAAAAAGTGAAGAAGATCATTCTCCAACCAAAACTGACATGATGGATCATGAACTCAATGTTATTATGGATTCTAATTATATTATAAATAAAGACAAATTAAAAAAGGATTTTTTTTATCTTTAGATAATAAAGCCAAAACAGATTGGTTTATGGCAACCTTTTCTGATAATGATCAATCTCAAATTAGAGAACAATGGTATTCACACATGAATGAAATTCATTGTGATATATATTTCTTTGATTTTTTTGAAATATATACATTCAATAACAAAATATACAATCATTTTGCCAATAATCATCCTGATATATGTAAAGCTAAAGAAATAGATGTTATTACACAACTTGATCAAAAATGGAGTACTGCCAGTAATCAAATTGTATCAACTATACATCCTCCATTACAAAGGATAAATCTTAAAATACACCAATATTCAACTTCCATTACTACAACACCCTTTAAACAAGCCAATACGAACGAACCACTTGACTGTAATGCCCAATACAGTGATATCAACAGTATTTTTACCCAAAACAATTTTACTAATCAAAATCTTCATACCATTTCCCAATATATTACCTCTATAGCAGCCACTGTAGATTCTATAGATAGTAAAATTACTTCTTTAGACAACAAGGTCCTGATTCCTACTTCAAAAGTCCCTGGGGAGAAATACCCACCTATAATACAAAAACCTGTCCTATATTTATCCCAACCTATTTTTTCACCACTTCACATTGATAAAGAAAACCTAATTGCACTAGACAATTCTGATGACGAATTAAAATCTATAAATGATAGATTAAGAAACTTGTCTATTAATACTGAAGGAACCTCAAATATTAACATCATAGATCAGGACTTAATTAGTGAAATCAAGGAATCTGATGAGATCAATAAAATATACAGAAGGAATAATAGTAGAGCTCCATTACCAACAAATAGAAATTATTATCCCAGACCTACTCCTCCAGATTTATAATATAAAGATAAATATTATGCCATTCAAGCCAGGTATGATGATGACTCCATATATGAATGGAATATAGATGGAGCCAGTGAACACAATATCCTTAACACACTTCAAGAAATGACTATGGCTACTACTGCTTACAAAACACGGCCTAATAATACTGACAAAAAAATGTCTATTGTCATAATTGTTAGGTTCACTGGGATCTTCAAAAGCTAGTAGGACAATTATCTCACGGATCAAAATCGTAAAGAAGTTTTAGACGCAACTATAGAGACACCCACAACCCATACTGTACAAAATAATCAAACTGGAGAAACAATAATTACTACCTCATATATAAAACAAGAAAATGAGTTTGAAACCCTTATATATTCCATTACCAAACACTTTATAGAAGACCCTGACAAATTTGCTGCAAGATCATCTGAGATACTTATCAATCTAACTTGCCCCACAATGCAAGATTTTAGATGGTATAAGGATGTATTTCTTGCTAAAGTGTATACTAGAAAAGATAGCAATAATGCTTACTGGAAAGAAAAGTTTATCTCAGGACTTCCAAAACTATTTGCTGAAAAAGTTAGGCAAAGAATCAGAGATGTCAATAATGGATCTGTGCCTTATGACAATATCTCTTATGGAGAAATAATAGATTATATCAATTACGAAGGATTAGCTCTTTGTAATGATCTCAAATTAAAATCAAAAATGAAATCTTAACTCCACCAAAGTAGGAAAGAATTGGGTTCATTATGTAGTCAATATGGTTATGAAACTATTAGGGCCCCATCTTCTGAAAAGAAAAAGAGAACCAAATATTTCAGAAGACAAACATATAGAAGGCCCAATAAGACCAATAGGTTTACTTCTACTCAAAAAGCCCAAATACCCAAATTTAGAAAATCTAAAAAGCCTTAGAATCCTCAGGCCTCTTCAAAAGCCTACTTTAAATGCGGACGCCTTGGACATTGGGCCAAGAACTGTAGAGTAAAACAAAAAATTAATGAATTAGAAATAGATGAAACATTAAAGCAACAATTAACAAAAGTAATGATAAATGAATCACAATCAGAAGAAGAATATTCCTCTTTTGATAATGAAGAACTTATTTATGCTATTCAAGAAAGCACAGATTCAGATGACTCTAATGAATCACAGTGCAACTGTGAAGAAGGTCTCTGTTACTGTAAATCAATCAACATGATAACTTTACAAAAAGAATTTCTCTTAGATATAATCGACAAAATAGATGACCCTGTAATCAAAAAAGATTACCTAGTAAAATTAAGAGATATCATTTGTGAAGAACAAAAACTTAAAACTCCTTAACCCTATAACCTTGAAAAAATATTAGAAAAATGATTTCAAAAACCTAAAACAAGCACTATTCAAGATTTACAGATGGAAGTTAATACTATGAAAGACTATATCAAAACCATTCAGAAAGATACCATAGATTTAAAAGCAAAAATGATTAATTTAGAAATAAATAATCTTAAAGAATCAATCTCATCACATACTGACAAAAAAGAAAAAAATTCAAGAAGCCCCTATTTTAGAAACAACTAACTTAATCAACACAAAAAATGAACCAAAAGACAACTTTGTTAATTTAATAGAAAGAATTAATTACCAAAAATGGTATATTAAGATCTCTATTGTTATTAACGAAGAATATCACATCAATACTACAACTCTTGTAGATTCTGGTGCTGATCAGAATTTCCTTAAGGAATGATTTATACCCACAAAATATTATGAAAAAAACTACATAACGATTAAATACTGCTAGCGGGTCAAAATTAAATCTTGAATATAAGATTACTAATGCATACGTTTGTAATGATGGTTATTGCTTAAAAACACATTTTGTACTCGTCAAAAATATCCACCAAAATATTATCCTAGGAACCCCCTTTTTAACCTAAATATACCCCTTCAAATTCAGTCATTTAGGAATAGAGACTAATATATTAGGTCAAAATCTATTCTTTCAATTTCTACAACCAGTAGATACAAGAGAATTAAATTTATTACAAACCAATAGTCTATATCGGCAAACAAATTTAATCCAAAATAAACAAGTCATATTAACTTTTTGAAAGAAGAAATAAACTATCAAAAGATAGAACAACAAATCAAAGAACCCCAAATACATACTCAAATAAAAGATATGGAAAAATTATTTAAAAAAGAAATATGTGCACATCTTCCAAATGCTTTTTGGGAAAGAAAAAAGCGCATAGTATCTCTACCATATGAACCATATTTTAATGAAAAAGATATCCCTTCAAAATCCAGACCTATTCAAATGAATCAAGAATTATTAAAATATTGTCAAGAAGAAATCAAAATATTATTATACAAAAAATTAATTAGACCAAATAAGTCTCCTTGGAGTTGTTCTGTCTTTTATGTTAAAAAACAAGCAAAACTAGAAAGATGAGCTCCTAGACTAGTTATTAATTATAAGCCTTTAAACAAAGTCTTACAATGGATTAGGTATCCCATACCTAATAAAAAAAATCTTCTTAATAGGCTTCATAATTCTACAATATTTTCAAAATTTGACTTAAAATCTGGATTCTGGCAAATTTAGATTAATGAAAAAGACAAGTACAAAACCGCATTTAATGTCCCTTTTGGTCATTATGAGTGGAATGTAATGCCATTCGGACTAAAAAATGCTCCTTTAGAATTTTAAAACATTATTAATGATATTTTTAATGATTATTCTAATTTTAGTATTACTTATACTGATGACATATTAATAATTTCAAAATCAATAGACCAACATTTCAAACACTTAAAAACCTTTTTCCAAATTATAAAAAATAATATATTAATTTTATCAGAAACAAAAATGAAATTATTTCAAACCAAAATAAGATTTTTAGAACATCTTATATTTCAAGGGACTATCAAGCCCATTGATAGATCCATTGAATTTGCAAACAAATTTCCTGACGAAATCAAAGATAAAACTCAATTACAAAGATTTCTTCTCTGTCTGAACTATATAGCAGATTATTTCCCCCATCTAAGAAAAATTTGTAAACCTTTATATAAAAGGTTTTGCAAAAATCCAATCTCTTGGTCACAACAACATACAGAAATTGTCAAACTTCTCAAAACCAAAGTGTTGAGCCTTTCTTGCTTAGGTATTCTCTGTCCTACAGCTCAAATTATTGTCGAAACTAATACTACTGATATAGGATACAAAGGTATACTTAAACAGATTCTCCCTAAAAAAACCAATGAGCAAGTAGCACGATATCACTCTGGTATATGGCTTGGAGCACAAAAAAATTATTCAACAATCAAAAAAGAGATTTTATCTATTGTATTATACATATCCAAATTTCAAGATGATTTGTATAACAAAACATTTTTATTACGAATTGATTGCAAATCTGCAAAAGAAATTTTACAAAAAGATGTTCAAAATCTGGTTTCAAAACAAATATTTGCCATATGGCAAGCCATTTTAAGTGCATTTGATTTCAATATTGAGTATATTAAAGGAGAGCATAATTCCCTTCCTGACTTCCTCACACGGGAATTTTTGCAGGAACCAAACACCAGTAAAAATGAGTTTGAGTTAAAAGGGAAAACAAAAAGTTGAACCTTCTGCATCACCTCAGAAACCCCAAGATCCATCTGATTATGCCACTTCAAAAATTTCTCGATAATCAATACCATCAACTCAACCAAGAACCCCTCAGAGACCAAACCGATTTGTTTCTTTACAAGAATATCCAAATTATCACCTCAAACTTATGCACAAACACTATCTTCTCAATCTTATACCCAAACACTATCCTCTCAATCCAAGATTCCTCCTAGCAAATATTTCCACAAAACCATTAAAGAATATATAAGATGTACTAGCATTAAATAACCGTCAGATGATCTTGAACTTATTAACCATTATCTTTATGTCAATAAAGTATTTCCTGCAGGTTTTCTATATGCTCCTGAAGACATTTGAAAAACCTAAAAATATTATGAACTGATTTTAGTTGATACTAAATCAGTTGAGATCACCCATATAAAAGATCCTTCCAACCCCAATTTCATTATCTATTCGAAATGCAAGATTCTCAAAATTATCCTTCCAGATAAAATTCCTAATCATTATAAACCAAATCCCTTTTCAGTATCATTCAATCCTCCTACCTATAATGATCATGATTACCAAGTAGCCTAGTTCAATATGCTCTTTATTAGACTAAAGACACATTCATGGTTTCTATTCTTTGAAAAAAAAAATGCAAAATTGATTTTCCACAACGGATTTTTGATTGGTGGCCATTCTTTGGTTGTGAATCCACTATCCTTCCTCCTATTACTCAAGAAGCCTTGACATATTTCAAACAAACTACCAACAATGACAAGCCTTATTCTCATGAATTACTTTTCCATGTTGTATTTGCCATCCCATGGATAATTTCCTGGGATTACACTATTTCCGGATCACTTTGGGAAATTATAGCTATTAAAAGAATTTTTAAGGTTAAATGGTGGGAAAAGTATAATTTCTCATATTCTAATCTCGATATTATCAAGACATGGTTCTGTGACAATCCCCAATATGCAAAAATTGATCAAAAAATGCTAAAATCACCTGGACTCCATGAACTATCAAAGCAAGAAAAGAAGAAGAAGCTCCTTGAAGAATTGTCCCAATTATCAGACAGTCATGAGGACAGTACCCAAACTCCCACCGACAATCTCAACACCCCTCCAGTTTATTATGCTCAAGACCCATATGACTAATATGAATATGACATAAAACCAGATGGGTATTATGACATAAAGTAAGAAAGATGCTAGCCAACGCATCTCCACTTTCCAAAAAGCAAAACGACAAGATAAGAAAGTAAAAGATGCCAGACAACGCATCTTCACTTTTCAAAAAGCAAGAAGTCAAGACAAAAGATACCGGACAACGCATCCCTCCTTTTCCAAAAGCAAAAGATACTGGACAGCGCATCTTCATTTTTTAATAATTCCGGATTTCAAACTTTTGAAGTCCGTCAACAATGTTCTATAAATATGTATTCAAGTTTTATTTTGATTCAGAGTGAGTTTAGAGAGTGAAAGATGTAAAGGAGTGAGAAAGTGAGAAACTCTGAAGAATTTTCCTCCTTTTACACTGTAAGCTCTTTTTATCATGTATTAAATCCAAATATATAAAACCCCATGTGTTTATAATCATTTTAAAACCTTACACCTTTTTTATTTCTAACTTATTTCAAATAATTGTTTTCTTTTAATTATTATTATGTGCTCATCTTATTATTTGCTCATCTTATTATTGATCTTGTTCACTTATGGTATCAGAGTCATGTCAATTGTTTCCTTTATATTCTGTTCATCTTCTTGTTTTGATATTATTGCTCTTAAGTCTCTAGTTTTACTGTGTTTGTGTTTTGGTAAGGCTGTTGGTCAGCCCGTGGTTAGGGTGGTCCCAGTAGGTGGTCCCAGCAGGAACTATTCATTGTAGAACTACTTTCTTTTTACCCATAATCTCAAACCTTTTTCATGAATAGACTATTTAGGAGACGTCGACAGGGTGATGACTCATCATCCGTGTCAGGCTCAAACACTTCATCACCTCCAAGATTTGATGATTAATCTGATGATCATAATAGTCAAAACCCTAATCATGCTATTAATAGTCAATGAATTAATATTGCTAAAATTGAGCAAGATCTTCTTAATTGGCATATTCCAAGTCAAAAAATAAATAGAATTTATCAAGTAGGAAGCTTTGATTTTAGATCTGATTATTCAATCAAAACAACAGAACAAACTTATAGTATTAGTAGAGAAAATGAAAGTATTAAATTATTATCATTACCTTCAATACAAAAACATAAACAATAAGGGTTTAAGCATTTACATTTAGGATTAGTTCAAATTGCTATTAAACCTTTGCATCGGTTAGGAATTGATACTCCTGTATTAATGATGTTAAGAGATGCGAGACATTTAAATTTTTCAAATTCATTATTATCATTAGTAGTATCAAATATACATAATGGCCCTGTTTATTTCAATTGTTATCTTAATTTTTCCATAGATTTATGTGATCCTAATTTAATTGATACTTTTACATTAGATATTCAATTAAAAAGATTAGATATTAAAACTGGAACTCGTAATCTAAATTTAATTTATAAAGTTATGACAACTAAGATCAATCCAAAAGCCTTATTACAAACTAAGCCAGGAGAAACTTTGTTATTAAAAGCCAATACTTTTCATGCTAACACTGTTACACCAAAATTATTAAAATGGAATCAGATAACTATCACTGAGCATTGGAAATTTGAAGCTTTATGCCCTCCCAAGGAGATAGCTAATTCCAATGTATCCCAAATTGACGAACATAAGGATGGTAGCGTTGTTATTAGATTTGCCCCTAATAATTCTCCCTCTCTCTCAAGAGTATCTAGTTCTAGGAGAATTAGAACCCCTTTATATGAAGATCCCCAAATTTTACCCCCTCAGTATAGTTTTGATACTTTATCTAGAAATTCAAACAAAAACCTATTAGGAGTCAATTTTGACCCAACCATTCCTAGAGGATTTTATGATACTAAATCATTTAAATCAGCCTTAAGTCAATACTAATCACGATTAGGAGAAACCTCAAGAAAAAGTGAAGAAGATCATTCTCAAGTGTGTGGTTACCTATATAATAAACATGTTCACAACCACTGTTTTGGTATGTGATGAAGTCATGAAGATTATTATTATTTGGTATTACAATTTGCAAGCCTGCATGTCTATCCTGTGGGCTTCTTTAAATATACAGAAGCCCAAATGAAGAATCCGTTCAAGGATAATGTAATATTTCCTCTTTCTGTTTTAATTGCAGCTCTTTTTTAAATAAAAAAAAATTGTCTTTTCAAGTCCTGGCTTTTCAATAATTTCTCCATTTAAGTTAGTGAGGAAAATCTTTACGCACGCATGATTATGTGATAACTTTTGACTTTGAACATTGTACTTTGTTACTTGTTGGTAGAATCTTTTACTCTTTATTTGAGGAATCCGTCATGTTTATTAAGCATATAAAATTCATGAATTAGGATGTAAGTTTTCAAAATAAACTATAAAGTTAATGGATGATCATGATCAAGGAGGTTTTTTTTACTTTTGTCTTTTGCCTTTTTTGCTTTTCGTATCATCCACAAATATCCTCCTTCGTACCTACAATAAAATAGCAAATGCAACATCTTGCAAAGGTTGATGAATGATTTGACTGCATGATGGAATCTGTAAATCGATTGGGATTATATAAATTTAAATTTATTTATTAAAAATTTATTAAAATTTGGATAATATATTTTAAAATTCAATTCATATTTGAGATCATCCAAAATCGAGTTAACAAATTACATAAATTTATAATATTATAAAATATTTAAAAAATATTAATATAAATCTAAAAATATATATTTTTACCAATACATGTATTCTATATAAATCAAATAACATACTTTATTTCTTTTAAAATATTAACTTATAATATATACCTGTGTATATATATATAATTCAAAGAATAATACATGTAATATAGTAACGTAGAAATCAAAATAAATTATTATCAGAATTGATTAAGACAAGTTTAAAATTGATTTGTTTATTAGATGTATTAACAGATTAGAATTAACGAATCAAAACTTTTATTCATGTTCGACTATATGAATTGAATACAGATCGAATTCATATCAAATTCTTATCGATTATCAATAAGTTATATTAATATGTAATCTGTCATGGTGAGGTAAAGTTAAATCCTATGACCCCTTGTTAATAAGTTACATATTTTGTACTTTTTTCATTACAAATCCATCCGAGCAGCCTTGTTTATGTGATAATTTCGAAAATTTCGACTAATAACAAGCAAAAGCGTAGTTAAAAAACTTGAAAAAATTGGCGTGGTGTACCTTTCTGGTGGAGACATTAAGACTAATGCAGGATTTGTAGACCCCATATGATTTAGCCTATTCATTTGCTGGTCATGAATCGCTAAGAGATCAAAGTAATCAGGTGACCCTGCGTACTACTGACCCCATTGTAGTTGATAGATAGGCAGAACAAAAGAGAAAATTTATAGACACCCAAGTACATTAATCGCTGATATGTGTGACACATGGTCAACAAAACAAACATCAATAACATGCACATCCCTTGAAAAGTCATGAAAGATGGGCAGATTCATTAATGATCTTAAGTCAGTCAGTATTCATTAGAGAAACTAACTTTGGCTTTTGCTTCACTCACAACACAAATTGCCATACTACTCAGAGTCGCAGAGAATCATAAATAACAAAGCCTGCTCTTGCTTGTTAGATAAGACCAAAACTAAAAGCTTGAGATTTTATTACATATAATAGGAGAGTATATAAACTCTCTCTCTCTCTCTCTCTCTCTCCCCCTAGTTCTTTTACTGTAGTTTTCTTTTTCCATATATGGAACTAGCTGTACATTAAAGACTGTAGAGATAAGTCCTACTGCAGGAGACCCAGAACACCCAATGGTTGTTGCTTTTACCCAACAGAGGGTTTACTTGTCTTACTTTGGTTTCACCTTCTCTCCCTAAATTTTACCAAAAAAGATGTAACTTTCACTGTCTTAAGAAGCTCCTACTCCAAGGAAATCAATGAAGGGCATGTTGTTCATCTTCTCATTACCATTTTCATTTTCCCCAGATGAGGAGAGATTGGTCCTGTTTGTGCCCACTGACTCAGCCCCTGAGACCTCCGAATTTGAATCTGACTGACCTGATTGGTCCACACCCACACCAACTCCCATAGGCCCATTTTGATAAAACTCAGCCCCAGCCCCAGCCCCATAAATGAACTTGTCAAAATCCCCATTTTCCATCTTTTCCCCAGCTCCTGAACCTGCAAAAACCCAAAAATGAATAACCCATGACTCAAAATTAAAATAAAAATCTAATTTAATAAGTATATGGAGCAAAAATTAAATGAAACATAAGTAAATAAGCATACCCATCTGCTGAATTGGACTATTGAAAAAGTTTGGGGGCACTTTAGTTGAAGATGGAGTGAGGGAGAGATCAGTGCAAGTAGATGCAGATTCATCAATGTTGTTGCTTGAGATGATTGATTCACTGCAAGCATTGTTGTCTTGAATGGTGACATTAACATCAAGCCCTTTATCAGGGAGGACCTGATTAAGATGATGATGAGAGGTAAGAAAAGAAGAGGGCTTTCTTCTCCTGTAAATGCTGGCTTGCTCTCTGTGTTTCCTTGCCATGATCACATGCCAATGGTTCTTCACTGCATTATCAGTTCTTCCAGGGAAAAGCCTAGCAATCATTGCCCATTTGTTGCCATAAAGTCTATGTGCAGCTAAGAGCCTATCCTCTTCTTCCTCTGTGAAAGCCCTCCTGTTGATCCTTGGATCTAGTTGATTAAACCACCTTAATCTACAACTCTTCCCTGCAAATCAAACAGAAAGAAAAGCCATTAAAAGATTTGATTTTTTTCCAAAATGAATGAACAGAAAATTGAAAAATCAATAGATTCCTCAAATGTTTTTTTTATCATTTCACCAATCAGACACAAAGCATTCTGTTATTTGTTAATATTCTATATAATCTGATACGTTTTTGACTACCCAATGAAAAAAAAAATTGAAAAAGAAGAAACTTTTTTTTCCCATTTTGTGATGATCAATCGATATAAATCATGACCTTTTGGACATATTTTTGACACCCCAAAAATAGTTCGTCCCATTTTCTTGATATAGATTTTGATTTATTACCTGATCTCCCTTCAAGATGCTCAGCTATCAAGTTCCAGTTTTGAGGACCATATTGGGCCACAAGCTCTTTGAGCTTAGCATCCTCTGCTGGTCTCCAATGACCCCTTGCACAAAGCTTAGTTTTACCACTTTTGTTACCACCACAACTCTTACCTTCCTCTTCCTCTTCCTCTTCCTCTTCCTCTTCCTCACCTAAGTTCAAGGGCAATCCCTTCTTTTCAACCCCCAAAAACTCATCTCTCTCATCGCTAGTTCTCTTTGCTCCCCTGCCTTCTAGTGGCTGAAAAACCCATTGTTGTTTGTTTGGTTCCTTTGAAGGGCCCAAAATCTGAAAACCCATTTCAGAATTCTTGTTCTCTTTCTCTCCAAGATTACCGGCACCCTTGACCCCAAAATTGTTAGAGAGAGAAAGTTGAGGGGCTAAAGTTTTAGTAGTAATAGGTGGAGGAGGAAGAGGTAAAAAGTTAATCTCTCGAACCCCAGTGAAGCCATTAACATCACTCTTAAGATGCTGTAGATTCATTGTGACCAAAAACCCAGATAAGAAAACGAAACGGAAAAAGACAACTTAAAAGGAACCAAATTGATTTTCCCTCAAAAATTTTGGTACAATGCCACAAACAGGGGGAAAAAATCAGGATTTTATAATTATACCAAGGGACTGAATTTTTTTTTCCTCTTGATTCTTGTTAAAGAGAGAGAAAGAGAGATCGGAGAAGAGGGAATTTGATTAGGGCACAAAGGGGTTGGGTTGCATTTTTCTAGATCCCTTCTTTCTTAGCCATTGAAGGTACAATTTTGGCAAGAGAGAAGGGGAGAGACTGAGGTAGAGAGGAAAACAGAGAAAGGGATTTTTTTTCCTCTCTAATGTGTGGAGCAGAGAGGAATCAGAGGGAGGATACAAGGAACGTTTTAAAAGAAGGTGGACATGAAATAGAACTGGGTTTGATCACTGTTTGAAAGAGAGAGCAATAAAATAAAATAAAAGAAAGGGAAGAACCCACACGATTCTTTCACTCTCTAAACAAAGAAGAAGGAGAAAATGAGGTCAGGGTGATTACTTTGAGACTGATCTCTCTCTTATAAAATGTTAGTCTCTCTCTCTCTCTCTCTCTATCTGTGTCTAAAGTCTGTGCTTTGCATGCAACTCGAGAACCGCTCGTGTGGGTTGTGGGTGTGTCCCTCTAAACATATGCTTTGGTGTTGGTATTGATGTTTGGTGTTCGCTCTCTTCTTTTTCCCCCTCACTCTCGGGCTTTGGAGAAAACTAGAATCTGTTTGGCTGTTTGTGATAACTTTTGCTTTTTTCAAAGGAAAACGGAAACCAAAAGAACCATAGTCTCAAACATCACCCCCACGTTATCTATGTAGAGTAAATGATTTATACTATAGTTTGCTATATTATGTTTGAATAAAGATTTGGGATCTCAAATTTGACTAAAGTACTTCTGCTTCTCTCAAAATTTATGGTAATTTTTATTTTTACGCTTAAGTAATATATCAAATGGATAGTACGAAAAATACAAAAATCTCGTCAATATAATACATTCTAATTTATGGAACTAAATATAAATGCATAGTTTACAAATCTATGATGCTTTATCAAGGGTCATTAATGTTTTATGCTAATTAAAGATATCATGACCTGTAGTGATGTGGTCATGCCATTGATTCATTGAGTCTACCCTTATCCCACTTAGGGGTATATAGAAATTAGGAGCGTTTATAAATCTTAACTAATTTGCATTGGCATTAATATTAAAAGTAAAAAAAATTAATATCTTAATTGAGAAAGTAAGTAAGGATACTACCAGCTAATATGTTAGAGGTTTTATATGGAAAATGATATGAAAATAGAATGGCTCATGTAGTTGTGAGGCATAATTGGATTGGATGATTTTTTGTTTAAAGTGTTTCTGCGATGTACAAGTTTGTAATCCCCATCAATTCATTAATGTTTTATGTTAATTAAGGATCTCATGATTTGTAATGATATATTTACACAATTTGAAATCTACATTTATCTCACTTTGGGATTGGTCATTTTTTTATGTGGTGTATTTAAATCCCAGCGATTCATTTGTTTTTTTTCATAAGCAAAAATTGATTCGACTTACTAGGCTTTATTTATCTAAATTTTTTTCAGTGAAACTTATGGCACTTGATAGTCAACTTGAGAATTATATCACTGACATCTGCTTAGATAATGAGTTTTCAGAGTTGAAAGGGATTAGTGACCTTTCTTAAAAGTTAACAGAGACAAAAAACGTATTGCATATCCATTGGTATACTTGCTTTTGAAGCTGGTTTTGATTTTACTAGTTGCAATAATAAGTGTTGAAAGAACTTTTTCCGCGATGAGCATTATAAAGAATCAATGCGCATTGTATATGGATGAATGGTTGATTGATTGCATGGTTACAATTATTAAAAAAAAATGCTTTTGATAGTATTGAAAACGAAAAAAATCCTATATTGATTTTAAAAAATAAAATCACGTAAGAAACATTTGTAAATGGAACTAATACAAATGTTTTATTTTTATAATGAAAGAAGAAAATTAATGATTTTGAACTGTATGGAAAAAATATATATATTCGAGTCAAAAAATACAAAAATATGTTTTGGTTTTGTGAAAAAATGTCATCAATATTTAAATTATTTTTATTTTTAAATATATATTTACTATTTATTTATATAATATAAATGTATATGCAAATCATCACTACTAACAAAAAATTTTGAATCCGACAACTTTTTTTCCATGAAATCAAGTGTCCTAAATCAGTATGCAACACAAAAAACATAATATAGTTAAAATTTATGAATTGTGATGGTGATACTTAGAAAACCAGCTGCACATTTCAAATTTAAATTAAACTCAAAACGATTTTTCTTGACCTTTTTCCATGAAATCAAGTGTAAATAACTAAACAATAAACAATATGATCAAAGCCTAAATTTGTCCTGACAACCAAAGAAAGGATTTCAATAACCAAGGTCAATATTGTCTTCATACAACACTGACCCAAATACCCAATCCAGCTACCCAGCTCATCATTACATTCTCCATCTTTGATCAAACGTTAAAAAGAAAAACAAAAGGGAAAAAAGAAACAACCAATAAAATGAAAGTTTTCCCTTTTCAAAAGAAAAGAAAAGAAAAGTGACTGAAACAAGAGATCTCGTTGTCACTGCCCCGAATCTCAGTAACAGTAGACCCAAAAGCCCAAAAAAACTAAGAGCAAGAGAGAGAGAAGAATCGTTACAGTACGTTACTGATGATGCACACGCGTGAGGAGAACCGCTGTGAGGGAACGTTTTTTCCATTTTTGTTGTTTCTTCTGTTTCAAAGTTTCAACAGCCATGGCGTCCTTTTTTTGGCCCTTTTGTGGTACAATATTTAATGTATGAACGTAAATTTCTTTTCTTTTTCTTTTTTTTTCTCTCCTTCACTTTTGTCACTATTATCGTTGTTCATTGGTTATTGCTTTTGCTTTTACTCTGGTTCCATCTCTTTTTTTTTTTTAATCTCTCTCTGTGTGAGAGAGTTCGCCTCGTGCATGCGTTTTGTCTTTCATGAAAACCGTTTTGCTCTTTTGGCGTTTTCTGGGAGTGTGTGACGATCGTACAAGTCTGTTACACGTGCGGGTGCATCTTATACCAGACACGCGTACGGTGGATATTAGAGTCGTTGTTCGTAGAGGAGAAGCCGTAGTAACAATTTTTGTGTTGCAAAAGGTAAAGTGTAACGAGATTTATGAGAGATTTTATAGCTTGTTTGGTTAGGGTAATTAATCTCACATGGATAGTATTGACGTAAAAAAAGAGTCAAGGGTAATCTTGTCAAGATGAAGGGTATTGTCGTTGAATCGAGTTTTAATTGGACTGATGAAGGAAGAGTTTGATGTTGGTTTCGTTCTTGTGATTATTCCATTTTGATATATGTTGGTGTAATTATAATAATTTATTTGAAATAATAAATCAGAAATATTTTACAATAAAAAAAATTACATAGCATTAGACTGAAACACGTCACTCGTTCTCTTTAAAGTGATTCAAGTCACTGCAAATGTTATTTTCTCAAGCAGTGCAACAGATCATTGCCTTGTCACCCTCGGGATATAACAACTCAGCTATACTACGCCGTATAACTTTCACAATATGCACTTAAAGGAGAGCCCAAAGCTCCACAAAATATGTCTTTCTTTGCTTGAAAAATAAAAGAACCACAAAAATGACAATAAAAGTCATAAGAGTGAAGTGGCTTGAGGTGTAAGCTTAAGCGAGTCTGAAACGCTTTCATGCAAACCTTATATATAGGCTTAGAGATTAGAGATTTGTGGTACATGAAGTTACAATAATTATGTAATTTCGTGTAACTCTCCCTTCTCTAATTAATTGCATATTTAATTATTTTTTTAATTAAAATATATAACATTTCTCATTTTAATAAAAAATAAATACCAAGAAAATAAAATTATCGGGCATAGATAGACCATTATGCATCATGAAGGTGTGCTCTGCATTGAACATTCACTTAGTGTTTCAACAATTTTTATTCTATGCCCAATAGTGCACCAGACGTTGAACTATGGCTGCTTAAGGGAGATAGAATATTGTTTTAGACACATAACAGTCCAAGTATCAACATAAGCTTTATTAGTCAGCACGCTACGGTCATGTGCTTATCCCGGTTTAGTGAACCATGTAGAGAACAAGCCCAGTTCTCCTAGGAAGCGATCTCACTTCCAAGCTCATATAGGTGAAATCCATCAAGGGTGTTCCTGTAATTATGACACCCTACTCATAAGAGTTATGGATCTTCATTAAGAGTTTAAAAACTCATCATCCCATTTCATTACAAGATAAAAGCACTTACACCTTAGGGATGAGTTTAAGAGCTTATATGCTTTAGATTTAGTGCAAATCACCACCAAACCACCCTATGATTCGTTCTTCCTATTGAACCCAGTTTTTGGGATCTCTGGTCCTGGCTTGGGTATCCTCATAGCTGGTTTCTAAATCTTTGAGCTTTAGCTCCGTCCCCCTTGATGTCATCAAGACCTTTTTTTAGCTAGAGCCTTTGTTAAAGGATCCGCAAGATTATCACATGATTTAGTATAATCAACAGTTATAACACCATTGCTCAAATAAAATCTTATAGTACTGTGTTTTCTCCTTGTAGGTCTTGATTTTCCATTATAATACTGATTACGTACTATACCAATAGCAACCGTGCTATTTTAATGTATAAAGATTGGAGGTATAATTTTTTTTTCATATAAGAATTTCAAATAACCAATTAGTTTTTTTACATGCATGTCATGAACACTTTTATTATGTATGCATTTGTCACACTCATTGGATTTAAAACCATTTTCTATTATGCACATGTCAAATTTTTCATGTTATTGTTTTGGGGATGGTTTTAGACGATATAAAGATTTGGTCAACTTACACACTTTCTTTTCTTGGCCTTTCTCAAAATATTTCAATGTTATAGGAGTATCTCCAATATCGTATTTTTATTTTCGTTACCCCCACTAATTTTTTAATTTAAAAAGAAATTATCTCCATGAAAAATAAGACTCAAAACAACATTTTTTATGTTATGTTTATATACACAATGTTTTAGCTTTTACACTTTCTAGCAGCTCACTGTACTTACTAGAACCAACACACTTTTTTTAACGCCCCTCAACGTGCAATCTCACGTGTATACTCCTTGCCCACAAACATATCATGATTTATAATCACATGTCAATCAGATTTCATAATATGTTTGAAATCAACCTTATTGAGGAAAAAACTAAAAATTAAAATTCTTTCTGGTAACAGGAGTGTGTAACACTTTTTTTAGAGTGAGTTTCTTTTTTAGAAGTGAAATTCAACTCAACCTCACATTCACCCAAAACTTGAGTGGTATAAGAATCATCAATCATAACAATTTTAGGTTATTTATAAAGAGTATAAACTTTTGAACCAATTTTTTTGGTCATAGCAGATATGTCTTGAGGTACCAAAGTTTGCCCACCACTCTTCCAAATTTTCCACCAAATTAATTCCAATTATCATATCCCACAAGTGGTTCCTTGATAACATTGGCATGAGGAATAGATCTTTATTTTCGGAATCGGCAATTTTGAACAACATGCCCACTTTTATAGCTTGTTTGGTTGGGATACTAAGGTGAGATTGGATTAATTAATCTCACATGGATAGTGTTGATGTAAAAAAGAAATTAATGATAATCTTGTCAAGATGAAGGGTACTGTTGTCGAATCGGGTTTTGGACTTATGAAGGAAGAGTTTGATATTGACATTGTTCTTGTGATTACTCTAATGTGGTATAAGAACCACTGCAAGGAAAGTCATTCGGAGTTGGGTTCTCCGAGAAAGACCCTCTGATGGTTAAGTCAATAGGTATACAGAAGTTAAGTAAAACAAATGCTTAAAGAGAGATGCCAAAGTGATAGAAAGAGAGATGAAGTGGTTTTGATTGTAAAAAACCTCTTGTTTTCTTTTGAAGAGGTTAGAGCTTTCTTCATTATGAAGGTTTAAGTTCTTTTATAAGGCCACTAGAGATTCTCTTCCCAAGGTCTCGAGGTGGGTTCTAATAGGGATGTGACTTTTATGCCTTGAGCCTTTTGATCAAGATGCAACCTTTACTGACTGAGAATGGAATCTTTAGATTTAGGGTGATGGTTTCATCATTGTGTGCTTGGGGAGGTCTGACCCCTACACAGCCTAAGGTGGTGGCTGTTCATTAATGCGTGTCCACGCTTCCGAGTCTTACTGGACAGGTTAATTTTGCCCATGTCATATTCCCTTACTCCCTTGAAAGTCTGAAGAGTTTTCTAATGGAGTAAAGGTCTTTCTTTATGTCTTCCTTATTGTTCTCGGTTTGATCGTGCACATCGATATAGACTTCGACGGGTCCCTGCAGTATTGAGTAGCTATTGAGTGAGACTGTGTGGCTGGAAGGCTTTAGTTCGACTTTAAATTGGGTAAAACTGTATGGCTGGGGAAGCCTTAGTTTCTCTTATGCAAGGATTGTATGGCTAAAATCTTAATTCGTCTTCTACTCAGGTGAAACTATATAACTGTAGAAGCCATAGTTTCTCTTATACAGGGGTTGTATGGTTGAAGTCTTAATTCATTTTCTTCTCGAATGGAACTGTATGACCGTAGAAGTTGTAATTCCATTTCTGCAAGAATTGTATGGTTGAAGTCGTAACTCCATTTCACTAAGGGTTGTATAAATGAAGTCTTAATTCCTTTTTTGCTCGGGTAGAACTGCGTGGGAATTGTATGGTTGAAGCCGTAATTCCTTTTTTACTCATGCGGAATTGTACGGCGTGAAAGTCGTAGTTCAACTTCAACGATAATTGTATAGTTGAATCTTTAATTCCTCTTTTACTCGGATGAAACTATATGACATGAAAACGATAATTCCATTTCGATGAGCATTATATAACTGAAGTCTTAATTCCTCTTTTGCTCGTATAAAACTATGACATGAATAACGAGAATTATATAACTAAAACCATAATCTCCTTTTGCTAAGGTGAATCTGTATCACATGAAACACGTTACGGCGTCGGCAAAGTTTTGTGTCACCATCTTTAAATTAGTGACCCACCATATTCTTCTGTCCATATTCTTTTTTTTGTCCTTGAACTGATTGGCTGACCCTTATTTTGTTGCATGCATGAACCCTTAACATTTTTTACCCTTAAGAGACCGAACGCCACAAAAGTGTTTTTTTGCTAGGAACACAAAAGTAGTTAGGTGTTTTGATCTCTTGATTAAAACTAACATTAAATTTTTATTGATTAAATTAGTTTGGATCTCTTGATTAAAATAAACATTAAAGTTTTCTTACTAAGTTGCAACACAAGGCTCTTTCGTCTCATTCTTTGGAAATGTCAGTGGCTAAGATAAAATCAGACTTCATAGTTAGTTAGTTTGGCTTTGTTAACTCCACTAATCAAAGATATAACTAGACCGTTATTCTTTCAAGGAATTTATTAAAAACATCGAACATGGATCTTAAAGTTGCTAGCCCCATATAATTGATTAATACATAAAATAATGTTGAAAATGTGACAGGAATACAAAATTTAGAAGAAATAATAAAAGTATTCAATTTGTAAGTATCAACTGGCTGAAGTTAATTATTTGCGGTCGTACAAAAAATTTAGGCATTAAGAATATGTTTAGGTAACAATTTTATATTTTCAGTTTTCAAAAACTGTTTTCGAAAATGAAAAGCAAAAACAGTTTTATGATGTTTTCTGAAGAAAATATGTTTGGATAATTGTAACTCGAAAACTGTTTCCAAAACAGAAAACAGTGAAATGTTGTTTGGATAATCTTATTTTGAAAACTGTTTTGATGCACATTGTAATTATTTTTAGTTTTGAGTTTAAATTTAAAATCTATATTAATTTTATTTCTCATATTTACTAAATACTTAAAAATAATTAATATTATTTTATTTTCAAAATTTTAATATTTTTTATATACCATAGAGGAAGAATGAAACAGATAAGTGAACACTGATTTTAGGACGATTTTTCGAAAATTATGTCAGAAAACACAAATTTTGGGTTTTCAGAAAACAGTTTTTGAAAACTGTTTTAAAAAATTACTTTTGAAAACTGTTTGCCAAACATGGAAAGTAGTTTTTGAAAACTGAAAACAGTTTTCGAAAATCTCATCCAAACATGCCTTAAAGATTTAGGATCTTATCCGCTTACAACAAAGATTAGAGAGTAAAGAAAAGAAAAATGTTACCTCCCCTTTATAATAGGTAGGCTCAATCAATGCAAAAAATTTTGGTTGACTCGAGTTTAAACCTAATGGTCTAAGTCTAAACCTAATCATTTAGATTATTCGAAAATTTCACTGGTAATCTTAATGAGCTTCATTGATAATATTAATATAAATATTAGACCCAAAAATTAACATTATCAATAAAGTTTATAAGATTACCAGTAGAGTTTCCAACTTGTTTAAACCTTGGTTTAGACTCCAACCAACCAAGAATTTCTCCGATCAATGAGCTTCAAATGAAAATTAAAAAATAATAAATCTTAATTAAATCCCGATAAAATCTATTCATGAGTTTCAAGCTAATTTAATTTTTTTGTTGGGCAAAACCAATATACATGGCCCAAGAATATCCAACCACAAAAAATTTCACCCCATTAAACCTAGAAAACAAAATATAACTCTAGAAATCTTCAAGATATAAATTTTCTTTTACAAATTAATGAGAAAGGGGATTGGACTCATATCTTTGAAATGAAAGAGTTGAAAATAATCGCTAGGTTAAGAGACACGAGTCGACCAAGTTATTACTGATTAGTTCAAGATCATATATAAATTTGTATAAATATATTTTTATAATTTGATAATATATGCTATTCTAAATGCATATCATATTTAGTATATATATAATATTAATATACATCTACCTAGGGCTATGTTAACGACCAAGATGTGGATTTTCTTGATTCTTGTTGTTTTCATCAAATCAATAATTACATTTCCAAGACTCTTAAAAAAAAAACACCCTTTTTAATCTAATATACTACTTGAAAAAATGAGGTTTGCCCCACAAGGTACATTAAAATTTGGGTCGGAGATCTGGACGAGAAAATGTACATTTCCCATAAGCCAAAAGGATGGACTCTTAGCACAAGGTCGGTAGTGTAGAATATATCAATATATAATTAATAAATTTTGCAAAACTAATATTCTTGTCATCTTCTTTAAAAACACTTTTATTAGTCCCTCAAATCTCAAAAATGTCGGTGAATTATTATTCTTTTAAAAAATTATATAATATGATTTAGATGTTATAAAAAATAGTATAAATTATGAAAATAGGTAACTAGTAATAATGTAATAGACCAAAAGTGCAGTCACTATCATGGTCGTTACTTGATAACTGGTATCAAATTAATGATTTCGATGTCCCCATAGATGGAATAAATTAATCAATTGATTTATTTCTTGTATGCCAAAACTTTAGAATAATATTATAGTTACTTGTACATATCAATCGGTTAGTCGGCCGAATGTAAAATTTTCTACACATGCAAAAGGAGACCTAATTTTATAATTCGTAGGTTCAACATTAAATGCATTTTCTCTTTTTCACGTAACTAAATTAGGTATTTGTCACGTTCATGCATATTTTTATTTTGTTATTATATGAAAAAAAAATATGTCGATTTCAATCAATCATAACATGTCACGTTAATATTAAATTAATTAATATCACATCAAATCAATATATTAGTTTAAAAGATAAGTAATTATCATACGAAGAGTTGCATCTCTTAATCAAGATTATCAAGTAGGTATTAGGGTTTGTTTTGGTACACTAATAAAAAAGAGATTAGACCTAAGTCTTTATAATATTCTCTGAGGTGAAAAATACGTCAAATGACCTTGATCATCTAAATTAGGTTTACAATCCAAAAAGAAAATTTGTGCCCTAAGACTTATCAACAGTAAAATATATATTTTTTAAAATTTAATCAAAAACTATATAAAGGGGAAGAGAGATTTTAATTACCAATAGTAAAATATTTATAAACATTCTTAATTTGATCTCTGGAAGATTAAGGAAAAAAAAAAACAAAGTTAATATATAGATTTTTTTTATGGAATAATATATACAGATTTATATTGTCTTACAAAGACTAATTATCTTTTTCAAAGGACTAATGTCCCTTGATTAGAGAAAAAATCCTATACTTTCATTTCACAATCCAACTACTTCTATCCTTGGTAAGCCCAATAATATTTATTTAAAAAGCCAATTCAAAACATAAAGGGTCAGCCCAATCAGAATGTCTCCCAAGTACGTCCCAATTATTGTTCAACAAATCCATATAACATGTGTTTAGCATGGAATTAGAAACATAAAACAAAATTAAAAAAGCATAAATTATAATTGCCATTAAAAAAGCATAAGTTTTATTTATAATTATAATCCACTCATTTAGATTTAAAAATGGACAATTCAACTTAAAGTTTATTGAATATATTTCAAATTAGTTCATTGCAATAATTGCTATTAAAATCTTTGATGGAAAAGTTACCGAGACAAAATACCCTAGAATATTTAACAATAATTATGAATGAAAAAAATACCACTAATTATCACGTGACTAGCATAAGATGATCTACATATATTAAAATAATTAATAAAAAATATTTTTTTTCTTTAAATGTGAACACTAATGGTGATAGAGGGAATTCAAAATGCTCAAAATTATGTTTGTTTCCCTTTCCATTCCATTCCTTTAATTTATTTTCCAATTCTTAAAATATCACAAAACGATATAAAATTTAAATTGTTTTGGTTTAACTAGACCAAAACAATTAAAAAAATGTAGTCATTATTTTTTAATTGTCAGGCAAACAAGCAAACAATGCTCTATGCTAACAAAATAATAATCATTTAAGCGAAAAAACAATACAAAAATATCTCATCTAAAAGGAAAAATAAAGTTTTAATTTTTCAATTCTCTTTTTTTACCTTAATTTTGGGTAAAAAATAAAACAACGCTAAGGAAACCACAAATTTCCTAAACACTTATTTTCCTAACAATGATCCGTGAGCATGCAACAACTCTGCCTCACCGTGACTGCAAGATGGTTAAGTGATAAAACTTCCTATCGATTCTCATTGCTTTTGTGTGAGAGAGTGAGACCACGAAGATAAAGAAAAAAAATTAGTCAAAAAGTGTGAAAAAGATACGACGAGTTGATCTGCACATAGAGATATACACAATCTGAATAAAAGAGAGAGATAGATAAAATGAATAATAATAACATGAACATGTGAAATTCAAACATATAGAAAGATATCTTTGACTTTTCATAAATTTTATAACAAAGTTTGGAGTGAATAATTGATTTATTCGATTTTAAAATTAGATGAGTGAATTGTAATTTTGAGTAAAATTTAAGTATAAATTTATAATTTACCAAAAAAAATAAAAAAACCAAAATGTTTTACTAAAGATATGAAAAATCTTTCTTGTACTAAGAAAAATTTGGTGAACATTTAACTATCAAGATTTTTAACTAACCCAGTTCAGAAAAAGTATGGGCGGCCACCACCTAAATATGGAGAGGGTCACGCCTCATTTAGACAAGGGCACTTGTGAGTGTTTGTGGGATTAGTTGGGTTTGTCCCCTTTTTGTAGCTTAGTGATACTTTGTGAGATTAGTTGGGTTTCCCCCTTTTTTATAGCCCAAAAGGGACATCAATCGCAGCCTTTGTTGAAAATAAAGGAGCTTTCGGGTAAATATCATGCCGTGCTATATTTTGACTATACTTTTCTTTTTCTTTTTAAAAAAAAAGGGAAATAGCAAGGGTAAATAGAAATGAAATGAATGGACTATACTCCCTCCCCCAAAGAGAAAAACAGAGAAATCTTCATACGACAAACACATTTTTCAGAGCAAAAAAAAAAAAAAAAAAGAAACTTGGTGGCATTGTGTTGTTTGTTCACGTAGTAATAGAACTATAGTAGTAAGTGATCGTTAGTAATCCGTCCACATATGAGAGACTGAGACCAACGACGTGATTTAAACCTTTTCCTTAACTTTTCTCAAAAAAGGTGATTACAACAAGTCACAAAATCCTTTAATATTTTTGTCACTTAGCAACTGAGGGAATGGAACTTTGACAATATGACGAGGAAATTATAATTAGATGTTTTTAAAAAAAATAATAATAAACATGTATTTAATGAGAGAATATAGAGTAACGTTAAGTTACACAATTATTGTAATTCATTATTCCACCAATTACTAATTAAATTCAATTAAGATCTAATAATTACTCCAATAATTGTATCATTTTCTTTTAACCTAAATAGCTTTTTAGGCTTAAGCTTTGAACCTAGAGGGAAAGATAGAAAAACTAGAAAAAGAGTTGTACTTCAAAAAATTTCTATCTAAATTCTTCCTATTTTCAATTGCTCTATTTAATTTTTCTAGCGTAAAGAATGATATAATTTGTGGAGTTTTGAGTTCTCCTTTAAATGCAATATTGTGAAAGTTATATGACATAGTATAGTTAGGTTGTTGTATCATGGAGGTGACGAGCTGTCAATGATCTATTGCACCGGTTGAAAAAATAATTTTCGCAGTGGCTTGAATTACATTAAAGAGAGCGAGTGTCGTGTCTCAGTCCAATGCTACAAAACTCTTTCTTTTTTTCATAAAATCCTTCTTATTTATTATTTCAAGTAAATTATTATAATTGCACTAACAATTTTAAGGTGAGTCAACACTCATGGCGGATGATGAGGAGAAAGCTACCGAGAAAAATTGGTGATTTGAACAAACCATTTCATTTCAAGTGAGTTTACTTCAAATGGTGGAAAACTAAGGTAAATTTTATTTCTAGTGATAAATTGCCCAAAGAACCAAATATGAGAAATCATGCACAATTGAAGCCTAAAAGGACAAACTTGAAAAATAATAATTTTGAGAAAAAATTTACTCACCAAAATCAAATTAGGGGAAATCCGAGTAAAATGAGTAAGAACCAAAATTAATCTTCTAAACAAAACTAAAATGATGAGTACTTTGTCTGTTGAAAAAGTGGGCGTGTTGCTCGAAATTGCCGATTTTGGAAAACAATGGTCTATTCTTCAAGCCAATGTTACCGAGGAGCCACTTATGGGCTATGAAAACTGAAATTAATTTGGTGGAAAGTTCAGAAGGGTGGTGGGTAGATTCTAGTGCCTCAAGGCATATCTGCTATGACAAAAAACTCAGTTAAAAAGTTTATACTCCTTATAAATAACCCAAAATTGTTATGATTGGTGATTCTCATATCACTCAAGTTTGGGTGAAGGTGAGGTTGAGTTGAATTTCACTTCTAGCAAGAAATTCACTCTAAAGAAAGTGTTACACGCTCCTGTTATGAGAAATAATTTTAATTTCTAGTTTTTTCCTCAATAAGATTGATTTCAAACATATTATGAAATCTGATTGATATGTGATTATAAATCATGACATGTTTGCGGACAAGAAATATGCACGCGGAATTGTCCATTAAGGGGCGTTAATTAAAAAAAAAGAGTATAGATTATGCAAAGAATAATGAACTGCTAGAAAGTGTAAAAGTTAGCAAACAATGTATATAAACATAACATAAAAAAAAATTGTTTTGAGTCTTTTTTTTTCATTGAGATAAGTTTCTTTTAAAATTTTAAATATACTAGGGGGCTAAAGAAAATGACAATAGAATGTTGGGGATACTCCCATAACATTGAAAGAAGTTTTAGTATCACATGATGTAGTATTTTGAGAAAGGCAAATAACAGAAAGTGTGTAAATTGATCAAATCTTTGTATGGTCTAAAACATGTCCCAAAACAATGGTATGAAAAATTTGACATGTCCATAATAGAAAATGCTTTTAAATCCAATAAGTGTGACAAATGCATATACATTAAAAGTGTTCATGATATGCATGTGATTGCTAGTCTATACGTGGATAATCTCTTAATTTTTAGTTCTAATTTGGAGATTTTCAAATAAACTAAATTATTACTTAATAACAATTTTGATAGCTAGAACAAGTAATGATATCTTTCTTGATCAATCACATTACATTGTGGAAATCTTGAGAAAAAAAATTATTTTGATTGCAAATATGTGAACACTCCTTTTGATACTAGATTACATTTGTAACCTACTATTAATGATAATGAGATCATTGATCAAAAGGGATATATTAGCATAATTGGGAGTCTAAAACATGTCACTGATTGTACTAGACCTCACAATGCATATGCACTAGGAGTACTTAGTATATTTATCAGTAATCAAAGTTTTGACCATTGGTGTGTCGTTGAAAGAGTTATGAAATATTTGAGTGACACTAAAAATCATGGTCTATTTTATAAAAATTATCCTACTGTCATTGAAAGCTTTTGTGATGTCAATTAGAACACCAAGTCAGGTAACTCATTATTTACCACTGGTTATGTTTTTACTATTGGAGGTAATGCAATTTAATAAAAATCGAAAAAACAACAAATAATAGCTAACTCAACTATAGAGTCTAAGTTAATTTCCTTAGCTTCAGCAAGTGAGGAAGCTAATTGGTTATTTGAAATTCCTATGTGAAAAGAAAAAAATTTGTACCTCCAATTTTGATACATTGAGATAACACTGTTGCTATTGATAGAGTTTGTAATCGATGTTATAATGAAAAATCAAGACCTATAAGGAGTAAACGTAGTACTGTGAGATCTTATTTGAGTAATGGTGTTATAACAGTTGATTATATTAAATCATGTGATAATCTTGCAGATCCTTTAAGAAAGGTTCTAGCTAAAAAAAAAATCTTGATGACATCGAGGAAAATGGAGCTAAAGCCTATATATTCAAAAACTAACTACAAGGATACCCAACTCGGGGAGCGAAGATCCTAAAAATTGGGTTCAATGGGAAGAATGAATCATATGGTAGTTTGGTCGGGAGATGCACTAAATCCATGTGATCTTGGAAATGAGGCCGTTTTCTAGGAGAAGTGTTTGTTCTCTACATGGTTCACTAAACCGGGATAAGCACGTGGCTGTACTATGCTAGCTAATAAAGCTTATGTCGATACTTGGACTGCTATGTGTGTAAAGAAATATCATCTCTCCTTTAAGCAACCATAGTTCAAGGTCTGGTCCAATATTGGTTCTGCAATAGGAATTGTTGAAACACTAAGTGAAGGTTCAATGCAGAGCACAACTTCATGATGAATAATGGTCTATCTTTGCCAAATAAATTTATTTTCATGATATTTTTTTATTAAAATTAGTGGGGGAATGTTAGATATTTTAAAAATAATAATAATAAACATGCATTTAATGAGAGAATGGAGAGTTACATTAAGTTACACAATTATTGTAAGTCCATTGCTCCACTAATTACTCATTAAACTCAACTAAGATCCAATAATTACTCCAATAATTGTATCATTTTCTTTTAGCCTATAAATAGCCTTGTAGGCTTAAGCTTTGAATGTAGAAGGAAAAATAGAAAAACTAGAAAAAGAGTTATACTTCTAAAAATTTCTATCTAAAATTCTTCCTATATTCTAATATTGTTCTCTTTAATTTTTCTCGAGAAATGGTATATTTTTTGGAGCTTTGGATTCTCCTTTAAGTGCAATATTGTGAGAGCTATATAGTATAGTATAGTATAGTATAGTTGGGCTGTTGTATCCTAGAGGTGACAAGTCAGTGACCTGTTGCAGCGGTTGAGAAAGTAACTCCCACAATGGTTTAAATCACCTAAAAGAAAGCAAGTGTCGCGTATATGTCCAACGCTATGAAACTCTTTCTTTTTTTTTATAAAATTTTTCTTATTTACTATTTCAAGTAAATTATTATAATTGCACCAACATTAGTTAATGGGTAGCAAAATGCAATTGAGTTATGTAATGTAATATACCTGTCTTTGTAAAGAAAGGGTAAAGAAGTAATTTAATAAATATGACATGGAGTGAAAATAATATATATATATATATATATATATATATATATATATATATATATATATATGTGTGTGTGTGAAAGATTTAATTTTTATAAAACAATTCTAAAAAAATCATGGACGGCATGAAAAAAGAAAAGAAAGAAAAAGGAAAATAAAAATAAAAAAAATCTGGCGTCCAGAAGAAAAAAAAAACGTGACAACAGGTGGACCTGCTGCCACCTGCTGCCAAGAGAGGAGTGAGATGTTGCATGTAAGACAACATCACAAAGCGGGTGGCAGCATTTTGGGGTGGGGGGGGGGGGGAGGAGAGGGGTAAATGCTTAGTATTAGTTCAAAAGATGGTATATATATATATATATATATATATATATATATATATTAAGACATCACCACAAAGTGGTGGCAGCATTTTGTGGGGGGGGGGGGGGGGGGGGGAGGAGAGGGGTAAATGCTGAGTATTGGTTCAAAAGTTGGTATATATATAAAACGTTAATTTATTTTATTACTTACCAAATCTGGTTTGGTTTTCTTTCAACTACGATTCAAATTACACTCTTTCTTTAAACACTTGGGGACCAAAAGAAAAGTTGAAAGAGTAAAATTTTGAAAGAACTTACGGGAGAATTTTATAAAGAGTCACAGGAAGCTCTAAGAGAAACAGAAGATAATAACGTAAAGTTTATTTTTGAAATTTAGCATACATGAAATTTTCCGAAATTCAAAATGAGAATTTTCAAAGGGTGTGAATTATGAAGAATTGAAGAATAAATTAGAAATTTAATATAAATATTATATCAAGTGTTGACGATCAGCAACTGGGGAAAATTATTGAGAGGAGCAGGAAATGCAAGGAGGTGATCCACAGGTAGCTCTAAGTGTTACGTGGTAAGTTAGATTTACTTTAAGTAATCAAGTTGAATATGAAATATATAGTGATGATATTAAAATAAATTATTAACTTATGCTTTGGTGGTAGATGAAAAATTGGTTGATAGATATGATAGGAATAATGGATGTGTAGAAAATTATTAAATGAGAAGTAATATTATTAGAATAATGAGTTGATTTAATATTAAAGGTGATAAATGAAATTCTTGACGAGCTATGGTTGATGATTTGATATGATTTATGAGGAGAAGAATTTAGTAGAATTTTTTAAATAATAATTTGAGAATAATCAGGATAGCTAGTTTAAATGTCTGAATACATGCTTGTTTTTATTTTATTATTTATATGCATATTCATATGCATATGCATGAAATAAAAGATCCAGGAGGGTAGGCGGTCTAAATAAAAATAAAAGAATTGGGAAGATAGCAGGTCTAAATGAAAATGAAAGAACCGGGAAGGTAGCTGATCTAAGATAAAAACATGTCGACATGTGAGAAGATGTTCCCAATAATAATAACATTTAACCTCACACATTGCATTTGTTTTAAATATTGATTGTTATTGCTTGATATGTTAAATGCTCTTTATGATTGTAAATCTATTGATAGAGGAATGAGTCTCACCGAGAGACAGATATGCTAAGGAAGAAATATGAAAATGTGTCTGATGAGTAACTTAAGAAGAGATTGTGTAATAGAAGAATTATGATATTGAGTAGTGATTACAGAATAGTGTTATTGAAGTATTTAAGGAAAAAGATGAATGATTATTGGAAGATTTTTTAGATGTAAATGAATTATAAGATGTAACTGGGAGTATAAAATTGAATACTTCTAGTAAATTTAATTTACTGAGCTTGTGAAGCCCACTCCTCATTGTACAATGATTTCATATAGCAGGCAGGACAGATAGTTTGGTGAGTTGAGGTTCAGATGAAATAATTTTCTGTAAGTCACATACGTGTCCACATCCTCAGACTAATGAGAAAATAAAATAAAAAATTATTTGTAAATATTCATGCATATTATGTTGTATATAATGTTTAAATCAATATCAGAATGATGTATCTCCCCTGTTGAGGGTTGAGAATTGATGTAAAAATTTCTATTAGTATTATTTTTATTGTTGCATATATATGTCGTGCTGGGATTTTCAAAATGTGACAACACTGTCTCGGGGGTGGCCAACTCGGGATGGGTCGTTACATGTAGCTTCGAATTTCCACTGTTCATCTGAAGTAGACCTATCAATTGATCAGATTTTGATCCGTATTCAGTTTATATAGACGAATATGAATAGCAGTTTTCATCCGATTTCATTAATTAATTTAATGAACAAATCAAATTTAAATTTATTTTGATCCGTTTCGATTATAACCTGATCTAATTTTTTTATTATTTTATATATGTTTTGTTTTTATAACAAAAAATGTTTATATGTTATAAGTTAGTATTCTTAAAGTGAATCATGTATGCGTAAAAGATTAAATATTTAAAAATATATATTTTATAAAATTCATATTGATATATTTTTAAGTATCTTATAGTATAATGCTTTTAAAATATCTGTTAAAGGATCTAATAATCTGATTTTCGATGAATTTGGATATAGATTGAGTTTTAAAATATTTGATAAATAATCCAAACTAAATCTGATCTAATAAATTTTGAAAAAATAAATTTAGATCTGCATTGATCTGAACTGAATCTAATTCGTTTACAGACATAATGTGAAGAAACTAAAATTAAAAATTATAGCTAATAAGTTTATTAGGATACCCATATGCGAGTTATCTCACATCAGAAGAAAAAAAAGTGAGTTATATATTGAACGATTCGAGAACTATCAATCACACAAATTATAAACAGAAAGAAAATAAGACACGATATACCCAGATGCACCCCAGAATAGGGCTACATCTTGCTATAAGTTTCACTATAATCAACTTCACAAATCTCTCGTTACAATGTGTGCTCAGTACATAGAGAGTATTTATTAACAACTTAAGACGCCTTAATTAGGGTTTCCGCCCTGCTGCAAAACTACAACTATTCATAGGCCCAAGCCCAAACCGTCAAGCAGAAAACCAAACCCAAAACATGTACAGGGCCTAAAATTTTTAAGGGCACTGTCCCCTAACCCCTGCCCGCTCATCGGGGAACAAGACCCCATGGTTGTCGGGGGTTTTACAGATCTGGACCCGTGAAGTATGCACCAACTCTAACAATTTTTCACTTGGTAAATAATTCACACACATGGAAAACTTCCCAAAACTCTATTTCTTGAATCCCATCTCAGTAGCACAACACTCAAAATATGCTAGACTAACTGCTTTAGTCAAGAAATCTGCATTATTCACTATCGTATTGACTTTCTCCAAGATTATCACATTTTCTTCAATCTTTTCTCGGATTAAGTGATATTAGATATAAATGTACTTTGTCCGTGAATGAAATACAAGATTCTTTGCTAAGAAGATAACACCTTGATTGTCACATTTCACCTTCACTGCTCCCTGTTTAAACCCAAGCTCAGCACACAACCTTTGAAGCCAAATTGCTTCCTTTCCAGAATGAGTTATCACCATATACTCTGCTTCTATGGATGGAAGAGTAACAACAATTTGCCTCTTGCTCATCCAACTTACCACCCCACCAAACAGATTGAACATATATTTGCTTGTATACACCATAGCGTACATCAAGCTTCCAATCGCACTACCATAAGGTACGTGCGCCATCTCTTCAGCCTCTTCCTCAATCTTTGGACATTGTTTCGTAGATAACTTGGTTCTCAAAGACATGAAAGTCCCTATTGGCTTGTTGTCAGACATGTTAAATTTCTTCAACACTTCTTCACTATACTTCTTCTGACTTAGCCACATTTTTTTATTTTCACGATCCCTCGTTATCTGCATGCCCAAGATAAAGTTTGTTGGCCTTAGGTCTTTCATGTCAAACTACCTTGCCAAATATGTCTTAATAGTGCCAATCATCTTCTTGTTATTTCCAATTAACAACATATCATCAACGTACAAGGTTAAAATAACAAAATTAACCCCTTACCTTTTCATATAGGCATAGTGATCAACATAGCTACGAGTGAACCCAAGCTAAACGACATATATGTAAAACTTCTGGTACCACATTCGTGGTGACTGCTTTAGTTCGTACAAAGGCTTCTTTAATTTACAAACCAGCTCTTTTTTGCTTTTGCTCATAAAGCCTTCAGACTGTTTCATGTAAATTTCATTCTCTAAGTCCCCGTGAAGGAAAGTTGTTTGCACATCTAGGTGCTCGACCTCTAGATCATAAGTAGCTTCCATGGATAAGAAAAATCTGATAGATATCAACTTTGCTACCAAGAAAAATATCTCACCATACCCAATTCCATCTATTTATGAGTATCCATTTACAACCAGACACGCCTTATACTTTTCTACCATTCTATATGAATTTGTTTTCTTCTTGAAAACCCATTTGTACCCAATTTCCTTCCTATCTCTAGGCAATTTCATAAGGCTCCATGTTTCATTCTTGTCTAATGCCTGCATATCCTCTTTCATAGCATCCTCCCACAAATTTGCATCCTCAGAGGTTTTCGCCTCTTTCACTGTGCTAGGATCATCACTAGTAATATTTAAGGCATATAATGTACTGTAAGCACTAGGAGAATACCTTATGGGTGGCCTCCTAACCTATATGGATCTCCTCATAACAAACGTGGTATCTACCCCCAAGCCAGCATCTGAATCCTCATCCTCTACATTAGAAACATGAATATCGTGCTTAGACCCAACTGACTCAGAATCTGAAGTATTTGATGTAGTCTGTGGGGTAGTCTCTCACTCTATATTTCCTAGGATAAGATCAATCTGAATTTGCTTTGGCAGTTCCGGTACATTTTGGACAACCACCATATCCCTTTGTGTTTCTTTGAACACAATATCTCTGTTAAAAACTATACTCATGTTTTCTGGATTCCATAACTTGTATCCCTTGACCCCATCCTTATAACCAATGAAAATACACTTCACTAATTTGTTGTCAAGTTTGTTCCTTTTTTCTTTAGGCACATCCATATAAGCATCACACCCAAACACCCTAGCATGAGCCAAACTTGGCTTCTTTCTAAATAGTTCCTCAAACGGTGTTTGATCATGCAAAGCTGATATAAGTGATATGTTCTTCAGATAACACATCGTAGCCACCGCATTTGCCAAGAACTTCAGCTCCAAGCCTGCACAACTCAACACACTTCCAAATGTGATGCATATTCCGGGTCTTAGTAGGACCTTGATGTCAGTCAGCAAGATGATAGATTTGGGAGTGAATTTCAGCTGTGATAAATATTCGTGGAAGATGACTCGTAGATCACTAGTAATCGCACAAGGTGTTCGGTATGGTACATTATACAAGTTTCTGGGAAGTAGAGTACAAAGTCAGTGCAAAGGAGGTTTTATCTCTGAGGAGGCGATTGATGATGAGGTGAAGTCCTCCATGTTAGGGCATCAGAGACTTGGGCATATCAGTGAAAATGGACTATCTAGTTTATCATCGAAGCAGATGGTGAAGAGAGTCCCAGACTGCTCCATGTGATTCGGTTTCTGTGAGCGTTGTCTACATAGAAAGTAGAGCCGTGTGAGTTTTAAGTCCATTGGCACGAGGTAGAAAGGTATTCTAGATTTGATACATAGTGATGTGTCTGGGCCAGAATAGCTAGTTTAAATGTCTGAATACATGCTTTTTTATTTTATTATTCATATGTATATTCATTATTCATATGCATATGCATGAAAAAAAGAATCGGGAGGGCAGCCAATCTAAATGAGAATAAAAAAAAGGGAAGACAGTCGGTTAAAATGAGAATGAAAGAACCGGGAAGACGACCAGTCTAAGATAAAAAATATCGACATATGGGAAGATGTTCCCAATAATAATAATAACATTTAACCTCAAGCATTGCATTATAGTTTGGTGAGTTGAGGTTCAGACGAAATCATTTTCTGTAAACCACGTACATGTCCACATTATCAGACTAATGAGAAAATAAAATAAAAATTTATTTGTAAATATTCATGCATATTACGTTATATATAATGTTTAAGTCAAGATCAGAATGATGTATCTCCCCTGTTGAGGGTTGAGGATTGAGGTAAAAATTTCTGTTAGTATTATTTTTTTTGCTACATATATGTATCATACTGGGATTTTCAAAATGTGATGACACCGTCTCGGGGGTGGCCAACCCGGGATGGGTCGTTACAATTTTGGTATCAGAGCATTAGGTTTTATGATTCAATAGACTACATAAGAACTTAAAGAAGTAGAAGATCTAAATAAACTATATTTCAATGCAGAGTCTGAGGATAACACGTGGATGTGCTAGAGCTAGAGGTGGAGTTTTGAATTAAAGGGGACGCGGTAAACCCCCAATATTTAGACGAACTGAAGCAGAGGGGAAGGTTGAGTGTGTGGTTCCTGCAAGGGAACAGATTGATAGTGTAGCTGGTACTAGTAAGGTTGGGAGAGAATCTAAGGTTAGGAGGGATGAATTGAGAAAAACTTTTGATCGTGTTATAGAGAGGATGAATGCAGTTGAAGAAATGGCTGATAATTTACAGAGGATATTAGAGGAGAAAGGTAGAAAAGATCCTAATGTGGTGAGGCAAGAGGTTCATAAGGGAGAAGTTATGCTTACACATAAAATGCAAGGTGATTGTTTTGTGAGATTTCTTAAGTTTAAAACCCGGTCTTTTAGAGGATCTGTAAATCCTATAAAAGCTGATAAGTGGATTAGACATATCAAGAAATATTTTGAGGTCTTACCAGTGACAGATAGATGGAAGGTTGTTTTTGCTTTATTTATGCTGGAATGTAAGGCTTCTCAATGGTGGGAGGATATTTTGGCCAGGGTAAGCACACAGGTAGAACAACTTTTAACTTGAAGTATTTTCCAGATACCTTTCGGGCATAACAAGAGAGAGATTTTATTTATCTAAGGAAGGGTAATTTATCGGTAGTTGAATATGATAGTAGATTCATAGCATTGTCAAGTTTTTACCTGAATTAGTGAATACAGAGGAGAGGAAGTGTAAGAGATTTTTAGACGGATTACACTATAACATTCAGACTAAACTCTCTTATATGGGCATTGAAAATTATGCTATACTAGTAGATAAAGCATGACAAATTGAGAAGTATTTGATAGAGTTTAGATGTAGGAGGGAGTGGCTGAAGAGGTCTAGATTTGAGACTTAGAGGTGGTGGCAGTATAAGTGTGCAGGGTGGGAGACCACCCCAGAGGGGGCGTTCCTTATCAGAAGGAACTGTAATACAAAGTCAGAGGCAAGCAGGATCTGTTGCTTCTATAGCTCAAAGTAATACCAGTAGGAGCCTTAGATTCAGGAGACAAGATATGAGAAGTGGGAGTTATAGTAGAGGAGTAAGTATGCCACCAAGAGGAGGTGGTAATCTGATGTATGATCGAGAGCTAAGGGTTTGCTTTAGATGTAATCAGAAAGGGTATCTGTCTCAGAATTGCCCTACACATATATACTTTGTATGTGGTAAGGGATGACAAGTTGTTATAGATTGTCTAGTGGGGAAATCTACCGATATAGGCTTTGGAAGTGTTGGGAGAAGACCGGTGGAGAGAGATGGTGGATCAGGAAGTGTACGGGGCAGAGGTCGAGGATCAGTAGCTGAGAGAGGATGTGGTAGACAATTACAGTCCAAAGACAGTAGAGTCTATGCATTGACCCAACAGGATGCACAAGCCACTCCTGATGTTGTTATGGGTATGGTATCTATCCTTGATAGGCATGCTAGATTATTGATTGATCCTAGTGCAACACATTCTTTTACATTCAGTGTTTATGTGAATTCTATTGATGCTAGTGTTAGTCCTTTGATGCATGCTATTGTTGTTGAGGTTCCTACTAGGGATAGATTTATTACCAAGAAAATTTATTGAAGTTGTGTGCTTAATATGGCTGATAGAGAATTTGAAGTCAATTTATTGTGTTTAGATATGATAAATTTTGATTTAATTTTGTGGATGAATTGGTTATCTGCATATCATGCTTGGGTAGATTGTTTTAGGAAGAATGTAGTGTTCAAAATACCTAGACAAGAGGAGTTTAATTTTTTAGGAGAACGTAAGATACTTGTTAACTGTCTTGTTTCTGCCTTAACTGCCAGTAAATGGTTGAAAAAGGGCTGTGAGGCGTATTTGGCATATGTGGTGGATTCTAGCAAGAAGAGTAGGAAGTTAGAAGAAATCTTAGTTGTAAAAGATTTTTCTGATATATTCCCTAAAGAGTTCTCTGGTTTGCCTTCCAATAGGGAGATTGAATTTTCTATTAAGGTGATTCCAGAATCAACACCCATATCTATAGCACCTTATAGAATGACACCAGCTAAATTGAGAGAGTTGAAAGTTCAGCTTAAGGAGTTGCTAGATAAACAGTTTATTCGACCTAGTATGTTACCTTGGGGAGCCCCTGTATTGTTTGTCAAGAAGAATGATGGGACAGTGAAGTTATGTATTGATTATAGACAGTTGAATAAGATCACCATCAATAATAGATATCTTTTACCCAGGAAAGATGATTTATTCGAGTAGTTATAGGGAGCTAGGATGCTTTCTAAGATAGACCTAAGATCGGGTTATCATCAATTTAGGATAAAGGAGGGGGAAGTGCCTAAGACTACTTTTAGGACATGTTATAGCCATTATGAGTTCCTGGTCATGCCATTTAGGTTGACTATTGCTCCTGTAACATTTATGGATCTAATGAATCGAGTGTTTAAACCATTCTTGGATAGATTTGTGATTGTGTTTATTGATGATATTCAGGTATATTCCAAGAATGAAAAGGAGCATATGCATCATTTAGAGATAGTGTTGAAAATTCTGATGAGAGAGAAATTATATGCAAAGTTCTCTAAGTGTGAGTTTTGATTAAGTGAAATATCTTTCTTGGGACATGTTATGTCAGGAGAGGGAATAGCAGTTGACCCACAAAAAGTAGAAGCAGTGTTGAATTGGGAAAGACCTACTAGTGTAACTGAAGTTAAAAGTTTTTTAGGGTTGGCTGGTTATTATAGGAGATTCATCCAAATTTTTTTTATGATTACTGGACCATTAACTAGATTGACCAGGAATGACGTGAAGTTTAGGTGGTCAGAGAAATGTAAGAGAAGTTTTCAGCTGTTGAAAGAAAAATTAACTACTGCCCAGGTATAGTGATGCGTCACATCATGGGTTGGGATGTGTGTTGATGCAACATTGGAGACTTATAACTTATGCTTCTAGGCAATTGAAGAACCATGAGTGGAATTACCCAACCCATGATTTAGAATTGGTTGCCATCGTTTTTACCTTGAATATTTGGAGACATCATTTGTATGGAGCCAATTGTAAAATTTTTACTGATCATAAAAGCTTGACGTATTTACCAACGCGGAAGGAGTTGAATTTGAGGAAGATGAGGTGGATGGAGTTGTTTAGTGATTATGACTGTAAAATTCATTATCATTCAGGAAAGGCTAATGCAGTAACTGATGCATTGAGTAGAAAGGCTACAAGGAGATTAGCTGCTATTGGAAGTCATAATACTAGCTTGATGATAGAATTAAGAAGAATGAGGATGCAGGTGAATGTCAATAATAGAGGAGTATTGATGGAAAATATGGTGGTACAGTCTTCTACTATTGATCATTTATTATAGAGGCAGGGCAGAGATGAAGGGATAGAAAAGATTAAACAGGAAGTATTGAGTGGAAAGCCAACTGAGTTTAGAATTAGAGAAGATGATATAGTGGTACTGGGGCATAGAATTTGTGTTCCCAATGATGTGGAGATGAGAAAGGAAATAATAAGGGAGGCTCATGATTTTGTCATGAACCCATGTAATAATAAGATGTTCATGGGATTGAGATAAAATTATTGGTGGTCAAGGATGAAGAAGGATGTAGTGGAACATATTTCTAGATGTTTGACTTGTCAACAGGTGAAGTCTGAGAATAGACATCCAGCAGGTTTATTACAACCTCTTCCAGTACTTGAGTGGCGATGGGAAAATGTGAGTATGGATTTTGTCTCTGGTTTTCCCCATATCTAGAGAAGTCATGATGTTGTATGGGTTATAGTGGATAGACTTTCTAAGTCTTCACATTTCCTTCCTATTAAAACTACCTAGAGTCCTGAAAAGTTGGCTGAATTGTATGTAATGGAGATTGTAAGATTACATGGAGTACCCTTGAGCATTGTATCATATAGAGATTTTAGATTTACCTCTAGTTTTTATAGAGGTTTTCAAGAAGCTATGGGTACACAATTACAGTTTAGTACAACTTTTCATCAACAAACTGATGGGTAGACAAAGAGGATCATTAGAATACTAGAAGATATCCTGAGGGCAAGTGTATTGAGTTTCTCAGTGAGTTGATCCTTATTTGCCTTTGATCGAGTTTACATATAATAATCGGTATCAAACTAGTATTAAGATGACACCATTTGAGGCTTTATATGGTAGGAGGTGTAGAACTCCAGTTGATGATTAGGTATTTTTGAAGATATCTTCGTGGAAGGGTGTACTGAGGTTTAAAAACGAGGGAAAGTTGAGCCCGAGATTTGTGGAGCCATATGAGGTGATTGAGAGAGTTGGACCATTAGCATATCGATTAGATTTGTCCCCAAAGTTAAAGCAATTACATAATGTGTTTCATGTGTCACTTTTGAGAAAGTACTTACATGAAGAATCTCATAGTATCTCGAATCAGGCGATAGAACTTCAGAGAGATTTGACTTTTATGCAAGTATTTGTCAGAATTCTAGACAGAAAGGAATAAGTCTTGCGCAATAATATCATTTCTCTGATTCAAGTATTATGGCGAAGCCAAGATGTTGAAGAAATTACTTGGGAGCATGAAGCAAGAATGAAGAAAGAATACCCCAAACTCTTTCATGAATTAGGTAAGGAAATTTCGGGGACGAAATTTTTGTGAGGTGGGTAGAATTGTAATATCTATATTCGTAAAGAAAGGTAAAGAAGTAATTTAATAAATATGACATGGAATTAAAATAATACATATATGCGAAAGATTTAATTTTTATCAAACAATTCTTAAAAAAAAAAGACACGTGGACAGCATGTAAGGAAAAAGAAAAAAGAAAAAAGACTTGCAAGACCTGGACTTCTTGCCTAAAAACTTCTAAATTGCTGCATGTTAAGCAGTAAAAAAAAGGTTTGCAACACCTGGACTTCCAGGTGTTGCTTCAAAACTTCTATACACACACATACACACACACACACACACACTCACTTTGTTCTTTATTTTAATTATACTTACCAAATTGGTTTTCTTTCTTCTATAATTCAAACTACTCTATTTCTCTAAACACTTGGGGACCGAAAGAAAGGTTGAAAGAGTAAAATTTTAAAGAGGTTTACAGAAGAATTTTATAGAGAGTCACTAGAAGCTCTAAGAAAAACATAAGGTAATAACGTGAAGTTTATTTTTGAAATTTAGCATACATAAAATTTCCCGGAATTCAATGTGGAAATTTTCAAAGGGCAAAAATTATGATGGAATTGAAGAATAAGTTAGAAATTTTAACATAAATATTATGTCAGGTGTTGACGATCAGCAACCGGAAGAAATTGCTGAAAGGAGCAGGAAAGGCAAGGAGGTGATCCACGGGTAGCTCTAAGTGCTACGTGGTAAGTTAGATTTACTTCAAGTAATCAAGATAAATATGAAATATATAATGATAGTATTTGAATATATTATTAACTAATGATTTGGTGATAGATGAAAGTTGGTTGTAGGTATGATAGAAATAAGTGATGTGTAGAGAATTATTATATGAGAAATTTGGAATAATGAGTTGATTTAATAATAAAGGTAATAAGTGAAATTCTTGACGAACTATGGATGATAAGTTGATATGATATATGAGGAAAAGAAATTAGTGAAATTGATCAAATAATGATTTGAGAAGAAGCATGATAACTAATTTTGAATGTATGAATACATGTGTGTTTTTATATTATTGTGTATATGCATACTTTATGTCATTATTCGCATGCATATACATGAAATAAAAGAACTGGGAGGGCAGTTGGTTTAAATGAAAACCATGACAGTCGGTATATACTGGAAATAAATGAAAAACCGTGGCTACCGGTATATGTTGGAAATAAATGAAAATCGTTATAGCTGATATATGCCAAAAATAAAAGAATCGGGAGGGCAACCGGTCTAAATAAAATAAAATAACAGGAAAGGCAGCCGGTCTAAGATAAAAACATGTCGACATGTGGGAAGACGTACCCTAATAATAATTCATGCATTGCATCTGTTTTAAATATTGGTTTTATTGCTGAAGTGTTGTTTTTATTATAAATTTATTTATAGATGAATGAGTCTCACAGAGAAACGGTTATGGTGAGAAAGAAATATGGAAGTATGATATGATAAGAACTAAATGGTAGACTATAAGCTGCGAACCTCATAATGAGGTAATTATGAGATATAATTGATGGTCTTAAGGTGAATAAATATATAAGAAGAAGAGATTGATAGAGAATGGAGCTTATGATATGTGTAGTGATAGTAGAATACTATTATCAAGTTATATGAGATATAAATGATTGAATATTAAAATACTATTTATACAAATTGAATACTTCTAGTAAATTTAATTCACTGAGCTTATGAAGCTCATCACTCAATGTTAAACGAATTCGGGTAACAGGCAAGACAGATAAGTGGTGAGCTGAGATTCAAATGGATTCATTATCTGTAAGCCACGTGGTTCACATCCTCAGACTAATGAAAAAAAAATATTTTTAAATATTCATGCATATTGTGTTGTATACAATGGTTTAAGTTGAGATCTAAATGATGTATCTCCTCTATTAAATATAAATAATTACAGTTGGTAAATTTTTATTGCTGCATATATGTGTCGTGCTGGGATTTTCAAAATGCGATGACACTGTCTTGGGGGTGGTCAACCCGGGATGGGTCATTATAGGTTTGACTTCTCCTGTTGATCGTGACCAGTGGTTTCATTCAAGGGGGAGTTTGGTATATAACTCACATGCGAGGAGGAGATTAGTTAGGATATCTACATGTGACTTATCTCACATCAGAAAAAGACAAAAAAGGATTATATGCATGATTTGGATCCAAAACTCATGAGCTAAAGGTTTTGAGTCATAATGGTATCCATCCATGCACATCAAACCCGTGGTCGTGTGATCTTTTACCGTATAAAGTACTCTTGATCTTAACAAAGTCAAATTCTTTTATGCATCTATTAATTTCCTCACATTTGGGAAAATATGATTATAACCAGTCTGCCAAATTTCTATCAACTGTTGTCACCTAGCAACTAAGGGAATGAATCTTGAGAAAATGATGATACATGGTGATCAATATTTCTTTGAGGGCAGTTGAAAGGGTTATTATTATTGGGTTCAAATTTACGTATCCATACAGGTAACCGGGCAGTCATTCTTGACTCTTAGGTTTTAACAGACCCGTAAATCATGATTACAGTAATTTTCAACAAATGAACCCTTCATAAGAAACAAAATCGGATGTGATTATTCCATGACATTAATCTGCATTAATTTGGACTTCACTGACTTACAATGGGAAAAGGAGAACTGAAAGAGACCTAAAAATGAAACTTTTCAAAATTCAACACAAATTATTGCCATTATCTTGAAAATAGCACATGTGCAAATTGCATATGTTTTGTCATGTGAGGTTATTTATAATCCAGAATAAGATCTAACATGGCTTATAACTTTTTTCCTAAATCAATATGATGAGAATAAAGAAAATGACCCTTTTTTAACATGGTTGAACGGTTTAAAATAGGGTAAATTACACAGTCTTCCCTTAAAGTATTGTATAATTGTAAGCTCTTTCTTTGCATTTTTTAAACCTTCACTTACACTCCCTAATCGAAAAGATTAAGTTTGATTTCATGTGATTCCATATGGTTAAACTTTCTAATCAGGTAGTGTAAATGAAGGTTTAAAAAATATAAGGGAAGTGTTAACAATTATACATTACTTCAAATGAGGTCTATGTAATTTATCCTTTAAAAAGTGTGCAATAAAATTGCTGACAACAAAATAAAATGTTTCAAACACCAAAATCACCTTATGTATTTTTTAAAAATTATTAGAGACATATTGGGCTTATGGGTTATACATCAAAATGTAATTCTTTCTTTTTTTATCTTCCAATCTCTTGTGTAAGCGAGATTTCAGACGACTTTGTCAACGAAACGTAGTTTTAAAAGATGTGCATGAATGTGCTACATGCTGTCACTCGTATTTAGGGGTGGCATCGTGTCGTGCCAGCTCATGGTACGCACAAAGCTGCCCACCGTGTCGTACTGTGCTTCCTTTTCTTTCGTGTCGTGCCATGTCAAAATTTTAAGAATGTAGGCCCGACACGGTCCAAGGCCTACACGGCTATTAGGCCGCGTCGAACCGACCCATGGGCCTCATAAGTATATATTGATTTTTTTGTCATTTTTTGTTGAAAATAGTAACTAGCTTATAAATATTATATTGAATTCTTATAATTGTATAGAAAAACAATACTGTTTTGATGAAGTTAAATATTACAAACAACTTTGAAATTGAACAAAAATAACAACATAAATAAATAACTTAAAAGTTACAAGTTAAAAAAATCTTCCAAATAAATAACTTGCAAAAACAACAACATATAAAATAAACAAATAAGTTAAAATAAACAAAAAAGAATGAAATGACTTACAAATAAGTTAAATATAAAAAATAATTTAAAAATTTTTAGAAATTAGAAAGACAAAAATTATTATTATTATTTTTTAGCCCTTCGTAATTTATACTCTTGCGGGTCAGGAGTTACAAATTTTTCTTCATTCTGGATCTTTTAAATTCCTACTTGATCCACTATATTGATATTTCTTTAATATGTTATTTTTACGGTCTTTTGCATCTAACCAATCATTTGTGCTACTAGCATTTGTAACATTTTCGATAATAGTCTTGAACAATTCATCCAAAGTTCTAGAACCTACACTAAATGCTTGTTCCGATGTTATGGTAGACACTGGAACAGTTAACAGATAACGTGCCATCATGGCAAGAATAGGGTAATAATGTTCATTTTTCTTCCACCATCCAAAAAATCAAATTTATCACCATCTAATTCTTCTTGACTCATCATTCTAGTGGCATCAAATTGTATGTAATTTTGAATTTCATTAAATGTTATGGGTTGTGCCTGGTGTCGTGCCGTGCCGTGGGCCTCAAAAGTTAGGCCCAGCACAGCCCTATCCACTTAGACCATGCCAAGCACGGCACGCCATGTGGCAGTGTGGGCTGTGCTCGGGCCACATGGCCCATTGCCACTGTACCCATATTCCCATGAACAAGTGAATTTGGACTGGAATGAAGATATAGATCAGACCAAAATCAAGAAATTCATTTTCTTTTCAGTGCTATCTTTGGCCCATACAGAAGAGGACTCGTCATATAAGACCAATTAATCCAAAAACTGGGCCTCTAGCCCATTTATAATTCATGGGACTGGGAATGGAAGCCTGAGGCTAAAGTTACGTCAATTAATTAGTCTTTCAAGAAAAATCTGATCCAGCATTATTTAGAGAATGTTTTGAACAAATAAATTATATAAATTTTATGAAATTTATTAGTAATTTTATATTTGTTATGTTTGAAATAAAAAAAGATTGTAAAAATCATTTTGAAATGAATTCATTATGAAATTGAGTTATCTTGTTGTAAATTCTATCAAAATTAATAAAATTTACAAATAAATTTCACAAAATAAAAATAAAAAGTTATATTGATCAAAATACTCTATCTTTTTCCTCTCTCTCTTCTTTTTTTGAATTCTCTATCTATTCTAAACATTTTAAATATATGAATTCAATTATATTCTACAAATTAACATAAAAAGATCAAATATAAAAATTTATTTTTAACTTATTTTTAGTTAATTTCAAACAGAATGTAAATCCCGAATACTAGTGAAACAATAATAATTTTGAAAGCTGCCCATCTCTAACATGAAGAAGAAGGAAGTACTAATGCTGCCAAAGGGTCCACAAAACGGTCAGATTAAGTTTTCCTAAAATTTACTTACTCCTAAATTGTTCTCAAATGAAGTTCCAAGCTTGTAGCACGATCATGTTGTCTATCAATGACCCTTAGGTCAGTTTTTTTATTTGTTTTGGTTTAAGTGTTTGCATGTTCTCTTAGGCCAAAGCCTATTATGACAGGTCCTTTTAGCTTAAAGTATATGGGAAATTTTTGAAATTCTAGTACTTTAAGAGATTTTGTTTAAGTTGGAAGATGAATGGACAACATTAGCTACAATTTTGGTGAAATTCACTTACCAGATTGCCTCACCATGCACACTGTTTGTTTCATTGCTCTTGCAGAATCGGTTAAGTACTTAACATAATGTGAAAGTGATAACTTTCTGATTAGCACTCTCATTAGCTGCAGTGTTTCGGAGCTCCATCAATGTGAATGATCATCTTCTTCCTTTGTTCGTTTCCCTTGGTTTGGTACATATGGGCCGATGTTCAGTTCTATTTTCTTCTATTATTAACCTAATCTAAACACATTCTACAAGAAATTTAAGTTTTTGATCATTTCATCGTTAAAATCATGGATTATTATTACAAAGTACTATTATATATTTTTCATATGATTCAATGTCTTTTTTGCATTTTAAAAATGATCAATTTATCACTTACATATTAGGCATGTGTCCAATAAACCATTTGATAATTTCGACTAAATTCATACTAACACACACTAAATTGTTTACCATTAAATATGACAAGATTTTTGTGTCGGTTACTATCAATTTTGGTAACATTTTTGTATGTCAGTATCAATTTCATCGGAATTATCATCAGAATTGTTTATTGGACACATTACTAAAATGTAAAAGGTAAATTGATCATTTTTCAAATATACAATGAGACATTGAAACACATGATAAAATATAAAAATGTTTGATGATAATAACTCGAGAAATAAAATAATAAGGGTTGGTGTTAGGTAATCAAGTCATTTTATAATATTCTATTTGAGCATGGATTGACATCATGTTTCTCACACCACTCCATAAATTTTTGAATAATTTTTATTTTTCAAAATCCATCACTTGATTTAGTCACTTATACATTATCAATCAAATATGTGTAAGTATTTCATCAATATATTTTATTAAATTAAACCTTTTAATTTTATTCAATTATAGTAACATAAATAAAATACTTAAAATCATTTTATCGACGTTAAATTTTTCGTGCATGATATAGATGAATAGAAAATTAAATTCAATGTTAGTTTTGTAAAATATAGATTATACAAAAAATAATAAATTGATGTAACATACGTTAATTTTATTACACCTTGTGCCAATGAATCTTTACTCATTTCATGAAAAGAACTTAGTCACAGTTACTAGTTCTTTTAAAATCTTCCACGGTAATATGGGTGACTATTAATCAGTTAAATCGATATTAAATTAGTTAATTAAATAATATATATCTGTTAATTGATCGGTTGACGGTTATTTTTTTAACTGTTTTGACAATTTAACTGATTAAAAAATTAATTAATATTAATAATATGTTAAATATAAATATAATATATAAAATGTAATAAATTTAAAAAATATTAACTAAAAATTAAATATATAATATATAATAAATTTGTAAAAAATTAATTATATAAATAATTTCAGTTAATCAATTAATCGATCATATTTACTGAAATTAATTCAAATGATTAATATCGAAATATTTAACTTAATTCCATCGAAAGAATAAAAAAATAGACCGATAAATTTTTTAACCGACGATAAGGACTTAGCTGATTTAATTATATAACATTAAACAGACATTGCAAAAATTAAAAAGTCAGGAACTAACTTAAAAGTTAAAACCCCCGAATTCCTCAAAATAGTAATTTAGCCAATAATTTTCCCGAGGGATGTCACGAATGCGATAGTGTGTTTCATTTCAGAACCCGTATCCACAACTGCTCTTGCGAAATGAGCGGCGCCACCAGGTTCTTCATGCTCCTCTCTCCCCCTACCCCTCTCATTCTCCACCGCAACCACCTCTCTCCCTCCCTCCTGCGCCTCACGCGCCTCCACCACCGTATCCACCACCACTGCCGGGCCCCACCCTCCTTCTCCTCTGTATCCTACTATTACCACCACCTCTCTCTCTCTCCACCTCCAATCCAACTTCTCTTCCCCATCAAATCCTCGTCCAAACAACTCCACTCCCAAACTCATTTAGCCGCCGCCGCGGCCGACCCTCTTCCTCGGGTTCCGTACCACCACCAGTGGCCGGAGTGGTCCGCACTCCTCGACACTCTTTCTGCCGGCGGCTACTTCAATCTGCCCGCATATTTCGACGCCTATAACGATGAGTTCCTTGCTGTTGTTCCGAATTTCCCGGAGGAGCTTCTACGGTCTGCTTATGCTTGCTTAGCCTTCGCCCGTGATCGACCAAATCTACTGGGGTACGGCTTAAGTCTTTTGATTTAATTATACTTAGTTTTTTTTTTCTTTTTTTAAATTAAAGAAACGAAATGTTTCTAGTTGAAAAAAAAAGGTCACTTGGGTTAACGCCTTAGTCCTTACTGTTATGCTAGTTTTTTTAATTGCTGCTTTGCTGTTGATTTGATTCCTCGTGCGTGCTATTAGAATGCTTTCACGGAGAGATATTGAGGTGGTAGTGGAAAACGGGGCACCATTTCTGTTCAAGAATGGCATCGACTCAGCGAGAAGGATGAGGTTGTTTTTAACCAGTGGTGTCAACAATGTAAGTATTATGATGCCATGATTTCCCTCTGCTTGTGAACTTCTTCTTCAAGCATTGATGGGTGTTATAATCTGCTTCTGATATCGGTATAGTTGATTTAACACGATAATGGCGACGTTTGGGGAAGGATTTAAGCGTCTACCTTGCTTAAATCTCTTCAAGAAAATTTAAACTTGAAAAGATTTAAGCAAGCTGGATTTAAGCTTGTTTAAATCTTCCCCAAGTGTCGCCAATATTGCATCATGTAGGCAAGCCACATGAAAGTAATGAGTTTGCTTTCCTGTTGGATAGGAGTCATTATAATGGCTGACATACCAGCAAGCAATGACAGAGAGGTAATCCAAAGGAAGAATATTATCATAGAAAAGGAGGAAGTAGGATTAATATAAACTTTAAACTTTGTGTGTTTTTCTAAATTTGTGTACTTTGTGGTTTCAGTTCGTATTCTTTATACTACTTGTCTTTCTCAAATTACTTGAATGCTTTTCTTTCAACAAAGAAATGAAAAGTGTTACCTCCAAACCTAGTGTTGGGGAAATTTTAAAGATTCATGTAAAAAAAGAAAGGAAGAATAAGAAGTATATGTGAGTGACAGAGTGAGTGATGCACCCGTCAATTAACTATTGAGACCAACCAGTTAATGACCAATTTTTTAAATTTAGAAACTTAGAATTATAAGTATTTACTGAAAATAATTTAAAAGGGGTATTTATAAAAAAAAGAAATAATTTAAAGGGGTATCTTAAAGTATTCTAGAACCTCTATTGGTGTCTCCTTTACTTCTTCGATTGAGTCCATGACTTATTAATCCAATTGAAAGAAATGTATAAATGTCTTTTGGTGTCCCTTTTAAGTTTTTAACCTTCCCTTAACAAGTTTATGGATGCTATGGACAATTTTCACAGTTTCACTACCATTAGTTCCATCATGTTTTCTAGTTGTCTTCTAAATTTTATGCATTGGATACTGATGCTTCACTCCTTTTTACCTCACTAAAGCGCGATTGCTAATTCAGTGTACACCATGCTCCTGTATTTTGTTTTCTAGGTCTTGGATATGGATAAAGCAACCATGGTTGATCTGATGAGGTTTTTATTGAGTTATGTAAGCAATCTTACTCCTTCGGGCACAAGCAATCTCTACAGTAGAGAATTTGTCGAGTCATCTGTCCGGAATCTGTTAGGCGAGTTGGCCAAACTGAGCTACGGCATTCCACAGTCAAACTTTTCTGGGTCGGTGCAGAGTCATTTCCCACATAGATATGGACAAACACCAAGGTCTCTTGGGCAAAATATAGAAATGAAAAGAGGCGACTGGATCTGCCCGAGGTGGAATGCTGATGTTTTCTTTCTTTGTTTTATTCTTGCATCTTCCTACTTCTACATAAATAGTCACTACAATTTATGGACTAGAGTTTCTAATACTTCAATTTTCTGTGGTACTTCTCTGAAATGGATTTGAACACGTATTGAGACTCTTTTTTCATTTACACATAGTGAACCCTTGATATTCTCCTCAGTTAATATTATTTTACTGTCATCTGTATTGAGCAGGTGTAATTTCATGAACTTTGCGAGAAACATGAAATGCCTTGAATGTGAGGAAGCACGGCCAAAGAGACAGTTGACTGGCGGGGAGTGGGAGTGTCCTCAGTGAGCATTGATTCTTTAATATGCTTTATTCAGCATATCCTTTTTTTAAAGTGTTGGTAGATTTGTCTTCCTTTTGAGTGGTTAATGGTGAATTTCTCCTATTAACTTTCCCCTTTTTTTCAGATGTGATTTTTTTAATTATGGGAGGAACACTGTATGCTTAAGGTGTGACTGCAAGCGGCCTGGAGATGTCTCACTTGGTCCTGCCAACTCCAGGTTAGATTCAGGATATGGCGATGGGAACTATTCAAATAAGGTCGCTATTGATAGCAGGTTGGCCGCCAATGAAGAGAAGGCACAGCGGTGGTTTAGTAAGGTTTCTCAGCTGGACAGTACTTCTGACATGAGCATTGCCATAGCAGATGAGGATTTTCCTGAAATCATGCCATTGAGGAAAGGAGTTAACAGATTTGTTGTGAGCACAAAGAAGACTCCCCTGGAGAGGAGGCTGGCCAATGCTCAGTACCGAAATAACTTGGGTAATGTTGGCTCTTCTGAGGGTACTGATCTCCAGATGAGGGATGCAAATAACACATTAGACACTAAAGTAAACCAGAGTTTAGATGAGATTCTTGGTCGTTCATCTACTGGTTCTGAATCTAACAATATTGATGCTACTTCTGGACGAAATGCTGTAGCAGACAGCTCCTTGCCTATTTCTACTTCAGCTTCTCAACAATATGGATCTTCCAAAGGAACCGATTCCAATTATGTTCCATTTGTGCCACGACCAGATATGTTTCCCGAGAAACCTGATAATCCAGAGATGGGGGAGAGTGAGAAGGAAATGTCAGACAATAACCAATCTGTTGCTTCTAACACTAGGGAGCAAACAGTTGCTGTTTCAGGAAGCTATCAGTATGATAATTCAGGAGAGAGTTTGCAGTTCTCTGAGAAGCCCATGAACCACAATGAGAACAGCGATAAAGAGAAAGAACAAGCTGAAAAATCTGAGAGCTGGTTTAAGAAGGTTGCGGAGCTCCATAATGTTACAGATCTTGCAAGTGCAATTTCCGATGAGGACTTTCCTGGGATCATGCCAACGCGTAAAGGAGAGAACCGATTTGTGGTCAGCAAAATGAAAGATCGTTCTTTGACTTCTCCAGCATACAAGAGACAAATGGCCCAGGAGCAAGCGAGCAACTCCAATTTTGTCCCCTTTGTCCCCTTCCCACCTGACTACTTTGCTAAAAAGGACAAACAGCAGCCTGAGGGAACAGATTCGACTTCTAAAGCTGTGGGTGAAGCTTCAAATTCTGCGACATCTGAAAAATTGGGTGATGATAGACTTGGGGTTCCTCGTACGGATGGTGCGGATGGTGTGCAACGGATGGAAAGTCAACAGATCTCTACTGGAAGCTGGAACTTGGGACCCTCAGGAGAGAACTTAAATGAGAGTAGGACTGCAGCTTATGGGGCACAAACCAGTAGAAATTCAACCCAAAATTCTTTTAATCCCCAAAAAAGTAGCGATGGTACTTGGAGCAATGGATATTCTGAGAAAGAAAATACAAAAGATATGACAAATTTGACAGGAAGTTCTCAACAATCTGAGCCTCAGAATATCAGAAATAGCTGGACTGGAAAGAGCTTGGAGGGGTCAGCAGTAAAAGAACCAGATCCTTTGGACATGTCAGAGGAGGCCAAGACAGAGAGATGGTTCAAGCGGGTTGCCCAGATCAAGGACATATCAGAGTTGAGCCAGATCCCTGATGAAGATTTCCCTTCAATAATGCCAATGCGGAAAGGAGTCAACAGGTTTGTTGTAAGCAAGAGGAAAACACCATTAGAGAGGAGGTTAACGTCTCAACAATATCGAAGAAACCTTCCGATTGTGAGCACTGATCCATTGAAGAAGGAAGATGACAGTAGCTGAGGAAACAGAGAAGACTCCTATGGTATTATTTTTGAATGTGCTATATTGATTTTGTTTGCATATTTGTTTCCACATAAATTATCAGTGAAGAAGAGGACCTTTATTAACAGACATTGTATTGTGTATAAATTAACATTTTGAGGTCTGTATGACAAGCTTTTGTTTGGTGACCAATGTGGTTCTGCCTAGTCCAACCCACAAAATGAAACAAAACACCAAAGTTGACAATGTTAGGTGTAATTCCAGAGTGGAGAACATACAATACGATCAGCAAAGACCATTTGTACAGCATTTCCAGTCGGTAATGTTTATTGGAAGAATCTAAAATTGTCCAGAAAAAAGGTTGTCTCAAGAAGTATTCCTTAATTGGAAGTGGGAGGAAATAAAACTGCCAATATAGACTGGATGTTACAGTAGCATGTTACAATGCTTAGATCTCGTTGGTGGTTCGGATTCGTTTTTAATATGGTTGAGATTTGTTTTTCTCATTAGAAGTGTTTGAATTTGAGTTTTTTTTGTTACAGTAGGGTGAGACTGATTTTATCGGGTGATTTAGAATGAACTAATACTCATGTCTGGTGTACATAAGAGACTTCACACATCCTTGATGAGATTTGATTTCTATTTTCATCTCTCATTACTTTTAATTATAAAAAGACACATCATTATTTTAAGTAATTAATGGTTAAGATTTATCGATAAATATTGTTTGGATCAAAATATCCATTTTTCACGTCATCAAAGTAAGAGTATTTTTGAAAAATCATATTTTTAAAATTTAAAAATAAAAATAAAAACCTGAACTCATCCTTTATATATGTGAGTCTGACGGACTCGATGGAAGACAGCACTTATGAATCTCATTTGGTAGCTCTCGACGAAAGCTTTTCAACGGTATTGGAAATGTAATTTTCTAATCTCAGATTGTCTCGATATCGCTAAAAAACTTCGAGGATAAAAAAATTAAATCAATAATTTTATTTATTATTCAAATTACTTCTTTTCATTTACTTAGATCTCGATCATTGATTTTTTAAATGTTGATATATTTTTTGTGATTAAAAAAAACATTTAATAAAAGAGTGAAGGATCGATGAATGTCACCTTCTCCTACCAAACAATTTTGAAGAGAAAAGAATTATTCTAGAGATTACCTAAATTGTGTGGAACGAAAAGAGCTGGGGGACTCTGTTTTAACTGAAGCAATTTTTTGAGGACTCTGATTTAACTTGTAAGACAAACTCTTCAACTTTGATTGTAAACACCACTCTCCTCTCTCCATAATCTTCTTACAAATACATGGCTCAATATTCATCTCATTGCTCTGTCAGGAATTAGGATTACCGAATATAATTATAAGATATAATTAACATAAAAATCTAAAGGTGTGAATTAGAAAAACTAAAAACTAGATACTAATATCATTGCTCTCCAAATCGGTAGCTTTGGTAGTCGCCAGTTGTTTACTTACCTTACGACTTTAAATTGATTCTATTTGATTTTTATTTTCTGTTGCTACTTTTGAAAGACTTTACATCTGATGTCATGTTAAAAAATTGATTTCTTTTTTTTACACAAACCATAAAAAATATATTGAATTACTACATCCTAATTATTGTCTTGCTAATCCAATTTTTGAGTTATTTATGACAAAAAAGAGCTGAAAAATTAGTGTTGTAAGATAGAACTTTTCAAACAACTTCTATTACTAAAAACCAGAAATTATACCAAACATTTTTTTTATTTGTTTTTTTTTTTTATGAATCATAAACTGAAAACAACTTTAAAAAACTTATTTAAATCCAAAATCATAAACTAGGTTTTGTAACTTTTAATCTCAGAACCAGTTTTGACATTATTTATATTCTTAAATTACACTTATGCGGCAAATAGAGGCAAAGGAAATGAAAACACTTGAATTTCTTTAGCTATATATGGATCCTAGTTAACTGGCTCCCCCAATCCACCAAGCCAAGATTCCAACCAAATACAGAATATGAGACTTTACTACTTAAAAAAAAAGAAAGAAAGTTAGTAAAAATAATGGCTAAATAACTATTTTTGTCACTGAGGTTTGAACGTTTTAATATTTTGGCCATTGATATTCAAAAGTGTGTAAAACGACCACTAATGTTTGTGAAAGTTAACAAAAATGCCACCTCTATCAACTACTCCGTCCAAAAGGACGAAAACAGCTTGCTCAACGCCAAGTTGGCAACTGAGGTGTCTCTAGGGTCCACATGAATTATAAAAGGGAAAGTCTCGCTATTTTTTTCCCTCCCTTCTTTGTACTTTGCCTTGCACCATAAAAACAAAGTTCTTCTTCACCCATCCTCTTCTCTTGGGCAGCAACCATGTCGGACTCATATATGTCCTCAAGCATAAGTTTATGTCGTTGTGGTGTAGCTGCTGTCTTAAGAACATCTTGGACAGAGAATAATCCAGGGAGGAGATTTCTCAGTTGTAGATTTTATAGCGTAAGAAATTTCATTTTTTGCTATCATCTATGCTCTTCTTTTTCCATGTCTTGCATTGATTACTATTTATATTGTTTCTTTTATTGCATTAGCATGGTGGATGCCGCTTCTTTGCTTGGTATGATGATCCCCTAGATGATCAGTCCAGTCAGCTTGTGCTTGGGTTGATTCGAAAGATTCGTAAAATGGAGAGGGATAGTTGTTGATCAGTATTTGATTTTAATTATGACAAAACACTACTTGAATTGCACTAACAGTTTTATCTAAGTGTTTAAGTGGGAAAAACATTCAATACAGAAACAAGACGCAAAAACACAACACATACAATTATCTAAAGAAGATAGAAATCTAAAATAGATTCTAAGGTAATTGATTTACATTGTAAATCTTTATTTTTAGTTACCTAGCTTAACTATGGCTCACTTTGATTACAAAAGGCTTTGATAAAAATAATCCAAAAAATGTATTTAACTCAAAAAACTGCTTTTAAGCATAAAAACTATGTTTTGGGTCAACCCACTCGACTAGGTCTCTGAACCAGTCGACTGGTAAAAAGGACAGTAGCTTCTACCCCTTGACCCAGTCGACTGATTAAAGGACTTAGTCGACTGGTACTCATCTTAAGCCCAAAATCTGGATTTTCTCACATGACCCAGTCGACTGGTACAAGAACTTAGTCGACTGGTAATTCGATAATATGACCGTTTGAGACGCGAGAGTTGAGCATTTAATGCTCTAAACCTACCAAATCAGTGTCCAACGACCATATAAGGCCAATGCTATAAAAAAAAAACCCCATCAATGAGCATTTAAACAATATGAAAGAACACTCAATTTGATATATAGCTCATTAATACTCTCAGAAGCTTTGAAAAATTTATTGTGAGCCATTTTTTAAGCTTTGTTCTTAAAAGAGAGATAATATTCATCTTGTAAAGCATTCATTGTTATTTCTCTTCTTTCTTTTTATATTTAATATCAATCATTATAAAGAGAAAGAGTTGGTGTAACTCTTAGAGTGTTTAGGATTAAACATTTACTTGTAACTTCCTTATGGAAAAGAGTGTTTGTAAGGTTTGTGCAACACCCGTGAAGTTGCTCCACTAAAATTAGTGGATTACTTCAAGGAGGTTTCTCGGACATAAGGTTGGAAAGATTTTGATATTGCCAAACCACTATAAACGGAGTTTGCATATTCTCTTCCTTTACTCCTTTAATTTCAAACAGCTTATTTGTTGTGTGCATTGCTTGATTAAATTGTTAAAAACTTGTGTATTAATTGTTAAAAAGTTTTTAAAACCCAATTCACCCCCCTCTTGGGTTTATACCTCGGTCTACAATTGGTATCAGAGCCACGTACTCAATTTTAGGCTTAAAATCCTTGAGTTGATCTGATGGCTTAAAATAGCTATAACGAAGGTCATTCCTATACTAGACCTCATTTGTTTAATGGCTCAAATTATAATTACTGGAAAAATAAAATGAAAATCTTTTTCATAGGACAAGACTATAATTTGTGGAGAGTCCTTGAGGAATGACCTAGAATTCCTACAAAGGAAATAACTATTAGAGAAATCAATCATACAATTCCTAAACTCAAATCAGAGTTTAATGAAGAGGATTGTAGAATGATATCTCTAAATAGTAGAGCTAATAGTATGTTACATTGTGCATTAGATATCTCTTAGTACAATAAAATTTATGCATGTGTTTCGGCTAAGGAGATATGGGATAAACTACAAATTACTTATGAGGGCACTAGCGAAGTTAAAAAATAAAAATTTATATGCTAGTGTCTAAGGATGAATCTTTTAAAATGTCTCCTAACGAAACAATTTCTTAAATGCACTCACTTTTCACCAATATTGTTAATGGTTTAAATCTTCTTGGTAAGAACATTGACGAGTTTGAACTAACAAGGAAGATATTGAGATTTTTTCCATCAACATGGAAAGCAAATAAGACGGGGCTATAACAGAGGCCAAAGATCTCAACAAACTTGATGACAAAACGCTTCTTGGATCTTTATTGACATACGAGATGAAAGAAATGAATCCCGATACCAATGATGATGAGACGAAGAAAAAGAAAATGATTGCTCTCAAATCTTCCACAAACAACAAAGAGGAAGAAAAGGAAGAAGAAAATGACAGCAGTGATGAAGATAGTGAAATGGTTTTAATCACCGAAAGGTTTCATAAGTTCCCGAAAAAGAGCAAGAAACCTTACAAAAGGGATTCTACTCCAAAAAAAAGAACCTGTTGTGTGCTTTGGTTGCAAGAAGCCCGACCACATTAAAGCCGATTGTCCAACAACAAACAAACCATACAAGAGCTTCAAAAGAAAGCCATGATTGCAACCACTTGGAGTGATGATGAAGAAGAAGAACCTTCAGACAATGACGTTGGATATGAAGAAACTGCTAATTTTTGCTTAATGGCAATTAATGACGAAAATGAGCTAAAAAATTCTTCCCCATCTAATAATAATAACATTGTTGGTAGTAGTGAAGAATTGATTATTGTAATTAATGAAATGCATGAAGAACTAAAGAAATTTGATTATAGAAATATTGCTCTCACAAATGAAGTCTCATCTTTCTCTCTAAAGAAATGGAAGATCTAATGGAAGAAGAAGAAAAACTATCTTCCATGCTTTATAACTCATCACAAGATTTTTTTTTTTAAAATGAAAATGATGTTTTAAAAAGAAAGTAATGGAGTTGAATAACACTATATCTAGGCTTATTATTGGAAAAGAAAAACTAGATGAAGTGGTATCTTGCCAAAGATTGAGTGGAGGAAAATCCGGTTTGGGTTATTCTCTATTAGGCAAAAAAAGAAAAAATCAAAAGAGACTTTGTTCATGAAAGCAATATGTGTGGATGAACCCTCCACCTCTAAGGCCACTAGCAAGATTAAGAGTTCTCCGTCAAAGTATGCTAGTAAGCCTAAGAATGTAAATTTAAATTAAAATGCTAAGAATTCTAATGCATATGTTAAAGATAGAAATCTAGAAATATATATGCATATATGTATGCTCATCCAAGATATTCAAATGCTAGGAATACATATTCAAGACATGCATATACTAGAAATGCACATCCTAGAAATTAACATCATACATATCCTAGAGATAACATGTATGTTCATAACTTTCATGCTAGAAACATGTATCCTAGGAATGCTTATCCAAGGAACTATAGACATATATATATTCAAGACATCTTAGAAACCTCAATAACTATAATCCTAGGATCATGCCTTATCAACATGTCTACAATTATAGAGCACCCTATAATGTTAAGAAAGTATGGGTCCCTAAAGGAGCCGTATTTTCTAAGACTAACCCCAAATGAACCAAGAAATTTTGAATACATAAAATTGAAATTTTATATCCATGTGTAATGTAGATATGTCTCGACACCAAAGAAAAAGGTAACTATTGGTACCTTGATAGTGGTGTTCAAAGCACATGACTGGTGATCAAAGCATGTTCAAATAACTAACTCTAAAGGATGACAGACACGTCACCATTTGAGACAACACTAAGATAAAGATTATCAGGTATGACAAAGTGGGTGAAGATTCCTCAACTATTTACCATGTTTTATATGTACAAGGCCTTAAGCCAAATTTATTTAGTATTAGTCAACTATGTGACAAAGACAAAAAAGTCATATTTGAATCATTTCATTGTCTAGTAATAGACATTAAGAGTAATAAGATCAAGTTTGTTGGTGTTGTGCGAAAATATACCTAAATAAATAGGTGAATAATCGTACTAGTTATACTTGCAAGTGCACAAGGTCATCAGTGTAGCCTAGTGTGCAAAAGCAAGGTCATCTCCACAAGGATTGGTAAAGTTGCTTTTAGAATCACTTTCTCTAAGGTAAAAAGAGATAAATAACTGTTGGAAGGTGATTTGATAAAGACATAGGGTTTTGATATCCACCACTAGTCATACATTCCCAATTATAATAGGTCAATGCATTAGCCTTATCATGTATACCTAATGGTTGCCAACCTAAGGGCATGGTATCTACTCCTTAAGCTATTGATTTCCCTAAGCATCGAGTTAGGCATGGTATCTACTCTAACTTTTTTCTTCCTTAAGGGATTCAACATGGTATCTGCTTGAGTTGTTCCTTAAGAAAGCTTAAGTATTGTGGAAATCGACAACCATATGAGACCTAGGGCATGGTATCTACTCCCGGTTTTCCATGTTGATTAACCCAAGAATCCAGATAAGATATCTTTTGTTACTAAGGTTAGACCCAGGACTTGATCATCCAAATTGACCTAACTAACCTATCCATACCACATGCATACGTTGGCCTTACACATACATATGAGGAATTTAAATAAGCACAGGCATTAATCAAGTTAAGTAACATAATAAAAGCTATTGGCAAATATTTTATCAATGAATATAAATATGGGAATGCATAACTAGGGCTTCAATCGAGCCCTATAAGAAAGTTAGTTACACATACTATCTGAAGTAAACATTATAAATAAACTAAACATTAAAGGAGAAGAATAAACCCGAGAGAAGAGGCATCAATTCTCTCCCAAGCTCTCAACTCCAAGTAAAAGAAAAGAGAAAAGTGTTTTCTATCTGAGGTGTGTCTTATGTGTGTGAGTTACAAGTGTATTTATAGGTCTTTGAGAAGTTCTAAGAGACCCATGAGTTCCTAAACCTTCCTAAAACGAAAATTCTCTTATTTCCAAAATAGGGTTCTGCAGTTTACTGTTCACGCCCGTACATGTGCGCTCGATCGCAGTGTGCGCTTGATCCTTCATGTGTGCGCACGATCGCAATGTGCGCTCAATTGCATTGTATGGCGCGATCGATCGCAATTTGTCCAGAGAATGCTCCAGGGATTCCAGATTTCTTCCTTTAAGTGCCAAAACTGCTTCTTTTTCTCCAAAACCCTATAAAAACATGTAAAACACACAAATGCAGTAAAAGAGACCAAATTAACGTAATTAAGGACCTAATAAATGTAAATAAGGGGGCTTAAATATGAATATTTAAGCATCTATCACACCCCCAAACTTATATATTGCTAGTCCCTTAGCAATACTAAATTAAAAACTAAAACAAAAAAAACATTGATAAATCCAACGTTCATAGTGTCAATCAAAAGTCTAGATTTTACACAAAGCTATTATGCGCATTCATGAGCAAGCTTAACAAGTGTAAACATATTTTTACAATTAATAAGAGTTTTGAACGTAAATCATATTCATGAGGCAGTTTAAGACATCACAAGTTTGACTTTAGTGTGTGGTGACTAGCACACAAAAGATTGGGCTTCCGAGAAATTCAAACGTGTAGTGTTTTGATGACTCAAGATTCACCAAACTTCCTATTAGAGTCAACATGGCATAGACTTTTATTTGCGAGATTTTTGCCACGTTAGTTCCCTTAAGCTTTCTTGTTGACTCGTGTAATGAGTGTTTAGCCAATGACTCCCAAACCAGATGGTTTTAGGGCATTAGGTGTAAAGACACCCTTAAGGACTTACTAGCTCGAGTCAACAAGGCTACAAAACTAACTGGTTTTAATGCTACTACTTAGAATTTTTCACCTTTTGACGTGACACTCAATGCTTACTGAGGCAAGAGGGCCAGTTACTCGGCGAAAGATTCTTTTTAATGATCACTTAGAATTTTCCATCTTTTGACGTGACACTCAATGCTTATTGAGGCAAGAGGGCCAGTTACTCGGCGGAAGATTTATTTTTATTGATCATTAGGAGCATTTTGTTTTCTTTTGAGCACTAATCAATCTTTTTTATTTTTATATGCCAAAATGTCAATCTAATAGGTCATCTAATTCACAGTCAAGCAAAAGAAACATACCAATCCAAATAACATGTCATACTCCACACGATCATGTGCTAATGTGCTCGTGATAGTTTAAGATAAACTTGTGAATTCTTAAATGCTTAAAAGGGCAGTGATTTAGGTTCAAAACTTGATTATTGGCCTATATATTCAAAGTGTTAAGCTCGCTGATGAAGTCGAATCATACAGTTTTGTTTAGATCACAAAAAAAAGTTTATTGGACAGAATGAATATGCATTTATCTATAAAAATAGCAACAAAACAAAAACAAAAATATAGGACATAATGAGTGTGTGAATGTGTCCCCATACCCCCAAACTTAAAATGCACATTGTCCTTGAAAAAGAAAGAAAAACAAATATAAAATGGAAAACAAGCAAGAAACAATAATAGAAAAGTAAACTATAAAATACTAAAAATAACATAAACTATAAAAAAGGATATGCAATGGGGTGCCTCCCATGAGCGCTAAGTTTAACGTCTTCAGCCAGACGTGGTATCTTCTCACTGCTGATCATCAGGTGGTGCAGTCGAAGAGGTACCGGGTGCTGGAGGTAGGCGATCAAGAATGGCCTGCAGCATAGCCTCCTATCATGCTAACCGTGCCTCCAAACTATCCATGCACTGATGCACGAGTGTGGTAGCAGCAGAGATCTCACCTCGGAAGGAAGACAGCCTTCTCGAAGAAAGGATGCTCTCGCACTGGCTCGTCACTGTGGGTCTCCTTAATCCCCTTCTTCTTGAGGATGGAGGAGAGTCGGAACGGAAAAGGGAGGCCCCAAGCATTGGCCGTGGTGGTCTGACGGCCATGTACATGATCCCAAAACTTGTGCAGCTGGCTCCAAATGATAGCCAAGATGGAGTACCAGTGGCCTCTATGGAAGGCATATAATGACTGGAGAAATTGGTCTCACCACTGTGTCTTGTGCCCTAATGGACACACATTACGCTGCAGGATCGTGTCGATAAGCCACAGTCGTGGAGACAGCTTGGACCGGCTGACCGCATTGTTATGCCTGTCGGCATATTGGCCAGTGCACATGTCCGTGATGATCTCAGCCAGGGAAAATGACTCTGGCTGCTCCTCGATATCTGTGTCCTCAGGAGGGGACTCGTCGGTGCAATGAAGAGCAGCGGCTATATCGGCACTAGTCACCTCAATGGGTGTGCCCTGGACTGAAGAAGTGAGAACTCCCAGTCTGCTGCAGTCAAATGATAGGATCGCGTAGAATTGGATTACGAGCTGGGAGTAAGCAGTGGAACAGACCGGCTTAAACAGCCTCTTCAATCCTCGCTATCGAAATGCTTGGACGGCCCATTGAGTGGCGTTTATGTGTCGGAATACATCATCGATGGCGAATGAGGTCTCAAATAAAAGCTCGCGCTACTCGATGCTGGGCCGAGATGACGAAGCACAGCTGCTCGATGCATCGGAGGTGGAAACTGATGGTCTTGACATGCTGCGTTCTAGGTTCTTCTTGATTTGCGATCGATCTCAACGATGTGCGCTCGATTGCACACTGGATTATACGCTCGATCGCAGATACTGTGCGCTCGATCGCACATGGACAGGCTTTTCGTTGAACAGCTTATGTGCACAAAAAAGACAAGCTATGGTTTGCAAGTGTGGAACTCGTTCCTAACCCCCTGCAATCGAACAATCACACAATCATACACAAAATAACATATATGTAGAATGCATTGCACAGTTTCTATTATTAAAATTCGTGTGTGTATAGAGTACCTTGTGGATTAATGGGGATGGGAATGGAGGCAATGGTGGTTGACGGTGATGGAGGTAATGGATGGTGACAGAGGATGGTGGAGATGGAAGTGGTGATGAATGATGCTGTCTGGTAATGGTGAGAGGGAGTGGTGCGAGTGGAAACGAGAGTTTCTGAGGGCGAGTGTGCGAGTGATTAGTGACGAAGGAGTGAGTGAGTGTGAGTGTGAGTGAATTTTCAGACTTATAGCGAAACCACTGTCTGCCGCGAGTACGCTCGATCGCACACGGGGTGTACTCGATCGTTTCTATGTGCTCGAGCATATGGAAAGACACGCTCGATCACACACATGCACTCGATCGCACACATGCACTCGATTGCACACATGCTCTCGATCGCATTGGATGATGTGATCGATCGTAAGTAGTGTGCATGAGACAAAAGAAAAAAACGTACCTTTAGCTGAAAAATGATAAATTTGGAATGATACATCCTTACCATGTGTCAATGGCCTCAGTACCACTAACCTCTGTAGAGTTGCTTGAGCTGTATGAGTAATTAAATTTGTGTTTGCTCAAGCACTCTCGTGTCACCATGCTATTTGTTTGGAGGGGGGCACTCAGAGCCCACCTCTTGTGGCTCTAATGCCCGTGTGTCAGCTGTATACTGAACCTTTTCAAGTGCCAAGTCTTCATCTCTTGGAGGCAATTGAATGTCGAGGTAAGGTTTGGCTCTGTGTCCATTTATTGTAAAAGGCTGATTCCCGCTTGGGCCACAGACTTCTAATGCACCATGAGGGAAGACCTTGGTGACCATGTACGGACCATACCATCTGGATTAGAGCTTGCTTGGGAACAGTCTTAATCGTGAGTCATATAGCAGCACTTTTTTGTCATACGTGGAACTCCTTTCGTACTAGTTTTTTGTCATGATAAACTTTTGTCTGTTCCTTGTACAACTTTTCATTCTCATAGGCATCATATCTCAATTCTTCAAGCTCATTTAGATGCAGCTTTCTTTTCTCACTCGCTTGCTTCATGTCGAAGTTGAACTGCTTTATGGCCCAATATGCTCGATGTTCTAATTCCACCGGTAGATGGCATGTTTTTCCAAAAACTAGACGGTAGGGAGACATGCCTAGTGAGGTCTTATAAGCTGTCCTATATGCCCATAGAGCATCATTTAGGCGTAGAGACCAATCCTTCCGGTTAGGCTTCACAGTCTTTTCTAATATTCCCTTGATCTCTCGGATACTAATCTCCACTTGGCCACTAGTTTGAGGATGATATGCAGTGCCAACTTTATGAGTGATCCTATACTTTTGGAGTAGTTCAGCAAAAGAACGATGATGAAAGTGACTGCCCCCATCACTGATGATTGCTCTTGGAGTTCCAAACCGAGTAAAAATGTTAGCCTAAAAAAACTTGATAACTACTTTGTGATCATTAGTCCTTGAAGGGATAGCCTCTACCCATTTAGACACATAATCCATTCCCACAAGAATATATAAATAGCCGAATGAGTTAGGAAAGGGTCCCATGAAATCAATGCCCCATACGTCAAAAAGTTCTACCACATGAATATTTTGTAAGGGCATCTGATTTCGGGAAGAGATGTTACCTGTCCGCTGGCATCTATCACATGAGCTGCAAAAGGAGAAAGCATCTTTAAAAAGATTAGGCCAATAAAAACTAGATTGGAGTACCTTAAGAGCTGTTCGTTTTGCCCCAAAATGTCCTCCATAGGCAAACTGGTGGCAGTGTTGCAATAAGCTAAAGTGTTCCTCTTCTGGGATACATCGTCTGATGATTTGATTGGGGCAAGCTTTGAAAAGATAAGGATCATCCCAATAGTAATGTCTTGATAGAGATATTAGCCGTTTCTTTTCTTGAGTAGTCATACCTGGGGGAAAAACTTTAACAGTTAGATAATTAACTATATCAGCATACCATGGAAGTTTTACCTCTAGTGTAAATAGTTATTCATCGGGGAAGTTTTCATTCAAAGGTAACTCTTTATCATCACTCTCATATGGGAGTCTTGACAAATGATCTGCAACTACATTCTCATTGCTCTTTTTGTCTTTGATCTCTAAATTGAAATCTTGGAGTAGGAGTACCCATCTGATTAGCCTAGGCTTTGAATCTTTCTTAGAAAACAAATATCTCAAAGCAGTATGGTCAGTGAATACAATAACTTTAGAACCAATAAGATATGATCTAAACTTCTCTAAAGCAAAAACAACAACTAACAATTCTTTTTCAGTAGTAGAATAGTTAAGCTGAGCATCATTTAACGTTCTAGAAGCATAGTAAATAGCATGAGGTACCTTATTGATTCTTTGACCTAAGACAGCTCCCAAAGCAAAGTCACTGGCATCACACATTAATTCAAAAGGGAGATTCCAATCCGGTGCCATCATTATTGGAGCAGAGGTGAGAACATTCTTCAAGGTGTTGAAAGCTTGCATACAATCATCATTCCATTCAAACTTGGTATCTTTAGTCAATAGTGTACAAAGAGGTCTCGAGATTTTGGAGAAGTCCTTGATGAATCTTCTATAAAAACCAGCATGTCCAAGGAAACTTCTAATGCCCTTGACCGTGAGAGGGTGAGGTAGCTTTGAAATGATGTTAATCTTAGCTTTGTCTACCTCAATACCTTTGTTTGAGATGGAGTGACCCAACACAATACCTTGTTGAACCATGAAGTGATATTTCTCCCAATTTAGTACTAAATTACTCTCTTCACATCTCCTTAGGACATTTTCCAAATGATTCAGGCTCTCATCTAAATTAGATCCAAAGACACTAAAATCATCCATGAACACCTCAATATATTTCTCTACCATATCGAAAAAAAATGCTCATCATACATCTTTGAAAAGTGGCTGGTGCGTTGCATAAACCGAATGGCATTCTTCTATAAGCAAATGTACCGAAAGGATATGTGAATGTAGTCTTTTCTTGATCCTCAGGTGCTATAGCAATTTGATTGTATCTACTATACCTATCTAAGAAGCAGTAATAACTGTGACCGGCTAACCTCTCTAGCATTTGATCAATGAATGGCAGGGGAAAATGGTATTTTCTAGTTACTTTGTTTAATCTCCGGTAATCAATGCATACTCTCCAACCCGTTGTTTTCCTTATAGGTATGAGCTCCTCATCTTCATTCTTTACCACGGTAATCCCACTCTTTTTAGGAACGACTTGGACTGGACTCACCCATTTGCTATCCGATATAGGATAAATGATGCCAACATCTAGTAGCTTCAATATCTCGGCCTTTACTACCTCCTTCATGTGTGGGTTAAGTCTTCTTTGAGCATCTCGAGTGGGCCTTGCTTCTTCTTCAAGGTAAATATTATGCATGCACTTTGCTGGACTTATCCCCTTAATGTCAGCAATGGTCCACCCAATGGAAGTTTTATGCTCCCTTAGAACTCTTAACAGCTTCCTTTCTTCCCCACTACTCAAGTTAGCAGCTACAATCACAGGTAAAGTCTTATTTTCTCCTAAGTAGGCGTATGTTAAATGCTTGGGTAGCTGCTTTAGTTCTAATGTTGGTGCCTGCACAATGGATGGAAGAAGAGTAGTATTAGTGGGTATGAGAGTTTCAAATGGAGGAGGATACATACTGGAGTATTTTGGAGAGGTCGCAAGTTGGTGCACAGCTGTGATGATGTCATCAGTAACATCTTCATATTCTTGCTCAATATCCATCTCTGTGAAGCTATGAGTGAGAGCAGTCTCTAATGGATCAATGTGTTGGACCTGAAAAGCTTGCTCAACAAAGTTTTGTATCATACAAACATTAAAGCATTCCAAGTCATCTTGAGGGAGTTTCATTGCACCAAATATTTTAAACTCTATTTTCTCACCATTGATTTTCATACTCACTGTACCCTTTTTCGCATAAATCTTAGTGTCAGTAGTTCTTATGAAGGGTCTCCTTAATATGATGGGTAAGGGCATTGGTATAGGGCACTCTTCCATGTCTAATACGATGAAATCAGCAAGTAAGATGAATTCTCCAACTTTTACTAGGATATCCTCGAGAATACCCCTAGGTTTTTTAATACTCATATCTGCCAATTGTAAGGTAATAGACATTGGTTGTAACTCCCCCAAATCTAGGGTCTCAAATACCGTGTAAGGTAGTAAGTTTACCCCTGCTCTTAAGTCTAGTAATGCTTTGTCAAATAGTTGATCACCTATTTTACAGGGAATAGTAAAATTACCCGGATATTTCAGTTTGGGTGGGAGTTTTCTTAGTAGTACAACACTTACTTCTTTAGTTAATGCTACAGTTTCATGTTCTTGAAATTTCATTTTATGAGTGCAATAACATTTTAGGAACTTAGCATAGGCGGGTATTTGATGAATTGCATCTAGTAATGGAATATTAATTTCAACTTTTCGCAAGGTTTCAAAAATATCAAGTAGTTTATTGTCTTTCTTTTGTTTTACTAACCTTTGCGGGAAGGGTGGTGCATTCACATTCTCCGTCTCACTTACCCTTGATGCTGATGGTGTCTCTTTGGATGCTGCTGGAGATTCCTCGGATTCGATCACTTTGCCATTTCTCAATGTTGTGACAGCCTTTAGTTGTTGATGCCCCCCAGGGTTAGGTAATGTTTGAGCTGGGAGCTCCCCTTGCTTTCTACCACTGAGCTCTTTAGCTAGTTGTCCCATTTGTACCTCTAGTCTTTGAACTGCTTGCTCATGTGCCGCATTAGTTTGTTTTTGCTGAGTCATGAACTGTTCTTGTGACGTTACCAGTTGTCTTACTAGACTTTCAAGGTCGTTCTTCTTTGGTTCGGGAGTAGCATGAGCAGTGGGATGGGGGTTTCATTGTTGTCCTTGATTGTTCTGGTTGTTGCTCCAAGAGAAATTTGGGTGGTTTCGCCATCCAGGGTTATACGTGTTGGCATATAGGTTGTTCTTCAGTGGATAGTTGTTAGGCCCCACATAGTTGGCTTGTTTCGGATCTGCAGATGAGTACAAAGGACACGTATCAGTATTATGGTTGTATTGAGAACAAATTGCACATACCTGGAGTGGGGTGGATGATGGGCTGGATGAGGCATTTTGAGTAGTCATGGCTTTTACAATCATATCTAGTTTCCTCTCCATTGCTGCCATTTGAGGGGAAGGTCGTCCATTTATATTTACCTCATACATACCTTTACCCTTGGTCACATGTCTACCTCGAGAGGAGAATTGTTGGGTGTGCTCGCTGAGGGTTTCGAAGAGCTCCATTGCTTCTTCATTGCTTTTCTCCATCAGGACTCCTCCACAACCTGAATTAACAATACATTTGTTAGTATCATTTAAACCTTCATAAAAGGCTTGTACCAGTTCATCTTGAGGTAGGTTATGGTGTGGGCATTTGAGTAGCAAGTCGTTGAAGTGTCCCCATGCTTCAAAGAAGAGGTCCCCATCTTTTGTTGGAAGGACTGGATCTCCTTCCTCATTTGTCTCGTCTTTTGGGCTGGGAAGAACTTCTTCAGGAACTTGCTTGCTAACTTCTCCCAAGTGTGGATGGAAACTGCAGGCAAAGAATTATACCAAAGTTTAGCATTATCTTTCAAGGAAAAAGGGAACAGAATTAACTTTATTCCTTCTTGGTCTAGTCCTTGTATGTGCTGGAACTTGCAAAAATCGAAAAATTCTCGGAGGTGCAAGTGTGGATCTTCGTTAGGAGTGCCTCTAAAATGAGTCAAAGCATTCAAGATTTGCGGAGATATGTAATAATTTCCCGCCGCCTCAGGTTGATATGCAATGCATGATGGTTGATCAATGTTTCGAGGGATGAAGGAGTGCTTCATCGGTACTCGTGCAGGTGGTTGCTGGTTCTTGAGCTGTTCCACCATTTTTGTTTCGTTCTCGACTTCATCTTCGTTCTCCTTGAAGTTGTTCCTTAGCTTTTGTCGGATAGTCCGCTCAAGCTCGGGATCAAGAGGAAAGAATGTTGAATGTCGGGATCGCAGTCCGTGCATAAATCAGAAGAAACAGCTTCAGTGCAGCAGTTCAACTCTGCTGCTCGGATACTTTCTGCCCTAAATGCGCTCGATCGCACAGGAGGTTGCGATCGATCGCAAGTACCACAGAAAGTGTGAGTTAGGGTTTGATGTGCCTGAAAAAGAAAACAATTTAATTAGGTTTGATGAAAAATAAAGATAGTAAACAATACTAGCATAATAATAATGAAAGTAATTCTAAAAAGAACTTTAGCGCAATCCCCGGCAACGGCGCCAAAAACTTGTTGTGCGAAAATATACCTAAATAAATAGGTGAATAATCATACTAGTTATACTTGCAAGTGCACAAGGTCATCAGTGTAGTCTAGTGTGCAAAAGCAAGGTCATCTCGACAGGGATTCGTAAAGTTGCTTTTAGAATCAGTTTCTCTAAGGTAAAAAGAGATAAATAACTGTTGGAAGGTGATTTGATAAAGACATAGGGCTTTGATATCCACCACTAGTCATACATTCCCAATTATAATAGGTCAATGCATTAGTCTTATCATGTGTACCTAATGGTTGCCAACCTAAAGGCATGGTATCTACTCCTTAAGCTATTGATTTCCATAAGCATCGAGTTAGGCATGGTATCTACTCTAACTCTTTTCTTCCTTAAGGGATTCAACATGGTATCTGCTTGAGTTGTTCCTTAAGAAAGCATAAGTACTGTGGAAATCGACAACCACATGAGACCTAGGGCATGGTATCTACTCCCAGTTTCCCACGTTGATTAACCCAAGAATTTGGATAAAATATCTTTTGTTACTAAGGTTAGACCCAGGACTCGGTCATCCAAATTGATCTAACTAACCTATCCATACCACATGCATAAATTGGCCTTACACATACATATGAGGAATTTAAATAAGCATAGGCATTAATCAAGTTAAGTAACATAATAAAAGCTATTGGCAAATATTTTATCAATGAATATAAATATGGGAATGCATAACTAGGGCTTCAATCGAGCCCTATAAGAAAGTTAGTTACACATACTATCTGAAGTAAACATTATAAATAAACTAAACATTAAAGGAGAAGAATAAACCCGAGAGAAGAGGCATCAATTCTCTCCCAAGCTCTCAACTCCAAGTAAAAGAAAAGAGAAAAGTGTTTTCTATCTGAGGTGTGTCTTATGTGTGTGAGTTACAAGTGTATTTATAGGTATTTGAGAAGTCCTAAGAGACCCATGAGTTCCTAAATCTTCCTAAAATGAAAATTCTCTTATTTCCAAAATAGGATTCTGCAGTTTACTGTTCACACCCGTACATGTGCGCTCGATCACATATGTCTTGCGCTCGATCGCAGTGTGCGCTCGATCCTTCATGTGTGCGCACGATCGCAATGTGCGCTCGATCCTTCATGTGTGCACACGATCGCAATGTGCGCTCGATCGCATTGTATGGCGCGATCGATCGCAATTTGTCCAGAGAATACCCCAGGGATTCCAGATTTCTTCCTTTAAGTGCCAAAACTACTTCTTTTCTCCAAAACCCTATAAAAACATGTAAAACACACAAATGGAGTAAAATATACCAAATTAATGTAATTAAGGACCTAACAAATGTAAATAAGGGGGCTTAAATATGAATATTTAAGTATCTATCAATTGGCTATAGACATGATAATGTCTATCTAGTTGATTTAAAATCTTTACATTCGGAAAGTGAAAAATGTTTTCCCGCTTTTAGTGAAAACCCATGGCTATGGCATAAAAAGTTTGGTCATGTGAACTTGGATTTACTCAAACTTCTTTCAAGAAAAGATTTAGTTGTTGGACTTTCCAAAATCAAATTTGAAAAACACAAAATTTGTGATGCTTGTCAATTGAGAAAACAAACAAGAGTTTCTTTTAAATCTAAAAATGTAATTTAAACCTTTAGACCATTGGAACTTTTATATATGGACTTGTTTGGTCCAATAAACACCATTAGTCTAGGTGACCATCAATATGCTCTTGTTATTATTGATGATTATTTAAGATATACATTTTTTTTATTATTGCTTACAAGGATGAAGCCTATAAAGGTTTTGTGAACTTTTGTAAGAAGGTTCAAAATGAAAAAAAAAATATTTCTATCTCTAGTATTAGAAGTGATCATGAAAACCAAAGTTTTTCAAAATTTTGTGATGAAAATGGAATTGATCACAATATTCAGCCCCTAGAACTCCTTAACAAAATGGTTTTGTTGAGAGGAAAAATAGAGTTCTAGAAGAATTTGTTAAAACCATGCTTTGTGAAAATAGTTTACCAAAATATTTTTGGGTGGAAGTCGTAAATACTTTTTGTTATGCTTTAAATAGAGTATTAATTAGGCCTATGCTTGATAAAACTCCATATGAACTATGGAAATATAGAAAGTCTAATATCTTTTACTTTTGTAGAATCCGAAAAATATGTTGATTGGATAAATACTATGCAAGAAGAATTAAATCAATGTGAAAGAAATAAAGTATGGACTATAGTTCCTAGACTAAAGAATCATACCATCATAGGTACTAAATGGATGAAAATGGAATAGTAACTAGGAACAAGGCTAGACTAGTTGCTAAGGATTACAATCAAGAAGAATGAATAGACTTTAATAAGACCTATGCTGATGAAGTTAGATTAGAAGACATTTGTATGTTACTAGTCTTTGCATGCTTAATAAGTTTAAACTATTTCAAATGGATGTGAAAAGTGCCTTTTAAACGGTTTTATAGAAGAAGGGGTTTATGATGAGAAACCTCTTGGCTTTGAAAATCCTAGTATTCCAAACCATGTTTATAAGCTTTCTAAAGCTCTCTATGGGTTGAAGAAAGCTCCAAGAGCATGGTATGAAAGGTTAAGTAAGTTTTTAATTGAAAATGGTTTTACAAGAGGAAAAATATATACAACCCTCTTTACAAAAACTCATAAAAATGACACACTATTAGTCCAAATATATATTGATAATATTATTTTTGGTGCCTCTAATGAATCCATGTGTTAAGATTTTGCTAAGTGTATGCAAGGTGAATTTGAAATGAGCATGATGGGAGAGCTTACCTATTTCCTCATACTCCAAATTAAACAACTGAAATTAGGCATCTTCACCAGTCAATCAAAATGCACCAAGGACCTATTGAAGAGGTTTGGGATGGAGAGCTCAAAATCTATTAGTACTCCCATGAGCATCTCTATAAAACTTGACCTAGATGAGGAAGGTAAGTGTGTAGATACTAAAACTTATAAAAGTATGATAGAAGCTTTTCTATATCTAACTGCAAGAAGACCCGATATAATGTTTAGTGTATACATGTGTGCTAGATTCCAAGTTAATCCTAAGGAATCACATATTATTACCGTGAAAAGGATCCTAAGATATTTGCAAGGCACTCAAAATCTAGGTTTATGGTATTCTAGAAAATCAACTTTTGAGCTTGTTGGGTACTCGGATGCTGATTTTGTGGGTTGTAAGCTAGATAGAAAAAGTACTAGTGGAACATACCAATTTCTAGGCTCCATATTAACCTCTTGATTTTCAAAGAAACAAAATTCAGTCGCACTATCAACCTTCAAAGCGTAATATATAGCCGACGGAAGTTATTGTGCACAAGTTTTGTGGATAAAATAACAACTAGAAGATTATAGCATGTATTTTCAAAATATTCCAATTCATTGTGAAAACACTATTATGATCAACTTAACAAAAAAAAAAAAAACCCAATTCAACATTCGAGAACCAAACATATTGAGACAAAACATCACTTCATAAGAGATTATACTCAAAAGGGTGATATTATATTAGAATTCATTCCTTCAGAAGATCAAATTGCTGATATTCTTACTAAGCCCTTGAATGAAGATAGCTTCTGTAAAATAAGACTGTTAATGGGTTTAACAAACTATGAACATATGTGTGCTTGATTGCATATACATTCATCATATGCATACCTGCCATTAAGTGAATGAATATTTACTTTTATTTAATATCTTTCTCACTAAAAAATAGCATTGGGTTAAACCAGTCGATTGGTATCTCACTGCCCAATTACCCAATCGACTAGTTGGGTCAAACCAGTCGACTGGTAACATACTGACCATTTAACTAGTCGACTAATAACATACTAACCATTTAACCAGTCGATTGGTATCTCGAAATAAACTCAAAATCCCCAAATTGTTAATGGACCAGTCGACTAGTATAATGATTCTATATAATGCCTCTTCAGATTTTTTCTGATTTCATTGCCAAATTCAAGAACCCTAGCTTTCTCTTTCTAGAAAATTCTTGATTTCAGTCCAAAATTCCTCGAAATCGTTCAAAAGAATACTTACCCATCCTTCAAATCACTTGATATTTGACTCTAAAGGTTGAATCTTCATCTTTTTTTCACACAAACCCTCTCTTTAACCTCTAAAAAATCATGTTTCACCAAAAATATCTGACTGAATTAATATCAAGACAATTATACCTAGACCACAAGTGCCAAAAGGATCTAGAACACGTAAATCTTCGGTGTTAGACTCAAAAAGGGAAAGGGGTTGTCGATTCTTTAAGCAAACAAGCAAGAACTGAGTTGGACAACTCCTTATTTGGAGTCCTGCGGTCAAAAACAAGTATAACACTATCATTCGTCACAAAAAATTATGATAGGCAGATATACTAATTTTGATTCAATTAGGCATGCAAAATTTTGACATTTTACTTACTTTTAAGGCTATAGGACTGAGACCTCTAGTGACTATCCACCAGAAATATTACCCTTTATGCCAATATTGTGAAACCTAGTCCCTTAGCCCTTAAGTTCAAAACCAGTGTTATAGGTGTTGAGTTTGAAGTCAACACTGATTTATTGGTTAGTCTTCTGAAAATCCCTGTAGTCGGGATATCATAGAGTCTGGATGGATGGCCGGACAACTTTGACTATGAAGTGGCATATCAAATTGTTAGGGGAGACCCTAACCATGTTTTCAAACCTACTACCTTCCATCAATGCAGTGACATGCCCCTAGACTCTAAGCTATTTAATTTGATAGTCAGTTGGACCATTCACCCAAGACTTGGCAGTCAGGGTTACATGTCTAAGATAGACATCTTTTCATATGGTGCCTCAAGTCTGGGAACCATTTCAACATCTATCCACTGCTCCTAGCCAACATGATCAATGGAGAGGCACATGACTCTGGGTGCCTCCCCTATGGCATGCTCATCACACCGATCCTTCACCACTTCAAAGTTCCTCTACCTACCACAGAATCCAAAGACATTAGCACCAATGATATTAACAATGTCTCTTCCTTGAAGAAGATGGGGTGCACAATACGTAATGACATGGTTCTCTCCAAGACCGAAAAGAATATATGTATTGGTGATGATTATAGTGATGAGGAAGAAGACGTTCCCAATAATGAAACTCCTCCTACTGAGATGAAGACTAAAGAGCCTGGGGCTAGTCCATAGAATCTCTGGTATGGTAGCTCAGTAGCTGATCAAGGTGGGTATAATGATATTCTTCAGGCTATAGCAAGCCTTCTACAATCTATGCAGTCGGGGTTCTAGAGCTTGAGCTCTTCTGTTGAATTGAGCTTCTAGTTAGTACGGATAAGCCTAGATCTCATGTATCACGACATCAGTACCTTACGAGATGACTTCGAGTTACTACGAGAGCACTCGGAAGGCTCTTTAGCTGAGATATGAGATCTTCTATGTGATAACCCCGATTCTCCAGCTCCTTGAATCCTCTTTCATGTGTCATTTATCTATTTTTTTTAGCTTCATGGATACTTTGCAAGAACATTTTTTGTACTTTTTCCTACATTCATGTACTCTCTTATTATATTTCAACTCTTCCCACAACAGCTTATTTAAGCTCTATTATGTATGGACTATTATATGCATATTTGATTTTCCTTTATCTAAATCATCCTATGTATGTTGTTTTATGTTGGAACGATTATCTACCTAAATAAATATGCAAATAATCGTACTAGTTTTACTTGCAAGTGCACAAGGTCAATGGTAGCATAGTGTGCAAGTGCGAGATCATTTCCATAGGGATTGGTCAATTTCGATTTAGAATTAGTTTCTTCAAAGTAAAAGAGAAATAACTGTTGAGAGTAAGTTAATAACAATGAGAACATAGGACTACGATATCCACCACTAATTATACTTTCCCACTAAGTAAGGTGCCACTACTCTAGCCTTATCATGAATATTTAATGGTTGCCAACCTAAGGTCTTGGTCCACACCTTAGGTTATTGATCTCCCTATGCAACTAGTTAGGCATGGTGTATACTCTAACTCTTTTCTCTTTTAAGGGATTCAGCATGGGTGTATACTAAATTGTTCCTTAAGATAGCATCAGGGCTATGGAGATCGACAACCACACGAGACCTAGGGCTTGGTCCGCTCTCGGTTTCCCATGTTGACTAACCCGAGAATCCAGTGTGGATATCTCTTGTTACTAATGTCGAACCGAGGACTCGGTCATCCAAATTGATTCGACCAACTAATCCATACCACATGCATACGTTGATCAGGCACACACATATGAGGAATTTAAATATAAAAAGGTATTAATCAAGTTAAACATTCTAATAAGGCTATAGCAAAGGTAATCATTGAATGAACATGTGGAAAAGCATAACTAGGGCTTCAATCGAGCCCTATAAGAGTTTAATTACACATACTAGTTAAACTAAACATAATAACCATAATGAATGAAAAACAGAAAAATAAAACCCGAAGAAGACTCGGGAGACGAGTCGTCCATTCCTCTCCTAAGCTTGTAACTTCAAGTTTAAAACAAATGATATGGTTTCTATGTTTTACAGGGCTATATATAGGGCTCTAAGGGTGCCTCGAAACCTTAATTTCCTATTTGAGATCCGGAGACTTCTTTCCATATCTGGCTCTACCGCCTCTGGAGTGTTTGCGCTCGAGCGCAGATGTGCGCTCGAGCCTTCTAAGTGTGCGTTCATGCTCTAGTGCGCTCGATCACAAGGGAGGTTCGCAGATTGCAGAACTTTACTTTTTTACTCCTTAGAGCTCCAAAATGTCATCTTTTTGTCAAAGCCCTGTGAAAAACACATAAAACATGAAAATGAAATAGAATCTACTAAAATAGATAATCAAATAGCCTAACAAGCGTAAATTAAGGGGCCTAAATATGACTATTTAAGCACTTATCACACCCCCAAACTTACATTTTGCTAGTCCCTTAGCAATACAAAACAAAAGACTACGTTGAAACAAAATATAAAGATAAATTCATTTTCATGATATTCAAAAATTTGGGTTGTGCATAAAACCATGATAACCGTTCATGAGTACGCTTATAATAAAAACACATTTTTGTATTGAAAAAGGATTTTCAAAAGCTTATGTTACTTACCTATGGTTGCCTTAAGGCATCAGAAGTTTGATTTATGTGTGATGAATTAACACATATAAGATGGGGCTTCCACATAATTTTAGTGTATAGTGTTTCGGTGTCCAAACCTTCATCGAATTCCTTATCAAAAAGAACAAAAATGGTATAATGCACGCTTCTTTTCTTTTTCTTTTATCATGCGATCTTTGCCATGTTGAGTTCCATCGAGCTTTCTAATTGACCCTTGTAATAAGTATTTGGCCAATGACTCCCAAACCAGATGGTTTTAGGGCATTAGGTGTAAAGACACCCCTAAGGGCTTACTAACTGGAGTCCAAAAGGCTACAGAACTAAAAGGTTTTAATGCTTCCTAGTGAAATTCCCACCTTTTGACGTGAACACTCACTGCTTAAAAGGCAAGAGGCCCAGTTACTCAGTAAAATTTTTTATCATGATCATTTAAGGCTTAATTCTCACCTTTTGACATGAACACTCACAATTTACTGAGATAAGAGGTCTAGTTACTCAGTGGAAAGTTTTTAATGATCATTAGAAGCTTTTTATTCTCTTTTTGCATAATGGACATTTTTCTTTATTTTTCTTATGCCAAAGTATTCTTTTAACCAGTTATCCGATTACAGTTAGGTCATGGAAACATATACAAAAGAATTATATTTCATACCCCACATAAATGCGTGCTAATGTGCTCGTGTAGATCTGGATCAAACTCGCGAATTCTTAAGTGCCTTGAGGTAGGTAACTAAACTTTGTAAAATTCCAATTACAAGACTATGTGTTCTAGCTTTTAAGCTTACTAATGAAGTTTTATCATATTTTTAAATCAACCAAAATTTTTATCACCAAATGAACATGCATTTATCTTTTCTAAAAAAAAAACTGGGACCTAGTGTGTGCATGTGTTTCAAGTGTGTGCGTAACAGTGTTTCCCACTACCCTAAAACTTAATATACACATTGTCCCAAATGTGTGTGTTGCATGGAAAGATCTGACCTGGGAGATGGAGAACTAGATTGCTTGATTTGCTCGTAACACGCCCCCAAACTTGAACTGGATGCACGCACTAAGTACCGGACAAAGAAAAAAAGATGTTTTGCCGAAAAACAAGAAATATGTATGTTGAACATGTAAATATAAACATAAACAGAAGAAAAATGCTAAAATAAAAAGGATATACTTTGGGGTGCCTCCCATGAGCGTTAAGTTTTACGTCTTCAGCCAGACGATGTATCCTCTCACTGCTGATCACCGGTGGGTGCAGTCGAAGAGATACTAGATGCAGGAGGTAGATGATTAAGGATGGTCTGCAGCATCGCCTCCTGTAATGCAAACTGTGTCTCTAACCCATCTATCCGCTGATAGATCAGAAGGGTTGCCTTACGATCCTCTCGACAGATATCGGATAGCTCACAGCGGAAGGAAGATAGCTCATCTAGAAGGTGTTGATACTCCATGGATCCCATATCTGGCTGGTTCTCCTCCCATATAAGGCTTACTGGTGGCTGCTCGGTCTCCATTGGATCATCTGCCACAGGCTCTGCAACTGGAATCTACGCCCGGGGTCCTCGTGGCATGTGGGACTGGCTGAGGCTCCACCGGGCCCTCCCAAAGAAAGGATCATCACTAACCGGGCCGTCAAATGAAAAAGCCTCTGATCCCCTTCTTCATGAAGATATGACTGAGCAAGAAGGGGAAAAGGAGCCCCCTAACGTTAGCTGTGGTGGTCTGCCGGTTATACACACTGTCCCAAAATTTGTGTATCTGACTCCATATGACCGCTGGGATGGAGTACCAGTGACCTCGGTGAAAGGCGTAGAGAGTTTGTAGAAACTGATCCTGCCTCTGTGTTTTGTGCCCTAAAGGACACACATTACGCTGCAGGACGGAGTCAATGAACCATAAGCGGGGAGGCAACCTCGACCAGTTCCCTGCATTGTTGTGGCGGTCTGCATACTAACCCACACACATATCCTCTACGATGTGTGGTAGAGGAAACGGGTCAGGTTGCTCCTCCATGTGGTTATCCTCCGACGGGGATTCATCACAGCAGTGTAAAGAACTGGTTATGTCGGTGGTGGTCAGTTCTATGAATCTGCTCTAGACTGAAGAAGATAAAATCTCTGGTCTGGCGCAGTCGTAGGTCAGGTTCTCGTAGAAGTTGACCACGAATCAAGTGTATGCTATCGAACAGACCGACTTGAATAGCCACTTGAGACCCGGTTCTTGAACTCTTGAACCGCCCATCTTGTGGCATCTAAACTCTTGAAGTCCTCATCCACGTTAAATATTGTCTTGAACAGTATTTCACGCTACTCGAAACTGGGCCGAGATGTCTGGTGGCGGCTGCTGAATGCTCGGGATGTGAAAGCCATGTGTTGTCGAAAAACAGTGTTGCTTCTGGTGTGATTGCGCTTGTGCAAAAGAGAAAGAAAACGTGTTAGCCTAGTGGTGAGCTTAATTATGTGGCGAGGTGGTGGTGGTGTGGAATGCCGGAGGTGAGTAGGTGGTTTTCAACAGATTTCATGCAAATGTGATGGCAAGTGCGATAGACTAGAGGAAGAAGTGCGCTGGAGTGTAATATGATAAAAGTGGGGTTGTGAGTGAAGTGTGAATAAAAATATCATGTGCCTTCTCTGCCCCGACTGCTCTCGAGCGTATTTATGAAGTGCACTCGATCGCACAATGCGCAAGTGTGTATGGTGTTACGTTCGCACGCACTGGAGTGTAGGGGATGTGCGCTCGAGCCTAATGAATGGTGCACTCGAGCTTAATGAATGGTGTGCTCGAGCGCATGGCAGTATGTATAGAGTAATTAAAACTGACCAAAATAAATTTAGAACGATATAGTCATACCATATTTTTAGTGGCATTAGTACCACTAACCCTGATAGAGGCACTTAAGCTATATGGCATGCAAGTGGGAATTGCTCAAGTGCTCTCTATAGTAGCTTTGCTGCTACTTTCTTTGAATGAGGCACTTAGAGCCCACATTAGGTGGTTCCAGTGCCTTTGAAAGCTGCTGCATCTTCAATCTTGGTGCTTGGACAGCAGAAGAGGGGAAAGTAGTATTAGTAAGTTTAGAAGGTTCAATTAGGAGAATATACTTGCATAGCTCCATTGACATCTTTAGTCACATCATCATCCTTTGGCCCAATGTCCAATCTTGTGTCATCGTGGTTGGGGATGTTCTCCAATGGAACAGTGTGATGGACCTTAGAAACTTTCTCAATAATATCTTGCATTAAGCTCACATTATAACACTCATCATCAGTTTTAGTGGATTCTAGTATATTAAATATTTTGAATTCCATCTCTTCATCATTTACTCTCATAGTGACAATGCCCTTTTTTACACTAATATTCATGTCAGTAGTGATCATAAATGGTCTTCTTAAGATGATAGGGAGTGGTGAAGGCATATTGCATTCCTCCATGTCTAACACAATAAAATCAGCAGGTAAAATAAATTTACCTACCCTTACCAAAACATCCTCGAGGATACCTCTCGGTCGTTTGATGCTTCTATCAGCCAATTGCAAAGTAACAGAGGTTGGTTGGAGTTCCCCCAAACCTAATGTCTCAAATACACTATATGGTAACAAGTTGACACTCGCTCCTAGATCCAACAATGCATGCTCGAAAAGCTGGTCACCTAGCCTGCAAGGAATAGTAAAACTACCCGGATCTTTTAGTTTTGGTGGTAATTTCCTTAATAATACCGTACTCACCTCTTTGGTCAAGACTACCATCTCATGCTCCTGAAACTTCCTTTTGTTAGTGCAACAATCTTTTAAAAACTTAGCATAGGCAGGAAGTTGTTTTATTGCATCTAATAAAGGAATGTTTATTTCCACCTTTTTCATGGTTTCGAAAATGTCACTCAGTTTAGTTTCTTTTTTAGACTTCATTAACCTTTGAGGGAAGGGTGGAGGTGTAATTACTATTTTCCATCTCACTTACCTTAGATGTAGATGCTTGGTCTGGAGATGCTCGTGTAGGCTCATTAGTGCCGATGATCTTACCACTTCTTAAAGTTATTACAGCATTCAGTTGCTGATGTCCTCTTGGATTAGGTAGTGGTTGGGCTGGAAGCTCCCATTGTTTTCTGGTACTCAGTTCATTGGCCAATTGCCCCATTTGTACCTCTAGTCCTTGAATGGCTTGATCATGTTTTGCAGTGATTTGTCGCATCTCAATCCGAAATTGTCTTAATTCTTCCATGAACTGTTCGTGCGAAGTCATGAGTTGTTGCTGCTGAGATGCCAACTGCCTTACAAGACTTTTGAGGTCATTCTTCTTTGGCTCGGGAGCTGTGTGGGCTGCTGGTTGGAAGTTTCTTTGCCGCCCTTGATTGTTCTGATTGTTGCTCCATGAGAAATTCGGGTGATTTCGCCATCCAGGGTTGTATGTGTTTGCATAAGGGTTGTTCTTCGGAGGATAATTGTTTGGTCCCACAAATTTTGCTTGCTCATGATCTGCAGATGAATACAAGGGACATGTATCAGTATTATGATCAAATTGGGAGCAAATAGTACATACCTGGAGTGGTGTAGGTGATGGGTTAGATGAGGTGTTCCGAGCAGCCATAGCTTTAACCAATATATCTAGTTTCCTATCCACAGCAGCTATTTGAGGAGATGATCCTCCATTCAAGTTTACCTCATACATACCTTTACTCTTGGTTATATGTCTACCTCGAGAGGAGAATTGCTGAGTGTGTTCACTTAGGGTTTCGAAAAGTTCCATCGCTTCTTCGCTGCTTTTCTCCATCAACACTCCTCCAGCACCTGAATCCACAATATTTTTGTTAGTGTCACTCAAACCTTTATAGAAAGCTTGTACTAGTTCGTATTGGGGTAGGTTATGGTGTCGGCATTTGAGTAGTAGCTCGTTGAAGTGTCCCTAGGCCTCGAAGAATAGATCTCCATCCTTTTGTTGGAAAGATTGAATTTCCTTCCTCATTTGCCTCGTCTTTTGGGCTGGGAAAACCTTCCTTAGGAATTTGCTAGCCAACTCCTCCCAAGTGTGAATAGAAACTGCAGGCAAAGAATTATACCAAAGTTTAGCATTATCTTTTAAGGAAAAAGGGAAAAGAATTAACTTTATTCCTTCTTGGTCTAAGCCTCAGATGTGCTGGAATTTGCAAAGGTCGAAGAACTCTCGAAGGTGCAAGTGTGGATCCTCACTAGGTGTACCCCTAAAGTGAGTTAGTGCACTGAGTATCTGCGGAGATATGTAGTAGTTTCCTTCCGCCTCAGGTTAATATGCAATGCACGATGGTTGGTTGAGGTTCTGTGGGATAAAGGATTGCTTCATCGGCCTCCACTCAGGTGGTTGCTTATTATCGATCTGTTCCGCCATGGGTGCTTCTTCCTCAATTCCTTCTTCTACCTCTTCTGAGTTGTCTCTAAGCCTTTGTCGGATGGTTCACTCAAGCTTGGTATCAAGGGGAAAGAATGACAGATGCTTGGATCGACGTCCGTTCATGAATCGAGGGCAATCATTAAGTGCAACAGTTAAACATTGCTGCTCGGGTAACTCTCTGCCTCAATTGCACTCGATCGCAAGTGGCACAAAAAGCTCTCCTGGGGTGCCTGAAACAGAGAACAACAAGAAATCGATTAGGGTTCTTACTGAAACAAAAATAAGATAAAGACAAAAACTTAAAAATTTCTTGAGATAAGAATATAATAGTATAAAAAAAAGAAATAACAATGCTTAAAATAATTCTAAAAAGAAATTTAAGCGTAATCCCCGGCAACGGCGCCAAAAACTTGTTGGAACGATTATCTACCTAAATAAATATGCAAATAATCGTACTAGTTTTACTTGCAAGTGCACAAGGTTAATGGTAGCATAATGTGCAAGTGCGAGATCATTTCCACAAGGATTGGTCAATTTCGATATAGAATTAGTTTCTTCAAAGTAAAAGAGAAATAACTGTTGAGAGTGAGTTAATAATAATGAGAACATAGGACTATGATATCCACAACTAATTATACTTTCCCACTAAGTAAGGTACCACTGCTCTAGCCTTATCAAGAATATTTAATGGTTGCCAACCTAAGGGTTTGGTCCACACCTTAGGCTATTGATCTCCCTATGCAACGAGTTAGGCATGGTATATACTCTAACTCTTTTATCTCTTAAGGGATTCAGCATAGGTGTATACTGAGTTGTTCTTTAAGATAGCATCAGGGCTGTGGAGATCGACAACCACACAGGACCTAGGGCTTGGTCCGCTCTTGGTTTCCCATATTGACTAACCCAAGAATTCGGTGTGGATATCTCTTGTTTCTAATGTCGAACCCAGGACTCAGTAATCCAAATTAATTCAACTAACTAATCTATACCACATGCATACGTTGTTCAGGAACACACATATGAGGAATTTAAATATAAACAGGTATTAATCAAGTTAAACATTCTAATAAGGCTATAGCAAAGGTAATCATTGAATGAACATGTGAAAAAGCATAACTAGGGCTTCAATCGAGCCCTATAAGAGTTTAGTTACACATACTAGTTAAACTAAACATAATAACCATAATGAATGAAAAACAGAAAAATAAAACCCGAAGAGGACTCGGGAGATGAGTCGTCAATTCCTCTACTAAGCTTGTAACTTCAAGTCTAAAACAAAAGATATGGTTTCTGTGTTTTACAGAGCTATATATAGGGCTCTAAGGGTGCCCCAAAACCTTAATTTTCTATTTGAGATCCGGAGACTTCTTTCCATAACTGGCTCTGCCGCCTCTGGAGTGTTTGCACTCGAGCGTATGCGGGCTGCACCCCAACGCAGATGTGCGCTCGAGCCTTCTAAGTGTGCGCTCGATCGCAAGGGAGGTGCGCTCGAGTGCACCTTGTTGGATTTCAGAACTTTACTTTTTTACTCCTTCGAGCTCCAAAATGTCATCTTTTTTTGTCAAAACCCTGTGAAAAACACATAAACACATGAAAATGAAATCGAATCTACTAAAATAGATAATCAAAGAGCCTAACGAGCGTAAATTAAGGGGCCTAAATATGACTATTTAAGCACTGATCATTTTACTGTTTCGTTAATGGTTGGATGATTTGAGTACTTATAGCTTATTTTTAAGCTTTACCTGTTTCAGTCTCTGTATAAACCTTTTGATTCTTCGTAGGAGATCTTAACATCTCCAGTTTATACTTAGTTTTTATACACAAGTGTATTTATTCCTTATTTTCCTGCCAATGGCATTTAAACTGCTTATTTTTCAATTTTATCCTCCATTTTCTAATGTTGTCAAAATGGAGGAGAAAAATAGGGTAAGATGTGTAAATGATATAATGCATAGTTTTAGGGGGAGCATTGTTTCGAACATGTTAAAAATGCTTAAAAAAATATTTCATTTACTATTATTGCTTGGTGGGTTTTTCTTCAACGATTGCATGTTGGTTCTTATCACAAAAACAGAGGAAATTCTGTCTGTTTTTCCTTGAAACAATGTTTAGTTTTTAAAACTGTTTTTCTCTCTATGATTTTGTCATCATCACAAAATGGGAGATTGTTGACTCATATTGGATTTTAATTATGAAAAAACACTACTTGAATTGCATTAACAGTTTTATCAAGTCCACAAAAACTTAAGTTGCATCTTTAAGCCTACTAGCCTTACTCAAAATGAATATCATGCAACAAGGAAATGAAGTAGCCACCAGACACCACATTTCATATATATTAGCATTGAAAAGCCATCATCAAAATAATTACACCGTTTACATTGATTACATTTAATATACATAAAGATCAGGAAATCCACTCTTAAAATAATTACATTGTTTACATTTCATCTATCTTGGCACTAACTCCATCAAAAGTTATCCAAACTAATACTATAAATACCCATCAAACACCTCATACCAAGTCATGCCCCGAAAAAAACCACATGCCCAGAAGACAACATCATGCCCACGGATGCTCAAAATCACAGCAACACAACATCACATGTTCACTTAGCAATTAAAACAAAGAAATATAAGAGTACAAAACATGGAAATATAAAATTAGTCATCTTCTCTTCAATGGTCTTGGCTATATTGGGTTGAAAGAGGTTGAGATTATGTTATGTTGATAGTCTCTGCATAAGATGCTGGTGGAGGATAATATTAGGTCGAGCCCTGCATATAAAATATGTTAAAAGTTATATCACATTTAAGTTCAAAAAAGGAAATTTAAGACTAAATAAGAAGTCACTATATCAAACATCCATCTTAAAGTCACATGAGTTGAGCTTTGTCCTATATTCGAAGGTCCATGAGATCTCCTAACTTGACATTGCATGTTACTTAAATCAGCAAGATATTTAATAAAATTTAAATTCAAATAAGTTAGAGAATGTACTTGAAGTTTATCTCTAACTGTCCTTCCATTAGTACTTTGCCCTGCACTACCACTTTCCACAAGAGAAGGGACTGGTGTGTTAGCCATCTGGTGTCCATTAAACCCAAAACAGGATTAGACACTTCAAAAAAAGGAAAGAGAAGAATATTCACACTTAGCAAGAGCCTCAGCATTTATAAATCAAACACCACTTACATGTTCATCTGCCTCTGCATCACCTATAGCCTGACCTCTATCTGTTTCCCTTCATCTTCCCCTGCTCTTACCCCTACTCTTGCCCCTCCTTACATTTTTCCTCCTATATTACATGCAAAAAATTACTATACAATGCAACTAACAAAAAAAAAATACACATGTGACAAGAAATAAATAAAAAAAAAAACACTTACAGATTGCCCTGCACTACTTCCCATTAAAAGAGGTGGTGGTTCTAGGTTGAGCTCATCACCCATGTTGGACCTTCTTGGTGGTGTGTTATCCATCTAGTGTCCATTAAACCCAAAACAGAATTAGACACTTAAAAAAAAGATAAGAATAAGCACACTTAGCTAGAACCTTAGCATTTATCAATCAATCACCACTTACAAGTTCCTCTGATTCTGCATTACCTCCAACCTGACCTATGTCTGTTTCCTTTCATCTTTCTCTGCCCCTGCTCGTCTTTGAATTTTTCCTCCTCTATTACATGCAAATAGTTAGTAGCCGACTTTCCTATCTTCCTTTAAAAAATAGCCATCCACTCCAATAAATGGTCTATATCTAGATAAAAACCCTTTCTTGCAAACATCCAAACAAATATACACCTTCTCAAATAACAACCCATCAAACTTGATAATTGTAGAAGTCCCTAGATTTGTTATTCTAAAATCTGCTACATAAGAATGCAGTCTCTTGTACTGTTCCTTATCATCTTCACTAATCTTCTCCAGTGCTTTGTCTCTTGCTCTCTACAGCTTTGAATAAAGAACCTATATATTATGAGCCCTCAGAACAGCAGCAAAAAATGCATGCATAGGCTACTTGTGATCAATCCTGAATGACTCTACAAAAAGATCACATAATCTCTTTGAAGACAACCTTTTATTCTTCCTTGACCTAGCACATATGTGCCCTTTCACAAGAGTCTTCACCATGAATGTAAAAGAGTTATGTGTCTTGCTAACCCATATCTTCCTAAGATAACCTACCTTGCATTTGACATACACTCTGCTCTTGTCAAACTTTATGTATCTAATACTGAAGCCTCATTTTATTGCATATGCATCAATTGTAACCTTGATTTAAACAATATCCCTAAACTTCATCCCCAACTCAAACTTTGGATCAGAAAAGTCCACATCCTTCCACTCCCTATGATGATATCTTCTCAAATCCTCATCAGAACCACTGACCATGTTGTGTAGATCATTTGTGTCTCTATTAGGTTCACTAATTACAGGATCATTATTTTCATTGGCATAAAACCTGAATGCTGAATCATCCATTGCTTGCCCACTTTTACTCATGATATCCTTTTTTAGTCCTGGATCAACATTACTTTCAAAATCTAAATCATCACCATCACTTAAGCCATAGTCAGACTCATTGAAATCTGAATCCTTACTGTCATTATCCTCTTCATCTCCAACATCACCAACCCCTTTAAATGTATCCCTAAATGATTTATCTATAAATATATGTTCCATTACAGAATCATCCCAACCACTTTGGGGCCTACTAGATTGTTCCCCAATAATTTACTCCCCGATAGTTTCCCAATTACAGATTCATCCCAACCACTTTGGGGCCTACTAGATTTATCCCTAATAATTTACTCCCCAATAGTGTCCCCACTAATATTTTGCTTCCCAATAGTTTGTTCCCTAATACATTCATCAAACACATTATTCTTCCTTACAAATTGCTCTTCAAGTAACTCATCAGTCACAATGTCCTCCACAACATATTCAATCATCAACTATGCACCCTTAAAAGATTGTGAATTAGATAAGACATCATCACCATCAGGTATATCCTCAATAACAAGACCTTTGTTTGGTAAATGAACAATTCCACCTTGAAGTATTACATAGTAATCTTCCTCCCTAGAGAACTCCATTATCTCATCATAAATTTCCTCTTTATCTAACCCATGCTACTTTATTACTTGCTTACGAGTTAGGTGCTCTAGGAACACCTCAATTACCATGCTATTTGGCACACTAGTAGACATTATATAGACATCAGAATCAATTCTCATTGGAAGCAACCCACCCTCAAGGTACTTTTTAGTATCTCTCCGATAGTAGTTAATGAATCTATCCTCTCCAATTTCCATAATCTTTTCATTTATATCTAAAAAAACACATTCTATCACCATTACACCAATCAAAATAGTCTGCTTCACCACCTAGATATACCTTATAAAATGTCAACCGTCCCCAATGGTGAAACTCCAATGTAAATAACCCCTCTTCTTTACTCACTGCAAAATAGAGCATCACTTAATCACAAGCACATATTCATAATCAATGCAATTTTATAATGGAATAAGAAAAGTATACATTTCATCCATTCCCAGAAGCCCATAATAGAAAAATACTGCATCAATGCTCTTTTATAATGCAAATATGTCATTTTAAAGTGCATCACACTAAACATTATCTACATGTAAGTGTATAAAGCTATGGAAATATTAAAATAATGATTAAGAAGCATTAACAAATGGGTTTTCATATTAAAAATTCAACAAAATCTGTTCTAACTCACAACATGGAGCAAGAACAAAATATTAAAGTGTATAAAGCTACGAAAATAGTAAAACATGCTTCAGTTTCATATTACCAATGCTCATAAACTATGCTAACACACAACACTAAGCATAAACAAAAAGTGCACGGCAATACAGAATAAACAAAAGGAAGTGCAACTCTCCTGAAGGCAATCAATCAACATATAAATAAGAATGTCTAACAAAATAAACAAAACTCAATAAAAGCAAGTGAAAATCTCATACTTTATAGCTTGCATCAGAAATTTGTAAACACGAAAGTAAAACGAAAGTGTACGGTAGCTACCCATTTACTGTAAATAGGGGTACCATCATCAAGTACGCTTCTTATTTTATACAAACTCTGCATTGTAATTGTACGGTGGCTCTCCTTACACTATAATTGCTTGGACTCTGACTCAAACCATACCCAAACCTTGTTTTAAGATGAATTTCAAGAAGATTGCCCAAGATTGCACGAATGTCTCAGATTAATAACAATAAAACCCAAAAAACCAATGTGATTTTCACTGCAACCTTTCGTTCCTCTGCAACTGTCGTGACTGATGGGCAAATAAGTTTTTTGCCTTTTACTCTCCTTTCACACATGCAGTCACTCATGTGATTCCAAATATGCTTACTAGGTGCTTATTAGGCTCCACATCAGCTTTTAATAATCCAGAACACAATTCTATTTCCTTTTGGATGGAGTAGTTTACGAGTGTGACATTTTTGTTAAATTTTACAAACGTTAATGGTTATTTTGCACACTTTTGAATGTTAGTGGTCAAAATGTTAAAATATCCAAAACTCAGTGGTAAAAATGGTTATTTAGCCAAATAAATAACAGTATACTAGTAGTAGTGATCTTTTAATCATTTTACATTGAACCCTTTATGGACCCAACTCTCTCAAGTGCCCACAATTATTTCCCTGCAACTTGCACGATTATTTTCCACCGACTTAGGGACTTTAGAAATTTAGATAGTTAATTTTAATCAATAATTTTTTTTTTAATTTTCAATTGTAAAGAAGATAACTTTTTTATCCAATAAATAAGATGAGCACAACTTAAAATAGAAAGGTTTCTTGAATTTTTTTTTTTCATTTTTTTGTTATATTTGTTATAAATTGATCATATACATTTGTATATAATCTAAGTTAGTTAGGATCAATATTTTCTCCAAAAACTGAAGAATTTTTTTGGATCAATTCACTATTGGATGAGTGTCATGCCAACATAATGGATGACATGCCACTCCTGATTAAGTTTATTGATCGAAAAAATTTCTTCATTTACTGGAGACCCATTAAAAATAATACTATTTTGACCGACTAGATTTGGCCTCCTTAAGGAAAAAATCATGGTTCCATCCTTGGTGGTTAAGGTACTTACACTATTAATATTTCTAATCAAATTTTAAATGTAACAATGATGCATCAATTATTATTAGAATATTGAGATTATTATTTAATAAAAATATTATCTCATTTATTTGATAAAAGTTATTATTATTAATTTAATTATTAATAAATATTAATATTATTTTAATTATATAGTTTATTGTGAATAAAATTATATTGTGCAAATAATAAAATCTGTTTAATGAAAGATTCAAATACTCAAATAGTACTAATATGCCTTTTTTTTAAAATAATTTTAACATCTAAAAACATTTTTTCAACTAATTTACCAAACATGTTAATTACTTTGACAACACTTTTAACATAATTTTTACCAAACACCAAATAATTTTTAACTCCACAACATTTTTACCTAAAATTGTTTTATAATCACTTAAAAATTTCTACAGTATAATAAGAAATTAAGCCAAACGGACTCTTCAAGTTTTACCATAAAACAAACCATATGCCCATTGCACGCTTCTTAAGTCACATTTTTCTCTATTTTTTTAGGTGATCAAAACAAATTCTTATTTTTTTATTGGGATCAAAACAGATTTTAAACTTAGAAAAAGTTGAAGTCTTGAAAATGAAAATATCGAAGAAAATGATCTATCACTTGCTAGAAAAGATGGCCGCAACTTAGCAAAGGATAAAATATTTATACTATTAATAAAGCCAGAACCCTCATTTAGTGTCCACCCCAAAAGATATCCCATAAACTCTTACTTAAATATATAAATCAAATATTTAAATAGGGTTATATATGAAACTCAATTGACTCAAACTCCCTACATCGTTCTCTCATGTTTTTCTCTCCCACTTTCCTATTCAAACTTAACTTATCCACTCTCCTTATCTTTCTTATCTTCAACCCATATTGATAATTTTTAGCATATTATTTTATCACATAAAAGAGCAAATCAGCACATACACGCGCGCATAGTGTGTGTTGAGATGCTAGTATTAATAAATCTTCAAATATTCTAGCTTTGAATTTTGTTTATCAAAGCTGATATAGTCCAAAAAATACCGACCAATAAAAAGTTAACATGTGGCAATTATTAAAAATAAAAAATAATTAATTTTATAATTAAAAAACATAAAGCAACCATGTAATGACACATGGCATCTAATGGTGAGATAAAATAACCTTAAAATAGTAGGTCTTCATCATATATAAATAATGACTCTCACTCACAAAAGTATTTGTCTCATAACTCTCTAACACTTTTAAATTCTTTCTCTAAGAATACTGATTTAAGCGGCGGATAGTCCTTACTGAATACCCAAATTTCGAGAGACTATCTAGTTTATGTGCTCTTGTGTATGCAAGGGTCTGTGAACTTGTATGATAGATTTTCAATATAAAAAAAAGCTTTGAATTTTGTTGATCAAAAAATGTTATACGGAAGCACTCCCTTAACCATGAATATAAAAACCAAAAACATCTAGGAGTGTGTTTAGAATAAATTAATTTTATAAATTTTATAGAATTCATTTGTAATTCTATACTTGTTATGTTTGAAAAGAAAAAAATCATGAAATTCATTTTGAAATGAATTCAATGCAATTGAGTTTTTTTTTTTTTTTTTTTTTGCAAATTCTATCAAAATTGATAGAATTTACAAATGAATTTTACGAAATGAAATGTAAAATGTTATGTTGATCAAAATACTCCTTATTCATTTCTCTCTTATTCTTTTTAAACATAAGACTCAATTGAATTATACAAATTAACATAAGAATGTCAAATATAAAAATTCATTTCAATTGATTTCTAAATGAATTATATTTTCAATTCATTTGAAAATAAAATAAATTTTATTTCCATTTGATTACAAACGAAGTGCTAAAATGATAAAAATAACTAATAAGTAATTCTCATGACTTAATTAAGATGTCTTTAAGTAATCACCGCAGATAATTTTTTTTAAAAATATTTTGATAAATGATAAAATAGTCTAAAATCTTAAATCCCGTAAAAAAAATATATCTTATAGTAATATTCAATAGAGTAAAATGAATTAGAGGTTCGTGAATTATTGTCCTCTAGCACTTAGATTCTTAAACTTGAATTTGACATCAAAAGTTCTCAAACTTTCAATTAGTTGCAATGTTATCATTTTCATCAATATAATGCTTATTTTTTTTTTTTCTCACTTTGAGATAGTTGAATACACTAAATAAGGTTCCAGTAAATTCCATAAACCATTTGGAGATTATTCAACAAATTTTGAGATTTTTTCACTTGCGTTCCAATTTTTTTTGTGATTTATCAATATTTAATATTTTTAAAAAAAGAAAAAATCAGTTAAATATTAAAAAAAAATCTTATATTTTTATCATGATAGATCACATTTTTCTTTATTTGTGCACAAGAAAACCATGATTAAATTCTTTGTATTGTTAAATTTTTAAGACAATTTCATTAATGAATAATACATAAAAGGGTTACATTGCAACTAATTGAAAGTTTGAGGACTTTCAGTGCCAAATTCATAGTTTAGATATCTAAGTGCTAGAAACCAATAGTTCAAAGATCTTTAGTGCAATTAACTCTATTCAATAATGAAATTCAAATAAAATGGTACTCAAATTTTTTGGGTCTAAAATACTCTATTTTGTTAAAACTTTTGTCAGAAAACTCATTACCAAAGTCATCTAAATTTAAACAATCAAACAATTAAAAAAAGAAGAAGAAAACTCATCTTTAGTGAACCAATCTTTATAAGAATCTATTATACTCTATTCTTTAGTGTAAGTTGATAATAAAAAAAACAATGACACCATAACATGCATAAATAATTAAATATTGATGGAGTTCAAGGCAATGCTTGTGGAGACCCAAGAAACACATGAAACGATGGATTGGTGTGAGAGGATGTTTGAAGAATAAAAAAGAAATGTGAATCATATGAGTTTGATTTGACTGATTTTTTTTTATAAAAATTAAACAGTTATGAATTTTTAAAATAAAAAAAATTAATTAAAAAATATACTCATTGGGGAAATGATAGTTTTATACAATCACACTTAAAAATATATATATATATATATATATATATATATATATATATATATATATATTACTTGAACTTAAATTTTGTTTTGATAATATGGTCAGTTTAAAAAAAAAACATTATTACCAATATTTAAAAGGTGTCTTTTATGGTGTGTTGATGTTGAAAATCTGCCTAGAAGTTAAACGGTCTGGAAGCGGTACCTACGCACATGAAACAAGGGAAAATCCTAAAAGTCATCGGAGGACCGGATGGTTTGTGCTTAGGAGAACTTTCCGAAGCCTAAGTTAGAATAGGGCTTGTTTAGAGAATAAACAAAAGAGAATGAGAGTTGTGAGTGAAAATTGTGTGTATCTTTTGATTGTGAAAAACCATTTTTATAGAGTTTCGGAGCAGAGTCCAATTAGGAGAGTGATTTGGTGTTATGATAGGAATAGAACTCCTATAGATAAGTTTGGAGTTATCCATAGGCTGAAATAATTTATCCATAAGCTAAATAGTAATCATTTGTGGGTTGGAGTGTTGTAGTAGTACTAGGGCAATTGGTGCGAAAATACTATCGTGCCCTTTGCCAGATGTCAATGTTTGATTCACTAATTTGTATGAGTTACGAGATTAATTCTTTAACCTTGGTGGTTGCCATATGTCATCATGATGTTGGATAATGGGCGTTGTTCGTGAATTTATCATTTTTACCCTTGGTGGACGGCACATGTCATTTCATCATTGGATGAAGAATTTTCCCTTACATCATACGTCCCCCTTCTTTAAGTGTAGTTATGCGTTTAAGTAAGTAGTTTATTCAAAGTGTGTCATGTAGGTTGGATTAAGCTTGATGTTGTTCAGGTACCCGGATACTAAGATGATGTTAGCACTCGAAGTTGTTTAGATGTCAACTGATAGTTTGGTACTACCCTTTAGGTGTCCCCTATTTGAGAATGGGTAATAGGTTGGTGTACTCCTATGGCGGTTTAGTGCTACTTCCACGGAATGTAATAAATCCGTGGAGTGCAGATTCTGGAAGTACGAAAAAATCATGGATCCGAACGGAGTGGACCTAAGTTGGATACCTTGAGGCGAGGTGAAATTATTAGTCCGGACTTTAAGTTACATGCCTCGAAGAGAGGTAAACAGAGGGTCCTAATGGAATAGATTCAAGTACCTTGAAGCAAGGTGATTTGGGAGTCTGAACAAAATAGACTTGAGTACCTCGAAATGAGGTGAGTAGGGAGTCTGAAGGGAACAGACTCAAGAACCTCAAAGCGAGGTAAGTAAGGAGTTTGAAGGGAACTTATGAGTACCTCAAAGCAAAGTTAGTAGGGAGTTTGAAGGGAACAGACTCAAGTACCTCGAAGCAAGGTGAGTGAGGAGCCTGAAGGGAAAAGACTCGAGTACCTTGAAGTGAGGTGAGTAGGGAGTCTGAAGGGAATAGACTCGAGTACCTCGAAGTGAGGTGAGTAGGGAGTCTAAAGGGAACATAGTTGAATACCTCGAAGTGAGCTGGGTAGGGAGTCTAAATGGAATAGACTCGAGTATCTCGAAGCGATGTGGGTACGAAGTCTGAATGGAATAGACTCAAGTTATGAGCTTATTGGAGTTTTTGGTTGGCCCTATCTTTTTTGGAAATTTTCTTTTAAAAATGTCCAAGGTTGAAGAATGCCCAAGGTATTCAGCTCAGGAATTTTTTAAAACACCTGAGGTTGAAGAATGCTCGGGGTATTCAGCTTGAGACATTTTTGAAAATGCCCAAAGCTGAAGAATGATCGGGGCATTTAGCTCGAGACTTTTTTTGAAAATTCCTGAGGTTGAAGAATGCTTTGGGCATTCAATTAAAGACTTTTTGAAAATGCTTGAGACTGAAGAATACTCGGGGCATTCATATTGGGACTTTTTGGAAATGCCCAAGGTTGAAGAATGCTCGGGGCATTAAGCTCAAAACTTTTTTTTAAATGCCCGAGACTGAAGAATGCTTAAGGCATTCAACTTGGGACTTTTTGAAAATGCTCAATGCTGAAAAATACTCTAGGTATTCAGCTCGAAACTTTTTGAAAAATGCCCGAGGTTGAAGAATGCTTGGGGCATTTGGAACAAGAATTTTTAAAAATGCCTGAGGCTAAAAACTGCTAGGGCCATTCAGCTCAAGACATTTTAAAAATGCCCGAGGTTGAAGAATGCTTAGGGTATTCAGTGCAGGAATCTTTGAAAATGCTTGAGGTTGAAGAATGCTTCGGGCATTCAGCTTGGGACTTTTTGGAAAATGCCCGAGGCTGAAGAATGCTTAGGGCATTCAACTTGGCACTTTTTAAAAATGCTTGAGGCTAAAGAATGCCCAGGGAATTCAGCTCAAGACTATTTAGAAAATGCTCGAGGCTGAAGAACGCTTGCGACATTCAACTCTGGACTTTTTGAAAATGCTTGACGCTAAAGAATGCTCGACACTTTTTGAAATTGAAATTTGTTCATCTTATACCGAGCTCCAATACTTGGAGAATTTTGTATGTTCCCAATTATAGGTGTTTTTGACATGTGACTGTGCTTTGGAGGAGTTAGTGATTGGAGCTGTGGGCATTTGGCCCATACACAAAGAAGGGGCCTATTTAATGAGCATTTAATAAAGGTTAATTGAAGCCCATGATGTTGTTTAAGCAGATCAGGGCACATAAAGGACCACAGAGCAAGCATATGGGTGAAGGTTCTAGAACCTCTTGGGAATGGTACTTCAGACCGTTATACTTCTTGGTAATTAAGAAGTTTCCTTAGTAAACGAATCGTTGCAATCTTGGCCCTATGTGCCGTTCATTAATATATAAAATGGGGAAGGTTTCTACTCATTTTCACATCACTTTCATCTTCTCGACAAAAACTTTTCTTTGAAGGGCATTCAAGATTTAGAGCAGTAATCTTCGAAGCCTTTCAACCTTGTTCTTCTTTCCTTTTATCAGTAAGTCCTCTCTTATTTCTTTATATTCAAATTTCTTTTACTGTTTGTAGTTTTAATTCAGCCCAAGCTGAAAGAGATAGTTCCTCAACCGAATCTCATGTAGAAAGAGTAGAGCATGATAGTGAGGCTGAGGATGGGCCTACCCTGAATGATATTCATGACGAAATGGTCGATAGTACTAGAGAGACAGAATTTAAGGCTGAGAGGATACAAAACATGTTGAAAGATTCTAAGTTAGAAAAGTTAAGAAGGAAGTATATGATCCCTACCGAATATTTAGGAATGTTAATGTAAGAGAAAGGGCGTGCGACCATCCTTATAAGGATCCTCCTTATGAGGTTTATCTATACACTGATTTCCTACAGGCCGGTTTAATATTTCCATTTCATCCCTTCATCCGACTTATCTTGAATTATTACAATATTGCCATTTGTCAACGTTTCCTGAACCTGCTTCATTTATTAATAGGATTTGTTCATATGTGTGAGGGTTGGTGTGTACCCAACCCTCAATATCTTCATAAATATTTTTTCTATGAGTCGCCATTCGGATCACGACTGGGTGGTTTTGAGCCAAAGGGCTAAGAGAGCGGTGATGAGAAACGATCCATCTCTAATAAAGAGTGAAAAAAAAGAGTTTTTCTTCATTCAAAGTGATTAAGACTTCGAGATTCCATGGGCATAGGATCTTATTTTTTTGAAAAAGAGTTGATACCCATCCCTTAGTGGTCTAGAAGAAGGAATGGTTAAAATTTTGGTGAAAGGGGTCCTAAAGGCTTCAAAGCTTAATAGCAATATCAACATGGTAAGGCTTAGGCTTTGTCCTCCAAGGGTATACTTTTTTACTTTTCTGTTTCCTTAAAGCATCCTGGATTGATTATGAGTCTTATGTTTTTTTTTTTCTTGTGTAGACATAGCTTTGAGTCATTTTTAGATATTGAAGGCAGATAAAAAGATGTACCCAGGGAGTGATACCGAGGCTAAGATCAGTAGTAAGTATAAAGGGAAAAGGAAGTGTGATGCTTTTACCTCCGAGAGTTGTAGGGTAAGTCCTTGATTTCTCTCCTTATCTCTTGCCTCTAGATTCATGAGCCCTCTTCCGAGCACTGCGGTGCTAGGGCTCGAGTCTCTCAACGCTCCTCCAATATCCACTGAGGTGTTTCACCTGAATTGGTTCATAAAGCTTATGGACTCGGTGATGGGAGGAGCTCGAATTGCGAAGGAATGGTTGATCAAGGAATCCCTCATTGAGATAGGACTGAGTTTGGGGTTTTAGTTCACGAGGTACTTGCACACTCCGTAGAGGAGCTTCAAGCCAAGGTAAGGCCATTTTTATTTAATCCTTTTGTTGTTCCGTAGAGCTACTTGCACACTCTGTAGAGGAGCTTCAATAAAATGATTTTTCTAGAGAAAGTTATGGCAGTTTTAGTAGACAAAGGTCAAAGAGCAAAAGCTGGAATCTGCAGTATCCCACATCGGATTGGAAACACATTGCACCTGTGATGTTTCCCTATATAAGCCCCCCTTCACTTCATCTTTAGTGTGCAATTCCTGAGCTACTTTGGTACAAACCAGTGGACCGTCTGCTAGCATTCTGGTGGATTCTGAAGGCTATGCTAGCACGAGCAGAAACGCCGCCCAACAGCGTGTGGAATTTCTTCCTTGTATAGTAAATATTTCTTTTCATTTTGTTTTTGTTTAGTTTAAATGTTTACCACTTTTATTATGAACTGTATTTTCATAATTATGAGAGGCTAAAATCTTCAAACTAAGGTTGAAGATGAAGCCTCGCCGTTGTTTGGCATAATAGTTTCAGATTTGTTTATACAATTCTGATGTTTTTTAGTATAATTGTTCTGTCAATTATTTGAGTAAAATCTTATTTGATTGCGTTTAAATTGTTATGTTGGATGTTCTTTGTGTTTCATCTGATGGATACATCAAATTGTTTTTGATTAAATTGGATTTCCTTTGTGATTTGTTAAAAGCAGATACATTGGATGCTTTTGGTTTAATTGGGATATTTGTTCTTTCTTGTCATAAGTTGGATTCATGGAATGTTTTGATAGGTTATTTTTACATGAAGATATATGCTTAGCTTTGGTGGGGTGGATTCAGAAACCTTAGTGTTCTTATCATTAGTTTTTAAATCAATTTAATTTAAGTTTATATTTCTTTTGCAATATATAATTACAAATTTGGAATTAGGTTAAAATAGACTTAGTTTAGATAAAAATATATTTTCACAACACAATTCCCTATGGATTCGACCTCGCACTTGCACACATTATATTGTAGACGACTCGTGCGCTTGCGAGTAATTTAAAACTCACAACAAGTTTTTGGCGCCGTTGCCGGGGAATTGTTTGGTTTGTGAAAATTTTTGGTCTGAATTGATTTTATTTTTCTACTAGTTAGTTATAAAAAAAAATGTGGATGAATCCAGCGCCGGTTTCACAGTCTTTAAAGGACACCATTAAAGAGTACATGAAAATGATCGGCTTGTCCATCAATGCTGCCAACACATTCAATGTTGATAGTTGTTCCATCTGTGCTAGTCATATGCATTTAACACAGAATTGTTCATCAATGCCGGCTTTTGCCGAGTATCCCATGGAACAAATGAATGCTTTCAATGAGTGTTGTTGGCAACCAAATGGATCTTACTCCGAAACGTACAATCCAGGGTGGTGGGACCACTTTAATTTTTCATGGACGCAGAACCAACTGAGGAATCAGGGAGAAGCCCCTTATCAAGCTCACACTCAATACCCTCCCGAATTTCCTCCGCCGGTTCCAAGTTATAGTCATTCAGCCTATCCGGCACCATTACCTGCTTACCAAGCTCCCATTCAAACACCAGCGCCAGTTTCACAGTCACTTGAGGACACCCTTAAGGAATACATGAAAATGACTAGCCAATCCATGAGCGAAGTAATGACTGCAACAATAGAAAACACCCAAGTGATTTCCAAGCTAGAGAGTCAAATGGATCAAATCGCAAGTTACGTGGGTGAAGGAGAGAATGGAGAGTTCCCCAGTCAACCTGATCCTAACCCAAAGGAACAGTTTGCGGTGAGAAATTTATCAACTCCTATGCATTGGCAGGAACAAGTGCAATCAACTGTCCCATACTTGTCTGGGAGACAAGTGTACAATCAAGTGGAAGAGAACATTGCTATGCACCAAGGGCAAGAAAGTAGCAACAATGAGAAGAGAGATGCTGAGCCATCTACAGCCACTCGTATTATTAAGGATCTCCCTAGGTCGTTTTTTCCTAAAGCACCTTACCCTGAAAGACTACAAGTGCCCAAGAAAGAAGGGAAGTCTGAGGACATTATGGAGGCATGCTTTGCTCAGTTTGGAGAGGATTTGAATTTAGATAAGTTACTTGAGCAAGCAAATACTATCTTGGAGTTTGCTCCTCGCGAGAGCAGTAAGATAGAGGAGACTGTGGATGAATCCCGCATTGAGGACCCCCTAAAAGCATGCTTTGCTCAATTTGGAGAGGATTTGGATTTAGATAAATTACTTGAGCAACCGAATGCTATTTTGGAGTCTCCTCCTCGGAAGGGCACTAAGCGGAGGAGACCACCGCACCTGAAACCCCCAAAAAGGAACTTAAGCCTTTACTAGATAATCTTAAGCATAAGATCCTAGGTTCAGTCGATAGTTTGCCTATGATTATAGCTTCAGATTTGGGTGAGGCTCAAGAGGAGAAAGTATTAGATGTCTTAAGAGAGCAAAAAGAAGCTATCAGTTGGACTATTGAGGATATCAGAGGAATATGCCCCTCGTTGGTAATGCATAAGATACATTTGGATGAGAATGCCAGGCCATCGAGGGAGCCACAAAGAAGGCTCAACCCAGCTATGCAAGAGGTTGTGAGCATAGAAGTAATTAAGCTGTTAGATACGGAGATCATTTATCCCATCTCTGATAGCAAGTGGGTGAGCCCGATTTAAGTCGTGCCCAAACGTGCTGAATTAACGGTAGTGAAGAATAAGGACGACGAGTTGGTGCCAACTCATGTTCAGTCAGGGTGGAGAGTGTGTATCGACTACCGTAAACTGAACGCTGCCACAAGGACTGATCATTTTTCATTCTCATTTATTGATCAGATGGTGGAGCGCTTAGTTGGGCATGATTACTAATGTTGGGTCTGGCTGAAGACGTTAAACTTAGCACTCATGGGAGCACCCCACAGCTTATCATTTTTGTTTGTTTATTATTTTATATATTTATGATTAATGTTTGTTTCCAATATTTTTTGTTTTCCAATATTTATTTTTTAGGGACAACGCGTACTTCAGTTCAAGTTTGGGGGTATGCTATGAGCCATACCAGTCCAGCTAGTTCTCCATCTCCCAGGTTAGCTCTTTCCATATTATTCACACATTAGGGTCAATGTGTAATTTAAGTTTGGGGGCATGGGAGACACATTTCACACACTTTGTCCTAATTTGTTGTTTTTTTTTTTTTTTTTTTTTAGTGAAGATAAATGCATGTTCATGTTTGTTTGAAAATTTCAGTTGATCTGAAAATTTTTGATTTGATTTCATTGGTGAGTTTAAAACTTTGAACACATGATCTAATGATAGAGTTTAAACTTTAGCTACTTACTTTAGGCATTCGATAATTCACATGTTTGATTTAATCTAACACGTGCACATTAGCATATATTTGTGTGAGGTATGACATGTGATGTTAATGTGTATGTTTCTTATCTTAGCTGAAATGGGATGACTTGTTGGATAAACACTTGGGCATAGAAAAGCATAAAAAAATACTACTAATGATCATTATCAATAAACTTTCCATTGAGTAACTGGACCTCTTGCCTCAGTAAGCAGTGAGTGTTCACGTCAAAAGGTGGAAATTTTGCTTGGTAGCATTAAGGACAGTTTAGTTTCGTAGCCTTCTTAACTCGAGTTAGTAAGTCCTTAGGGGATGTCTTTACACCTAATGCCCTAAAACCATCTGGTTTGGGAGTCATTGACTCAACACTCGTTACATAGGTCAATTAGAAAGCTTAAGGGAACTAAACGTAGCAGAGTCTTATTAAAAAAAAGTAAAAAAAAAAGAAGAAAAAAAAGAAAACTATTCCATCGTTGTTCATTCTGATGAGAAATTCTGTGAATCTTGAGATGTGGAAACATTGTACATTGAACTTATTTGGAAACCTCATCAGTATATGCACTGATTCAAGCTTGTGATGTCTTAGCATGCCTCTTGTAAGTAATTAGGTTTTAAATTCTTATTCATTGTGAAGATGGGTTAGATTTTTTTAAGCTTGCTCATAAATGAATTTCATGATTTTGAGTACTCCTTAAATTTTTGGATACCATGAGTAATGAACTTATCTTTATGTTCTTTGTTTTCCATTTAGTTTTTTTTATTTATTTTGTTTTGCTCAGGGACTAGCAAAATGTAAGTTTGGGGGTATTTGATGAGTGAAAAATATTGCATATTTTGGCCATTTAATTTAAATTTGTTAGCTAAGGAATTTGTTACTTTGAGTTGTTTTTCGTTGTTTTACAGGTTTACAAGCTTGGAAAGGAGTTTCACTAAATTGCTAGAATTGCTCGTACATATCAGCCATTTTTAGGATTAAACTGTATTGATTCAGGAGGAACTAGGAGATGAACCATATATGCTTGGAAAGATCCGGATGTCTATTTTCTGGGGAATTTTACGGATCAATAAAATGATTTTTCTAGATAAAGATATGGCAGTTTTAGTAGACAAAGGTTAAAGAGAAAAAGCTGGAATCTACAGTATCCCACATCGGATTGGAAACACATTGCACTTGTGATGTTTCCCTATATAAGCCCCCCTTCACTTCATCTTTAGTGTGCAATTCCTGAGCCACTTTGGTACAAACCGGTGGACCGTCTGCTAGCATTCTGGTGGATCCCGAAAGCTTTGCTACCACGAGGGGAAACGCCGCCCAACAGTGTGTGGAATTTCTCCCTTGTATAGTAAATATTTCTTTTCATTTTGTTTTTGTTTAGTTTAAATGTTTAGCACTTTTATTATGAACTTTAGTTTCATAATTATGAGAGGCTAAAATCTTCAAACTAAGGTTGAAGATGAAGCCTCGCCGTTGTTTGGCATAATAGTTTTAGATTTGTTTATACAATTCTGATGTTTTTTCTTATAAATGTTCTGTCAATTATTTGAGTAAAATCTTATGATTGATTGTGTTTAAATTGTTCTGTTGGATATTCCTTGTGTTTCATCTAATGGATACATCAAATTGTTTTTGATTAAATTGGATTTCCTTTGTGATTTGTTAAAAGCGGATACATTGGATGCTTTTGGTTTAATTGGGATATTTGTTGTTTTTTTATCTTAAGTTGGATTCATAGAATGTTTTGATAGGCTATTTTTACATGAAGATATATGCTTAGCTTTGGTGGGGTGGATTCAGAAACCTTAGTGTTTTTATCATTAGTTTTTAAATCAATTTAATTTAAGTTTATATTTCTTTTGCAACATATAATTACAAATTTGGAACTAGGTTAAAATAGACTTAGTTTAGATAAAAATATATTTTCACAACGCAATTCCCTGTGGATTCGACCTCGCACTTGCACACACTATATTGCAGACGACTCGTGCACTTACGAGTAATTTAAAACTCACAACATCAGACTAGCGTGCCCACTAGAGTGTTGACCCAATGTTTTGTTGAGGTTAACAAGAGGTTAGAGGGCCAACTAGCCTTGGCTGATAACTTGAAAACTGCTTTTCGGTTTAGGGATGAAGACATCAAGCTCGTGAAGACGCAGCTGGCAAGCTCCCAAGAAGCCTATGCCACTGTCAAGACAAAGATGGTTGGTGTTAAGAACAAGGCGATTGCTGAGTTTAGAGCCTCGAGGGCCATGGCTATTGAATTAGAGTTTGCGGGTTAATGAGCTGTGGAAAAGTTCAGCCTCTCACAGGAGTACTGTACAGAGTTGGTTAATGCAAGTGGGAAGCAATATCTAGATGGTTTCCTAGATGCAAAGAGGAAGATAGTCGAGATGTTCCTTACCTTAATCCTTTTAGCCTTCGAGATCTTTGAGGGCGAGACTACCATAGCCCTTAAGGAGACCCCAAGTATGAGGAAAGAGACAAGGTTGGCATTGGTGCTCGAACGACTGAGGAGATCGATGTTGTAGGGAATGAGTAGGTGTTGCCCCCCCTTTTTTTATATGTATTTGGAGGGCTGATAGTACCCTATTTTTTCATATATTTTGAAGCCCAATAGTACCATAGACAAACAATTTTTATTTTTATTTTTGAATAGCCTCGTGCTTTTGGTGTTTCTTCGAATCTTCTTTTTCATTCCCATGTGTTTTTCCTAAAGATTTTTGTTGAGATCAATTAAGAGAGTCCAGGATTCTTTTGATGAGAAGTATAAATTGCAATGGCTCTGAGGGTAAGAGGGGCTCAGGGCTCTTAGCTCGGAGTTCTGCTTGAGGTGACACCGAGGGTAGGAAGATCTCGGGGCTCTAAGCTTAGAGTTTTACTTAGAGTTGCTTGGAGGTTTAAGTGACTGCTTCATTAAGGTTATAATATTTTTAATGTGGGGCTTCAACTTTCAGTTTTTGAGAAAGTATATGGGTCTCAGAGCTTTTTAGCTTGTGTTAATCGAAAAGATGTCCAAAGGGTAAGGTCTAGAGGCCTCACACTTTGTGTCCTTTTTTCCTGAGTGGAAAGAACTCAGGGCTCTTGTTTGAAATAAACGTTTTTTAAAAAGAAATGAAGCTAATCTTTTATTGATAATGTTTGGAGACTACATATATAACTAGAAAGAAAAATTCTACTGATAATAAATTGAAGAAAACTAAAGAAATTCTACTAATATAACTTGTGGAGATTCTCGGCATTCCAAGTCCGGGGTATCTGCTTGCCATTCAGGTCCTCAAGTTTGAATGTACTAGCTCGGTAGACCCTTATGATGTAGTAAGGTATTTCCTAGTTTGAAATGAGCTTTCCTGTCTCCCGATGGTTTGACAATTCTTTTTTAAAAGTACCAGATCATGTAACCTGAAGGTTTTTTCGTAGACTCGAGAGTTGTAGTATTTCGCTACCCTTTGGTGGTAGGCAACAAGTTAAACCTGGGCTTTGTCCCTTGCCTCATCAGTCAGATGAATGTTCATTTTGAGTACTTCTTCATTGTTGGCTTCATCGAAGCTTTGTACTCGCGGTGAGAGTGTCCCTATCTCAAATGGAATGACAAATTTAGAACTATAGGCTATGAAGAATGGAGCTTCTCCTGTGGGCATTTGAATTGTCGCCCGGAAGGCCCAAAGGATATTTAGAAGGTGTCTTACCCATTGCATGTATGCATCTTCAAGCCTCCACTTGATACTTTGGAGGAGGTTTATGTTGGTTACTTCGGCATGCCTATTAGTCCAGGGATAACCTACCGAAGACAACCGATTTTCAATTATGAAGTCTTGGCAGAAAGTCTTAAATTGGGAGTTATCGAACTGCTTGTCGTTGTCAATGATAAGTACCCTTGGTATGCTGAATCTGTATACTATGGATTTTCACACAAATCCTTGAGTTTGATAGTTGGAGATGCTAGAAAGAGGTTCAGCTTCGATCTACTTAATTAAGTGGTCGATATCGACTATCAGGTGTTTCTTTTGTCCTAGGGCCTCCCAGAATATCCGAGAATATCCATTCCCCACATGGAGAAGGGGAGTGGACTAGTGATTGATTTCAGTGGGTTGGCACGCTGTCAAGGCACGGAAGTGTGCTGTTGGAATGTTTTGTACTTCTTAAACATTTTTGTAGCATCTTTGAGCACTTTTGACCAATAATAGCAGTAAAGGAGTATCTTAAAGGCCAGAGCCTGGCCTCCTAAGTGGTTATCACAATTGCCCTCATGAACCTCTCGGAGGTCGTAGTTTGCATCGGTAGGCCTAAGGCACTTCAGATAGGGTGTTGTGAGGCCTTTCTTGTATAACTGATCTTCGATAATGGCGTACCGTGAGGCACGAGAGATAATCTTCTTGGATTCAACTTTCTCACTTTGAAGTATTATGTCCCTCAAATATTGGAGGATTTGGTCCATCCAAGTTTGCTCTTCAGTCAGTGGTGCAACCAAAGTCTTATCAATTCTTAAGGTGGAGAAAGTCTCTAAATAAATAGTTTGTGTGAGATCAGACTACCTAGATGAGGCAAGTCATGCCAGAGCATCTGCTTTTACGTTTTTCACTCGGGGTCCTTGGGTTATCTGGAATTTCTTGAAGGTTGTTTTTAGCTCTCGAACCATCTCAAGATACCTAATAATTCTTGCACCTCTGGCTTCGTACTAATTGGTCATTTGATTGACTGCTAACTATGAATCACTGATTACCTAAAAGGCTTCGGCAACCAATATTTTTTCCAACTTCATTCCTGCGAGCAATTGTAATACATGTATTCTTAAAGTAAGGGTAAAAAAGTAATTTGATAAATATTACATGGAATTAAAATAATAGATACATGAAAGCTTTACTATTAATAATTAAAAAAAATGGGACAACACATGGATATGCAGGTGTTGTCACACAAACATGCAAGAAATGCATGAGTGACAAAAAAAAAAAGACGAAAACAGTGGGGAGATATATATATATATATATATATATATATATATATAGTTTTTGTTTTATTTTGATTTTTTTTACCAAATCTTGTTTGGTTTCCTTTTTTCTTCAATTCAAATTACTCTATTTCTTTTAACACCTGGGGACTCAAAGAAAGGTTGAAATATTGAAATTTTGAAGAAGTTTACGGGAGAATTTTAAAGAGATTCGAGGGAAGCTTTAAGAAAAACAAAAGGTAATAATGTGAATTTTATTTTTGAAATTATGCATACATGAAATTACCCAGAATTTGATGTAGAAATTTAAAAGGTATGAATTATAGAAGAATTGAAAAATAAATTAGAAATGTTAACATAAATATTATGCTAAGTGTTGATGATCAGCAATTTGGTAAAATTATTGAAAGGACCAGAAAAGGCAAGGAGGTGATCCACAAGTAGCTTTAAGAGCTACATGGTGAGTTAGATTTACTTTTAGCAATCGAAACCAATAAAAATAAGAAACTATGATAATTGAATAAATGGTTGAATTATAATGATTTAACAATATATTTTCTGTTATATATGAAAATTGATTGATTTATTGATTTGGAATTTAAAAATATGTTGAATATTAATTATATAAGAATCTATATTTTAAAAAAGGATAGGTTAATGAAAATTATGTTGAGAAGTTCTATAAAACTTCTAAAAATATGATTGAAAATTTATATGATATGTGAGGAGATAACTTAATGAATATGATAAAAAAAATAATTTTGAGAAAGAGCTGGATAGCTAAATTGAATGCTTGAATGTATGCTTGTTTTCATATTATTGCTCATATACATGAAATAAAAGACTAGGAAGGTAGCTGGTCTGCTTGTTTTCATATTATTGCTCATATGCATGAAATAAAAGACCAGGAAAGCAACTGGTTTGCTTTTTTTTTTTCTTCATGTTATTGCTCATATATATAAAATAAAAGACTGGGAAGGTAGTCGGTTTAGTAGAAAATAAAAGAACCGGGAAGGCAGTCAGTCTAGTTGAAAATAAAAGAACCGAGAAGGCAGTCGGTCCAGCTGAAAAAAAAAAGAACTAGGAAGACAATTGGTCTAGCTGAAAATAAAAGACTCGAGATGGCAACCAGTCCAACTGAAAATAAAAGAACCGATAAGGCAGCCGATCTAGCTGAAAATAAAAGAATCGGGAAGGCAGTTGGTCTAACTGAAAATAAAATAACCGAGAAGGCAGTCGATCTAGCTGAAATATGTTGACATGTGGGAAAATGTTCCCAGATAATAATATGAAATGATCTGATGAGAAAGAAAGAAAGAAAATTTAAATTCATGCATTGCATTTGTTTTAATTATTGATTAAGATGCTAAAGCATCAATTTTGATTGTGATATGATTGACAGACAAATGAGTCTCATAGAGAGACAGAGATGATGAGAAAGAAACATGATAATATGATATGATAAAAATTGATTTGCTTAATTGATTATGTGTTGTGAATCTCATAATGAGGTAAATAATGATGTTAAATTGAAAATTTCAAGATAATTAATTTAAGATGAGGTTGATAAATGGTTGAAATTATAATAGGATGTTATTATTGATTTATATGAGATAATTGATGAATGAATATGGGAAGATTATTTGAAAAATTGAATGATTATCTATAAAGAAATAGATGATTTCTATTGGCAAATTAGAAAAGATTAAATTATAAGATGTGATTGGAAGTATATAATTGAGTACTTCTAGTAAATTTAATTCATTGAGCTTATGAAGCTCACTCCTCTTTGTTAAAAATTTTCAAGCTGCGGGCAAGACAGATAGAGTTTAAAGTTGATAACAGAGTAACTACCTTAAGTAAGTCTTGTGGTCAAGTCCTCAAACATTGTAAGAAAGAAGAAAGAAATATTTGTAATAAAAATATTTTCATGCATTTTGTTAAATGTATATATAGTTTCTGAAAGGATTGGATGAAATTTTTAATTTCGGTTGGTGTATTTTATATTGTTGCATACATGTGTCGTATTGGGATTTCAAAACCTGACGACACCGTCTTGAGGGTGGCCAACCCGAGATGGGTCGTTACAGCAACACCTCATACTCAGCCTCATTGTTTGAGACTTTGAAGTCGAATCTAAGGGAGTATTCTATTGTAAAACCTTTGGGTCTACTGAGGATAAGTTTGGCTTCGCTGTCGGTGCTATTTGAGGATCCGTAGACATGCAAGGTCCAACTTGGCATTTGTTGATTTTATTCAGATTCTTGCCCTTGGTTGGGCATTTTGGAGAATGTGGTTTCCATAATGAATTTAGCTAAGGCATGGGCTTTAATCGTTGTCTAAGGATTGTACCAGATATTGAACTCTCCGAGTTCTATCGACCATTTTACTAGCCTTCCAGAAATATCGAGTTTGTGGAGCACTTGCTTATGGGCTAGCTGGTGAATAGGATGATTGTGTGGGCTTGGAAGTATGGTCTGAGCTTCCGAGATGTGATCAGGAGGGCATAGGCTATTTTCTCAATAGAGAGGTATCTCACCTTGGCGTCATGGAGTACTCGACTAATATAATAAATGGGTTTCTACACCCCACCTTCTTCTCGAATCAGAATCGAGGCCACTACGTCTTGGCCTACTAATATATAGAGGAAGAGTTATTCTCCAGTGGTTGGCTTAGTCATGAGTGGTGGCGAGCTCAAGTATTCCTACAATTATTTAAAAGGCCTTTTGGAAGTCTTTGCTCCTAGAAAAGTCCTTTGCATTTCTGATCGCTTTAAAGAATGACAGGACAACTGATTTAGACATAAAACGGCTGAGTTCAGCTACTCGTCCAGTCAGCCCTTGTACTTTTTTTATGTTTCGTTGAGAGTTCGAATCCAGAATTGCTTTTATCTTCTCGGGATTTGTTTCTATTATTCGTTATATTACCATGAAGCCTAAGAATTTACCTGAGGTGACTCCGAAGGTGCATTTCACTAGGTTGAGTTTTATTTGATATTTCTGGAGTATTCCAAATGCTGCTCTAGGTTGGATTCATGGTCTTTTGTTTCAATGCTTTTGACCAGCATATCATCCACGTACACTTCCATAGTCCTCCTAATCTATTGCTTGAAAATCTTATTAACCAACATCTGATTGTTTGTGCCTACATTTTTTAGCCCAAAGGACATTACCTTGTAATAATATAAACTCCGATCAGTGATGAAAGCGTTCTTCGGTTAATCTGGCTCATGCATGAGGATTTGATTGTAGCCTGAATACATGTCTATAAAACTTAATTGCTCATGGCCTGAGATTGCATCAACCAGTTGGTTTATTTGTGGCAGAAGGAAACTATCGTTTGGGTAAGCCTTGTTTAAATCAGTAAATTCTATGCAAATCCTCCACTTACCATTCACTTTTTTCACCATGACTATGTTGGTGACCCAATCCGGGTAGTGGGCCTCTAGGATGAAGTCAGCTGCCAGGAGCTTGTTTACTTCTTCTTCTATGGCTTCTTGTCGCTCTGGGGAAAAAGACCTATTCTCCCAAATTATAAGCTTGTAGTTCGGATCCATGTTCAATTTGTGGACGATGACTCAGGAGTCAATACCGGGCATGTTGGAGGCCGATCATGTGAATAAATCTTGGTTTCTTCGAAGGAAAGAGATCAGGGATTTTCTGAGGTCCTTGGGAAGATTAGAACTAATTTGCATGGTTTTAGAATCTCCATCGTTCAAGGGGATGACTATTAACGACTTCACAGGTTAGCCTTATAGAGTCTTGAATTCGTCTCGCAAATCTTCAATTTCCAAAGACAGGGCTTCAGATTTTTAATGCCCTTTAACAGAATTAAGGTAATAGGATCGTGATGCTTGTTAATTTCCTCGGACTTTCCCAACACCATTATCAGTGGATAAGAGACAGGAAGGGCTATGCTTCCTTCGGCAAATATTGGGGTTCTTGAGAAACCAAACAACGGATAAGACATGGGCTTGAGCTATTCATTATTTAGTTTCATCTTTTTGAAGGATTTTAGTAGAGAATGTCAGTCGAGCTTCCGTTTTCCACTAAAATTCTTTCCACATTATAATTTGAAATAGGAGCGTGACAACCACGACATCATCATGGGGTACCTGTACACCTTTCAAATCGTCATCCAGGAAAGAGATCACTTGATCCGTCTTGACCCACTTGTGAGGTCCGCTGATTGATGTCACTGACCTGGCATCAAATTTTCTTGCATATAAAGATTGTCCCCCTCTGCAGGCATCCTATAGATAATCTTGATGGTTCCGGTTGCTGAAACGGCATAATCTTGATTACCTCAGGGACGCGTGTCCCTATAATCATCATTTCATGGACTTGTCCTCAGATTTCGCCTAGTACGGCTGCTTCTTTCATGATTCGACTTTTTAGTCTGATACTAATATGGTTGCTTGAGGTGGCTTTCATTACCGCTGGTTGGGCGAATTTATGTATACTCCTTTAGGTACCTTTTGCGAATAAGGGACTTGATTTGGTTTTTTAAGGTGTGACACTCCTTGGTGTCGTGCCCAAAATCTTTGTGAAAACTACACCATTTGCTTCGCTTGTGTAAAGAAGTTTCTATAGCCATTGATTCTGAATTCCTATCAGCACTTTGGTTCTAGAGGCATTTAGTGGTGTGAAACTTTCAAACATGCGGGTGGTTTTGCCCTCTTGGCGAAGCTTTTTAGCCACATTGTCCTTTGGGTTGTTTGAGTCATTCTTTCTTTTCTCTATTCCTCATTCCTTTTCCTTTCTTAATGACTGATCATCCTTTACGATCATGTATTCTTCAACTCGAGCGAGGATATCGTTCATATCTTTAAGAGGATGCCTAGTAAGTTTGTGGCTAAAGGATCTAGATCTGAGCCCATTTTTGAATGCTAGCGTTTGAATATTAGGGTTGGGATATGGGATTCCCATGCAGCGACATTGAACCAGGAGATGTATTCTCAGAGTTTTTCTCCCTTGCGTTAGATGACGCTGAAGAGGAGCTGTAACGTTTTCCTTGGCCTTTTGTTGCTGAGTAAGTATGTTGCAAAGGCACAACTTAGTTCTTTAAAGGAGCCGATGCTGACAGGTTTGAGGTAGGAGTACTAAGTGCTTGCAGCCTTCTCAAGGGTCAGAGGGAAAACCCGGCACATGGCAGTGTCAAGATGGTGATGTAGAAGCATGGTTGTCTTGTAGAGCCAGAGATGATCCATGGGATTAGTGGTGCCATCGTACACCTCTATGAGAGGCATTCTGAAGTGTCTTAGGAGAGGCTCATCCAGAATGGCCTACGTAAATGGGGGATCCTGAGAACTAATTTCATCTAGTACATTAGTGTTTCTCCCTTTGAATGTCTCTTCTATCTTTTTGTCCATGTTCTCTAGCCTTTTGTCAAGGTCGGTATGACTTTTGGCCATGGAGAGAATTCAAGATCTTGGGGGATCATTAGGAGAAGACCTGATGGTTGAGTGGCTATTGTCTCACCGGCTTTTAGTCCGACACCTTATAGGTGAGCTTCGTCAGATTGGTAGGAGCTAAAGGGGACGAGTCTGTTCTCCTAATTTGGCGGTTAGTTCTGCCACCATCTGTGTGAGCTCCTTGAATTGCTCTTGGGTGACCAGTGCAGGTGGAGTTGGGTTTCCTAGGGCGTTTGAATCCACCAGATTGGATCGAGTGGGTGACTTATGCCATGTTCGTGCATCAGATGGTTCACTATGATTCTGCTATGGAATGTCATGTTCCTAGATACCAGGAAGTTGTTAGCTACGGCTAGAGGCTCGAGTGGTGGGGCTAATTGTCCTTGGCGGGATTTTTGGGAGGCATCATTACAGATGAGTTTTTTCACGGAATTAGGGAGTGATTCCCATGGACGGCGCTAATATGTTGATGTCAAAAATCTACTTGGAAATTGAACAGTCAGGAAGCGGTACCTGCGCACACGAAACAAAGGAAATCCTAAAAATCGCCAGAGGACCGAAGGGGTTGTGCCTCGGGGGGACTCTTCAATGCATAAGTTTGAATAGATTTTTTTAGAGAATAAGGGGAACCAAAGAGACTGAGAGCTGTGAGTGAAAATTGTGTGTACCTTTTGATTGTGAGATCCCTTTTTATAGTGTTCTGGAGTAGAATCCAATTAGGAGAGCTATTTAGTGTTATGATAGGAATATAACTCCTATAGATAAGTTTGTAGTTATCCATATGCCTAAGTTTGAATAGGGTTTTTTTTTTTAAGAGAATAATGGGAACCAAATAGAATGAGAGTTGTGAGTGAAAATTGTGTGTACCTTTTGATTGTGGAGCCTCTTTTTATAGTATTTCGGAGCAGAGTCCTATTAGGAAAATGATTTGGTTTTATGTTAGGAATAGAACTCCTATAAATAAGTTTGGAGTTATCAATAGGTTGGAATAATTTATCCATAAGCCGAATAGTAATTCATTTGTGGGGTGGAGTGTTGTAATAGTACTAAGGCATTTGGTGCGAAATTATCGTCGTGCCCTTTGCCAAATGTTTGTGTTGGATTGGCTAATTTGTCCGAGTTACAAGATTACTTCTTTACCCTTGGTGGTTGCCACATGTCATCATGATGTTGGATAATGGGTGTTGTTTGTGAATTTATCGTTTTTGCTCTTGGCGGACGACACGTGTCATTGCGTCATTGGATGAGAATTTTTTTTTGTTTTAAAAAAAGTGAAATTTATTTTATATAATAAAAAATGTTTTTGATGAAAATTTTATTTTTATTTTATCATTAATATTTTTATTTTTTATCATTAAAAATACATATTTTATCATAAAATATGTAAGTACAACAAATTTTTTTTTCTCAAAAGGGACCGTTGACTCCACTTACTAAAAATTGAAAGAACAAAATGATAAAAACCATATTTTAGCAAAAATAATAATAAAAAAAAACCACGTGATAATATTATATTGTCATATTGCACCACACTTGCTCTTGCTCGTAATTCCCTCGGTAGGTGCACCAGATTCCTAAATCTGTCGCTCAACAATTCCTTGCATGCCCATTTTCCATTCCATTCACCAACTACCAAAATAGTACCATCTCCTGTTTCCTTCCATTATTCTTTGATGTTATCATTGTAGTAGTAGAAGACAACATAAGGAATAAACACTCATTTTCTTTCCTACACATTTTTTGATAAAGCGTTTTGCTCTTGATATTGCCTTTGAAATCTCCTATAAATCTGGGTTTTCAGCTCGGTTAATTCTGCGTTTGATAAATATTATCATGGATTTGGAGTTCTTGCAAACAATGGATGTTCAAGTTCTTGTGGGTGTAGCTGTGGCTCTTTTGGCTGTTGGCGTTGGTGCTGCCTACTTCCTTTCCTCCAAAAAACCCAAAGGTTCGACCCCTCAGTGAATTGGCTACGTACTTTTTGTCAATTATTATTAATATTATTTTTTCCTTGTTAGGAAGTTTTGTTGAATTATGGTTGTTCTTTGGATCTTGAATACTGGGTATTTCAAATCCTCAGTATTCAATGCAATTTTTCAATGTTTCTATGTGTTATCGTGGTGGTTAATAGGTACTTACCTTTTGGTGTGTGCTTTTGAGATAGATCCGTGCTTAGATGTTAATTTTTTTTTACTTACATATTGAAAAAAAAGGCTAATTTTTTCCATTGCAAGTGAGAGAAAATGTGAAACTGCATCGTTATCTATATATCAATGTTCTAGCAGTTTGCGGTCTTGTCGTGATTCGAGAATAATCGTTAGCTCCTTTGTTTGATTGTCTCATTGGGTTTCTTTATTTCTATATGTTTGGCTAACTAATTTCAAATGTGTAGCATACATTTGAACAAAAAAAAAAAACAGTTTGCTGCATAATTTATCTTATTATGTTAGTTTAAATGACCACTATGAGAAGAAAGAGCTGAAATTTGCAATTTTTCTGTGACATAACATGACACAGCTCGTTTGCTGGGGTAGATGCTGATAGTTAGTCGTATCATTGTTACTCTTTTTTCAAGTATTTTTTGGGATTGCAAATTTGACCCTTTATTTTTGTGTTTGGCTTACACTGGGTATGGATTTATAGGCTGCTTAAATCCTGAGAATTTCAAGGAGTTTAAACTTGTCAAGCGCACACAGCTGAGTCATAATGTGGCAAAGTTCACATTTGGACTTCCTACTCCTACATCAGTTTTGGGTCTTCCAATTGGACAGCATATAAGTTGCAGGTTCGACTTACTAAGTTAGTCCTTTATTGTATGAACTCTGTTCCAGATTAACCCTACGTCTACTTGAATGTTCGTGAATTCTTGATCTATGTTCTGTGATCTCTTTTCCTAATCTAACATTTGCAAGTAATTTGACATCTCAAAATGGTCATGAAAAAGTTCTAATAGAGAGTTTTGTTGTTAAATACTATACTTTCTTGAATAGGGGCAAGGATAGCCAAGGTGAAGAGGTTATCAAGCCATATACCCCAACAACATTGGATTCTGATGTTGGGAATTTTGAACTAGTCATTAAGGTAAATGTCTGAAATTTTCTCTGGTTGGACTTGGCTCATTTTGTTTTGTTTTTTTTTTTTTTTTTTTTTTTAATTTTTATATGATGTCTACTTCCGTCCCTTCTGACCTTGTGTTCTCCTTTGGAGTTTACCTTTATGTAGATGTATCCACAAGGAAGGATGTCACACCATTTCCGAGAGATGCGTGTTGGTGATTATCTTGCTATGAAGGGACCCAAGGTACATGTCTCTTTTCATATGAATTTGCAAAATGCTGTTCACAGTATGCATTTTTGTTTTCCAGCTACTTTGTTTTAAGGCATTAATAAACTGATGTCCATTTGAAAACAGACTCTGTATTTCTTATCTTTTTGTAAATATATCTATAATATTTTCCATTAATACGTTGATCATATCTCGGTTAGTAGTATAGGAGATATCCTATGCACTTTGAATCTCTTTACCTCTCTGGACAACACTTTTTTGCACCCATCCCAAATATTCCGTACGTTTGTAGTTACCCAATGTTACAAATAATTCATAACTTGATGGCACTCTGATAAAAAAAATTATAAAATAATTGAAGATGCTTCTTATCGTTCCTATTAATCTTCCATTGACATATTTTCTTCCTCATTTGCATTTCTCACCTTAACTTACATTTCTTCATTCTGTGTAATCAATGTCACTCGCAATGCCATCTGGTCAGAGTTTTTGCTCAAGTAAAGTAAATTAACTTTTCATTTTTGCTTAAATTATCTCTTTGTTTTGGTGAAGTTGATTTGCCGATGCAATTCATTGTGTATTTTGCAAACAATTCGAGAATGACCTCATAGATCATGCTATGGCATTCCATTAGAAATTACCTTCTGGTTCTTGATGATTTTTGTTCTTTCCAGTCTTCAGGTACATGTGAAGTTGTTCCCTTAAAGCGGACTTTAGAAAAATATTGGATATTTTTGTCATTTTATAAAGTCTTTGTCAGATATATAATATTTGGGAATAGTATTATAATGATAGAGATTGTCTTAGAAAATTGTGGTTTAGTGGAATTTCAATGTGAATATTGACCAAGGAGGAAATACATTTGATCTAACTAGGTTGGGGTGTTTACAAAATACAAACTACAAGTTAGTGCCAGAATAGCAATGCTAGATGCTCCAACATATTGGGCAACAAAGCAGTTGCAAAGAGACTGGAAAGCATATAAGAAACAATGGTGTACTTATAAAAAAACATGGGCAACGTGGCAAGATTTTAGCTTCCTACTTGATCTCATCAAGTCATCCTAAATGAGGAGCTCATCATGAAAATCCATTCACTCTAGTGTAAATTGAAAGAGAAACTAGGAGCTAGGATTGCGAAGAAGATATCGGCAAGCTCACTTCTGCAATATGTGTCTGAAGCTCGAGTAACTTACTCTACCCAAAGTTCAACTCAATGTTGAATTATTGATTAGAAAGCATGCCAATCCATTTTCTTAACTCCCTGTTTGCTTTCTCCTGTTGTTTCTTTTTCACTGTCAAAGGCCACTGAAATTTGCTTAGAGGTGCTTCTTTCATGGCAATCATACTCTCTCTCTCTCTCTCTCTCTCACACACACACACAGTCAGGCCTGCGACGAAAGTCACAAACCAAATAAAATCATATCACACATTTCTAATGAGTCTTGGTGTTTTAGAGTTTAAAAGTTTACACTGTGCATACTTGTGCTAATGGAGTTACCTGTCAATTTGATGCTGTTTGGATGCTAATGCTATGATGTTACTAGCTTACTCATAAAAGAAATGATATGATGTTTCTAACTTACTATCACTAAGGAATGCATATTGGACTTTTAATTTATCAAATGTTCTTTCTACCAGGGGCGTTTCAGGTATCAACCTGGCCAAGTTAGATCATTTGGGATGCTTGCTGGAGGTTCTGGCATCACTCCAATGTTCCAAGTATGTAATTGATAAATTTTCACTGCATATGCGTTCAATATTGGACTATCATTGGTCAGAGAGTTCAACATTTTATGTAATTTCTGTTCTTATGGTTTAGGTTGCTAGAGCCATACTAGAAAACCCAAAAGACAAGACAAAAGTACACCTCATTTATGCCAACGTCACATATGAGGACATTCTTTTGAAGGTAATTTGCACTAATGTTCCTCTGTAATAAATCTTTATAGTTCTAACTTTATTGAAGTATTTGAGCTCACAAACTGACAAAAGTATAGGCAGTAAGACCAAGTTAAGGTCTGCTTTATATGCTATTAAAAGTGTTCAGCCTTTAATATTATGTATTTGCAGGAAGAATTGGATGGAATTGCTGCTAAGTACCCAGATCGCTTTAAACTCTACTATGTTTTGAATCAGGTTAGTTGCCTTTCAAATGCAGCACATTCATTCAATGTATTTTTTTTCCCTTCCGGTGTGATTATGCCCTGAATCAGGAATTTTATTGCATTCATCAAACTTTGGGAATGGTTAGCTTCAAAAGAATTTTAAGTTACTGTTTTAAGCTTTTTCTCCCTCCCTCCCTCCTCCTTTCTGTCTATCCCTTTCTTTATATTTAAGTGGCATCTGGTTTGGTTAATCCATTAACTGGAATAAGATAGTTTTTATCATATTTGGTTTGTTTATCTATATTACTGGTAATGTCACATTACCGCGCTTGGTTCACCTGCAGGTTACCACCGGTAATCCAGAAAGGAATGCTGTGGATTTTTGTCAATTTTGCCCCTCAAAGTTATTTTATTTATTCAATTATATATATATTATTTATTATGTTTTATATAATTATAGTACTATTTAATTATTATATAATTATAACTAATTTTTATGATTTTACCATTATTATTTTCATAATATTATCTTTCTATAACATTTATTACCTTATATTTATTTCATTATTAGGAGTATTATTATATTCTTATTATAATATTAATTATATTATTTTATAATAATTATTATATTTATTATTATTTATATATTAATATTATTTTATATAAATAATAAAATGGGGGTGGGGTTTTTTCAATCCGAAAAAAAAGGCTTAATTACCCCATTGTGGTAATGTAAGATACCCACTTCCCAGGTGGGTATCTGATTACCCCATTTTGGGGTAATCTTATTCCCATTAATCGAAGATTACCTGTAATCTGGCTCTCATTAATGCGGTAATATGCTGGATTATCAGTAATGTTCTGAATTACTCCATGGATTACCGCTAACTAAACACCCCCTTATGATTCCTATCAAAATCAAAATGCAACAGTTCTTCCTAGGTAAGCTTGGTCAACTTTAATGATCAAAGTTCTTTTTGTCAAAAAAGTTATTTGTGCCTTTCCAAAAAAAAGTTATATAAAAAAAAGAAGCTATTTGTCATTGACGCTATAACCAAGACAGTGCTATTCAGGGAAGTAATAGCTAGAAACGTAGAAAGGCAAGGGAGATTATTTAAGAAGGTAAAAATTGGTGAGATATTAGTCCTTTTGATACTCCTTGTTGGACAGAGTGAATTTCTGCAATGCTTTCAAAGCAAAGTTGTAAATTTCCTAAGGATAACGTTTTGTTTTAGTTATTAAAATAGGATGCTTCAGTTTTGATGCATCGTTTAGATTTGATGTGATTTTTAATTACATTCTTATTAATTTACATACTTTTCAAAAAATATATACAATACAATTTTAAAAACAAATCATAATAAAATCATCATCATTCAAACATAAAATGATAAAGATAGTATATTAACCAACATTAAATCATAATTATAATCCAAAATTTCAAATATTAACACAAAACAACATTAAGTTTATGCTATTTTAAGATCTACTAATCCAAAGAAACGTTAATTAAAAATGTTTAGCAGTTATATTACAACATTTTATAAACTTAATTAAGGGTATCATTGTCAAAAAACTATCATGTGAAAACAAATTTAAATCAACTGTGAAGCATAGAAGAAAAAATTTAAAAAAACAAAAATCATATAATGTTATATTTTGGTTGAAATAAAGTGATTCGACCGAAACGGCTGAAATAAAAAACGAAACGAAAGATATGGGTAATCCTTTTCTGTTTACTGTTGGAATCGAAACATTTTGGCTGTTTCGGCTAAAACAAAACGAAATTTGTAACCTTGATTCAAAGCTTAGTTGAAATAGTTAAAAATGTCTATTACTTTTTCAAGACAGTGATCGACAGACCGATGAGTTTATGTATTCTAATTAATGATCTGCTAAGCTACCGTGATTTGTGACAGTATGAGTTATGTATAGAACCATAGAAGCATCTATGCAGCATGTAGGATAGGCCATGCTCCTTTATTGCTGCTCCATGATGCATGCACAGTCTAATACTTTTTCAAGATATTATTTATCAAAAATATACTTTTTTAAGGTGTTTTTACAAGCGATAATTCTTCATGATAAATACCTCTTCTTAATGTTGTATTTCATAACTGTTGGCTCTATATATAATGACTTGTATGCTTGCACAATGTTTATTTTTTATTTTCTTTTCTCAGCCTCCAGAAGTCTGGGATGGTGGTGTTGGCTTTGTTTCAAAGGAAATGATTCAAATCCACTGCCCTGCACCAGCACATGATATTCAGGTAAGTCTTTGTTGTTTTCTTATATTTTACAAGAACATTAACATTGCGTTTGGTAGCATAGAATTGAGATCTTGGAAATGGACTTGGATGGAAATTGAGGTTTGTTCCCATAAATTTTCTGTTGAGAAAACCACAATTCTACTACTCAATTCCATTTCCAAGGCCTCAGCTACTAAATGCAACGCAAGCATTTTTCCTTTCTTACTTTTCCGTTCTTATTTGAGGTTATGATTTCAAAATTCTTGAACATGTTTATTATATATATTGCTTCTTACATCTATGAGTTTAGAAATTTAAGGGAATTAAGAACAAGAAACACTGATTCCGATCATGTGATGGCAGATTCTGAGGTGTGGCCCACCACCCATGAACAAGGCCATGGCTGCTCACCTTGATGCTCTTGGATATGCACCTGAGATGCAGTTCCAGTTCTGATCCTTATGTAAGGTCTCAAATCTTTATCTGGATGATAATGCAAATCACTTGCTTGGGTTCAATAAAAGTTATTTTCACTCTGCATTTTAGATTGTTGGCTTTGGATGGAGCTGTTGGAGATTGGAGCAAGTGATTCTTAGTTATTCATGCGCAAGACGACTTGAGTAGGATTTTTCACATTGAGAATTTGCAAACTTCTACTTGTTGGGGATCATTTTGATTTTCCATGTACTGCAATAATGCAATATTCAATGAAAGATGCTGAGTTTGAGTTAATCCTGAATGCTATATTAATATGACAGATATTGACAAACTTTTCGGATCGGTATGGATTTAAATGCCAGCAACAAGAGCTTTTTTTGGGTACATAAAATAGGTAAGCAGATAGGCCATCTCATATACTTGTCAAGGGGTATTGAGTTTTAACACACAGAGTGAATATGAAGTATTATCTATTGCATTCACGTTGAGATGGAAGTTAATGATCATTTCGCACTTTGTAGGAGGAAAACTTAGGTTTAATACTAACAAACGTTTTTACTGCTGGCATGAAAGAGTTTAAAAGTGAAGATTTCTTCAACTATTGGAAGGAAGCTTGAAGAGATTTCAACAAGGAATTGTAGACCATTAGAAGGTTACAGAAGAACAAACTTGTTCAATTGTAGCCGGAGGCTAGTTTGGAAGAACATTAAAAAAATATAAAATTATATCATTAAAGTGATGATTGACTACTTAATAAGCAGGTTGGCCCAGAGAAATTCCTCCTGTTTCCAAGGTGCTTTTGGGATTTCGAATTTTCGGTAACTCCCTATGACTTGGATCTAACAAGTTTGTGCTTAAGAAAAGCAATGAGATCTGAAATTTGATTAGAATATGATTTTACTTAGTTATACATGGAGATTAAAAACAAAGAGGGAATAGAAAGCGCGCGAAAAGAAATCACTGAAAAACTGTAAAGTCAAACCTTTTCCAATTACCTTGTATGCATTCCGTGGTTACGATTGGAAGATCATTTAAAATGGATTATTATTAACTCTGTTAATAATTATTCAGTTAAAGAGGGAAATAAGCTGGTAAGAATCAAATTTAAGAATTTATGATTTCAGTTATTCGCATTGAATTAAGTTTCAGTTTAATTATTTAAATAAAATATTTCGATTTCAGTCTGTTTTGATATATCGTTTCAGATTGTATTTTTAAATAAATACATGTTAAATTATATATATATTTAAAAATAGATATAATTATAAATATAAATCATAAAAAAACAATCATCATTTAAATATACAAATTAATCTTATACAGTGTTTTGTTTTAAAATCAATTATAAATTATTTTTTTAGCATAAATCTAAATTAAGACTTTCTGCTACTATTAAATTTATACTTTATATATATAATTATAAAAACATGTCATAATAAAAAAAATCATCGTTCAAAATTCAAATGATAAAGATAATACACGACTCACATCACTTAAATGAAGAAAAAGAGTAAAAATTTTCAAATTACCCTATTAAAATCTTTAAAAATATAAAAAAAAAAATCATAATATTTCAGTTGACCACCGAAACAGTTGAAATGAGCCGAAACAGACCGAAATTGATTAAAACAAATTGAAACCGATCGGAACAGACCGAAATCGATCCAAACAAAAATTAACATCAAAATAAATTGAAAACAAAAAATAAAACGAAATATAAAATATTTTATTTTGATTTTATTATTAAACTAAACGTTTTGACCATTTTAACCAAAAAAAAAAATATTATAGAAACTTAAATTTATTATATGGACCAAAGTTAGAAAACGACCGTTCTCACTGTGGGTTCATGTAGTACCACTAAATCAATTAGGTATATAAATGCACATGGCTTACCAAATTCCAATAAATCTACCTCTAATATCTTTATTCCATAAATCCATAGGTTATGCTAGTACACATATCGGTCCTAACTAAAATTTGACCACATAGGCATTATTCTGATTCCTCTAACAATTCTGTAATTTATATCAACGACTGCAAGACAGTTGGATCATTGACTTTCTGTGGATTTAAAATAAGAAAAATGGAGCAGTTAGATCCTGTACAATTTTCACCTTCCCCGGTAGAAAAGTTCTTGATTACTCGGGTATAAGACATTTGAAACTCCATTTATAATTTGTGAAATCTTTATTAGTAATGATAATATAAATGTTAAACTAAAAAATAATTGTTACCAATTCAATAGAATTTCTAATAAATCTAAAACACTAATTTTAAACTCGAGTCAATAAAAAAATTCTCACCTTAGCATTAAATTGATTATGTCAAAAATACAATGCTTATAAACTAACAAATTGTATGCCTTCATATTTAATTTGATTTAACTGGCGTGAAATATTTGTATGATGATGACTAATTTTTTTCATATCTTCTCCGTAAATTTTGGGTGAATACTGTTTTTTTTTTCAAAAAATATATTTGAATTTCAGCCTTACATTATTTTAGGGGCTATTTGTTTCAAGAGACAAAATAAAATAAAATGAGATTAGATTAATTCAACCCCACTTTTATTAGGGTTCGGTTGACCCAAAAAAAAAGAAGAAGGTGGGATTGAGTTAATCATTAAGTGACTCTTAATCCCAAATTTCACGTCCTATACAACAATGAATTAGTTGTGTGATCACTTTTGTATCCTTTTTACATGGAAAAAATTCTATTTTTAGAAACATGATTTTGAGAGAAAGTTGAGAGAGTTTATTTTCTAAATTGTTTGGAGGCTTTTTTAAAAGTATTTATCTAATTTGAAAAATTATGTCTAATATAAGTGTTGAATATAACTTTAATATTACGATTTGAATAATACTTGGCTTCACATTAGTATGAAAGAATTTTCTTTCACTCTGATGTTGTAATTTTATATTAAGTCTTATATTAAAAAAAATCATGTTCAAATCACATAATTTTTATAATAAAATATTTAATAAGTAAATCAAGTATTTTATCATGTGATTTGTACATGAATTTTTTAATATATTATCGAATGTGAAATTACTACATCACTCAATAAAAAAAAATTCTTTCATATTACTGTAGAGTGTCATATTATTCTTAGAATTTTTCCCCTCTATCTTGTTGAGAGGAGATTAATTTTTTCATTTTACAAAAGGTGGATATTTCAAGAAATCTCCGACTATGCATATCTATTCTCTTTTTCTTTCTTTCTTTATTTTTCTAACCAAAATCATCAATTCTCAACTTTGGTAAGTTGAGAGAAAATGAAAGGTTACAAGTATTTTTATTTGTTTGGATTTTTAAAAGTAATAAAATGAAAGAAAGTGGAAGGATCCAGTTTATTTATTTTTGATAGTGCAACAACTTTATTTAAAAAGCCAAAAATAGCAAAACAAATAATCTTAAAAATAGAGGAAAAACAAATAATCTAAAAAATATGCACATCGAGAAGTTCAGTACAAAATGCGACAGAGCCCGCTTCAACGGGAAGCCCCTATTCCCACGCTAACTTCAGTCTCTTGCACCGTAAGAGAGAGAAACTGAAATAGCGAAAGAGAGAAAAAAACTGAAATAGGGAGAGAGTTACATAAGAGCTACTACTAACAACAACAGTTTTTTTATGGTGCGTATTTGGTTTTTCCTCTACAGAACAAATCCAACACAATATTCTTGTGGTATTCAACAAAAGCTCCTCCCCTTTTAGAGTAATTTGTTTTTATTTTTCACTTGGTTTCTTGGGTTTCCGGTGGCTTTTTCTTGGTGGGTTTGTTGAGATTGGACTGGATTTCATCTGGGTTTCCTTTCTTTTCTCACATTTGGCGCTTGTTGAGCTGATTCTCTCTTTTTAGACACTGAAGAGGGAGCAACTATTACATGATAAATGGTGAGATCTGTGGGTATCATTTTATGGATTATATCATCAGTTTGAATCAGTTTTGTGAATTGATATTCAATCTAGAGGTGTATCAGGTTATTGGGTATTGAATAGTTTTGCACAGTATTGGAGTTTATTTGAGGAATTGTTGTGTATGTGATTGGGCAATGTTGGGTTACTGGCTCTGACTATGTGATCCATTTGAGCAGTGTTATCTTATTTGACTCTTTAGTTCTTTCCCTGCTTAGAATCACGGCTTTTTAGATATCTTTCCCTTGTGTTCTATATTGTTGCACTTCCTTCCTTAGGAAATTGATCATTGTGGCTTGTACTTGCTTTCCTGTTAATCATACATATGACTGTCCATCATTTTCGTGGTTTGTGTTATCCTTGTCCCAAGATGGTAATGATATTTCGTAGATATTATTGTTGATTCACTCATATTAGTATTGCAATGGTTGAGAGGCATGCCTCATCCCTCGGGTTTATTACCCAAAAATCTTTTTTTTGTTTGTTTACAATCACATCGATCCTCTTCATATTTTCTTGGTTCTTTGTGTTGCGTTCCACTGGCCGCAATAACTTCATTGATCATAATTTGTTACCCAATTCCAAGATTCTTGATGTAATTGACAATGGCATTTCCAAACTTTCAAGTCAAAATAATGTTGATCCCTCAACCGGGAATCGAGGAATTCTTGAGGATAACAAAAGAGCAGATGAAGAAGAAGAAGAAAAAGAAGCAACAGCAAAAAGGAAAGATGATTGTAGATGCAATATGAATTATAAAGTACCCCTCAAGGTTTACATGTATGACATGGACCCCGAGTTTCATTTTGGACTATTAGATTGGAAACCTCAGGGGAATAGCGTCTGGCCTGATATTCAAACTAAAATACCCTCTTATCCTGGTGGGTTGAACTTGCAACACAGCATTGAATATTGGCTGACATTAGATCTCCTTGCTTCAGAACTTGCTAACCCTCCAAATGCTCATGCTGCAATAAGAGTGCGCAATTCTAGTGAAGCTGATGTTATATTTGTACCATTCTTTTCCTCCTTAAGCTATAACCGGTATTCGAAGGTAAACCCACACAAAAAGAAGAGCAAGAACAACATGTTACAAGATAAGTTGGTGAGGTTTGTAACAGAGCAAAAGGAATGGAAGAGGTCAGGTGGGCGAGACCATGTAATTCTTGCTCACCATCCAAATAGCATGTTAACTGCTAGGATGAAGTTGTGGCCTGCCATGTTCATACTTGCAGATTTTGGAAGATATCCTCCTAATATTGCGAATGTTGAGAAAGATGTGATTGCACCTTACAAACATGTAATCAAATCGTATGTCAATGATGCATCTGATTTTGACAGCCGTCCAACTCTGCTGTATTTTCAGGGAGCTATATACAGGAAAGATGTAAGTGCTCATCCTTTTTATTGCGAATAAAATTTTTTGTTTGCTAGAAGTTCTGTTTTCAACATTTGTTTACTATATTTCTCTTTGCTCATCCTGTACTTTACACCTCATATGCTGATTATCATTTTTGAGAAAAGGCAAGTAAACACTCTTTTCCAATTGAAACTAATAAACTAAACAGTAGATTGCATAGTATTGAAGATTTCTGTTTTGACAAGGGTGCATGTTGTCAAATATGGGTCACTAAGAACAAAAGATTCAAGAAGATTTGAAGGTTCAGGTTTTATTCCAAGTTTTATACACAGAAATCTATGGAATGAGAAAGGTAGAAATTATATTAAGTACATGATGAAGCAATTGCTTGGATCTACATTCTCCAATTCTTTTGTAGGACTCGTCAAATACCCCAAAATATTGTGTTAGTTGTGTCTAAAATCCACAGATATAGAGATGTGACTGTTATAGGCTCTGTAATCATAGTTCTGGAAGTTTTAATACGAAAAAGTTAGTGGCTCCATTTTGCATAACCTGTTGTGCTATTAGTTGAGTGTATGTGTGCCAGAGTGGCTACATGCCAATCACAAAATTGCATATCTTCACAGCTCAGTAAAAAGAACCCTTTATGGTTTTGGTTATTGTTTTCATGTTTGAAGTGTGTAGGTGATCATAAAAATATATGAAGCAAATTAGGCCATCTCCTAGGTTGAGACCAAGACTACTTAGACAGAGTTTGGATCTCTAAAGAATTGAGGGAGAGGACGGGGGCTTTTTCAAGGGGAATGTTTTTCATGGTAAGAATGAAGTCAATATTTCTTTTTCCTCCTTACAGTGACTTTAGATATGAGAAGGTGGCTTTGAGGGAGGTGCTAGTAGTCTTCTTCTGTATTTCTGTTTGATGAGGTATGGTGTGGGCATCTTGCATTATTCTGCACATTTGTCTGTATCTATTCAGCCATTTTATATGCTTGCATATCTTCATGTATGCGTTTGTGTATAATTTCTGTTGGTGGGTTTTTGACAAACATGTATTAATTATCTTTGCTTGAAAGCATTTTGATGACAATATTGCTAACGTAATTCATTTTGTATTAATTAATCTCCTAATGTTCATATATGATTGAATGTTGTCCAGTTTTTTGTCTTCTTCTCATACTAGAAATGGTGAATTAGCAGCCTTTTCCAAAAGTAACAAAAAAGGAACTCCATTTTCTTTTATGTTTTTCTCCCTGCTTATGCCATCAATTCATCAAAATTCAATTGAATGTTATTCGTTATATTCTGGAGGCCATCTGATAGTGTCCTTCAACATTTAACCTTTTTTTATATATATTTATATACTTTCTATAACTTCTTTACTTCCTTTTGATTTCTCGGTGTTTGTATTTTCAGGGTGGGTTTGTTCGGCAGGAGTTATTTTATCTTCTGAGGGATGAGAAAGATGTGCATTTCTCATTTGGAAATGTTAAAAAGGATGGAATCAGAAAAGCTAGCAATGGAATGCACTCATCTAAGTTCTGTCTCAATATAGCTGGTGACACTCCCTCATCAAATCGCCTCTTTGATGCCATTGCTAGCCATTGTGTTCCCGTCATCATCAGCGATGAGATCGAGCTTCCTTATGAGGATGTCCTTGATTACTCTCAGTTCTGCATATTTGTTCGTACCTCAGATGCTCTCAAAAAAAATTTCCTCTTAAATCTCATCAGGAGTATCAAAAAGGATGAGTGGACTCGAATGTGGCAAAAGTTGAAAGAGATCGAAAATCTCTATGAGTTCCAATACCCATCAAGGGAGGGTGATGCTGTCCAAATGATATGGCAGGCTGTGGCACGAAAGGTTCCTATCGCTAAAAGGAAGGTGCACCAGTCTTGGCGATTCTCTCGTTCTGTTCCCCGTCCAGAGAGAGGTTTAAGATTGGTACCGTCACCCAGAAATTTTTGGTGAAAAAGAAAAGGAATTTACCTTCTTTGTGACCCTGCTGATTTAGAGCATTTGGTTTTCCTGCTTCTAAAAGGTGAGAATGGCAAAATAGTCTCACAGTAGATTTTGAGATTACAAATTATGTAATGACCTTGTAAAAGGAAAAAGAGAAATAAAAAGGTTTAGATGAGGCATCCAGCCTCTGATGTTAGATACGCACAATGATAATTTGTTATTCATTGATTCATTCTCTAAACTTAATGTATTACTACTACTTATCAATATCAACAGGCATCCACGGATCAGAATCCGAGCCACAGCAAAGCTGATCAAAGTTGAGTTCAGGCTGGGCTTTCACTGAATTCTAAGCCTGATAGATATGGGCTGGCTTGGCCCGGCCCAGCCTGGAAACTTCAATTAAGCCAGGCGACAATATAGTTCATCAGAGTGTTAAATGTTCATTATCCAACCTTCATTGTCAACACATACTGATATCCTTTTGTGTTCCAGCAAATCTAGCGGTATTTCACTTGGGTTATGCGATAGGATCGTTGTTTTATTGAAAGTTATGTGATTGTACTTGTATAGCAATTCTTCATTAGAAAGAAATTTTTTTTAATTTACTCGGTTGCACTATTCATCTCGCAAAAAAATATTAAATATTTAATTTTTTTATCGTTAATGTTAAATTAATAAAATATCTAACGTTGTGTTTGATAATATAAAACTAAAATTACAAGAAATTATATATTTTTTAATATAAAAATGGTTAAAATAAATCATTATCCCGTGAATCAAACACAAATATTTTAAAAATACAATTTTATAGAATTCATATATTTTATTAAAAAATAAAAAAAGGAAATTAGCTTAAAAAATAAAAGGGCAAAATTATAGGACGCACAGAGAAAGAGTACTTAAAAACGGGAGTCTTAAACCTCTCAAAAGCCTCACTTGACCAAAATGGCGCTATCATCTCCTTTGCTTCATTTTCCTCCACACCCCTTCGTGACCTCACCTAAACGACATTGTTTTGCGCATTTCAAAACCCCAAGCGTTGCATTTATCAATGGCGCATTTGCTGCAAGAAGACTTCTGCATGCAGCCTCTGCCAAAGCCAAAGCCATAGCAGAAGCTACTTCGCTCTTCGCCGCAACCACTAGAGACATAGAAAAAAAGAAGAAGAGCTCGACACCGTCAATATCGCTGAAGATGTTACCCAGGTATTCTTGTTCTCTTTGGCCCTTGTACTTCCATGAAATTACTCTTTTTGAATTGTGTTTCGTTTCTCTTGAACATGGTATTTTGACTCTTTATGCTAGAATTGCAAATGGGTTTGTGTTAATTATCTATGTCTTACTCTCTCCCTTTCTATTTTCCATTTGATTGTTTTGAAGAAATGAAAAAAAAAAGAAAAAAGAAAGGAAAATAAAAGAACTGTGCTCATTTAAGTTCAATGCTTTTACTGAAATACGCTTAATTATTTCTTTATATAGTGGGTCCGAAATGCTGACCATTTAGCATTCATAATTGTGTTTTTTTGGGTGATATCCTCTAATTTCTCTTTTTAGTTTGACCTTGGGTTACTGTAATTCTTGATTGGAAATTCATAAAAAAAAATTGTATATATGACAAGCTTAGTTATAATATGTTTCAAGCGCTTTCTCTTTGGATTGATTGTTTCATTTAAGTTAAATGCTTTTATTGAAGTGAGCTCATTATTTCTTTGTATTATGGGTCTGAAATGCTGACTTTTTGACATATAAATTATGATCTTTTTGGGTGATATCCAAGGTTCTGGTAGCTGTTTTTTGGTTTGACCTTGGGTTTACTGTAATTCTTGATTGGAATTTTTTTTTAAAAAGTGTATTTGAGACAAGCTGAGCTAATCATATGTTTCCAGCGCTTTCTCTTTGGATTGATTGTTGTTGGGTGTGATTTAGTTATATTTATACTGTTAATTGAAGATGTAAAATATTGCAAGGTATCAGCGTTTCATTGGCTTTTAAGAAGAACGAAACTATATTGAAGTTTTTGTTTTATTCGAAGATGAATGAAACCTGAGATGAATTTTGTTTGTTTGTGTTGGGAGCATGGAACTGAATTGATTTGGAATTGGAACTGAGTAGAATTGGGAATCCCTTACCCTAATCTTGATAAAGAAGATCTCCAATTCTATCTAATTCCAGTTCTAAAGGCGTTTTGCCAATACAACTAAAAGATTCCAATTTCTTAAATTTTAGGTTTTAATCTTTCCCTCACTGTGGGTGAAACCTAGCTGTTATTTGTCTATCTAGGGAAAGGTTTCTTCATTATGTTTTCTGCCATGATATTTTTCATGAAAAAGGGAAAGTTCACAATGAAAATAACAAACAATAATTTTTTTTGCGAATTCATGTGCTAGATTTTAGACTGATGTCATTTGGCTGGTATTACTATATTCTAAGTGCAGCTTAGGTTATACTATAAACAAAAATGCTTGTTTTCCAACGTCTTTACTAATTTGAGCAGTTTTGACAAATTGATATAGTTGATTGGGGGACACCAATGATATATCTCAACAAAGTCACAGAGGGCTGTGTGGCGAACATTGCTGCAAAACTTGAATCTATGGAACCCTGCCGGAGTGTCAAGGATAGGTAGTAATATACTGTATTGAAGATGTGGTGTTCTCTTCTAAGACTCATTAACAATGTTTATAGCCTTTAATTTACCATTTAACATGTGGACATCAGTTTCTAGTGTAAAATGATTGGTGAAATGATTGAGATTATCATTTCAATGGAACCTTGGGATGTGGTAGTTCATAAAGTTATTATTAATTGAAGTATAGAATTGAAGGCTATTACTCAATCGGTAATGGATGACCTCATCACATGCAATAGCGTGCAAGTTTCAACAGGATTTTCATGCTTCCTTACAAGGGACTTTACAAATTACTGATGTTTTCTTTTTCTCAATGGTCGCATTATAGGATTGGTCTTAGCATGATATCTGAAGCTGAAGTAAGTGGAGCAATAACTCCTGGGAAGGTTAGCCATATCCTTTTATTTCTATTTCTCATGACTGGATATAGATCTATATACATTTTTTGTATTCCGAAATTCATTTTCCAAATTCATAGGGCTTAGACATCATTGCATGTTATATATGTATGATACATGTAATACGTTCTGTCTTTCTGCAGAGTATATTAGTGGAACCAACGAGTGGAAATACAGGACTTGGAAATGCTTTTGTTGCCGCAGCTAAAGGATACAAACTTATAGTCACCATGCCTGCATCCATAAATCCAAGAAAGAAGGGTGCTTTTACGTGCTTTTGGAGCAGAAATTGTTTTGACAGATCCAGAGAAAGGTCTGAAAGGGGCTGTTGACAAAGCTGAAGAAATTGTTCTCAACACACCAAATGCATACATGTTTCAACAGTTTGATAATATGGCTAATACAAAGGTTATATGTTTTATGTCAAACTTATTTAATGCCGTCAGTTTTATCTAAATGTTTATCCATATAAATATATTTGTTAATAGTTTGTTTCATTTTTCCAGACCCACTTTGAAACTACAGGACCTGAAATATGGGAGGACACTCTGGGAAATGTTGATGTATTTGTTGCTGGAATTGGAACTGGGGGTACTGTTACAGGCACTGGGCGTTACTTGAAAATGATGAACAAAGAAATTAAGGTCTCTTCCCATTTGAATTGTTCTGGTTTATAATGTACATTCAATTTTATGGCTTTACCTATCATTACGATTTTCGGAGATTGTCACTGTCACAGTGACATTTATGACATTCATCATTTTGCGGTAGTCATCTCATTGCTTACATTTGACATATATTTCCTTGAAAGAAACACATAAGAGTCATACTTTTTATGTGTTGCTGAGTGGCAAACTTTGTGTGTACTGCTCATCATTTTCTATATTGTAAACCATTATGGATGACAACATGTTAATTTCTTTGTTCAAATACCTTTTTTACTTAGGTAGTTGGTGTGGAAACTGCAGAGAGGAGTGTAATTTCCGGAGACAACCCAGGTGGGAAGCATCAAATTTGGTTAAATTGATTAAAACAATTTTCTTGTCCGTTTCTGCTTGAAGAGAGCTCTGTGGTTTCACTGCTCACGAACTCTAAAATTTTGGTGCATGATATCAGTGTTTTCAGTTTATCAATGCTCTTAAAAGGGAAAAGAGAAGAGAATTGATATCAGTGTTTGTTTTATATATATTTTCAGTTTAATATTGATGTATATAAGAATGTTGCTCCTATTTTGGTTTCTTACAAGTGGCTGACTTTACATTATATATTTTATCAAGACCTTATTCTCAAGTTGACACTCCTTTCTGACTGACCTTTTTAATGTTTTTTGATGTCAAAGGTTATATTTCCGAGCTTTGGTGAGCGGTATATTCCCACTATTCTTTTCCATTCTATATACGAAGAGGTTCAAAAAATGCAACAAAGATAGCTGGTATTTATTCCAGACCTTCCACTCTCCCGTAGAATATAAGTTGTTCTCAAATTTTCCAATGGAAAGCAGCTACTTTGTTTATTGATAGGTAAGTAGTTTTTACGTTTTTTTGAATAAGTAATTTCAGTAAAAGTTACTGGATCAATATGCTTTTTCTATTTCTTTCAGGTGCAATTTTCATATCAAGCCATATGTATCTGTGTTAAGTTTTTGATTAATTGCAAAGATAGCAGAACTTCTTTACCGGCGCACTTGTTCATATGAAGATCTGGATTTGTTTTAGACAACTGGTTGTGGCTTTTGGCTCATTCCTTTTCTTTGGAGTAAGTGTTGGTCCTGAATGACCTATATTGTATCATCTGTAAATTAATCTTAGGGTTAGAGTATGTCAAAATGGACAAAAGTGAAGATTTATCATGGTAATCTTCGATGTTTTGTAGCGGAATTTGGATTCTTTTATTTAAAAATAATTATTGTTGTAACGATGGTGAGACCAAACACGTTTGAAATGTACAGTTTGTAAAGTTGTAGTTAGGTGTTGTAGCTTGTAGAACACCGAATTAAATGTGGTATGGAAAAATACTTTGTAAGGTTGTAGTTGGTGATAAAAAAAATTGTTTTACTGTAATCTAGTTTGATTATAATGAAATCTTCAAGAAAACCTTTGAAGAGAGTGGACATAAACTTGAGAAAATCCGATTTATCAAACCCAGGATTTTGAATTAGAAGAGAGATTTCAAGAAATGAAATATCTATTCACTCTATCTAGATCTGATGTATCATATAAATGATTTACCTTTTCTATTGATTCTTACATATTGGATCAAAAACAATTATTGAATGTGACCGAGATGGATGGAAAAAGAAATTTTTGTTGCTTCTACCTCTTATTTTTTATGAAGAAAATTAATTTTTTTATTGAAGGGTCAGAAAAAAAAAAGGTATTTGAAATGATTTGGAAGATCTTTGGGTCTTGTGTTTGAAATGATCAAGCATGACCTTAATTATTCTGTCAATAATCAAGATGATGATTTTGCAACTTTAACTATACGACAACCACATACTACATTTTCCCCTTGGCATCAAAAGTAGAAATAAGAAACATTTAGTACATAGCATTTATTTTGCATTTATCATAATTTAAGTCCATGGAATACCCTTTTCAAGTTATTATTGACACTGATATATGTTTATCAAAGGTTAATTTCGTGGAGTGGTGTGTGGTCTCTTGCCTATGAGTTTAATCACTCATGACCCATATGCTTTAGTCTAATTGGAAGGCCATAGTGAAAGCTCACTTAATGCACTGGACTTGCACTGGACTTGCAGTAAGCCATTACCCTTTTTCTTTTTCACACTAGCGATTATTCGAAGATGTGACACAAATTTAATTTGCATTGAAAGCAGTGGGACGATATAGTAATTGGGCATTAACCATATTTATTGACCCATCTAATATTTACATGCTACAAGCTGGAAATTTTATTAGGCATTGACTTATTTTCCTTCTTCTACAAGTTAGGGGTGGGTGTGTATCGTAACCACGATATTTGATAGAATCATAGTTATAATCAAAACTTTAATTTGTTCTAAATTTTAATCATAAATCAAATTATTTATTTTAACCAAATTTTTGGTTCGGTTTGGTTATCAAAATTTCACAATTAATCATTGTTAACAAAAATATACAAAATTTTTGAAATAAAAAAAGTTACACAAATCAAAACTTAATATAATTTAAAATTTAAAACATTATATTCTCATTCAATCCACACTAATCAATCCAAATTAAAATTTTTAACATCATTTAATCCATATTCAAATACTTCAAAATAACGATCGAAACTGCTGTGAAGTGTGAACGAGAGAGCTCAACTAGGCGCGATGGATTGAGGATTCTTCATGAGACTGAAGTGCGGTGAGAACAGAGGTTGCTCATGTTGATGCGTGGTAGGACAAGGAGGCGCGAGAGGGAGAGGCTACGGTTGTTTGGTGAACTAAACCGATGATTGTGAACAATGATTTTAGATTTTTAGGGTTTCCTATTAACGATTATAGATTTAGTCTGCTCTAAGAATAAAACTGTAATTGGGTGTGTGTGTGGTTTGCTATTTTTTTTTTTTATTGTAGGAGTAGGTTGACATTGTGCCCTAACCTTTGTAGACTACAAAACTCCTGATTATACACTAAACTGGATTAAAATAAAGATATTTTGTAATTTTACAAAAAGAATCAGAAAATAAAAAATAAAAAATGCATAGACGAAGCTCACTCATGAGCGCCAGAGGCCATTGTAGAGTGTGATCTATCCCGACTGTTTTCGACGGAGGCTCGTCACCAAATTTTACAGGTTGTTCGAAAATTCAATTTTCAACTCAATGGTTATGTTACTTTTTAGTAAAAATCACTAAGATCTAAAAAAACATTCTCAAGGTAACCAACTATGAGTGAGGACGGCCAATGCTTCCGGATCTCATCTTGTAGATCTCAGTGAGAGCTTTCTAATGGTACCGATTATGGGTGCGCTTTTCCAACCATGGGTTGGCTTGATATTTTCAAAAAAACTTAGAGGTGAAAAAAAAATTAAATAAGTGTATTTATTGAATTGTCCTACTATCTTTGTGTTTGTGTTATGAAAATTTGAATTATTGAGAGTATCTTGATCTATAAAGGTTGTGATACATTAATAACTTACTCTTAGAGTGGGGTAAATTAGCAATCTCTTATATATATATAATTTCAAAATAGTTTGATTTTATGATTAACTTGCATATTTTAAATTCAAGAACCATAATCATAATTATAATAATAATAAATAAATAAATTCGAATTATAAATCAAACAACTTTTTCTAATAATCACTTTTTGATTTGGTTATAAGATTGTTAAGGTTCATATATGATTATTAGTTATTTTTACCCATCCCTATTATACTAGTAATTCAGAAATATTCATGCATGGTAGATTAGAGCCAAGTGTTCTCTCTCAAATTCGTATAAGTATACTCTTAACTAATTAATTTGGTAGGGTTTGTTGTGGTCCCACATAATAATGCTACTATATGTTTTATTTTTTGGGCTATTCATGAGGATCATAACCATAGGAGGTGGCTCTCATCTCACAAGCCAACCATGCAAAATGTTAGGTGGCGATGATATTTACGTTAGAAAGTGATTTGATGTGTTTCTTTAATAAATCTAGCTAGATCTCTGGCTAATTATATTAAATATCAAGAATTAAGGTTTTTTTTTAAAAAAAAAATTATATATAAAAATTGAAATCAACAAAGATCTTTGTTATTTTACCTACACCACAATTAAGCTCTTCTATTGAATAATTAAATGGTTTTTAGATTGTGATAGAGAATTTAAACTAATTAATCAATAAAATCTGTATTAATTAAGATATAATTTGGGTCATTTATATTTTAAATACATCTAAGTGTTTATATATATATATATATATATATATATATATATATAAAAGAGAGAAATTAAGCCTAACACTTTTATGGGTAATAAAAGATAGAATTAATTAACCTAGCTAACAAGTTAAAGATTCGTCAAAACGTATCAAATATGATATCTCGTGGACCTTATACATAGAACATATAAATTAGTGGTCATGTCTCATTATGGGATAGGGTGCTAATTAAATAAGGAATTATTTCTTTTTTTAAAAAAAATCGTTGGAAGAAAAAGGTTGACGTGTGAGCATTGACACTACCAAATACTGATTCATGTCAAGTTATCGATAAAGTCTACTTCACTCCTGAAGACTTTGAAGCTAAATATCGATAACACGTCATATTATTAATAAATAAGTAAAGTTTACCGAACTTAATTAAGTTTGACTTAATTGTCACCGTGACTCTTATGAAGTATTTACTATTTAGTAATATTACCCAAAATACCAAACATCTCTAAATAGAAGGAAAAGAAAACAGAAGTTTGAAGACTCAAAGCTTAAATTTCAAATTATTATTAGATTTTGGGTAGGTTATATACGAGAGCATAAGCACTATGTATATGCAACTGCAAAAGTATATGCTAATTATGGTTCATGGCAAAGAAATATTTCAAGGAGGGTTCCCACATATATTTAGGAGAAACATCAAACATCACTTACCCTAAAAGGAGGCAAACAAAATGATGCAACTTCACCTCAAATAAATGAGTCTAAGCTATAGAGTATACCCTCTGTCACATCCTCTTAGATTTCATTTAATTTTCTGCTAACCAAAGTTCCTTTTATTCACTTTTGAGCAAGCTCACGTGCCTTCTTCAATCATTTTTTCTTCAAAAAAAAAAAAAAAAATTCCTCAAGGTTAAAGAAATTAACCAAAAAGTAAAAGAAAATCTGTATTAGTTTTCATGGTAAATTAATCGCTTTAATACCTTCAAAATAAAAATAAAAAAATTCAAAAAATTAATTTTTGAGGATATGAGATTAAATTGATATATTTACAGAAATGAAGGAAGGTATATAAATGTGTGAAGATGAAATTTAATTTAAGATGTTTACAGATAACGAAAAGAAACACTGTCATCTACCCTTTAATTTGTTTTGGTGATTCCATAAATAGTGCAAGCTATCTTTTGTTGTCCCTAATTCACCTAGTGGAGGAGACTGAGTTTTCTTGGATATACTCGGTCTAAAACCAATGTTTTATATTTGTCTAAAAATTTTAAGAAATTTTAAAGAATTTTATTAATAACATTATTTTTTGAATCACACATTTATACTTATATTATCAATAAAATTTCTTAATTACCAATGAAATTTTAAGCGGGTTTAAAATATTACTTTTAGATTCGATTTAATCAAAAAAATTTAGATGCGATAATAGTAAAATTAATTAAGGAGAGGGAGGGGGGACCGCACAATTTGGCACATTATGATAGGTGGTGCAGTACCTGTAAAGTAGTGATGTGAGTGTGAGTAGAGAACCCATTGATCTCCTACATCTTGTGAAGAGAAGGGTGTTTTTGCATGGTAGCTATGATATGAGATGAGCATTATTAATTTGCAGCTTCTTCTTAACACCGAAAGGTCAATAAAGATCACATGTTTCCGTTTCTCATAATTTTCCCAAAAAGAAGGCATTTGGCTGAGGCAACCATTTTACCTCATATGGATGCAAGAATTTCGTGACACTATCCCTATTTTACTTATATGGCTATTATTATTACTCTTCTCTCACTTAATTTGCCACAACTCTCTCATTCTTGCTTCAAGTAATTAGCATATTTAATTTTTATATTTACACACCCACATAAGAAAAAGTTTGACATCAATCTTATAACGTTCAATTATGACTCGCGGTTTGGTTCTAATCCGGGTTATCACTTCATATTAAGAAGAAATAAAACAAGAAAACAAAAACGGAACATTTTCTTTTGTTTCGTTTGGATGTCAAGAGAAAAGTTATAGGAAAAGTAACACTATAAATTTTTAAAAAACTACAATGATTAATTACCAATGGAAAAGGACTACAATGATATAGCCACATCAAGAGGTCTCCATTAGATTAATTAATGTAGGGATCATCTCTTCCATAAGCTTCTCTAATGTGGGCTTAGCCACCAAATTTATCATCCTCAATTGAGTTTGAATTCGACCCACAAGCAATTATACGAAGTGCAATCGACTGGTGAAGTTGCATTCCTCATAAATTCATAGTTATGTTAATTAATTAATTTTCTTATTATTATGACTAATTAAAAAACTAGGTAATTAATACATACAAACTAAAAGAACAATCCTTAATTAGATTACTAATTAAGCACCAAGGTTAATTACATTTGTGCAAAGGAGATCCCAACTTTTTAGAATCTCAACTCAAAGATTAATCAGACCCTAGCTAGAGAAATCAAACACAAATCTTTTTGGGGTGGGGGGGAGAAAGGGGTAGTTCTTATTATTGATTTATAGCTGAAAAAAGAAAATAAAAAGAAGAAAGAAAGATTGCAATAATTAGGAGTAATTAAATCAGAAAATTTGAGATAGTTCCACTTCCATCATCTGATTCATCTCTTGATCTACTTGACCATTTGTTTCATCTAAGAGCCACTTCTCAAGAAATGATAATGGAGTAGTAGTAGAACTGGTCTGATGATCAGATTTTGTCTTCCTCTCTGGCGCAGTACTTAATGTTGCATTAATATGAACCTTCTGATGATCATGATCATGATCATGGTCATGAGTATTTGATGATGAATTTTGATCAGGAGTACCCTTTGTAGTAGAAATATCACTAGTGGACTTATGATCCCATGCTGCAACATTGTTGTTGTTGTTCATGTTCTGATGATGATCAAATGATAAAATTGACTCAAACTCTTCATGAGAAATCAAATCATGATCACCACCACTTTCAGCTTGCTCCTCCACTGTTGGCCTGTAACATTGAAGAGTAGAACTTGAATTTTCATTGATGTTGTTGTGATGATCAATGGTATTGATGAGGAGAGAATTGTTGTGGTTAGTCCGTGGAGATGATGATGATCTCATCCAACCTTCAAGGAGACGAGAAATGTTCTCTGTGCTTGAAGCATATGATGTTGTTGTAGTAGTAGAGGTTTGTCCATTAAACCCTGATAGAATGGAATCTTGTCCTACTGCAGTAGTGAAATATTCCAAGCTCCTTCTTTCAATATTATTGAAGCTGCTCCTTGATACTAACTGATGGTGATGAAGATTCGTTGTTGATTCTTGCGTGATTTGGGGGTCGAAAGCTGTCTGAAATTTCTTTAGCTTCTTCTTCAAATGGGTGTTCCAATAATTCTTTATGTCATTGTCTGTTCTTTGTGGAAGGTATGATGCTATGGCTGCCCATCTGTAATTTTTCACAACAATATTCATCATTTTGCAAAATTCAGATATCTTATTATAAATAAGATTCAAGAGGCAAAAATAATTAAGGAAAAAGAAGTTGAGAGTTTTTGAAGATTACTTGTTACCCAATAAAGCTTGCAAATGAATGATCATTGCTTCTTCATGGGGAGTGAAGTTGCCTCTTTTGATTCCAGGTCTGAGATAATTGGTCCATCTAAGCCTGCAACTTTTGCTGCATCTTAACAACCCTTTTTTGCAAACAAAATTAATAAGCAAAAAGAAGAAAGAAAAAAGGAATGAAATTGAACTTAGTTTTGAAAATTTGGAAAGGAAATTAATTAGATCATATAGCAGCTTAGATTTACCAGTGTTAGAAGGCACTGATCTCCAATTACCAGGACCATGTTCTTGGATATAAGAGACAAGGATGATGTCTTCTTCAGGGGTCCATGGACCTTTCTTGATGCCATCTTTGTCACAGCAAGGAGGTCTCCCCATGGCTTAGCTTGTTCTCTCTCTCTCTCTCTCTCTCTCTCTCTCTCTCTCTCTCTCTCTCTGTGTATAGTTTTATATATAATATGGAGCTTCCAAATATATAGCTAGTAGTAACTTATATTAATATATATACATGGTGACTTAAAGAGGAAATTGATCTACCAAGCTGAGTCACTAGGACCTTTTTATTAACTCTTTGTTTTATATAAAAGTCAGTCTACAAATCAAAGTCAGAAGGGACTTTCAATATCTTCTGTGCCTTTCCTCTCTGGATCACATGTTAGGTCTACCATTGTGACAGCTGAAGTGTTGCCGCTACCTTGGTCTGTTCATGGATCAAATTTCTATATGATCGATATAGGCCATTGCTTTTGATCCTTACAGATCATTGCTTTTGGATTTAAATATCACTTAATCCAAACATGATCATAATCAGATATAGATAAATGTTTTAATTGTTAATTAGATTTTGATTTAAATCCGTTAATCTATTTAAAAAAAAATCAAATTTAGATTTATTTTCATCTACTTTAATAATAATATAATCCCTTTTAATATTATATAGTATATAAATATCATTCTTTGTATTATCTACATAATACTTTTCAAGTTTACTATACAAATTATTTAAAATTAATATATTAATAAAAATTAATATTTAAAAGACATGTAAATTTTTTTAATTTATATGGATATAGTTTTTGAGATGAAAGAATGTAATTAAAATTGTCAATCTCTTGATAAAAATGTCATTTTATAATTGAATAAGTTTTAAAATATCCATTAAGTAATATGATTATCTAAATTTTGATGAATTCAAATATGTATTGACTATTGAGATTTAAAATATCCAATTCGATATGATAAATAGATTTGAATATAATTTAATTTGAGTCAAGTCTGATACTTTTATAAACTTACTTATTATTTAACCATTTGAGATTTATTTAATTTTTAAGTCATTTTTCTTATAAATTTTTTTCGAGTAGGACAAGTCTAAAACGTTATTTTCATGCCTATTCAATAAAAAAATAACACGCCAATCATATAGAGATTTTTGTTAAAGTTAATAACAGTACTCAATCAAATTAATGTTAACAGTGAGTTAACTTATCAACTTAGTTTATGTGTTTTCTTATGGCTATACGAACTTAAAATAACTTGTACATAAAATATTCTTGTTCAAAATAAAATTTGAATTCCCTGACTTTGATTCTATGTCAAAGAAAAAAAAGCATAGCAGTCACATGGCAGCATTAGAATCCAGTTCCACCAAAGATTATTTACTCAATCCAGTTAATGTTGACAATGACTTAACTCATCATCATAACTAATTTATCTTCTTGTGATTGGATGATTTTAATCATGACGTGTAAATGTATGCAAACCTTTTGCTAAAAATAGGTGTTATAAATATCGTTTTATTTTCGCCAAAATAAAGGCGTTTTTGTTTTGTTTTCAACATTAAATCCAAATAAGACATTTTTATATTTCGTTTTATTTTTTGTTTTTGGTTCATTTAGATTTATTTCGATTTGTTTTGATTATATTTTACCGTTTCAATTGAAACAATTATAACTTTATTGATGATTTTAAGTGATGATTGATCAAATCTGATTGGATAATTTTATAAGAAAAAATTATTACTTTATTTTGAATAATGTGAATGATAAATTATTAAATTTGTGTTAGTATTTGAATTTTGGATGATGTGGTAATGTATTATCTTTATCATTTGATGTTTGAATAATAATTTATTTTACTATGATATTTATTTATAATTATATATATTTAAAATGTATGTAATTTGATAACATGATAAAATTTTAATTTAGATTTATATCAAAAAAAAATTTATAATTGATTTTTTTATTTAAAAAATTAAGTAAAATTGATTTGTATATTTGATTATGATAGTTTTTTTATTATTTATATTTATAAATTATATATACTTTAAAATATATATAATTTATAAAATTATATTTAATAATATCATCAAATTCAAAACGACTTACTAAAATAAATTAAAATCAAAACATTTCATCTAAATTTTTAAACCGAAACATTATCCCGCACGAAATTTCCAACCTTGGATTAACTACTAAATATTTTTGGCCAGAACAAAAATATGACTTCCTTGACCAACCAATGGCTGATTTGTCGAAAAAGGATAGCAACAACGTGGCCGCATTAGAATCTAGTACCACCAAGAAGTTAACAATAGAAGTGGGGCCAAAAAACCAAATAAAAGGCAAGATTTATTACACTGATTGGCAACAAGAGGGAGAGTAAGGAAACCAATTGGCAAAATTGCATTGAAACTTTAGGGTGAAGAGAGTAATTTGGAGGTCACCAACCCAACCTCAACAACTAGTGCGGTCTAAATCTAACACTACTATCTTCCCCTCTGCCTTCATGTGCTCTTTTGTTGCATTTTTTTTATTAACTTTTAATATTATAAATTTAATTCACATTATTATCATAAATAATTAAGGTACCCGACAATCGACACACCAATTTTATAATAACCTTTGCCTGCTACCAGATTTTCCTGCAGATATTTATATAAGAATTATACTGAGTTTTGAAATAATGGGGAGCTCTGCAATCTTTTTCTTCTTTATTTTATTTTATTTTATTTCTTAGTAAGAGTAAGGTTTGTAATAACAACAAAAAAAATGGTTAATTATATTTTTGGTCTCTCTTCTACAAGTTGTATCAATTTTAACTGTCAACTAATTAAAAATTGCAATATAATCTCACTATGGCTAGTATAGTTGGCTAAATCAACACGATTTTCATTTGAAAAACATGTGACAATTTGTTTAGTATAAAAAAATTAAAAATAATTGAAAAAAAGAGATGTTATAATCGAAAAAGATCACATTGCAATTTTTGAATAGTTGAATGTTAAAATTTATACAATTGGAAGAAGAGAAACCAAAATAAAGCTCCACCTGTATTTCAAGGACCAAACATGTACTTAAACCAAGAAGAAATCTTGATCATTTAAAAAAAAAAAAGAAATTTAGTAAAAATTCAATCCAAAATTACCTGCATGCCTTGGTTCAAAATTTATGTCCCTCGCCATGCATGTCCTGACCAAAAGTTTCATCCACCCACAATTATCCACCATGAAACACCCACCAAGAATTTCCACCATGAAACACAATATCCATGTTCTTTAATTGATTAAATAGGACAAGGAGGCAACGTTACATCTGAACTATATGCATACAATTGATAATGATACAAGAGCTTTAGTATCAGAAATCAACAATGATTTCTGCTAAGACAATACCCAATATATTTTATTCTCATGGTCAGGGACCCATCTTTCTAACAAAGGATGAGCACCCAACAATTGCAACGCCTGCCAATGTCATGTCGAGGTAATTGTTTCAGCTCCTCACTTGGTAGAAAGAATTTTCAGTATTGCAACTACTGCAGGCAATATCAACTAAATCCAGCCCTTATATGTTACGCGGTCTGTCTTTGTTTTTCAGCAACTGCAAGACAACCAATAGGACATTTTAGTGTCTGTTTTACACCCAAATCAGAAACAAAGGTAATGATGCAAAAGATGGTGTGAATCCATAAAATAAATCGCAATTTCCAGACTGATAAGGGTAACAAAATAACCAAGAGATTGAAACATACAGGAATTTCCATTTTCCAACATATGATTTGTACAACATATGATTTTCAATTCCATCTCATTGAAATTAGCCCATTGGATAAGATACAATTGATGTTTCAGGTAACTAACTTGCCATCATTTGGTTGTAACTTATGCCGTAAATATCAAACTATTGAAAGATGCACAAAGCATAGCAGAAATGGAAGCAGACTTATTACCATAGAAGTGCCAAACTGAATTCAGAATCCTTCATCATTTGTTGACATCCAAACACGTTGCAACTATGGAAAAAAAATTCACTCTTGCCTTGTTCGTAATGTGACTCTTATCTTGTGAATTGTCAAAGGTAGAACGTACATAAAGCTGCTCTGGAGGGCCAACTTGATCCCATTCTCTTTTGAATTTCAATATGACGCAACAACAGTCTCTGACATTCAATATATAAGTATCATAACAAGTTGGCCTAACAACATGCTAAATGAAAATCATCTGACCACAGTAGAAAAGACAATGGATCATTTCAAATACATTTATATTGTTCAGCCAGGAAGGGCAAAACTGAGCCCACATTATCTACTCCAATGACCAATTTGTTTAGGAGCATTTGGACTACATTAAAAGTGAAATTATCCTGACTTTTACATGCTATTTAAACACAGATACTGCTAGTGATTTATGCTCCCATGAATCAATTTCAAAGAAAAATCATATGCCCTTTTATTAGTCCAGAAGAAAATACTTGATAAAGCAGACTCAATGGCCATCCATTTCAATATGTATTCAAACAAGCAAAAAATTGCCTTCCGAAATCTTCTCACTTGAAACAACACATACCCGACAGAGTTCACATGTTACTTTATGCATAAAGATTTAGTGCATGCCTGAGCATAATTATAAATGACGAGACAGAAGTAGAAACGAACAAGAAGATTTTTATTAGCATGAATAGAGCATAACGAACACTTATGCTTATTTTTGTATGTGAGAATCATTCATAAATATCGAATGTACTCTCCAATATTAGGACACTATGAACCAGTGTATTCACCAAGTGTTTTTGGAGTGCGCCTTGAGGCACACAAGGTGCACTACAACATGAAGCATACACAAATTGCATCCGGGATGAACATAAATTGCTTTGAGGGTTTGATTTAAAAAATTGTTCCTCTTATCCGTACGTCTCAATGGAATGAGGTTAAAATTTAGCATTACAAGTACGTTTTTTGTGCCTATCAATGATACACTCACAAAAATAACATTTTTTAATTTGTAAAACACACTTACACACCACTCGAACTTGAGACCTTTAAGACCAAGGGCCTCAGCTTTAACCAACACAAAAATAAGATATCATTGTATTTTATATATATATATATATATATATATATATATATATATATATATATATATATATCAAATCTGCTAAAAGTCACACCGCTAATAGTGCCAGCTTCTAACTGTGAGTTAAAAACTCATGCAAACCATTATTGGCTGTGAGCTAAAGACTTTTCTATCGGGTGGCTAGAGTAACTGGTGGTCATCTGATACCCTTTTCTAAAATAATAAAGAGAGAACTTTATATCTCAATATTAATTGTATATTTTTTTTGTATTATTTTTAGTTTCTATCTTTGGTACATTGCTAAATATAATGTCTAAAAAACTTCGTACTAATATCATTAACTTATATTTTATGATTTTTTTTGAAATAATTATATTTTACGATTTTTTGTATGACTGTTCAAATATATAAGGTCTAAAATACTGTTCTCAATATATTTAAAAGACCGTTATATTTTCATATTTATATTTGTAACTATTATTTATGTTTATTTTCTCACAATTATTTTATTGTCATTAGAATATTTAATTATTTATCTTAATTTTAATAAATAAAAATTCAAATTCAAAAGGCTTACATCTCTATGTCCTTAAGCTTACACCTTGCCTCACTCTTTGGCTTTTAAAAAGATAATTTTCTTGTTATTACTGTTAGAATAAAAGAAAGATTGAAGAACTCTTGTATTGTTAATGTATTGTGAAAGAAGAACACAAGACTATATATAGAGGCTAAGAATATAAAACCTAATAAAAATAAGAAACCTAGGTTATAATAAATTAAGAAACTAATACATATGAAACTAATATTGCAATAGGAATACGAAATATCATATACGTTAACAAACCCCCCTCAAACTCAAGTTGGTAAAGTGGATACCAACTTGAATTCGCAAACTGAATCAAAGAAGTATTGAGAAGAACAAACTTCGATGAAAAACTTTGCAGGTTGATACCAAGCTTTAATGAAGAACTCTGCAGAAGTAACTCCCCCTCACATGCAAGCTCACCTCCTTGCATGTGCCATCGCTGGAAATAAAAAAAGAACCCAAACATGGGTCAAAATAAGATGAAGGATACGAGCTCCGCTCTAACACCCATTCACAAGATTACGGAAATAAGAGGTTTACATAGATTCAAGACAAAACTTGAAAGCTGACGTGACAGCTTAATTGTCGGCCGATCTGATGGAACATGTGGGGGACCCGGAATAGAATCACGGGTGATAGCTTGACAGAACCCGGAGCAGAATCGTACTACACGAAGCTTGGCAAAATGTAATCGCAAGTTGAGGAACATATATAGCATACCAGAAACAGGTCGTCGGGCTTGATATAGTCAATGTTTTCCCGTGTAAATTGATTTGCAGTGGTAGAAAAAGAAAACAAAATTTGAAAGATTATAATAGTTTAGAACAAGAAGGAAAGGGACTATGTCCGAATGAGCGACATTAGGCCGGCCGCCGAAATTGCGGAAGCTCAAAAGACTACTCTCAAAACAGGATCAATAGCTCTGATACCATGTTAGAATAAAAGAAAAATTGAAGAACTCTTGTATTATTGATGTATTGTGAAAGAAGAATACAAGACTATATATAGAGGCTAAAAATATAAAACCTAATAGAAATAAGAAACCTAAGGTTATAATAAATTATGAAATTAGGAAACTAATACATATGAAACTAGGAATATATACACATAACGTATATGATATTTCCTATTCCTATTGCAATATTAGTTTCCTAGTTTCATATGTATTAGATTTCTAATTAGTTTAGTTTCTTAGTTTCATATGTATTAGATTTCTAATTAGTTTAGTTTCCTAATTTATCATAACCCTGAGTTTCCTATTTCTATTAGGTTTTATATCCTTAGCTTCTATATATAGGTTTGTATTCGTCGTTCACAATACACATCAATAGTACAAGAGTTTCTTCTCCAATTTCTTATTTTAACATGGTATCCGAGCTATTGATCCTTTTTTTAGAGTTGTCTTTTGAGCTTTCGCAATTTCGACGGGCGGCCTAATGACGCTCGTCTGGACATAGCTCATTTCCTTCTTGTTCTAGACTATTATAATCTTTCAAAATTTGTCTTATTTTTTTCCACCATTGCAAATTAATTTACACCTTAAAACATTGACTATATCAAGCATAACGACCTATTTCTGATATGCTATATATGCTTATCAACATGCGATTACGTTCTGCCAAGCTCCGCGACGTACGATTTCGCTTCAGGTTCTGCCAAGCTATCACCGGCGATTCCGTCTCGGGTCCCTGTCAGCTACGTGTTCCATCACATCAGCCGATAATTTAGTTGTCACGTGTTTCGTCACGTCAGCTTTCAAGTTCCGTCTTGAATCCAAGTAATCCTCTTATTTCCATATCCCTCAATAATCTTCACTTAATCTTATAAATGGGTGTTAGAGCGAAGCTCGAACCCTTCATCTTGTTTTGACCCATGTTTAGGTTCTTTTCTTGTTTCCAGTGAGGGCACATGCAAGGACGTGAGCTTGCATGTGAGGAGGGGTTACTTCTGCAGAGTTCTTCATCAAAGCTTGGTATCAACATGCAAAGTTTTTCATTGAAGTTTGTTCTTCTCGTTGCTTCTTTGATTCAGTTAGCAAACTCAAGTTGGCATCCACTTTATCACCTTGAGTTTGAAGCGGGCTGTTAACGTATATAAAATTTTATATTCCTATTGCAATATTAGTTTCCTAGTTTCATATGTAGTAGTTTTCTAATTAGTTTAGTTTCCTAATTTATTATAACCCTAGGTTTCTTATTTCTATTAGGTTTTATATTCTTAACCTCTATATATAGTCTTGTATTCTTCTTTCACAATACATCAATAATACAAGAGTTCTTCAATCATTCTTTTATTCTAACAATTACTATAGTTTTTTCTTGATCAAAGTCAACCATTGCCTTTATTGTGGCCTTTCATACTATATCATCATAGGAGGTTCTGCAATTTCTCTAAAGTCCTATGGATAACACCTAACAAGTCAAGAGGAGGAAGAGGGGGGAGGGGGGGGGGGGACGCTTTCCCCCTTTTGTTTTAAGGTTTTTCTTTCTTTTTGGAAGGTGTTTTTAATTTGTCTTGCTTCCATGCTGTACCCATTTGTGGTATCTTCACTTACTTTTCCTAAATATATCAATTACTATATTCTTCTAAGAAAAAGAGAGCATCCTAATTCATTAGAACTTGATAGTTGATTAGTTGGAATATAGTTCAGACTTCAGTGTCAGCATTGCATCCCATATAAGAGACAAGGGCAGGGATGAGATAAAGGAAGTTTCTTGAGTATTTTTAACAGAGGTTTTTCACTAGTCCTTGTTCTAAAACATGAACCAAGTGCATCTTGGAAAGTTTAGGAAACAATTTTCACGAGTTTGAGATCAAGGGGATATCAGTATTGCGCCTCATGAAATATTCTTAGGTGTCATTTACGCAGGCATTGCCTCAATATTACAACAACATCATAATTATGAATACAAATTTGTGAAGCAGATAGCAGATACAGGAGAATTTTTGTTCTCTTATAATTCAACAACTAAAAATTAGAATGTGACGGGTATTAAGGCTGATTCCAAGAATCTTGAGTACATGCTGTATCTGAGTCACAATGAGCTAATGTTAGCAAGCTATTGTAACAAGGAATAAAATGCATACGGAAAAGGAGGAAGAGAAATATAAGATAACCTAGATTCAGACTAAAGTTCATACAAATCTTCCACTACGATCTTAAGAATCATATACAACAGGATACATCACGTGTAAAGAACATAGCATCTGACTTCACAAAGCACTCAAGGCTCACAAAATCTCCTTGAACTTTATCCCAAAATGAAATGTCATAGTCCTCTGCATAGACCCACAAAAGTTACTTAAGAGCTAGATTAAATAGGTTTCTTTAGGATGAGATTACTGCGTGTTTGGTGACCCAAATAAAACACCAAAGAGGATTGTTGTCATCCTATACGGTGTTCGGTACAGTTTTAAGATGGTGAAAAGGATAATGAATTTTATGCATCCTGGATCAAATAGTCTTCCAATCAAAGGGCTGCAGTTAAAATTATCCCATACAAACAAAATAGAAGTTGACATGTTTTCTGTAATAACATAAATAACATAAAAAATAGTACCCATTCACAATACCAACAACAATTACCTACTATATTAATTTTGTTTCAATCCTTTTCTAACTCTTGGTCTTGCATCACAATTTCAAGATCAAAGATGTGCTGAGAAAGAAGGAAAAGAAAACAATTTTGGTGTATCAATGGTATTTTGTCAATTAAAAACATTATCCAATCTTATTTTTCAATTTTCTTGCAACAATCCTGAACAGAAGAGAGGATAAAACTTAAGGAATAAATATTCTACTAATATAGATAACTAGCCATCTAGGCCGCTTATCAAATTTACAGAAACATAGCAAATTGAACTCCAAATAAAAATATGTTCACAAACAGTCACACTTTACACACCATATCAAAACTAATTTCTTTTTCTTTTGATATGACATTATTTCCAAGCTTGACATGGAAAAATCTTATGAACATGTTAGTTGGGCTTTTCTCGTTGTATCTTGGAAGGAATGGGTTTTAGTGCTAGGTGCCACGGATGTATTAAAAAGTTGAATTTCTACCAATTACTTTTCATTGTGGTCAATAAATATCCATCCATTTTCTTTTAACCGTCCAGGGAACTTAGACAAAGGGACCCTCTTTCTCCTTCCCTTTTTATTTTGGTTGTGGAAGTGGTTAGCAACATGTTGTCCAAAGCAATGGAGGACTTTTAAGAAGCTTCAAAGTGGGTAGAAACAAGGAGGATTCACCTTCTTTTTGCCGATGATGCTATCATTTCTGGTTGATCAAATGATCAATCTTGGATGCGTATTGCTTTGTCTTGAGGTGGTGTCAGGACTTAGTAGTTAAGAAAGTAAGCTTTTTTGTGTGGAAGGCCTCTTGGAATAGAATTCTTATTATTGACAATATTCAAAGGAGAGGGAAGGTTTTGGTTAATAGATGCTTCATTTGTAAAGGATGTGCCGAATCCATATTTCATCTTTTAGTGGAATGCTCTTTAGCAAGGAGTTTACGGGAGATGGTGTATAAAGTTGTGGGGGTTTCTTGGGTGGTTACCGGTTCGGTAAAAGACGAAATTTGGGTTTGGAGTGAATTAAAGGCCTAAAAGGATGTCAAGAAGGCTTTAGATTTAATCCCGCTATCTATTTGGTTGATTATTTGGAGAGAGAGAAACCGAAGGGCTTTTGATAGGGTTGAAAGGCCTCTTGCAAATATTAGGGATAATTGGTGTTGAAAATAAGAATTGAAAAGAAATTCTCTGTCTTATTGATTAAATGAAAATAATATAATTGACTCAATATATAGTCTTATGAATACTAAGTCTAATAGGACTAGAACACAACGATAAAATAAGATAAACATGATCTAAGCCTACTAGGACACACATTAGGAATCCTATTAGGATTCTCAGCACTCCCCCCCCCAAGTTAGAGCATCGATATCATATGTACCCAACTTGTTACAAATAAATCTAACTCGACAACCATCCAATAGTTTAGTAAATAAATCTGCAAACTGGTTTGTCGACTTCACATGTCTGGTACTGATCACATTTTGTAGAAGCTTTTCTCGAACCACATGACAATCAACTTCAATATGTTAAGTTCTCTCATGAAAAATACTGAATTATTTGCAATATGAATAGCTGCTTGATTGTCACACACCAAGCTCATAGAACTTGACTGGTTAATCTCAAGTTCCGCTAACAACTACTTTAATCAAATCGTCTCACAAGTAGTATGCGTCATTGCTCTATATTCGGACTCAACACTAGATCTACAACCACAATTTGCTTCTTACTTTTCCATGATACTAAATTACCTCCAACAAATACGCAATATCTAGTAGTGGACCTTCTATTTGAGTATGACCATGATTTTGATAAAGTATACCACAACCAGGAACACTCTTAATATATCTTAAAATTTGAACAACAGAATCTCAATGACTAGTTCGTGGAGCATCGAGAAATTGACTAACCACATTTGTTGCAAATGAAATATCAGGCCTAATAACAGTCAAATAATTCAATTTTCCAACCAAACGCCTATATGGCTCTCGATTAGATAATAAATCACTTTAATCAACTGCAAATTTTGTGTTGGGATCCATAGCACTATCTATAGGCTTACACACTATCTATCAGTCAACAAATCAAGAACATATTTACGTTGAGATAAAGAAACACCATGGCGCGATCTAGCAACCTCGATACCCATGAAGTATCTCAATTTCCCTAAATCCTTTGTCTGATATTTAGTACTCAAGAATTGTTTCAATGCTAGAATTCATTCTTTGTCATCTTCTGTGATCACAATATCATCCACACATACAATCAACAATATCCTACCTACCTCACTTTGTTTATAAAATACAAAATGAACTACATCACAGATGTTGAGGCCAAAATTAATCATTAAACTGACCAAACCACGCTTGAGGAAATTGTTTCAATCCATATAGAGACTTCTTTAATCGACATACTAACCCAGACTCCCCCTGAGCAACAAATCCGGGTGGTTGCTCCATGTATACTTCTTGCAAATTACCATTTAGAAACGCATTTCACATCCAACTGATGTAGGGCCCAATGAAAAGTAGTTGCTAGAGAGATAAACACACGAACAAATGTAATCTTAGCCACGGGAGAGAATGTGTCAGCATAGTCAATAGCATATATTTTTGTATACCCTTTTACTACTAGGCGAACTTTTAATCTGTCAATAATATCAGGATGAACCTTTACAGTATAGACCCAGCGACAATCAACAACAGATTTCCCAGATGGTAGAGGAATGTGTCCAATTTATTATTAGTATTCAAGGCATCTATCTCTGTATCTATAGCTCCATTCCACCCAGGATGAGACAAAGCTTCTGTAATAGACTTGGGAATAAAGATAGAAGAGATCGAAGCAACAAACAAAGCATATGAAAGAGATAAATAATCATAAGACACAAAATTAGCAATCGAATGAGCAATACATAAACGTTTACCTTTACAAAGGGTAATAGGACGATCATCCTCAAAAGATGAAGTGAAAGAAGAATCATGATCTGTCAATAAGGGAGCAATTGGTGGAGATGCAAAGACGGAAGGTCGTGGATGACGAGAGTAAACCTGCAACGGAGGTGTGGACAAAGTAAGAGGAGGATTTGACTATGACTGTGTAAGGGGCATTGGAACAGGTAATGGACAAAGAAACGAATCAGCCAGATCAAAGATAGAATGAGACTCGAAATAATATGGGGTAGACTCAAAGAATATAACATCAGCACAAACACAGTACTTTTGTAGTTATGGACTATAACACTGATAGCCTTTTTGTGTACGAGAATAGCTTTTAAAACACATTTAATAGAGCGTGAGTCAAGTTGGTCAACTCCTCGACGGAGTCGATGAACAAAACAAACAGACTCAAAAATACGAAGAGGTAAGTGGAAGGTAACATCTCTAGGAAAGAGTACGGAGTGGGGGGATTGACCATCAAGGATAGAAGATGACATACAGTCAATTAAGTAACATGCAGCCATAACGACCTCACTCCAAAACAATTTGAGGACATGCATATGAAATAAGAGAGTATAAGAAATATCCATAAGATACGATTTTTCCGCTCTGCAATCCCATTTTGTTGGAATGTATGAGAGCAAGATGACTATGAATAATATAAACTTAGTCATAACGTTGTAAAAGGTTTAGAAAAATACTCACAGCATTGTCATTACGGAGAATTTTAACAAATAAGTCAAATTGAGTTTTTATCTCAGCACAAAATGTACAAAAAATAAAAAATAACTCAAAATGGTCTTTCATTAAATAAAATCAAGTAAGCTTGGAATAACCATCCACAAAGGTAACGAAATAACGAAATCCAAGTTTGGAAGTCACACAACTTGGACCCCAAATATCATAATGTACTAACATAAAAATGACTAGACACACGATTATTAATTCGGGAAGGAAACGACACACGATGATGCTTACCCAATTGACATGACTCACATTCTAAAGACGAAACCTGACTCAAAGTAGGAACTAACTTTTTCAGGTTCACTAAGGACGGATGACCAAAACGATAATATACTTAAAATGGAGACACATCAATCGAGCAAGCAATGGGTGATGTGATAGGATCAAAATAATACAGGTCATCCGATTCATTCCCTCCACCAATTGTCTTCTTTGTTTTCAAATCCTGGATAAGAACGAAATCAGGAAGAAAGGTAACAGAACAGTTAAGATGTTTTGTAAGTTGACTAATAGATATCAAATTATACTGAGAAAATAGAGCTTAAAGGACAAATGATAAAGACATAGAAGAACTATGATGCACAGTGCGAATGCCACTAGCAGTGGTTTTAGTTCCATCTACAATAGTGACATCATGCAAAGACGAAGAGTGATAAAAACTAGAGAAAACATCAGTGGTACCTGACAAATGATTAATAGCTGTAGAGTCAAGGACCCAAGGTATAGATGAAGAGTTACTAAATGATAGACAAGCTTTTGGTGTACCTTCTTGAATGGAAAGAGCATTCGAGGAAGATGTCTGGTTAGCTACCTTATACTATAAGAACTCATCATACTCTGCTTTGGAAACCGAAAACATAAGATTACGTTTAACTGAATCAGAAGTCACACTATTAGCAACTAGAGGACGACTAACCAAGTGCCAACATGTCTCCCGAGTATGCCCATAACGGTAACAGTGAGTACATCGACGAACTAAACCCTGATCATCACCACCACAACCAAAAAATATACCACTACCACCAATTTCATGACCACCTTTGCCATTACAACGAATCCGATCACTAAAACCATGTCTTCTACTATTATTAACATTAACTCGATCACCTTGCCAAGCCTGAGTCACCAAAGCAAATTTATCTGAAGCCATAAGAATGATTTTTTTTTTTTAATTGAAGACCTTTTCTTTTACTGTCTTATTTTTTTTTTCCATTCGAATCTATTTATCAAACTTTCTTTATTACTTGTGAATGGTACCCGAAAATAGTGCCAATGAACTGTGTCGATGAACAAATCCCGATGAATAGTACAGTATGAACAGTAAAGATGGATTTTTTTTAAAAAAAATTATTCAGGATCCCAAGAGAGATCTTGCTCTGATACCGTGTTGAAAAAAAGAATTGAAAATGAATTTTTTGTCTTATTGATTGAATGAAAAGAATACAATTGACTCAATATATAGACTTATGAATATTAAGTCTAATAGGACTATGATATAACGATAAAATAAGATAAATATGATCTAAGCCTACTATGACACACATTAGGAATCCTATTAGGATTCTCAATAGGTTTAATACTCTTAACTTTTGGTTTAATGGAATTTTTTTTTTTTGTAAAGATCGATGATTTACTAGATTTTGTTGAGTTTCTCAATTTAATTAGCCTTTGGCTTTGAGTTGCACCCTCTTGGTGCTTTTTAACAAAAAAATTTACTTATAAAAAAAATCTAGGCAAAAGTGAGTACAACTCCTTCCAAAGAAAAGACGGATGGAAGTTCATTGTCTAGCATTTTGGGTTGGAAAGCGGGCTCTCTTCCGATGATTTACCATGGGCTTCCTTGGGTTTTAAATTCAAGGAGAATGTGTGTGGGATGTAGTTGTTGTGAAGTTAGAGAAGAAATTGACCAGTGGGAAGAAACACCACCTTTTGAAAGGGGGAGATTAACCCTTATTCAGAACGTTCTATCACTTTTCTCTTCCCTAGTGTGGTTGTAAAGAGGTTGGAAGACATCCAAAAGCGGCTTCTTTAAGGGAATATGGGGAAAGAACACAAATATCACTTAGTGAAGTGGGGAGTTGCAAGGAGGTTTAGGTCTCAAGTGACTTCTTTCTTTCTATAAAGCGATTTTGGAAAAATGGTTGTGGAATTTTTGGGTCCAGAAATATCATTTGTGGAGGAAGGTTATAATGGCTAAATATGGGATGGAGCACAATGGTGGGTGACTAAGGAAGGTAGGGGACCTATGGGGGTGGACCTATAGAAATGGATTAGACGATGATGGGTGGACTTTTACCCTTGTTTGCGATTTAAAGTAGGAAATGGTGCGAACACCTCTTCTTGGCTTGATCCATGCTGTGGAGATTTATTGTTGAAGGAACAATTTTAGGATATTTTCTCAATGGCAAGCAATAAGGAGGCTCTAATTAGCTCTTGTGTATCCATGGCCTTCAGGGAAATGGTGTGGGAAGTTTTCTTTATCTGGAATGCTCATGATTGGGAGATTGAAAATCTTGGTAGTTTTTTTAGAAGATTTATGGCACTAGGATGGATTTGAGTGGAAATGATTGCATAATTTGAAAGCTTAACGCGTGAAAGATTTTTTTATGTGAGATCATTCTCCAAGCTTCTGTTATGAACACAATGATTAAGGGGAGTGGGAATTATCCTTGGAAAACTTGTGCACCTTTAAAGGTCTCCTTTTTTATTTATTTATTTGGAAACCACATAAAGTAGGATTTTGACCATTGATAATTTACCAAAAGACAGCCAAGTTCTGGTCAACCAGTGTTATCTTTGCAAGGAAAGCATTGAGTCTGTTAAACACATCCTACTATGGTGCTCTTGGACAAGAAAATTTGGACAAACGGCCCTTGGACATTTAAGTCTTTGTTGGGTAGGGGCCAGAACTATTGAAGATGAGAGGACCTAGAGAATTGAAGAAAGCTATAGGTTTTATTCCACTTTATATTTTTGTTAGTTTCGAATGAAAGCAATACGAGAACGTTTGAAGGGGAATAAATCTCACTTGCTTTGTTAAAAGATAGGTGGCTCTGAACTTTTAGTTAAATAACCATTTTTGGTAAATGACAACGGGTTTATAGAACTGGTAGAATTTTTGTCTTGCAAGTAGCTTTCATACATGGATCGACACTCCCTTTGTGCACTTTAATGAATTTGTGTTTATAAAAAAACAAAGATATACAGATGGTCAAAATAAAATCAATCAAAAGCTCATCCATAGTAACCAAACACGGATGAGAAGAAACAAAGTCATCCAAGGATTTCCAATGATATGCATCACAATACAAAGCAACTAGAACTAAAAATATTAGTGAATGCCACGGTAATTCCATAATATAATGCAGCATGGGTGTATAACATTACATATCATAAGAAAATGGCGAATGCAAGTATAATATATAATGAATTCAAGCTAATATGTATATACTGGTAATGATACAACCTAGCAAATACAAAGAAAAGAAGAACATGGAATGAAGCCAAAGAAGTAATTAATATTTTACTCAATATAGCAAGGAAAAGATCTCATAGTCTTACAGTTCATGCATGTTTTTAACTTCTTCCTCTTTATTTTACATTCATTGTCCCCACTGCACCTCAACTTTATTCTCGTAAAGGGTGATAATTCATGGCTTCCAACTCTTCCTTTGCTGTGTCAAGCCTTTGTTTCCCCTCTCTCTGCCACGACAAATATCAAAGCATCACATACACATTGCAGATCTCCACCAAACGCGATACATTTGACATATAATACCACTCGTGAGAAATTAACACTTACATAGGCCTTGTTTAAGCCTGCTATCTGTTGCTTGCAAAGCTTGAGTTCCATATCGATTGTATGCAATCAACTCTGCTCAGGAACAACGTTTTGCTCAACCAGATGCTTTTGCCTACTGCAAACAACCTCAGGCTGCCATACATTTAACACCACTGATGCTTGCCTGAAAGAACCAACAAAATCACACCCATGAGAACTTGAAAGTTCAAAAAGCAAGAAATTGTGTCAAACTCACTGAAGAACCACTAAGTCCTCGATGCAATTAATGATGAGAAATTGAAATGCCAACAAGATTGGCAATATAAGATTCATACTTCTGAGGGGTAAGAGAATTAACATACTACATATGACAAAGAGTAGCAAACTTGATTTTCTATTCTGTTTCCATGAAAATGGGTCAAGAAAACAAAAGCAAAACCGATATTCAGTTAGGTAAATAGGTCTACAAAAATTTAAAAAAAAAAGAATGAGGAAAAGGAGCTATCTATCTTGTAAAGCTATCAATCAGACACACAAACACCTACAGAAACATATAGGTTAAAAGGGAAAAAAATTTTCAAAAAAATGATTACCTGACCTTGCGTAAATTCGATAATTCAGCAAGAGTTTCCCTTCATCCTCCCAGTCTCCTCCCCTAATCGCATCTTGATTTCTCGAATTTTCCTCAAGTGCTCCGCAATCTGACTCTATTTCCTCAACACAGCCCTTCTATGCGCTGCCACCTCCCTCTCTCTCTCCCTTTCAAACCTAACCACCAAACCATATAAACATATATACATTAAAACATACACATAATATATACATATACTTATACATATATATAGATATATATAGAGAGAGAAGGAGAGCGAGAGTACCTGATTTTGTAGAGGGATTTAGATGATGAAGAGGATGAGGATGAAAGGGGGTAAGGGATTTGTTGGGAGAAATCAGAGGTTAGTAAGTGGGACCAGAGGGAGTCTTCACCGGATAATCGGTGGAGGCGCCTGCAGTAGATTGAAATGCAACAAAGATCTTCATATGTGAACTGGTAAATCTTTAGTAGACATTAGCTCTTTGAACAGAGCGTATTTATCAATCTTTGGATCAATGTATAATTGTTGATTGCCTGAGAAAAATTTCACTGGTGCTTCCACCGAACCGAGGGCCAAGGCTCGTAGAGAAAATTCTTGTGTAACCCAAACCAATAATAAATTGACACCTAGTTGTGGGTTCCAACAAAACTCAAAGAGGACCTTTTAGAGTCCGTTTGTCTCAGCAGAAAATAGTAAAGTAAAAACGGTAAGCTAAGATTGATTATTGATCCCGTTTCCCGTCTCAACAAACCCACCAACAAATGCCATAGCCTCCAAAAAATTCTATCATTGACCACATTTCCTCGACCCAAAGTAAATTCCCAGCACCGCAATGGAGTCGAGCGTCTTGGAATCCATAGGCGTGGAGATCATCGGCGTGATGTCCCCAGTCTCCATCTGCATGCTCCTCGTGGTCCTCCTCGTCTGTTCTCTCTCATCTTCCAATCCATTTTCCTCTTCCGCCGACCAAATCCGCACCGCTGCCAACCTCGTATACGAAGAAACCCCCTCCGACTCTGCCACGCAGAAGCTCGAGGGCGCACTCCTTAACGCCTTGGTTTTTGTTGTGCTCATTGCTATCGTCACCTTCCTCCTTGTCCTCTTGTACTACTACAATTTCACAAACTTTTTAAAGAATTACATGCGCTTCTCGGCTTTTTTCGTGCTAGGTATTATTTATTGTTCAGCATTTTTTAATACCAGCCAAATTACGTCTTCTAGTCTTGTGTGTTTCGTTCATTTGGGTGTAGATTGTTAGTTGCGATGATGATCATTGTTCGTTTTGTGCACTTCAATACATTTTTAGGCTTGTGCGTATTAGTCCATTTTCATGCTAGGTATGATAAGATTCAGTGTTCATTGGTGCCCATTAACTGGGCTTTTTGGCTCCTTTATGCTAGGTATGATTATTGTTTCTTCGACTTTTTATGCCCATTTGCTTTATAAAGTAGGTGTGTATGTTTTTTAACCCTTCCTCTTAAGCTGCGAATTTCAGTTTGCCGCCTTTTGACTCGATTACATTTTCTAGTCTCTTTATGATCTCAGTTCAGTGTTTTCTCTGGGTGGTAGCTGTGATATTAAGTCCATTTCTCCATGCCCATCAGAATGAATCAATCACATTTTGCGTTCTTGTGGGTGTTTAGTCTATAATTGTGTTAAATAAGATAATCATTCATTCTTGATGCTCATTACTTCACTTTCAGCTTTTACTTATGTAGTTGTTGTTTCTTCCTTTTTTTTTACTTTTTCTTTTTTGGTTTTGCTTCTGTGTCGAAGGAATTACAATGATTTGGTGTTTATGGATGCCCATCGACTCATACATCTTCCATGTTAAGCTTTTACAATTTGAGATTTTTGTTGTTTTTGATGACACAATTTTTTTTGTCAACAATCCAGCATTCTTCATATCCATCAGTTCAATTTAGTACTTTCTGTTTCTTTTTAGTTTTATTGTTGTCATGTGTTATGATGCAATTTTCAAGTGTTTTATCGTTGAAATCCAAAATGTTTCTATGTTCATGAAATCAGTTTAGTCAAGTGATTCTTGGTGATATCACTATTGTGGATGTGTTCTTCTTCATGCTAGATGTGATGGGCGGTTTCATCTTTCCGCTTCTTCTGGTGTCCATTGAGTTATCACATGTACTACATTTGATGCTTTTTTGCATTTTGCTTATTGGGTTTTTTTGGTGTTAGGAACAATGGGTGGCTCGATTCTTTTGTCAATAATCCAGCATTTCTCAATACTTATTGATTCGATTACATGTTTTGTGTTGCTTTTCAATTTTACTGTTCTGGGTGTGTTGTCGGTTTTTTCGGGTGCTGTACCAATTGTGTTGAGACAAGGATATATGCTGTCTCTGGGGATAATTGTGGCGGCTTGGCTCACAAAATTGCCTGAATGGACTACATGGGTTTTGCTGGTGGCATTGGCTGCGTATGATTTAGTGGCTGTTTTGGTGCCCGGTGGGCCACTTAAGTTGTTGGTGGAGTTGGCCTCAACTCGGGATGAAGAGCTTCCTGCTTTGGTTTATGAAGCTCGGCCAACAGTGTCACATAACGGGAGAAATCATGGTTCAAGTTTGGGGCTTTTGGTTGGTGGGGTTTCAGATTCTGGATCATTAGAGCTGCAGGCAGTGTCAAGTGTTAATGTAAATCAAAATGGAGGAGGAAACCGTGGGAATTCAGAGTATACTGCTATTGAGGTTGTGGATTCTGGGAATGTGGAAGGTGAAGGGAACAAAAATGAAAGTGAGAGATCACCTTTGGTTGGTAATTTGAGGGAAAGGTATTCATCAAGTAGTGGATCATCAGAGTATTCAACTGTGGTTGGCAATAGGGAGAGTGAGATTGTTGTGGGTGAGGAAATGTCTCCTTTGGTTGATATGATGAGACTGGGGAATGAGGGGGAGCAGGAAAGGAGTGGTGGTACTGAAGACTCTGTGATCGAAAGTAGAGGTATCAAACTTGGTCTTGGAGACTTTGTTTTCTACAGTGTTCTTGTAGGTAGGGCTGCAATGTATGATCTAATGACAGTATATGCTTGTTACCTTGCAATTATTTCGGGACTTGGGTGCACTCTTATTTTGTTATCTGTGTGCCGCCACGCTCTGCCTGCCCTTCCCATATCTATCACATTGGGTGTCCTTTTTTACTTCTTGACTCGGTTATTAATGGAGCCATTCGTCGTTGGATTGGCAACAAATCTGCTGATGTTCTGATCCTCCAATTTTTGTAAGAGATGAAGAAGATATTTACCTTGTTAAAGAGGTACTGATGTTTTTGTAGACATGAGTGCTTTTTCTTTACATAGTGAAAGTTTTGCTTCCTGAACGATCAGTTGTTTGTGCTAATGTAACTTTCTTTTGATTCAAGTTCCAATTAGATGTTGCAACACCGTCAACGTAATCTGCTAATTCCTTGAAATGTAATTTGACTGGCCTTTTGGGTCATATAGCATTTAGAGCTAATCTTTTCCACTAAATTGTGTTTACTGTGTCTTCTTCATATGGTTTTTCTAGTTATTGGGATGTGTTCAAAATCAAATATATATATATATATATATATATATATATAAAACTTGTATTCTAATACACAAGCATGCATATGCATACAAGTTAGAATATCATCAGACTATGTTCAGATGCTTTGAACAAGCACAGAGGCACTCAATTATATGCCTGTAATGTCTCCTGTACTAGATGAATTTCATGAGAGTTATAATTTGTTAGTGTAGGTATCCCTCAATTGGTGCTAGCATATGTTTAGTTTTCTTGTAAATCTTGTAGAATTTTTATCATATATATCCTTCTAGTTGTGCTGGTGTATGCCTAGTATTCGCTGATATATGCCTAGTATTCTTATAATTCTCGTAGATTGTTTTCCCCTTTTGGAGCGGGGGGTTGGGGGCACTCGCTGCTGGTGATTCTCATATCATTGGTGACTTTAACCTTGGCCAAAGGTGTCACAGTTAGAATTTAAGTTTCTACTTCTTTTGGTTCTCATTTATCGACTAGAGCCCCCAAAATCATTTTTCCTTCTCTGGAATTACTTCTGGCTAGACAACTGGGTTGGTTTCCTAATCTTCCAATTGCTGTCCGCTAGGTTTCATCACAAGCTGCTTTCCCATCATTTTTAATTTGGTATGTCATCAATTAGGAAGGTTAGCATCAAGCGGAGAGTTATTGGATGATGGGTCAGAATTCCATCCATAAAGGTTGACTTCTATGGTTCTGATAAAGCTTCTGGTACTTAGTCTGTTAGTGGTGGTCTTATTATAGTTAGTACCCAGTTAATTTCAATCTGAATGATGATCCCGTTGTTGCTTTCAGTTTGTTACTCTTATGAACTCTTGAATATAATCTCTACTCTTGATGTTTACTTTTAAAAATAGTGATCTTCCTGTGTGATTTTCATAATCTTGAGCTTTTTGGGAATTGATGTTTTTTTTTCTCGGTGTTGCTGAACAGCTTAAAAAAAGAAGAAAAAAGCACTTTATGTTGCAATTATCAAGTCATCTAGATTTCCTGGTGATTTCTTATATGGCCTATGTCAAAGCTCCAACTTATCATGGCTATTCCAATGTTTGATCTGTATCTCTTGATGCTTTGTTTCTGTTGTCTTATTCTTGTTCCCGTTCTTTCATGTTTATGCATCTGCTTGGTTCTTTGTGCTTGCATGGCATATAGTTTTGGACATGTCAGTCAAAATTTTGACACCTATTGGACTCTGACACTGTAGTTGCCTTTCTGGACACTTTCATGAGTTTTGGTACTTGAGAAGAGTATTAAAAAAGTTTCATTATATATGAATTCTTTCGGATTTCTTTGCAAAGTATGAAAGAAACCATGGTATTGCTAAAACTTATAACTGATAGAAGGAAGGCGAAGAAAAGAATGTTCCAGAAGGATGTTTTGTGCACTACTACTCCACACACCCCTCATGTCAAATACTTACTATATAATTCTGAATTGATATTTGATTTGCATGATAAAGTATACTCATCTTTTTTTGTGTTTTGATCTGTAATAGCTTTTTACATCCTGTAGGTTTTGTGTTATGTGATCTAGGCCTGTTTACTGGGTTTCTGTCCATGATATATCTATCAAGTATTTCTGCAAAGGCATATGATGCAATTTTTTTACTTTGTTAATGATGGACCATAAAATAAATTTACTAATTATGTATGAGTATTCTTTGCATATAAGTGTTTAAAATCTATCTGTATAACTTTGACGGCTGGTGTAAGAAGAGCTCATGATGCCATATTGCCATAGCCAGCTCAATCTGTGACTTGCACCTTCTGGCATGGTTATTAGGATCCATCCTTATTATTCTGAAGGGAAGTTGGGTGTTATATTATACTAGTGAGAGGTATAATGAGGTGTGTGATGTAAAATGAAATGAATCACGTGTCTTACTATTCATTAATACTCAAATCTTAGTAGGTTTGATTATTATATATCAAGTTGGAGGTTGCATTAATCTATTCTGTTATGCATATGTTCTCTTAAGATATTTTTTGAGGTAAGTTTTTCATTTTTTTTTTTTTTTGGGTGAAAGTTGTCTGAAATCTGCAGGTTGCTTTGAATCATGTGGCAAAGGTAAAAACATTTTAGCAGATCCTTAAAAGTAACATTAAGGTTCCCTGCTATCTCTTTTTGTTGAATGCCCCTGAGACCTTTAGGGTTCATGGTATGACTTGTAGGTTTGACTGCATAGTTATTGGTGCAGGACTTAAGGTTTGAGTATCCCTTACTTACTGGCTTGAAATTATAATTTTTTTGTTAAAAATCTATTTTATTGTAGTGGCACTCCCTGATGCAATGGTAAGGTAGCCCATCATGCACACATGAGTAGCTTCAGCGCCTATGAGTGAAAAGGGTGGGTTTGAGTCACAAGAGCAACATTTCATGAGGAAATGGTAAAGGATAAAACAGTACACAGATCAGCCCTTATGAATCTTATTTTGGTGGGACCAGCCCTGGGTAATGTACTTTCTATCAGTTTTTTAATGCATTTATTTGAAATTAACTTATCTTTTATGATCTTACTTAATATTTGTTTGAAGATATGCTATCCTGTCTCAGACATTTTGAAGCCACATTAGTAAGAAAGGGATATGGTCCCAAATTATTTTGCTTTTGTTCTTTACATTACTCGAGTAGCTTGATGATTCACACTAGTTCTCTACACACTGTGTATTCATTGATAAAGCTGTAGTGAATGGATCAAGGATCAATTTCTCAACCGTCTCTCTAATTTTGCCATATCACGTGCCTTAAGTCCCATTCTAAACTAACCTACAACTTCCACTTCATTGTCAAGTTATTTCATGCATGCATGGATGCAGTCATACATACATTCTTATGTTCGTACTTATGTATGTTCCCCTCCTGGTCTAAGAAGAAAGGAAGCAATATTTGACTTAATGTTGTTATTAAGCAATTTATGTTGTTTGAGCCCAGCCTTTTCCTTCCTTTGAGGCCCTAACACTTCTCGTGTTCAAGGCCTATGGAGATGATCATCTTCCTGTATACCTTTTAGTTATTTTCATTGTTAATGTCCCTAAAATGCTTATCCTCAGTAAATTTTATCCATATATGCTTGGTTATATCTCCCAGTTTTGGAGGTTGGCAATTAAAGTGTTACACAATTGGGCTGCTGTACTGCATGTACATTTTTTTCATAAGTAATTTACCGCATAAATATGGAGAATCTAAATTCTTTCTGTTGCCATACGGTTATGCACATTCAATTAACAGAGGTCTGTCCAGTCTGCTTAGGATAGAAGTGGAATTAATCTAAATTACATGCATCACAAAGTGAACGATTGTTTTCAATTGTTTCAATGCTTTGCCAACATAAAAGAGAATCCGCGAATGTTGGCTGTGTGATTATATAGACATTTATGTCCTCGTTGATGAGAAAGAAACAACTGGAAAGCATCAATGGGATTGCAACTGAATGAGAGGTAACTTTTCCATTAATAACAGTGATTTTGTTGGAACCACTCCCTTTTGCATCTCGACTGCCAACCATTTGTTCCATCATGAACAGGTTAGAAACTAAACCCAGTTATCCATGTTTTATTGGTTGATAGGATTCTTGTGATCAAGAGGTTTGGCCTGGTACAGAGATAAGTGTCAACTTTGATTTTGTCTCTAACTGTGGTTGCAAAATGTTAATCTAAAATCTAAACATGTATGCATTAGTGGAAAATATAAGCTGATCGTAGAGGCTCTGACTACCAAGGAGTATTTTGGTGTGGTGTTAGCTTCCCAGAAGCATGGAAGGATCTGCTCGGTTACCTGCGTATCATTGTTGTGAAATTGGCAAGCTGTTCTTTTTTCCCGTTCTAAAGAAGCAGTAGTTTTAATTCATTGATGTGGATCTGCGTGGGATGACAGGCCACACGCATAGCGCCAAGGTACATTTTCTAAAAGTATATTCCATTGGTGTCATATTTATAATTCAACTTTTAAAAGGAATAAATGTCTTATATTATTTGTCTATTTTTAGAATGAAATAGAAAAATCATTGATTTTACAAGGATAATTTTAATTTTTTCTTATTATGTCAAAAACAAATCTTGTGAGATCTATATATATTTGATTTAACTTCAATTTTAGGGTTTAGATAAAAGAACATTTGAATAAATTACTCAGATGAGTGGACGGAGTAACATGCTGGTGACACAACTCAAGCGTAATACTATTTTCTAAAATAGTACCCGTCAACAGTATAGTAAAGTTAAAGGGGCTCAAAGTAAACATTCAATAATCTTCTTCCTTTACAAATTACACTTGGCTCAGTCTTGCATTCACGTTGGCACCATGCATGGCACCGCCTCTCCTTCCCTATCCCAATGGCTTATTGACACGCTGCAGGCACGTAGCCAAAGACTCATATATACTCTCTTTTTATCTTCTTTTCTTCAGAGGAAACAACTGAATATATGGTTAGTGAAAGCTCCTGTATTTCTTAAAAATGGCCATGGACTCTGCAGAGACAATCGGCCACATACCTGCGAAATCACTTTTCAAGTTCAAATGCGTATCAAAACAGTGGCTCTCTCTATCTTTGACTCGAAATTCTGTCTCATTCTCACTCGCTACAACAAAAGAGATGGTTCTCTCACACCTAGATAAAAGGTCATCACCGATGCTTTTTTTTGTGCATATTTTGGTGCTTTAAAGTACCGCAATATGCATTACTATACCGGTATGTGTAGTGTCGAAGCACAAATACCGGCGCTTAAAGAAAGCGCCGCAATATGCATATTTTTTCTACGCTTCTAAGCGCCGCAATATAGCGGCGCTTCTAAGCGCCGGTATATTTTGATCTTTTTAAGCGTCAAAATATACTCTATATTACAGACATATTATGTATATTGCAGCACTTTTAAGCATCGCTAAAAGTGATTTTAATTGTGTTTTTACATTATTTTGGCTTAAATATCACTAATACCCTTCAATAAATAAAATATAACATCAAATCCGTAAAATTTCAAATTTTTTTCAATATATAAAATGTAACATCAAATATCCATAAAAAAATTTTTACTCAATACAAAAGTTATCTCATTTACACAAAAAACAATCATAGTTAATATATAAAATTCACACAAAACAAAATAATGGAATGTAGTCTTAAAAATTGTTTTACCATCATACTTGACATCAATTATGAGGTCCTCTATTAACCAATTGTTATAGTAAAGACTTCAACTCATCAACTTAGGATTGCATACTGTTAATTTGATCATCATGCTTCGCTATTATTTCTTGAATTTGATGCGTCTGCTGTTCAATCTAATGCGCATACTGTTCAATCTAATGCGTATGCTGTTGATTGTTTTCTTCTATTTGTGCTCTCGGACTATTTATCTCTTCAGCATAAGCCCCATAGTATCCCATATCATTTTTAATTTGAGCCTAAAATCCATACACAGCAAAGGGTGTTACTCCAAACCCCTGACCTCGAACACAACCGGAACTCTCTTCACCCATAAGCTCGGTGAAAACTTCATTTTGTATTACTAAATTATTGCTAGCATCAGAGGATCCTGAAGCTGCAACAAGTTCAGCAATACGAGCTTCAGTTGTCACCTACAATTAGGAAACAATAAAGATTAAATGCCCACAAAGATTATGCAGCAAAAGTATCATAACAGGAAAAGTTGCTTATAAGATTTTATAGAAAAGCGGGCAGAGTTCTCCTTATATTTTCATAAAACCTCCTGCAAAGGAAAAACAAAAATTCTGTCCAACGCTTATTTTCTATCTATATTTCCATAATACATTTTATATATGTATTAATAACAGATATAGGAAGAACCACAAGCATATTTCCTGGAAAAAAAAAAATTTGTCCAACAGACTGGCCAATTTTAGTATAGGAAACAGATAAAGGAGGAAAACAATGAGTTATTGATCACCTCAGTAAGGCTGCCTTTCTGTCAATCTATTATACATTACTCATACTAACATCTTTTCATATCACAAAAGCAGACTTGGCACAAATAACGCCTTCATCAAAAGATCAATAATAAGGTAGCAATGCTAGTTGTATTTACTCATAATAACATCTTTAAGAAGATACTAACATCATAAAACCAGAAAAAAGCAAGAAAAATTCAAAAAATTGATGAAAATATATGTGTTTTAAAGTCCAAAGGCAGTTAAACGTTAAAGTTACAATCTAAAATCCAGTTGATAATTGGAATAAACTTGTCTGCTATAAAAAGAACTGCCATGAGCATGCTGTCAATTGATTCTTAATGAAAAACCATACTAAACAATTTGAGAACAAAGATTTATGTTAAAATAAATGCTATCAATAAGCAACTACAACAGTTCAACAACTTAAGCAAAAGCTGTGTCATTTTAACTCCTTTTTCATGACACGCTTGCGCCAGGTGAATGATTAATCTAGTGTAAATGGTTGAGTTGTAAATTGTGTTCCCTAGAATAATTTCTTAGTTCAATAACCAAAGTGGACAATTTTGTTGCAGTCATCAGTCTTAGTTGCCTGTGGATACTTCTGATATGTTTCTTGTGTAAATTTACAGGCAGTTGATCATCTCTACCTCGTGGTATATTCTAGGACTGCTGCACTGAGAAGCAGAACCATGGTTGAAACTGAAAACAGTGAACCCGGCAGAAGATCCTGTTGTAAGTTCTCTTGGCTGGTTTGAAGAGGACCTGTTGAATTGAGCTTTCCTTTCTCATTTTTCTTTCTTCTTGGTTTGACCATTTGGTGAAAAAGATGTGGATCCTGAGCATGTTGATAGAAGTGCTATTTTTCTTTTGTATTTTTTGTTGGGATGGGAAAGGATGCTAAAGGGACACTAGATGTTATTGTCACCATTTGTCAGTAAATTCATGTGAAGTAGCACAGTTTTAATTACACTTTAAGCAGAGAAAAATGACAGATCACCGATTTTAATATATATGATTAGGTTTAGTTATATGGATGCGTGGACATCAAGTATTACTTGTTATCAACTGAAAGGAGTGGAAAAACGATTTAAGAAATGCTAACTGCTAGTTTTAAATTATGCTATACTATTTTTCCTGTCATTTCCTTTCAGATTTCACCATCAAAAAGTGCCTCTAGTAATTCTTGTTTGTGGAACTGCTTGTGTCGGAAAGTCTACTATAGCCACCCAGCTTGCTCAAGGGCTAAATTTACCAAATGTTTTACAGGTTCTGCCTTATATATATATCTGAAGACACTCTACCTCTTTTAATCATTCCATCTACTACCAGTTTATGGGGTGTATACTAATGTCACTGATCTGTGTTCTTAATTGTTCCAGACCGAGATGGTATATGAATTGCTACGTACATCAACAGAGTATGTCACCATTTCACTCTTTCGTAGACTATTTCACCTTACATATTTGAAGAGCATTTCACCTCTACTGCACATCTCTATACTAGTGACTTGTTAGCTGAATATATCTATACATCTTATTAATATGGCATACAACAAAGCAAGCTTTTACAGGCTATTCTATATATATGACTCAATTCTTAGATTTTGAAAATTCGTCAGGAAATACTGCAAAAAATGATGATAAGAGTCCTTTGATGCAAGGTGCTTAATAGTATCTTGTTGATCTGCTTATTGTTCTGTCATTCTACTTTCTTGTAGTGTTTGCCTGGTTCTGGAGGGAAGAAATTAGATTCATGGTGTTATTTATGTGGTGTGTGCGTATCTTGTTTGTTCTGTCCATCTTGCTTGGTTCTAAACGTGTTTGTATGGTTCTAGAGGGACGAAATTAGATTCATGGTTGAAAGAGATGGGTCGGCCAAAGGAATTGTTTTCAGCCAGTTCACATCATCTTGGATCTCATAAATTTCTCCCTCCATAAGGTAAAGTGAATCATGCATTTCTAGTTTCTCTTTAGACATGAACAAGGAGTTAAAATAAATTGACAACCACTGTATAACTTCTGTACTGCAACTATTTTATAATAGCACACAGAACTGTCCAACCATGGTATAATAGCAAACAAAACTGTCCAAAGCATAGCAATTCTCTACGAAAAAAGATACAAACATCTATACTGCAACTATACTAACATCCACAATCAGCACCCTAAGACCAAGTTCATATCAAAAATACCAACAATCCCGTGATAAGACAAAAAGCTTTGAAAAGAAAACATTAATTAAACCAGCCAACAACTCCAAATCGTCACCAAGGCGGGTTGCCAAATAATACTAAGGGTTAGTTGTCAAATCAAAAGCTTGAGTTATAACTTAAGGCCAACAGTGTTATAACTCTAAACCCAACATTTCCCACAATGACCCAACACCACTCATTTGAATGAGTGATGCAAAGAAACATGCATCAAAACTAGAGTATAATCCAACAACGATAAGAGTAAGTTAATTACTATTATTAACTATCATGCATAAAATCATCATACACTAATAATAAACTAATTGAATAATAAGTCATTATTAGAAAAATAGAAACAATGAGAATTCAAATGAACATAATTATGAAAAAACAACCTCACTCTTCTTAGAGAACACGTAGTTCACCAGTTGCTTCCACTGGTCTTGATCTACTCCTTTGGAACATTATTGCTCAAAACTTGTTTTGTTTTGTTCCTCACGTGGTCCCTTTTAAGCACATATCGGTAGTCCTTCCATTTTTTCCCTATCATCCTCAATAAAATATTGTCTATTGCCTCAATCATAGGGTAATGGAACTTTCTCTACCACAAAGAAAGAAAATTGATGTCAAATAAGCATTGTTGGTGTTAAGGATTATGCATGTACAACACCACAAAAACAAAAACAAAAAAAATTGGAGGAAAACCCGAAATTAAGTTGTTACTTACCCGAATCAATAAAACAAGATCCTTCTTGTAGTTAGAAGAGACCTTATTCCAATCCGTCTAATTAAGCGGACAAAGGTTCCCTCTCTTTGCAACCTTGCCCAACCAGCTACTTAATATTTGACCATCTTTTTTAATTGGTTGATTACATGCATTGAAGTGGACCACAACTTTTTCCCTACGCAAGAGACCACACTTGTGAGGTTCTGAGGACATGTGTTTGCTTCCTCACCCTCCCTTTAGAATCTATACATTGAAAACATAAATTTTATAATTAGTATAACAATGTGATATCAAACTAGTTATAAAGATAATGTATTATAATACAAAAATTACCAATTATCTCGTATTGTTCACTATCATTGTTTTTCACTTTACGTTGTTATTGGCTCGGTCTTAGAATCATTTTGCGAGTCATGATCATCATCAAGGTGATACTTATGCTCATGGTCAATATCTTCTTGATGGTGTGAAGACTCGGTTGGAGCAAGGTTTGACATGTTATCTCTGATTGAGGGAGGAATATATTTTGACCTATACATATTGCAATCTGTATACATAAAAACATAAAAATGATTATATCTCACACTATCAAGAATGCATTAAGAGTTAACAAGAATTAAAAGAACCACACTTGAAGGATAGGAATGGTCAAGGGCTCGTAGCAAATGTAGCAATCAATAACTTTTGAGAGCCTGTGAATAAATGAACAAATAAGTGCTTCAAATAGGATTTAAAGAACAAGCAATAATCAATCATACAACTAAAACAGAAATTTACGACATTCTGAAGTAACATTCCACAAACTGTACACAAAAAAGTTAAGGACTCTTGAACTGTGTGATACAAAGCAACAGTAACCCGAAAGAATACAATAAAACATTACAAATCTCGTTGATACACATGTGCATCATATAAATACACATCCAAATATAATTACATGGAAATGCACATAAAACTAGTTGGTATCTTCGTCAATGTCCATCCTAGCCCAAGTTGAGATACAATATAATTGATCGTCTACCACTACAATAAAAAGCATGCACTGATTGTAAGTGTCATCGTCCTCTTCTTGCGTTTTTTCCCCCATTTCATATAGGTCCCTTGGCTTTGTGATCAGAACATGATACCATTCCTTTCTTGTTGGGTCTTGCACATAAAACAGTTGTTTCGCTTGAGATGAAATAACGAACGAGTCATCTTTCAATAACTGACCAGTGTGTATGAACCTATTCAAGTTCACGAGAATGCACCCATTTGCATCTTTCTTTAAACCCCTAAGTGAATTAATATCCACCCAATCACAACAGAACAACACAATCTTAAATGTCTCATAGTAATCCAACTCGATGATATCTTTGAGCACACCATAATACATTTTATCATCCGCTTCAACCATAACTCCCGAATTTTTAGATCGCTTAAACCTCTCACGTTCCTTTGTGTGGAATTTAAAGCCATTATTGTTGAATCCATTAAATCTCCTAACAACATTATTCGGACCTCGAGCAAAGGTAATTATTTCATCTGAATAATTGTTATCCACCATCCATGGCACCTAAACATTTTCCAACAATTAATATGAGACAACAACAATCAATGTTTTATTGAAAACACTTATAACATTCTAAGATAATTGTTATTATGCCTAACCTGTCTCATAAGCCATAAGGAAAATTTCTCAACCAACCACTTTTGTTTGAGACTTTGTATTGTTCGATTGAAACGGTTGGTTAGTCTTTGAGCAGCCAAAAATTCGCTGCAATAATTTATGTTTTTAACTAATTGTTATCCATCACAGTGATAATAACAGAAAATAACAACTCAATTTAAACACATGATTACTAAGTTCCTTTATTGATACTAACCTACAAAGGTCAGAAAGTTTATCATTATGAAACAACACATAATGATGTGCTTGAGCCAATGACATGTCATCGAGCTCAACACTTACAATCTTTCCCATTATCCGTCCACCCAAGGAAAACGTGTATTCATCCGGATAATTTACTGTATCATTGTTCCTTTGGGGGCGATTGAATTTGTCTCTACACCTTTGAAGTATTGGGAGCAATATGTTAGACACTCTTTCTCATTGTACCCTTCAGCAATTGACCCCTCGGGTCAACTTTTATTACGTACGTAAGATTTCAAGCGCACTAAATACCTTGTAAAGCCAAAAAATTAAAAATAAATTAAGTAGCCAATAATATAAAAGCTAAAAAAACAAAGTGAACAAATTAGCTTTGAACATCTAACCTCTCAACATGATACATCCATATGTAGTGTACGAGACCCCCAAGTCTAGCCTCGGAAGCTAAGTGAATGATAAGATGAACCATAATGGAAAAGAAACCCAGGGGGAATATTTTCTCCAAATGGCAGAGCATCAAAGCAACACGTGACTCTTATATGCCAAGCTCATGGGGATCAAGGGCTTTAGAGTATAAAACTTTGAAAAATGATGATAACTCAAAAATAACTGCTACAACATATCTAGGCAAAGATGCTCTTAAGGAAATCAGAAGGATTTCTTGTATCAATATGTGACCGTCATGACTCTTTAAGTTTGACAGCTTACGATCCTTTAGGTTGACACATCTCGAGATGTTTGATGTATACCCATCAGGAACTTTAAGATTTGTCAAAACTGTCAAGAAATTGTGCTTCTCCTTCGTGGACATAGTGTAGCATGCTGGAGGCGAGTGATCTTTTCCATTAGGAAGAACAACTAAATGGAGGTCTTTCCTAATACCAATTTCTTCGAGTGCGACGTGCCTATTTAATATCTTTAGTCTTAACATCTATATTCAATATTGTTCCAATCAAATTATCACATACATTCTTCTCTATATGCATCATATCTAAATTATGACACAATAGATTGTCTTTCTAATATGGTAACTCAAAAAAAATGCTTCTTTTTTTCCACAACGTATCTACAACTCTCTCATCCATAGGAAGATCCTCATTATCAACATTTTCAAGGAAATATTCCACACCCTTAAAATGGTTATCAACTTCATCCACTAGCACTTGCCCCGTAGAGGTACCAACATCCTCTCTTGCCCTCTTCTTAGAAGGCTTTGAGGCTTTACTATAGATATAGTTTTCACTCTCTAGTTGTCTTAAAACATCGTGTCCAGACGGTGGAACAGGAGCAGATCCCAACTCTATGGTGCCATCAAACTGATCCTTTTGAAAACGAAACTCATGGTTCTCTGCTAACCATCGATGATGACCCATATAACAAAACTTTCCCCCGTGCTTTAACCATATAGAATGTGTAGAGTCCCCACAACATGGGCAAGCAACCCGCCCCTTGGTGCTCCATCAAGATAAGTTTGCATATGCTGAAAAATCATTAATGGTCCAAAGAAGAGAAACGTGCATCTTAAAGCTTTGATTGGTTCTCTGCTAACCATCGATGATGACCCATATAACAAAACTTTCCCCCGTGCTTTAACCATATAGAATGCGTAGAGTCTCCACAACATGGGCAAGCAACCCGCCCATTGGTGCTTCATCCAGATAAGTTTGCATATGCTGGAAAATCATTAATGGTCCAAATAAGAGAAGTGTGCAGCTTAAAGCTTTGATTGGTTCTTTGCTAACCATCGACGATTACCCATATAACAAAACTTTCCCCTGTGCTTTAACCATATAGAATGCGTAGAGTCCCCACAACATGGGCAAGCAACCCGCCCCTTGGTACTCCATCCAGATAAGTTTGCATATACTGGAAAATCATTAATAGTCCAAAGAAGAGAAGCGTGCAGCTTAAAGCTTTGATTGGTGGACGCATCAAATGCATCAACACCATCCCATAATTGTTTTAACTCTTCAATTAGAGGCTGCAAAAAGATATCAATATCATTACTATGGCTTCTTTCACCAGGAATCACCATTGAAATGATGAAGGATGTTTGCTTCATGCAAAGCCACGTTGGCAAGTTGTATGAGACCAAAAGAACGAGTCATGTGCTATAAGTTGAACTCATTGTTCGAAAGGGATTGAACCCGTCACTAGCCAAGCCTAACACTCCGAGAATCAGCTGCAAAATCGGGATACAAAGTATCAAATTCATTCCAGGCTAACCCATCCGTCGGGTGTCTTAAAATCCCATCATTTGTCCGATCTTTATCATGCCATCTCATCAACGAAGCCGTTTTAGATGACATATATATCCTCTTTAATCTCGGTATTAGCGAAAAATAACATAATACTTTTGCTGGTTTTTTCTTTTTAGATTGACCATCCATCTCATTCAACGGATCCTCATCATCAGCATTGTTTTTAACCCACCATGGCACACCACATGCATGACAAAATTCATCATTCACATGCTCACCCCAATACAGTGTGTAGTCATTAGGACAAACATGAATCTTCTCATAGCCGAGACCTAATCTTTTGATAATCTTTATGGCTTCATAATAATTTGATGGCAATGGAGCACACATCGGAAATATTATGTTGATAAACTCAAGCAACATAGTAAGAGATTTACCAGACCACCCATTCAAACATTTGAGATGTAGTAGATATAACATAAAACTTAACTTTGTGAAATTTTGACAACCCGGATAAAGTTCATTATCGTAATCTTTCATCAAATTGCGATACTGAGTCATCTCATCAATCGCAGAACGAACTGGGTGTTCGACGTGTGAAGGATCACCACAATTATTGAACTTAAACCCACCATGAGCCTGTTGTTCTTCACTATGTTCATTTGAAGATCCCACTTCGATTCCTGAACTTAACAGTTCATTGTTTGGGTTTTCACAAGTTACCTCAAAGGCACCTCGGAGCAAACCCAACACGTCATCTCGTCCCATGAAGCCAACTGGAACACTAGTGGGTTGTAAACTAGTGTGAGTGTGGTCTATACGAGAGACTTTCTCCCCATGAAAACCCACTCGGTGTAACCTGGACTAAACCCATTATACAATAGATGCTTCTGAACAATTTCTGGTTCGAATGAATAACAATTACCACATCTCCTACATGGACAAACAATACTACCACGACCACAAGCTTTCTGATACGCAAATATAATGAAGTTTGCAACACTATCCATATAGGCTTTACTCGACCTCGGTTTATCTATCCAACTTTTATCCATTTATAGATGACACCAATAAACTTTCCTAAAACAATGATAAGAAACTCATAATTCAATTTCAATTTTTAAACGCACACTTTTGATGATAAATTTAATGTTTACGTTGGAATCAGTTCTATCAAAAGAATCACAAGGATCTATCATCAATCTTGGCCTGTCAAGTTGGAATCAGTTCTATCAAAGAAATCACAAGGATTTATCATCAATGATTCAATATCTGATAAAAATAAGTAGGTTCAAAGAAGGAATATCAAATCTATCCATAAATACAAATCAGTATTAAGTACATATTTATGCACATTCATATGACTTTTGAAAGAAATCTCAAAGTAGTTAAAAAATATAATAATGATTATCCAAACATAATCAAACTCTTGGACATTCTCTAAATCTAACAGAAATCAAACCATGTTTAATATAATCCAATATTGAAAGTCATGTTAAATATTTAAAATTAATTGCATTTTCGGTTATTAAAGAATATTTTTCAATTATAAAAAAATTACAACAGACTGGATCTTAATTTCAACGAAAAGAGGTAACTATCAAAGCACTCCTAAACCTCAGAAAAATTAAAGTAATTTTCAAAATAGCAAGGATGACCATAATTACTTCCAACATTAAGGAAGTTAATGTAATTTACCCTTAAAATTTAACAGTAAACATATTGAAAATGGGTAAGTATTTTATCTTCTGGATCTCTTACAGGCCCAGCTGAACTACAGTGAACATACTAACTCAGGTCATTTGGAGTATTATAAATTTGTAAGGAGACCAGCCCAAGAATGAAACTGGAAAATCACTCTATCCTAGCCCTTCAAGCCCAATGTCTCATTCAATGGGTCAAGGTCATGTACATTGAGCCCAGACAACTGTTCAATATGATGTCTGTTAATGAATGAAAATGCACCAAATCCAACCATCAATCTGACTTTGGACTACAGCAATTCTAATTTCCAATTTGTGTGTTTGTAATTTTGAAGCCCTATTTACTGAATGAACTTCGTGTATTATTATCTCCTTCTCAAGCCCCAAAAAAAATAGATTTTTTTTCTTGGGTCTTTAAACCCCCCCAAAGAAAGAAGATTACTAAGATGTTTTTTCAAAGGTGTATTGAGCTATACAATTGAAGGTAATCCATTATTGTTTCTTATTTTTCATTCTCTTGTGTGAGTTAAAGTTGATTTTTATCAAGCATTCAAGATCCTGTTCGTAGAAATAATTTTTAAGAAATTGAATTTATATTAAGTTGGGTTTTGGTCCAGGCTCGCTTTTTCTGCAAGTCCACCAGGCTTAACAAACAGAAAACTGAAGGGAGGATTTAGAATTTTGAATCAAAATTTATGGTTTCCCAAAACAACTTAGTTTCTGGACTAGAGACAGAGTTCTTCATTATTCATCGTTGAAACCCATAAATTTATATTGGAAATCATTTTAAAAACCCAGATTTCATGGTGGCAATCTCATAGACTACAGCATGAATCAAAAGCTTTATGTGAAACAAGAACAGTAGGGACCCCTTGAAGGTATCACCACTAATGAGGTACCCATCTCCCCATTGGTTGCCTTCAAGGTTTCTTAGAAACCATAACAAAACGAGAGAAAAAATAAAACATATGCAGGCTTAGGGAAAAGAATTGAAAGCATGTTAGAACCTTGAACACAAATGCTCAAGAGAAATGCATCAAAAACACCCACAATCCTTTTAATCCAAAAGGAGCCAATGAATGAAAACAACCCTACTCGTAGCTCAAATATTTTCAAACCAACAACAAAAAATCAAGAAATGTTAGAACTTCTATCTTTTTTAGGAATTGCAAAATTTACCTGTTGTAATTTGTGGAGGAGAGACGGACAAGCACGGAGCGGCGCAGCCCAGCAATGGAGGAAACCAGAGAGAAAATTTTAGGGAAAAGCCCAGACGCGGCAAGGAGGAAACCAGAGAGAGAAAATTTTAGGGAAAAGCACGGACGCAGCAAGGAGAAAACCAGAGAGAAAATTTTAGGGAAAATGGTGCAGCGGCAGTGGAGGAAACCAGAGAGAGAAAATTTTAGGCAAAACCACGAACGGGGCAAAGAACTGTCATATTTGTGAAATTTTTTATCATATCAAAGGTGTATATTCCGACGCTTAAAAGTGCCGGAATATGTAATCAGATTCCCATATAATGGCGCTTCAAAGCGCTGTTATATGCTCTTTGAATATTGTGGCGCTTCAAAGAAGCGCCACCAAAAAAACGTCGGCGGTTAATATATTGTGGTGTTTTTGTTAAGCGTCAGAAATAAAGCACCAGCAAATGTCAATTATCTTGTAGTGCTACTGCTATCTTGCTCAACTGCAACGACTACAATCCCAAATTCCTCTTAACCAAGACTCTGCATGCAATGTTCCGTTCTTGGAGTACCTCAACCTGGAATCTTGCAATGGTTTGCTTCTTTGCTCATCTGGTGGTCGATGGGATTATGAAGGTAATCTTGCTTTGAGGTGCTTCATCTGCAATCCAACCACCAAACGGTTCAAGAGCTAGTCATTACAAAAATATGGAATGCTGAGATTTGTGTGAAGGCTTTTGATCCTTTGAGATCACCTCATTACAAGGTGATTTCCCATCTGTACCATGACAGAAGGTTGAGACTCAACATATATTCATCATAGACTGATTCTTGGAATTCCCCAGGTATCTTGTTTACCCCTCCAAAAGGAATTAGGTGCCGTCTTTTTTTTATGGAACCATTCATTGGGAGAGCATGCATGAGCAATCAATGTATTTCGATGTCGAAAACTGAGTGCTTAATTGCCTATACCTGTGTTGTTCGATGGATTGAATGATAATGGGGAATGGTACAATGGGCAAGTCAGGTGTTTGCACGCTGCAGCCACCTACGAGCCCTCTGCTTTAGTCTTTGAAATCGCAACAGATTACTCAGAGTGGTTGATTACTTGCAGGGTGAATCTTGATGGTGTAAGAAGAGCTTTTCCTCAGCTAAATTGGTGTTGTGATGAGGATTCAGTTGCATTTTCTGTTATAAGAAGACGACTCTATAGTTGTATTTGTGGATGACAAAGCAATTTCCTACAAGATGAAGGATGGGACATCCGCCAAGCTTTGTGATTTAGAGCCGTGTCCAAGACATGAAGATGAACCTCGTCTAGATTATGAAGCCTTTGATACCCATCAATACTTTGACTCTGTCCCCTACTTACTAGCAGCAACTGGTTTAATTACTTCACTTGAATATATGCTTGCGAGTCCCAACCATAAAAAATAATTTCAATTTAGAAAGAACTCTATTCTCAATTCATTTTCATCTGAAAATGTAACAATTCATTTTCATATGTAATGAATTCCATACTTGTATAGAACTGGAAGTCTGATTAGATTAGAGTCTTATTAGATTAGATAAGATTTTGAGATAATGGAATCTCACCAGGGTCCTTGTTTGGATGAGAAGAAAGCTAATTCTTTGATGTAGAAGTAAGAGAAAGATTAAAACACTCAAAAATGAAAACGTGCTCTTTCTCTCTTTTCCATTAACGAGATGAAGGAAGAAGATGGAGATGGGAATTTGGAGGAAAATAAGAGAGGGGGCAGGATGGTCTTTTGCAATTATATCAGAATGACTTATTGGACACTTTTTTAAAATACAATACACAAATTGATTAAATTTAAAATACAAGAAAACATTAAAATACATAACAAAACATAAAAAGTGTTTTTTGATAAATAATCTTTTATTTAATTATTGTTAAGGAATATGTTATTTGATTAGGTCAAAAAATAAGTCGGGGATTGGGTCCGGACAAGGACTTTCCGTTATTGGGGTAGTGGAGGCAGGCTCCATGATACTGTTACCATGTGGTGATAGTAGTCCTTGGGCGCTTCGCAAGGAAAGTCAGCAGGAATCTGTTTACAATGGATCTCATTCATTTAATTACAATGGATCTCATTCATTTAACCCACAAGTTTAAAAAGAAAGTCACCATGAATCTACATGTTAAACCTGTGATCTCATTCATTTAACATTGCACATCTTAATGTTAAACCTTCTAAAAAATGATACAATTTAGCCAATGTTTGGAAAATAGAAGGGAAAAATAAAGGAAATGATATGAAAGGCAAAGGATAAAAAGACATCAGGCTTTTGCATGTTTACCTTTTGATCTCATTCATTCAACCCACAAGTTCCACATACTAAGGTTAACCAAACATTCATTTAACAAAAAGATTATCACTGTTTTTTCTAAACAGCGAATTTTGGGATTGCATTTGCAGAAAACGCACCCAAAGAAAGATCAGTGAAAATCAGCAGAGTCAAACACCAGCTGCAATTGATTCTACCATACTCTTTATGACATAATATATCAGGCATTTTGAATTCTAATTACAGAGTGCTGTAGAACTGAGCGCTGGCCAAGCCACAGAGCCAAGAGGGCTAAATGAACTTGGTGCCCCATTTCTTTTTCTGTAAATTTAAGAGTATAACAGTTTACAAAAAGTTATGAATAATCCGTCTATACCCTAGTGATTAAGCATGTATATCCTTTTTTTTCTTACTATATATTTAACTTGTTAAACTTTTGAATAAATTTTTTTTATTAAACCTCAATAATTTGAAACTTATAAAACTATCATTGAAACAGGATCCAAAGTTTACATTGTCCAATTTTTCCCTTATTCCTGTAGGATAGAAGTCAATCCACATACCAAAAAATACAACAATTCAACAGAAAGTTCACCAAATTGACCAGTAGCCAAGCTACCATTCCTACTTATGAGCCCAAAGACATCCTACCACAAAAGGCTATCTTTGCAATCAGAAGAACGAAATAAATACTGTCTATACACTTTAAACGGCATTAAAAAAAACAAAAATAAAATAGGGCTGCTCAAACAACCACATACCACCCCACCGATTCCGCCACAATCAGCCACTAGAAACTGTTGCTATGTGAAACTTTCAGAATGCCTTTAACCTGTTAAATTAGCACAAATCAATCAGCTAAGAGCACAAACATCACCACAGATATGCTTATATGGTGATACTCATGATATGTGTGTAATGCTAATGACTAGGAACATTACATTCACAAGACCAAGTTGGAAAGGAGAGAAGATTATATAAGAAAAAAAGAAAACTTCAAGATTACATGTTATCATATTTAGAGAATAACACTTGACAATATGAACTGCCTAATCTAGGTAACACCATCAACCGAGGTTCCTGGCACAGTGCCCACTGTACCACAATGCCCACTGAACTAACATCATAAAGGTAACACCATCAACCCTGAGTCCCTGACTCCACCACAGTCGTTGCAACCACATCCAGTTTACTACCACAACTGTGTAACACCACATATGAACTACTTAGAAATTTCAGTAGTAGTCTACTATCAATTTTCCTTTAATGATATGTGTTATTATTGCCAACTTTTCACCTCATGAATTCTAGCAGGATAGAACCTGAGAGATAAAAGTTTCTGGGTAATACCAATTGTTGAGATTTAGGTTAGGGTTTTAAACAGAGAGAAGAAGACGAGAGATTGAAAAGAAATACTGTACAACTCTATAATATTGTTGTTGTATTGTGAACAAACCAACAACCCTATATGTAGAACTAAAGATATAAATCCTAATAGGAATAGAAAACATAATAGGAAACATAAACTAAGAAAGATTAGGAAACCTAATACATATCTAATTAGGAAAACACTCCTCTTGAGTTAGAGGACACACATGCACCAACTTGTTACAAATAAACTCATACCAATAATAAACCATATCCACTTTGAAACAAATAAACTCAAACTCATAAATTACAATAACCCATGAGAACACGTCGCGGCTCCACACACACGACAAATAGTTAGGTCACCACCTTGGTACCACCTAACAAGACAAGAACTGAGAACACCGGATCAACAAGACTTTGACTTTTTTCATCTTGTTTTTAATTAACTTTGACTTTGATTTGAATGGGCTGCAATCAATGAGTCAGGAAAATAACAACACCAACACAAGTTGGATCAGGTTAACAACATCAATATCAGGTCAACAACATCAACACAGGGGTGAGGAACTCTTCTTCTTTATAACTTCAGGAACCTTCTTCCTTCTTCTACTTCTTCAATAGGAAACACAACACTGAAACACATAACCGATATATTTTTTTATTCTGGCTTTGCGGGTGCCACATGGAGGCGGAACACATTGAGATTCTAGGGTTTTAGTTGCTAGAAACACATAAACGATATTTTTTTCTTCTGCCTTTGTGGGTGGTGTGTGGCGGCGGAACACGGTGAGATTCTAGGGTTTTGGTTGCCAGCGCAATGCGAACCTTATGGTGGTCTCCTACCAACGAGCCGACACAAGAATTCGGTGGTGCCTCGCAGAAAAGAGAGAAACAACCTGTTGGAACAGACAACCAGAAAATAGAAAGGACACTGAAGAAGAAGACACATAAGAGAAGAGGGAGAACACCTAAAGAACGTGTGAAAATTCGTCGGTAAAACATAACAAAAACTAAAAGTAGAATCTAAACTTAGCTATATATTTTTTTTCTTTGCTTTACCTAAGACTACCACCAAGGTCCCAATCCATGAGCTCTGATACCATATTGAGATTTATGTTAGGGTTCAAACAGAGATAGGAAGATGAGAGATTGAAAAGAAATATTTTAGAACTCTTTATTATTTTTGTATTGTGAGCAAACCAACAACCCTATATATAGACCTAAGGATATAAATCCTACAAGGAATAGGAAACATAAACTAAGAAAGATTAGTAAACCTAATACATATCTAATTAGTAAACCTCTCAACACCGACAATAGGTGATAAGTTAAATTTAGTTTGAATTTATATTTTGAGTCTGTGACCAAAACACTCCATGTTAAATACATTTTTCAACTAAATTCCAAATGTTATTCATGCATTGTTGTTTAACTACTTGTATTCACATCTTATCTTTCTCGCTCCATTACATTTTTCACGAATTCATCAAAGCAAAATTATTTTCACAGATCCATAGAATATGCATACGAGATAGCCAAAGGAAGTGGTCCATCTCCCTTATTCGTTGGGACAACATTCTAACATACTATAGAATCAACTGGACCTCTTACTAGACCTAAAGATGATAAGACAGGCCATTAGAACAATAGGATTCATTATTCTTTTCAACTCAATATATATAATTCATCAATTTCCAAAACAATTTGTTGGACAAAGCAAGATTGGATCACTGATGTAATCATGTATAAAAAATTAATGATAGTATAATTCCATAAGCATCCTAAAAATGGAACGTGAATGCAACCTGCACAACCATCAATACCACTCTAACAACTCAACAGTCTTTGTACCACTGATGTCAAGCATTGTGATAACGAATTGTAAAAACTATTAGGAAGAATGAAAAACCTTCAATGTTGTTCTGTAACAAAAGATTAAAAGAAACTTTTGAAAACTAAAAACAAGCAGTCAACTGAGAATCAAGCTTGATTAAAGCAAATGAAATTATTCCAGAAGTCAAAAATGGAACAATCTGGGAGAATCAATAATACAGCTAAAATATAGCACATGATGACATAAAAGACTAAAAGAAGTAAAAAATGGAACGATCTGGGAGAATAAACAATACAGCTAAAATATAGCACATGATGACATAAAAGATTAAAAGTAGTAAAAAATGGAATGATCTGGGAGAATCAACAATACAGCTAAAATATAGCACATGATGACATAAAAGTTTAAAAGAAGAAGAAGAAGGATGAGGAGGAGGATGACACACTGTATTCCAATTAGGATCTCAAAACTAATAATGCAACAAACTGACAAGAAATTAAATATAAGACAGTAAAATTCATGCAAACTAATTACTTACCCAGAGAAGACTAGAGAGGCATTCCAATACAAGTTGCACACTCAAACACAATATAGGGTCTCAAGGTGCTGAAAGGTGTCATGTCCAGTGTCTTCTATTAACGGGAGTCCCACTAGACACCTTGGCTCGAATTCACAAAGTTCCTTTAAAGTCCGATCGCTAACATAGTAAGAAATGACTTTACCAGCCACAAACACCACAACCCTTGATTCTTCTTCTTTTTCAGCCCGAATCACACATAATATTGAAAGCACATCTATAAAGTTGTGTTCCAGATGTCTAATTAGCCATGGAAATGCAATTCTCACAGCATCAAGATTCACATAGTACTTCACAAACCAACCAGAGTAATCCTTGGCCATCTCAAAAACATTGAAGTCTAACACAGAGGGTATGGTGGTAATCACAATATGCAAATGGCCCCGATACTCCCCAAAATACCAATTGTATACTTTGTGCCTATACTCAGATAACTGAGGCATCAGCATTGTCTTCAAGCACTCTTTTTCAACATCAAAATACAAGGAGATGTCTAAATCACTAAACCAGTGAACTGCGCCATTACAATAGATCGGTGCATGAATTGCCATCCTCTTTGGACGAGTGAAACTGATACCTAAAAGACTCCAAGAATCTGTTTTTGATGAATATATATCTATCATCCTTTTCATCCACTACCCTTATACAAATAACCTTGTAGTAAGGCGATTTCAAAGGATCAAAAGCGAGACTAAGAGCCACCACAGAAGCCATAAACACACGACTAGGAAAAGAAATCCTCTTGACTTGCTTAGTAGTGAGATTACAAATGAAATACCAGAACCCACGATCATCTACAGTCACACGATCATCTTCAGTCACACCATCATCCTCAGTCACACCATCATCCTCAGTCACACCATCATCCTCAGTCACACCATCATCATCAGTCACACCATCATCTTCAGTCACAGAGTAACTAGTACACTCTTCCAATTCTAGCCCTCTTGGAATTATCAAGGAATTAGAGATGCAAAGCAACAAGCCATTGCAAGATTGGATTATCTCGTCATAACGGGCATCGAGATAATCCAAGCATGGAAGTTTAGGTGTCGAATTTTTTAGAGGGACTGATTGGAATTGCGAATAAGGACTGTAGTCTTTCTCGAGCAAAAGAGCAGAGGGTGTGAAAGAACCTTTCTTTTGGTGATGATGAGCTTGAGAGAGAGCGAACTGCGGATCAGAGATGATAGAGCACCATTGTTTAGATACGCATTTGAATTTGAGAAGTGGTTTTACGGGCAATCTGATAAGGATTTCGATTAATAGATCTTGGTGGTTCGCAATTTGTTCGACAGGCGCTACCATTATCAAGAAGGGTTTTCGCCTTTGCATCTCTTCAGTTTAGAGACAGATAGTGTTTAGTTGGCAATGAGGAAGATAGAGTAAGAGAAATAATGAGGGAAAGAAAGAAGAGCTGAGATAGGGGAACTATTTACCTATTTTGAAAAACTGAAGGAAAATTCTACTATTCCTTTTCTTAATCCTCAATGAATTTTAACCAAGCAAGATATAGGTAAATAATTTTGTACTTTCCCAAAACAAGCTATGGTAAAAGATATTTTCTTTACTTTCTCTTCTTTCCCTTTACCGTGAGAGACAGAGCATAAAGTCCATTCTATTTTTGGATTAAATATCCATATCCATTCATGAATTAAAACCATTTTACTCCCTCGTGCATGAGAATTAAGACTGATTAAAGGGACCAAATATACATTATTTCCTTTTAAAATAAGATTATTTAAGGATGGAAATTCACTGAGTGTCTTCCCAACCCAATTAGAACACGTTTAGGTGGTGGCTTTCAAACCCTTATAAGGCAAGGATAGGGAGTAAATTCAATCCAGATAGAGTTCGGTATCCATGACAGGAACTGCATTCCCCATCTTACTACAAGGTTAACAAAAAAAAAAAAAACAAAAATATTAATAATAAAGATAATGATATTGTTCCTTACAGCATCAACAATTAACATTGATAATAACATTCTTTTAATACCAGTAACTATTATTCTTGTTATTATTGAATTTATGTTTGGTGAATTTTATGGCCCTTAAAAAGGAATAGGGGGGGCTGCCTAATGCTAAACAAGGGATGAGGAGGGTATGGGGTAGGGATTGCGATCTTATATGTTACTAGGTGTAAGGAGGGGAAACCCCATGCCAAGGATGAGTCATGAGTGGGGAATGCAGTCCCTGCACCTAACCTGACCTATTGCCATTTGTAAAACTGCCCCTCAACTGGAAGAATAAAAAGACAAATTTGAAAAGAAAATATTTGACACTTCTTTTTCCCTTCAGAGCAGGGGTAGGAAGATTTAACCATAGAACAAAGTTTTACTAGTACTAAAAGTGATACATACCCAAAACCTGAGAAGCTGATTTGCAGATTTAACTTTATGAACAAGACACCATCAGCCAAATTAGAAAAGAGAATAAGAAGAATCCAGGATGGTTGGTTCCAGGTTGATAACAAGACAAAGACGCTTCTTGAGCATAACAAAATATTCAAGCTACCATATAGCAGGTTTATAGTACAACAGCTAATATTAGAAGAACCTAAGCCCACAAAATGCAAAGTAGAAGTTCATAGATTATGCAGTAATTTAAATCAGAAGAAACAAAAGCTAATGGCCAGTACGTTACTCTATATGTATAGTTTCATCATTATGAACACAGATAAGCCTAATTTTTCCTTTTCCCATTTTAAAAAATTATACTAAAAAGTAAGGTGCTTTTATACAAATTTAATTCAAGTGATAGCAATAGAATTGCAAGTTCTTTGCTAGTAAAATCTTACTAGACGCGAAGATATGAATGTGATACTTTTCAACCAAGGAGTCGATATAAATCATCCTAGAATCTTTTAGGTACTATTATACCATTCCTTTATGTAAAAGTTCAGCACCATAACAAAGCCAGCATTATAGCCCACGTTCTTTGTCTTGCTAATCTCCCGTAAATCACAAAAACCCAGTTAAAAAATGATTTTAAGAAATAATCACAAAAAAATATTCAAAATAGTCATGGCATACATTACAATTAAGGAAAGATAAAGACAAAAGAATAAATAGAAAGTAGGAAATCTGTAACGGATGTGTCTGTTGATACCATATCTCTTCCTACTCCATAGGAAGGATGGTCCTCCTAGTTTGAGTAATTGAAGGCAAGGCAATGAGTGAAGGTAGAGGAGAAAAAAAGTTAACCAGGCGACTTTTATCTACAACCCCCATAGCATAATTAAGCCAACCAACATACCAATTGTAAAAACACCTTAACACTATAGTAGCGGCTAGGAATAATTGGCCAAAGTGCTATCTATAAGATTCCTACAAAGTGATTAATTAAAAAAGTAAATTACGCAGCAAATGATTTTTCATAGCTCTTGGTACCTACTTTAGCTTGTCAAAGGCCAGAAAGGCACAAGAAAGGACATTGGACAAGAAGCAATGGTGATTGCAGGATAAATTTCTAGCAAAGAAAGGCAAAGGTTTGCTTGAATGTGTGATTGGGCACACCCTAACACTACCGAGCTGTAGCATACATTTTTACAGACAAAAATGAAAATAATATAAAAAATGTCAATTAACATAAGCAATCTAATAGCACGGAAAAGTAGGAAATTCCTCATTTACAATGTCATGATTCAAGCTTCAATACTAGGGAATGATGAATCAAATAGTGGAAACTATAGTGATCTTCTTGTCTTCCATACAAGAGACAGAAGCAGAGATACTTAGGCTAGGTTTAGTTGTGAAAAATGTTTTCTATTTTCCATGTCTATTTTTCAAAACTCTTTCTTCACTGATTCTTAAAATAATTTGGAAAACAACCATTCTCTTTTAACATGATATTGAAAAAAGTTGGGAAACAAAAAAAAAATATGATTTTTCAACTTTTCCAATATCATGTTCGAAAGAAAAATGTTGTTTTCCAAATTAATATCCAAATTGTCGAAAAAATGTTAAGAAAAATGAAAACATTTTCCACAACTATAGTGTACCCTAAATTTTCAGGTAAGTTATTATAACCTAATTGCTACATTTCTAACAAAACCCCATAGGCAGTCTATATAGGACCAGTTGACCATCAAACTACTTTTTCATCTAACTGGACTGATACAAGCCTCTAGTTTAGTACTGCACTAATTCATTTCATCTTCCTTAAACCCCCACACCATATGGTCAAATGACCAATCAAATTATAAACGAGAATAAATTACAAAAGCACACTACAAAGAATATTTTTGGCTTGTGTGAAACCAAACATCAGGCAGAATCATCAACAAAACATCAGAAAATTAATTACTCACCAAGATAAGACTAGAGAGGATTGGGTGCAGCAACAGGTAGACTCTGTAAAGGACGCCTCTAACAATCTAATTCAAGACCTCCCATTTTTGGCTTTTTGTTCCAAATCACAAATAAGCTCCTTTGATTATCCATGGTCATTTGTGGTCACGACCCAAATGGTCATTTGGGTTCGTTGAGGTGCAACGACGAACAGTAGTAGTAAAGCAGCAAGCCACTGTGAGTTGATGGGTTTATCGGCAATAACCGCTGCAAGAACAGAGCGCACCAAAACTCAGTGAGGTGCTGCTTCACTTTTGAAGTTTTGACTTTTTGTATATTAAAAAGAACCTTATATTTATTGAAAACTGCAGTATAAGTAACACTGTAAATCAATTCGAACTCAAGATTGATTTCACTTTTGACTCAAACTCTGCTCCTACACTTCATAAGTTAATTTCGAGAAATATAAAATTTTTGAGCTAAATTTGAATATAATGTGATTCTATCGTTATTTTTCAAGCCGCAATTCAGCTCGACTCGCTTTGGTAAATAAAGTTTTATTTTAATAATAAATTTTTTATATTTTATGATTTTTTTATTGGCATACTTGTTTAATAATGCATCATTTATAAGTTAAATCAATTATTAAATAATTTTAATTTAAACATGAATTTGAAAACGATTAAGTTTGAACTCGGTTTTCGCTCACTTCCTTCAACATTTTATAGCTCAAATTTTTTTACAACTTAAAAGAGATTTCTTAGATAATATTTTGTTTGAGATGTTACTGTTACGTATAATAAACATGAAGTTAATAAATTTTTGCGTTTGTATGCATGTTTTTAAGACATAATATGAATATGAGTAACATTGTCTTGAAGCATAATGATATGGATTGTTTTGGTTTGTTTATAAACAACTCACATGATCAATTGATACTTGTGTAGGAAGAATTAATTGACATTTCTTGAAGTGGTGAGTGATGAGGCCATATAACCCAAACATTGTGATCACCATGAATACAATTACATAAGTGCTATTGTAATGGTATCTTAATGAAGAATACATGATGATGTATATGATAATATTGAACAAAGGTCCTAATGATGAATTAGAGAGTTTGACCACTCGTTTCAGACAAAGTAAGAGTTTTTGTAATGATAAAGGTGTGGATGTAGAGTTTTAATATTCAATATCAAAACTGAGCTTCGTTTGTATGATTCAATTCCTCAAGCATATTTGTTTATGGCTACTGTAAACCGAGGTTCAAACCCAATAGGGGGGTGAATTGGGTTTTTAAAAACTTTTGCTAATTACTTTGCAAGTTTATAAAAACAGTTAAATGCACAAAGCATACAAACAAGTAATGTGTTTGAAGTAAAAGAGTTTAAGGAAGAGAAAGTGCAAACTCAGTTTATAGTGGTTTGGCAATATCAGATTCCTTCCGACCCTACGTCCACTCTCTTCAAGGAATTTCCTTGAAGTAATCCACTAAAACTTTGGTCGTGCAACTTCACGGGTGTTGCACAAACCTTACAACAAATCATTTCCTCACGGAAGTTAATCCCTTCCTCACGGAAGCTAATCCCTTCCTCACGGAAGGTACAAATAAGTGTTTAATCCTAAACACTCTAAGAGTTATTACAACTCTTTCCCCTTTACAATAAATGAGATTTGCTGTAAAGTAAATGATAGAGAGATAGCAATAAGTGCTTTTACAAATGAACAATATATCTCTTTCAAGAAAGAGCTTGAAGAATGGCTTAACAATAAATTTTTCAAAGCTTTTGAGAATTAATGAACAAACTTGTGAATTGAATGTGTTCTCTTTTTGTTTTAAATGTTCATTGAAGTGGGTTTATATAGCCTTGAATCAATATGGTTGTTTGACACTGACTTGGTAGGTTTGGTGCATTAAATGCTCAAGTCCTGCGTCTCAAACGATCATATTTTTGAATTACCAGTGGACTAGGTCCTTGTACCAGTAGACTGGGTCCTAAGCACCAATCGACTGGGAACTCTCTGTCCTAGTTGCCAGTCGATTGAGTTTTTGACACCAGTCGACTGGGGACCTTCTGTCCCATACCCCAGTCGATTGGTATAATGATCCAGTCAACTAGGTTACCCTTCAACCCAGTTTTTCAGTTTTCAAAATTGTTTTTGACTTGGAAACAATTGTATTAAAGGTTTGTCAAAATCTTTTTGTAAAATGAGCCACAAGTCAAGCTAAGTATTTGAACATGAGAGATTTACAGTTGTTTTCATTACCTTAATGTATATTCTAGATCTTTTATCTTGTCTTAGCGTCTGAATCTAGTTGAGTTCTTGCGTCTTGTTTCTCTGCTGAATGCTTTTACCGCTTAAACACTTAGATAAAACTGTTAGTGCATTTAGAGTTGTGTTTTGTCATTATTAAAATCAAATACGGGTCAACAGCTACATTGAGTAATAACTTGTGTATTCAGAAATAACACACATAGTAGAAATGTAGGGGTCATTTCGTTGTTTAACAATAAAATAATTAATTTCTTATTGATATTAATGTAAATAATTTATTTATATATATATATATATATTAAATTTGGGGGTATTAATTATATTATAGAATACCATAAATATATGTGAAAATTTGTTGAAATCTTGAGACTTATATGGTTTATATAAGTGAAACCAAGAAATACACTTTATTAAAATTAAAGTGAGAAAGCTTAGTGGGAGTTATGCTTTGAGTGCTTTATAGTACATTACGATAATATACAAATTTACTAGAATCTTTGGTTATCTAGAAGAAATCATAGATTTGATTTAAACCGGTTGTATCAAGAGGATACTCTGATTCCATGGTAATCCGGTTGTATTAAGAGGATACACCGTTGCTAATCGGATGACGATAGTAAGAGATATAAAATACTTGGGAGGAGGTGATATTTCTTGGAAGAGCAAGAAAAAAACTTGTATATCCCACTCAACTATGGAATCCGAATTTATTGCCTTAGCGACAACTGAGAAGGAAGCCGAATGGATTAGGAATTTATTGTCAGGCATCAAATTATGGCCTAGTTCAATGCCTCCTGTTTCACTTTATTGTGATTGTGAAGCTACTTTATCAAGAGCTTATAGTAGTACCTATAATAGTAAGTCTAGACATATCAGTCTTAGATATGAATATGTGAGACAATTGATATAAGATGGTATCATTACAATTATCAATGTAAAGTCAAGTAAGAACTTGTCATATCCACATACTAAGGCACTCGCAAAAGACCTAGTAAGTAGTATATCTAAAGAGATCAGGCTCAAACTATTTAAAATTCAGCACTGATGGCAACCCAACCTAATACTAGTAGACCACCAGTCCTAGGTTTTAATAGTTAATAACAAGTTACTGTGATTGACTGTTGATATTATCACAAAGTTGGCCCATAATTGAGAAAGATAATATCGTCTATTACATTTTAAAGGACGAGTTAAACTCTTAATGAAGTTATAAAATGCGTTCTAGTAACAAAAACACAAGAGGAACTTCACCTATATGAACGAAGGAGTTGTGCCGCTTCTTATAGAGAGTTATGATTTGCTCTCTTGAGGTTCATGAAACCAGGATATAGAACATGGCCAGAATAGTGCTAAGTGAAAATAAATTCTCATTGAAATAAGAGAATTTTATATGTGTGGTGGCTCCAATCGTACCACATAGGAACGTTGGTTTAATCTAAAGGACATCATTCATTTCGATATGACTTTGAGTTGTTTACACAAATAAAAAGTTTTAAATAAAAAGATACTTTCTTTTATGCATACAAGACTCGGAGATATTGTGACATTATTTTTCAAACAAGTGGGGAATTGTTAGAAAAATGAGAGTAAAGGGTTGTTTAAAAACCCAAAAGCATTAGTTTAAATCCAATGATTTTAATTTAAATAGAAAATGTGTGAGATTAAATCAAAATACATCAGTTTAAATCAAATATTGTGATTTAAACAAAAAAAAAAGTGTGAGATTTAATAATTATTTTTTGAACAGACACGATATGGTCCATTAAAAACTAACAGACATGATTGTAAATCTCTTATTAAATCTAAAAAAATCATATGTTTCTAACTGAAAAAATATAACTTTCCAGAACTATTTGAAGAGGTGCTTCTACACCTATAAATACCCATCATTTCCCACTTTCATAACACAATTAATTTTCTCATTCTTTTCTTTCTTCTCTCTTTTTCTCTAAAAACTCTGTCATGATATTTCAGTATTTCAAAATAGAATTAAATCAAAAATTCTTCATATTTTGTTATCTGCAGACTTCAACCTAAAGACTTAGTTATATCTTGGAGAACTATTTGTCTGTACCCATAGAAAACTTGTTTATTCAAGTGAGGACGAGTAAAGCCATAAATACAGTGATTATTTCATGCCTCTAAACCTTGATTCTCATATTCTGTTCCGGTTAAAAAAAATTTACAACACTATCATCCCACATCAAAAAGATATGTTTAAGGATAGTTACATATAAGCATCATTTACAACTCTAAAAGTTGAATACTTATTTTGAAGCTAATGTATAGTGTTTTCAGAGGCGAGGGCGTTGGGGGAGGCGTTTTATCTCAATGCGAGACGTAAGCCCCAAGACGTTGGGGCGTAAGCCTTTTGAAACATTGGGGCGTTTTGAATAAAATAATATTAATTAAATTATAAAAATATTAAAAATATTAAAAAATTAAAATAATATAAATTAATATAAATTAATTAATTATCAATAAATTTTACTAACTTAAGACCTATGAATTAAGATTTATCCATATTTACAACTGTTTTTTTTCATCCATTGTTACTAGTCAACAATCAACGAGCGAAAAAACTGCTTTTTGAACGAAGTTAATAACTGTGATTTAAAAGAGGAAGACATTAAACCAAACACAGTTACAAAAAATCTGTTTTTAACCACGGTTTAAAAAAACTTTACCATAATTAAGCAAAAGCCAGGGTCCTCTCACTGACACAAGTCATGATTCAATCTATAGTTAAGCAAAAGCCAGCCTCCCTTGTGTAAAACACTTAAACCATTAAATCCGTTGCTATACATGTGGAGGTTCTATACCCATTTGTCCATTTCTCTCTCTCTCTCTCTCTCCTTGTAATGTCTCTTTATCTTTTGAGTCTTTGACCCATCCTTTCACTGTACTACTGCACAAAGGCAAAAAAAAAAAAAAAAAGGCTGACACCTCGTGCTACAGAGGACGCCATTTTCTATCTTGTTTTTCCATTTTGTATTATCGCCAAACAACACCGTTTCTAGTATAAACAGCAAGCGAAGCAAGAGGGAGCCTGTTGGACTCAATCTTTTACATAACTATCTCATTTCCTTTCATTTCCCCTTACCCATGAGTGTGTTTCTTAAATAAATTCTAAAAAAAATAGAGTTAAATCTATAAAATCATTAACCTACTTTTTACTATATATATTGTGGAAAAAAAACATCAATCTTCTCCATTTTCTTCCTCCCACTTCCTCTAATACTAAACAAAAGAAAAATACATTCTCTACTCACTTTTCATTCCTAAAACTTTTCTATCCTACTAAGTACACCCTAAATTGGTAAAATTACAAACATATTTTAACATCTATATTTTTCACTCTCTAATCATCCCAAATTCCTAAATTTAAGGGATTGTGATTTATATATATATATATAAAATAGAAAAACATCAATTTTCTCCATTAACTTTCCTCCTACTAATTAAGAGACAATTGCATTTTATACTCTTTTTTCCTCACACCTTATTCTCTTACTAAACACTAAACACACCCATGTCTCAACAATCGTCGCTTTTCCTTCTTAATAAAATGTGCAATCACCCCATAGTTTTACTTCATTTCCCAATGGAACAATCTTGTCCTCCTAGTGGGTAGCATAGCTTAATTTTGGTCAAGTTTTCAAGGATTTGTTACTAAATTCAATTATAACAGCCATGATGCAGGGATCATGAAATACTATTGAGTATTGACAATCAAAAGAGAAAGACACAATTTAATTATTATTAAAACAACTACTTAAATATGATATACAACCTGAGCTATAACAAGATTGTGGAGAACCCTGCAGAAAGAGTAGAAGGAGCATATAAACACGAAATACTAAAATCTAAAACTCAACAGCAACAATGGTGCTAGAGATAGAACACTCTGTATGATGGAAAGTTATATCCATTTTCTTATGGACGGAACCTATATATATTGTGTCAACATAATAGTGAGTTGCATTTTTTCTTTGGGTTGAAAATATTGGGAATTGTCTTGACGTGATTTTAACAATTGTTATTTCTAGAGGTTGCAATGAGCTATATCACTGAGTTTAAACCCAAGCTATGTAGTTTATTTAGGCCCCAATTAATCAGCTCTTAACCTTCAATTTATAGAAGTGCCTCTTCAATTTTTCTCTATTAACAATGGCATAGCATAATCTACTACATTCAAACAAATCAATTTGGGAAAATGTCTTGAGATTTTAAAAACTAGAATTTCTCCAACTTCTAGAGATCTTGAGTAGAGATGATTGTGTATGTATAGACAAACCACAGTTTCCCCTAGTGTTTTCTTAGTTCTCCTAATAGCTACAAGGGGCTTTACATAATAAAAGCCCCAAATGCCCGAGTTGGCAAGTGAGAGTAGGTAGCCTAAAGAGTGTTGCAGTTACTTCCCAATTCCATTTCCTAAAATACTCCCAACATGATAAAAGGAAAATAGAGAAGACGAGAATAAAGAATGAGATTAAAAGCAATCCAGAAAGGTACTTTTCAATACTTAAAATTGGCATTTTTAGCTGTTAAGAGGTAGAATGAGCTGAAACTGCAGTGTTTCATCTAATTAAACTACTTCAAGAACTTCGTTTGTTACTGAGTTAGACACATACTCCTTGTTCACTCCAACCCATTTTATCTTTCCTCCTAACCCTTGTATCGCATGGTCAAATAACAATTAAATCAGCAACAAAGAGAAGAAAAAACATCTTCCATTTAAAAACTACAACTCAACGAGAATACCATTCACCCAAAACTACAACACTTTAACAGTGAAAACTGAAATAGCAGTAAAATGTTCAAGAAAGAGCAACGAGAATACCATTTAAGCCAACAAAAAGTGCAATATTCAATTCAGTTTCTCCATCATTTACCCAAAATAAAACCCAAATGAAATCAGTCTGATGAATAAAGATCAATCCGAAACATATTAGGCCCTCTTGCATTGTTCATATTCCGGATGGAAATGAGCTTGAAGTAGGTATTTAACGGGAGCAAAAACCAAATTTAGATGGATAACAACGTTCTTGAATTCACAACTTGGAAAAGAAATACGCTTGAACTGCCTAGTAGAGGGGTTACAGACAAAATAATTGTACCCTCCATCGTCCTCAGTCACCATAGAGCTACAGTATTGCGCTCTCATAAGCGGAAGGTCTGCAGGGTCTTCATCCAATTTTCGTTCACTAGGGTTCAACAAGAAACCAGAGTGGCATAAAACTAACCCTTTGGAAGACTGCGTTATATCCACACTTAGGTGAAGGAAGTCATATGGGAAATTTAGTGTTGGTGGTGGCGTCGTCTTTGAGAGGAACGAATTGGGAATTAGGGGTGGGAGTGAAGCTGTTGTTGAGCAAGATAGCGGTGGATGTGAGGGAGCCATTTTTGTGGTGGTGGCGAGTGTGGGAGTGAGAGAAATAAGGGTTTGACATTAGAGAGAGCCATTGTTTTCATACACAATTGAATATGATGAGTGATCCTGTGGGTAGCAGAAGCAGGATTTGGGTCAGAAGATCTACGTTATTGGCTATCGTCTCTGTAGAGGTTGCCATCTTCAATAATGGATTTTTTGCGCAGGCCAGATGCCAGAGGCTGATTTATATTAGATGGAGAAATTATTAGGTAAGACGTAACACCATCTAATAATAATTCCAATAATAATTCTGGATTATTAATACACAAATTCGTAGGTAACGATAATATTATAAGTTTTCGTGATTAGTAATTTAACATAGATAATTATTATTAGATAATCACTCAAATAACGTGTTATTACCCTTCTTATCTAATAAGTTTTTATATTACGAGTATAGCGTGTGTTTGGGAGTTCGAATTTGTGTGGTTTCATTTGCACGTGTGAATGTGTGATTAAAACATTCCGAGCGAATCCACGTATTTGAGATTTCTAACTGTGAATGCGTAGATTTTCTGCGGCAAATCCGTGGACTTTTGGAAGAAAATCCATATTTTCCTTTTTAGTTTTTATCATTATTTTGGCCACAAAATCCGAATTCCATACGACATGTTTACTTTTTATTGGATCACTTAAATCATAATTTTTAAAATTTATTACGGTAAATTATATTGCACTATCTTCAAATTTATTGAAATGACACTAACATACCAAAACTTTTTAAAACTTATGATTCACTTCAAAACATAAATTTTCAACATTAAGCTGTCCCAAAATGAATTTTTTCGAAGAATCAAAATTTTAATTAGATATTAGTTTTCATGATGACTAAAATACCTTTAGTGTTAAAATATCTTCAAGTGATTATGATAAGTTCAATAATTCTATTTATCAATTATTTATCTCAAAATTGTTTATAACACAATTTTTAAGTTATTTGAATTCATATTTTTCTTAAAAAAATAAAAACATGCAGTATCATTTTAATTTTTAAAATAAAGTAGTTTGTCTTTGATTTTTATTTTATGATAATCCTTGATATTCACTTATTTAATATGTTAAGCTATTTAATTTTATAAAAAAAAAGCATATCAACAAACTTTCCAATTAAAATAATAATTTTCTTTTATGATGATTTTTTATTTTTCATTTATTTGAGGATGCAATAGGAAATATTATCATAATTTTTTTTAAATATAAAATATATGAAGTAAAATTTGTTATATACCAGATAATAGAATATAAATTCATTTAAAATATACTTTTAATAATTTTCAAAAAAGAACAAAGATAATTTTCTTTTTAAAAAAACCTTAAAAAATTCTGTGTTAAATATGTTTCATCCTTAATATTTTATTTTTTTAACAGTAACATTTATGATACCTAAGGGTACTTTGGTCATCATGAAATATAATATCCAGTTAAAATTTTGGTTCTTCAAAGAAGTTCATTTTGGGACTGCTTGATGATGAAAATTGATGTTTTGAGATGAATCGTGAGTTTTAAAAAAAATTGATATGTTAGTATCATTTCTACAAACTTGAAAGTGATACAGTATAATTTACCCAAAATTAAATTAGAGCTTTTTTTTTGTATTTAAAAGAAAAGATAGAAGCTTGTTACTGTCTCATTGAACCTTGTAATCATTAGTCCCTATAATCCATCGGAGTATTGATCTCTTAGTTACCGGACGTGTTCTCTTGTATCAAATTATTATACTGAATAACTTTATAAACGTCTTAATTATGATATACTGTGAAAACTTGAAACTTGCAAATAGATGATTGTACGTGTAGTAGAAAGAGAATTGTGACACAAAACTTTGGGCATGTTTGGGGAGAGTGTTCAGTTTTCAGTGTTTGAAAACTGTTTTCAAAAAGAGTTTCTGAAAATAGTTTTCAGTTTTCAGTGTTCGAAAACATGTTTGGATAATAGTGTTTGAAAAATGTTTGGGAAACAGTTTTCAGAAAAAATGTTGTTTGGATAATCAGTTTTCAAAAACTGTTTTGAAAATAGAAAACTGTTTGGATTACACTTTCTTGTAATTGTTTTCAGCTTTCAGTTTTTAGTGTTCAGTTTAAATTTTAATATCTAAAATTATTTTTATTTCTCATATTTTCTAAATACAATCTTATAAGCACACACCAAATACTTGGAAATAATTAATATTATTTTATTTTTAAAATGATAGTATTTTTTATATATCATCGATCAAACATGACAACACTCTTTCCCTGGTCATGTCATGTTTGTTTGTTAAGTAAATTCTGAAAAATAAAAATAAAAATAAAATATACAACACAACTTTTACAATTTGATAACATTTCAACATCTAATCCATTTTATTTATCATGTTTGTTTGTTAAATAAATTCTTAAAAATTAAAATAAAATATACAATACAACTTTTACAATTTGATAAATTGATAAAATGGAAATGAACAACCCAAAATTCTTCCTTCAAACAAGTTTGCCTCAACTGCCCAATTTGGTTGGTTTGCCATCCTCATATCCTATAAGTCAAATAATATATCAATACGTGAAATATATTCCTAAGAAAAAAAAACATAATTCAGTAAGTAAAAAAAACTAAATTAACACAAATAAGGACGTTAAATTAACTAAATCTTACCGATACAGATTAACATGATTACTATATATTAAATCAAATACCAAAACGGTCTACCCACATCTGATTGGCAATAAGCTCACGAGACACAGCCATAGCTGCTGCACATGCATCAGACAAATCAACTGTATAATTATTTGTCAATGTGCTCGACTCTCCTTCACTTTCTGCTTCATGGCCCTCTGCTTCCCATTCATTAAAAAGTTGATCACTCTGAGAACACTGGCGTACAAAATTATGTACGACACAACAAGCAACAACTATAAGAGGTTGTCTAGCAGGCTTGAATCTAGGCATCATTTTTAAAATTGGAAAGCGCGCCTTTAAGACCCCAAAACAACGTTCTATAACATTCTGTAGAGATGAGTGCCTATAGTTATATAGTTCTCTATAACCTGTTGGTTGTCTTGTTCTACCTTGATATTCATTTAAGTGATACCGTTCACCCCTAAACGGTGGAAGAAACCCGGCTGTACATGGATAACTGGAATCCACCAAATAATACTCACCTATAAATCATACAAATTCTCTTAGTACATATCAATCAATTAGTATAAAATTTCAAATTAGTACTAAAATATATTTACCATTAGTAGGCCAAGGAAATTGAGCATCCGATCGAGTTAAAGCGTCCAAAAGGACTCGTGAATCGTTAGCTGTACCTTCCCACCCACTATATACGTATGTGAATTTCATATCAAATGAACATGCACACATCACATTTTGTGTGACAATCGATTTTCTACCCCTATAACTGGTAGCTTTTTCTGTTAGCGCCCATGCACTGATGTGCATTCCATCAATTGCGCCAACGCATTTCTGGCGAAGCATTAAATTGCATACGATTAGACTCAGTTTTGTATTATATATTGTATATACACAGCTAAACTAATAAAATGAAAATCAATCATATGATACATTACCTTAAAATAAGGGTAAAACCTTCGATCATGTCTAATTTGTGGAGGCACCACATGATCATTTGATGGACATATTATATGCTTCGCAAACTTGTTCATTGCTCTCATTACTGTCTTAAAATGTCGATTAATTGTTTCTAATGAATGTTGAAACCGATCAGCTACAACTCTGTGCCCCACAATAAACAAGAAAATGACCATCATTTCCTCTACTGTGACATCCCTTGAGTCTTCTATATAATTATATTGCTTCAATGTGTTACATAAGTGCATAAATATTTCTTTGTCCATGCGAAACAATCCATAAACTACCTCTGAACGACCATTTAACAATTCGGTTATATATTCATGTCCACTGAGTCGTGATGTTCGCATAGGTAATTTATTCATAAATTGTTCATCATATTCGGCAAACATAGGAAGCATTAACAATGAGAGCATTTCATACTCATCTTCAGCAGACGAACTTGATGAATTAGATTGGCTACCACAATTATTGGGGTCTGAATTGTCCATTTCTTAACCTAAACAAAAAATAAGTCACATTATGGTTATCATGTAGTATAGTTTATATTCCTCAAATCTAAATAGATTGAAGTTTAATTCTATATTTTTTTAAAATTTCGACAGCATCTCCTTTGTTTTCTATGAATTATCAAATCTAGTTATACCTGTATACACAATTCTAATCATTCTTAAATAATTAGACCTATATACACAATTCTAATCAATCATATTCCAACAGTACATGGAATGTCAAACGCACAAGTTTAATCCAAAGAAATAACATAACATCCATAAACTAAAAAAGGTAATAAAAAAATCCAAGTACAAACATAAACACACAGCAACGAACAAATAATATCCTTAACACACAAACATAATTTAAACCCAAAGCAATGTCTCCAACTCTCAACCAATCTTATCTAACCACGCATTCTTCCTCTTCAAAGGCATTTTAATGAATGCCTCCCTCAAATCAAAATTACCTGTAAATTTTTCTAATGCCTTCAAATATGTGTCATCATCCACTTCATTTACCATTTCATCAAGTACTTTCAAACACACTGCAACTGAATAATCAGCAGAAACCATCGAACTTGTTACCTCAACGCTTTTCTCTCTATACCTCTCAGCCCTAGCCAAAGAAGCTTCTGTCCTTGCTTTTGTGGCCTCCATGAAACAGGCAAAAACTTCACTCAATTGATTATTTTTAGTTTCCTTCTGTTTTTTCTTTTCATTGATTTTAGACTGCTTGGCAGAATGTTCAGGCTGAGTGGGCTGAATAGGCTGAGTATTTGGGCTTTCAAGGTCAACCGGAGTTTTTAGGTCATCCGGGTTACCAAGGCCATCAACATCAACATCTACATGCATGCCACTATTGAGAAAAGCTTCATGCAATGCATTCTCCTCATCGGAATTAGGTGGATCTTGGGTTGAAGCATGGTGAAGAATTCCTTTGGCGGTTGACTTGTTAAAGATTATGCCTAACAATTTGTAGTGTTCGCAGCCTTGCTTATGAAATTGGAAAGCTTTTGGGTGTGCCTAAGAAAAAAAAATATCGATATAAAAGTAATTATCGAATTAAAAGAAATTTCCGTAAGGTAAATCCACACTATGTAAGACTAGGGAGAAAGACAATACCCGAATGTAATTTTCTCAAGTCTCATCTAAGGCTGTGACAGTATTACTTTCAGCATTCCAACCAAACCCAGTTTGTTCAAGCAATTGACTAAACAGGTGATGTTTCAAACACAACCTTTGAAATTTCTCCCTCAATTGTTTCAATGTAAAGACCTTGTTGGTCTTCAAATTCAATTATTTTAGAATGATATCCCAAATCCTTCTATGAAACACACCATCGTTCATGTTTCATTTGTTTACCTCAATAACCATGATATCGATAAAACATTTCTCTCTCTCAGAGCCCCATAAAGATACATCAATGCTTTCAGAAGCCATCTACAATAAAAGTGTATGTAACAGTTTATTATTGAACAATAAAAACTAACCGACTATTTTAAAACAAACTAGTTTATTTACAACAAGACAAGCAACCCAACAATATTAATGAAATACCCATCACCTTCAGAGTGCGTAATTGTTGTGAAAAATATTATAGAAACTAATTATCGGTTGGTACACTGGATTATGAGGAGGATAAGATGAACTAATTTTGATAAAATAGTGAAATAGGATCATTTTTATTTATTTGTGGTATCAAATGTAAGATATATGAAGTCATCTCATTTTATCATCCTCTGAATCTAGTTTACTAAACAAGTGTTGAAGTAATATAATTAAGACCTAAAATGAGTGCAGTATCTACTTCCAAAAGAATGTGAAATAGTTCAAACAGGCAAAAAAAATTTAACAACTTATAATGCTAAGGAAAACTACAAACTTAATTAGACTTATAACATTTTGGTGGTCCCTCCAATAGTTTTAGGTTTTTCTAACCAAGATCAAACCATAGTCTGTATCTTCATTATGCACTTAATTATTGTTTCTTTTCTGCTAATGTGTTTCAACAAGATTCTGAATGAGAGGAACCAAAACATAAGTGATCTTCATCAAGATATATTGTTTACTCGAAGAATTGCAGTGGAATATGTGAAATTCACAAGGGAAACTTTTCATGAACATACACCCATATATCATCCAATCATATACAAATCCCTAGAAGAAAAAAAGAGAATAACTTCTACAAACTGTAGTTCTTTTTTTGGAGCTACAAAAGTTAACAAATATGACAATCTTTTAATTGTTTAGGTGGGTATGCGTGAAGGATGCATGAGAGGAAATAAAAGAAAGACACGTCTTTTCTAAGAAGAAGCATAAAAGATAAGAAATACTTGACCAAAAATCATTTTTGACATGTTAATGGGATTCCTTTTGGTAGCTGAATTGTATTTTTCACCAAAAAATGTTGGAGATGCCCACATATTGCCTTTATTTTTCTGTTGAAGATGAATGGTAGTCTACTCATACTCACAAACTCCACTCTTAAACCAAGAAATTAATTTTTCTAATAGAAAAAAAGTAATGGAGATTAATTACTTTTTGTCACCCTTGTAAAAGAGCATCACACTCTTCTTTCTACATGTACAACATTTTTGGCTGTGGGTGACAAAAGATAGACTGCCTAAAGCAGAGAGAATAGAGAGCCAAAATGACCAGCAACCATAACAGCCAGGCAGAGGCACTAGCTTCTTCAGAACTTGTTTCAATGGACTCAATGCCATGTGATTTTCAAAAGCTAAACTAGTGATCCAAAATGCACACGTAATTCAAAAGCTTCCAACAGTTACAAGTCCAAATAAACAATGAAGCACATATTTTGATTCCAAAATATAAAATCTGGGGATGGATTTATAGACGGATCAAAGAAACACTTGCCCTGAAAGACCCCTAGAAGCAACCTACGACTAACATTCTCCACTGCCACTATTCTCCATATGTTACAGTCATCAACTGAAGTATCCCCATTAATTTCAGTGTCTTAAATCCTAGCTTTTGTGGAAAAGAGTTTAGAGCTGAACATGAATTCACCTTAGCCCAAAAGACATCCCCCCCTCCCCTCCCAAACACAGGTCTTTCACCACTAAAGGAGTGGGGACCCAATGTCATTTGGCCATAGGAACATACCAAAAACAAAGAGTTAAAAGAAACTCGTTTGCTTCAGATAATAAGAATAATTTCAGGGATCCTCTATTTGAAGAGTGATTGTCTTGATACAACTGACCAGTCATTAGTAAATACTTCCTCCAAAAGAAACCATTTGACTATAGCAATCCTACTGTACAGTCAACAAGTCTCAAGCCATCTGAAAAAATTACACATTAAATAACAACACCACCCACAAGGTGACCAAAACACGAAAAGAAAATAAAAACAATGGCCATCAGAAACAAATCCTCAATATATCTGATTTTGAACACACTATTTGAAGGCAAAACAACCAGCAAATCTGCAGATGATGGCAATGTATGCAACGAAATCAAGTTGCTTTTAAGATTTAACTTAAGTTTCAAAAGCACAAAATGATTACAAACTGTGCATTAACACAAAATGGTAAGGAGAACATCCAATCAAGATTCTCATTTCCATACGCAAATATCATCAATCCGGCTCATAATGAAACTTTCGTGTCAACAGAGACTCTGTTTGACTCCTAAATGGACTGATGGAGCATTGTAAAAAATATTGAGAGACAGGGGAAATCAAAATTACATCAGAATTGTCTTTTGCAGAGAAAATAAACACATACAGTAATAAAAAAAATCAACAAAGCTAGTAAAATAAATAGAGAAAAAACTGAAATTAATTTCATTATAGTCAATTTTCAAGCAATTAGAGTTTTTCAATTCTAAACCTATATCTACCGAAATTAGGGGTTAACTCCAAACAACTCAAGATCTATAAACAAAAATAAAATCAAGCATATCCAGATCATACACCATATATAATAATGGGAAATAGTAGAAGATTAAAGTAAGAATCTTACAGTGCAGCACAAAGATTATCCAAGAAGACGATCGTGGAAATTTTTCTTTGAAGACCAGTGTGTCACGAAAAGAATACGATGCTTACCAAAGCCTGGTCAGCGCCTTAAAAGTAGAAGCGAATGGAAATCGTTGTCGTTTGGAAGGAGCTGAAGTGAAAAAAGAAAGAAAACCCACAATGTGAAGGCGGTGAGGTGAGCGGTCAAGGATGACGACCGTGAGAGAGAGGGGGAAGAAGAGAAACAAACGAGAGAAGCGGTGAACCAGATAAACGGAGATGCAAATGAGAGAGAGGACAGAGAGTCGCGATCGAGAGAAGAGAGAAGAGAGTCGTGAATTTGGGCTGAAATCAGAAAATTAAAACTGAAAACTCTGTTTAGGAGTTTTCAAATAATAGAGTTTGAAAAATACAGTCTGTTCAAAAATTGTGTTTGAACACTAAGCCCCAAACATGCCAACCAGTGTTTGAAAATTATTTTCAGTGTTTGAACACTGAAAAGAGTGTTTGAACACTCTCCCCAAACATCCCCTTTATTTGTTATCACAGTTACATTAGTTATTGGGTGGACTAATTAGTACAATAGATTAATAATTGAAACCACCCAATTTCATTATTTTTACTTTGATAACGCAATTTTAACATTATGAAAATCATCAAGTATCCCCATTTATATGGAATACATGTTTTTGGTAGTCAAGAGTCACCCTCTATAAGTGATTTAACCGTATATTTCGAAGTTTGTTCCCGTTCTCAAGTTTAGAGGTGAACATGGATTGGATTGGTCTAAAGAATCAACCCAACTTATTTATACCGAGTTAAAATAATCTTAACTTAACCCAACTCATGAACCCATTTAATCTCAGTCTAACCCTATCAATTCAAATCAGTTTGGGTCATCAGTTTAGTATTCTTTCACTTAAAAATTAATACAAACATATTACTTAAGAAAAATTATTTTACTACAATTATTCATCATTAGATCCAAAATCAAATTCATACAAGAATGTATTAAATCTTATAAACCATCATTTATAAATTAAATACTTTGAATCACTTCATGCAAAGTTCAAACAACTTTAGTTTAATACAAACCATAAAAAAGTAAATAAAAACTAAATTTTAAAGGTGTTTTGATCAATCAAATTCTTCAAAACTTCAACACTAGTATAGACTTGGTCATAGAATCTCCATAACTAAGTTTCATCATACCAAAAACATCAAGGGAATGGACAAATCAAATCAACAAGCTTTTGGAAAGCATATCGAAAGTCCAAAATAAATATTTTCACGAGAACAAACAACCTCTTCAACTAAAATGTATTAAAAATAAACATGCTCCTCACATATTTAAATTATAATTAACTTTTTTTATGGAAACTATCATTTTTTGTTAGAGAGTTTCTAAGAAGTAAAAAAGAAAAGAAATGAGGATATTATATATATACAAACACACACGAAACATATATAGTGTAATCCAAACTAACTTGTCAAAATATGACTGTAGTACATCAAATATACACACACAAAATATATATTACAATTCAAACTAACTTACCAAAAGATGAATGTAAGTTAGTTTAATCTAATAGGAATGGTGGTTCAATCTAAAAGACACCATTCATTTCGATATAACTTTGAGTTGCTTACACTAATAGAAGGTTTTAAATCGAAAGAAACATTCTTTATGTATATAAGACTCGGAGATATTGTGGTAGCATTTTCAAAATCGGTTTTTCAAACAAATGGGGGAATGTTAGAAAAATCATCATTTAGAGCTGATTTTAGACCATTTTAAAATGAGAGTAAATGGTTTTTTAAAAACCCAAAATGCATTAGTTTAAATCAAATGGTTTTAAACAGAAAATGTGAGATTAAATCAAAATGTATCAATTTAAATCAAAGGTTGTGATTTAAACAGGAAATCTATGAGATTTTATTAATTGTTTTTTAAAGAGACGCGACCATTATCAGACATGATTGTAAGACTCTCATTAAATCTGAAAAAAATCATGTCTTTTCAATCGGAAAAACATGTCTTTTCAGAACCATTTGAATAGGTGCTTCTGCACTTATAAATACCCATCACTTCTCACTTTCATAACATAACTTATTTTTCATTCTTTCTTCTCTCTTTCTCTCTAAAAACTCTAGCAGAATATTCTCTTTATTTTTCATTCTTTATTCTCTCTTTGAAGCGCTTATAAATACATATCATTTCCCACTTTCATAATACAATTTATGTTTCATTGTTTTCTCTCTAAAACCTCTGCCAAAATATTCTTTTTATTTCAAAGTATAATTAAATCAGAAGTTCTTCAGATTTGCTGTCTGCAGACTTCAAACAAGAGACTTGGTTGTATCTTGGATGACTATTCATCTGCAACCCATAGCAAACTTGTTTATACAAGTAGGGATGAATAAAGCCTTAAAGACAATATTTAAAACATGCCTCTAAGTCTTGATTCTCATATTCTGTTTCATTTACAAATTTTTATAAAAGACAAAATTGAACAAATTTGAGAAGATGGGAGGCGGCAAAAGAAGAGAATATTAGATAGAGAAATAGTAACCCCAAATGGAATTGAATGTGTAGAAAGAGAAAAAGAAATAGCGTGCATGATAAACCAAATCACTGTTGGTAGTTGGAGGTTTCCAGAGTTGAAGAAGATGAAGATATGTGAGAGACATGGCTGGAGGCAAAATGAATAGGTTTTGAATCAACTAAATAGGTGAATAACTATTATAGGTGGTGAATGGGCATTTCATAATTTCAGCAACCAAACGAGCCATTACTCTTCTCTATGGTTTGGCGGTTGTCTTTTCATTTGTAAATTTTAAACCTTGATTCTTAACATTGGTAATTGTGTAACACTTGTTACTTATAAGCTTCACTAATTTCGGCCAACCAAACATGCCATTACTCTTCTCTATGTTTTCATTTATAGCTTTTAAACCTTAATTCTTAACATTGGTAATTGCATAACACTTGGTACTGAGAAACTTCACTGGTAACTTATACAGACTAAAAAAAATCAAAGACCCTTATTAATAGAGGTGGGAAACGATTGGGTCAGCTCGGGTCATGTACGGATCAGGTCTTATGGGTAGAGGGTCAACAAGCATGGGTTAAAAATATTTGTTTCCTAAACGAGTTTTATTTTTCATGCCATATTTGTGTTTAAGCAAGCGGGTAATGGGTAAAAAACAAGCATTGAAAAAAATTCCTCCATTGAGAAAATGACGACTTGGATCCTACAGGTAGCGGGTCAACGGGTACGGGCTAAAATTACCCATTTCTTAATAAGTCTTATTTTTCATATCCATGTGTTTTAGTGAGTGGGTAAAGGTAAAAAATAGGTACAGGCTAAAAGTTCCACCTCTAATTGATCACCTCACCAGATGATTATGAATTTGTTTAAAAGTTGCTTAAATGTAACTTAAATAATCAAAACTTAAAGTTTTCGTAGCTTTTAACTCTAAAAACTTTAAAATTTTGTAATTTAAGTTGCATTTAAGTAAATACCCAAACAACGTTTATACTCGTTGTTACGCAGCAACCATGTCTACTTATCTTTATCCTTGATCAAGTTACATATACAACTATTTCGTCCTTTAACTTGAAAATAATTTGTAATTAAATTGAATATAGAAATAAGAAATAGGTTTAAGAAGTTTCTAACTGCTTGAATGACATCAGCAGAAGAGCATTATGTATATATAGATAATATATACAAGGTAATTAAAATAATGACCCTAGGGTTAGGGTTTCCTTAGGGTTTATTTACACATATATAATTATACATTTACGCACCCCCTCAATTTGAATGAGTTGAAACCATAGAGAGATTGCTTTTGTGTTGAAGAAACCGAGAAGATGAGAGGCCTTTGGTGAAGAAGTCTGCAGACTAAGCTTCAGTAGAAATATATCAAATCATAAGGCATTCTTGGGCCACTTTTTCTTGAAGAAAATGAAAATCAATTTCAATATGTTTAGTGCGAGCATTAAAAACTCGATTTGCTGCAAAAAAAATGATGCCAATATTATCATAATACACTCGAACCGGTTGAGACAAAGACACATGTAAGTCATAGAGAAGCTAGCGAATCCAATATGTCTCAGCAATGGCATAGGTGAGAGATCTATATTCAGATTCAATGCTGGAACAAGACACAATGAGTGGTTTCTTCACTTTCCAGGAGATAAGATTTGGTCCAAGGAAAACCGCATACCCTATGATGGAACATCTACTATCAGGGCAGCCAATCCAATCAACATCTGCATAGCAAGAGAGAGAAAAAATTTTCTTTGCAGCTAATAATAAACCATGATTAGTAGTACCACAAAGATTGCAAAGAATTCTTTTGATAATTTGTAAATGAGAGTTGTGTGGAGCATGCAAAAATTGAATGGCCAGATTGACGACAACGAAAATATCAGGCCAGGTCATGGTCAAGTACTACAGACCTCCCACCATGTTTCTATACTCAGATGGATCCTTTAGTAAGTCTCCTTCATGTAGTGAAGGGGTGGATTTAGAGGGAATAGGGGTTTTGATTGGTTTAGCAGAGGACATAAAGAATTTTTGTAAAAGATCTTTGGTGTACTTTGTTTAAGGAAGAAAAAAACTTGAAGGTGACAGTGTGGCTTCAAGACCTAGGAAATAACGAAGATCACCGAGATCCTTCATAACAAACCAGGAAGATAAAGTTTGAATGAAACAAAAAAGAAGTGTTGAATTGTTACCGATGAGAATGATGTTATCAAAATACAACAAAATGGTGAAACCACGTGATAGTAGGATAGAACCAAAATGGTGAAACCACGCCTAGAGGGCTTGTTTGAGGCCATAAATAACTTTATGTAATTTATAAAAATGAGAGGGATGGAGGTCATCAACAAAACCAAAAGGTTGTTTCATGTAGATTACTTTATTAAGTTACCATGAAGAAAGGCATTTTTAACATCAAGTTGTCTAATGACCCAAGCATGAGACATGGCTAGAGATAGCACATTGTGTATGGCAGTAGGTTTAACAACAGGACTAAAGGTTTCTTGATAATCAATACCTAGTTGTTGATAAAATCCCTAAGCAACTAACCTCGCTTTGTAGTGCTTTATAGACCTATCAACCCGATACTTAATCCTGTAAATCCCTTTACACCCAACTAAGTTTTTCATTTGATCATATGGATCCAGATCCCAAGTGTGGTTAGTTATGAGAGCATTAAATTCATAAGTCATAGCTGATCTCCACTAAGGATCTTTATTTTCTTGAGAGAAATAAATCAGTTCAGTAGCCAAGGTGGAAGTGGAAAGGGAGAGTAATTGTTTGTTTCGAACACTAGCTTTAGAGCGAGTGATTATGGGATGATGAGAGACAGTGGTGGGTGGAGGTTGAAGAGGAGGTGTTGTGGAAGGGATAATTTTCGGTGAAGAAAAGATAGTAGAATTAGGAGGATCAAAGGGAATGACCGAAGTGATTGACGTTAGCGTAGTGGAAGAGGGATGTTCCGGTGGTGTGGATGAGGAAGGAAATGGTATAGAGGGAAGAGACGGTGTGACAGGAGGAGAAGATGAAGTAGGAAGAGCCGAAGACAGAGAAGATGAATGAAGGAGAACCGAAAGTAAAGAAGGTATAGTGGTGGTGGTGGTGGCGGTGGCAACCGAAGTTGAGATAGTGACCATAGATGGATGAAATAAGGGTGCAGTATATTGAAGAATAAGAGGAGTAGATGAGGATGAGATAACTGGAGAGGAAGACATGGATTTAGCTAGGTCCGAATAGGTGAAAGAAAGTTCATGAATATGGCATGACGACTGGTGTACACTTGACTAGTGGAAGGATCTAGACACCGATAACCTTTGTAATTTTGGGCATAGCCAATAAAAACACACTCTTGGAGTGAGGTGCTAGTTTGTGAGGGGCATGAGCAGTGAGATTTGGATAGCATTCACAGCCAAACACGCGAAAAGTCGAGTAATCAAGAGGTTTGGAGAAATGTTTTGTGAAAGGAGTATGATGATGTAACACAGGAGTAGGGAAACAATTTATGATGTAGAGAGCAGTGTATGTGGCATCAACCCAAAAAGACTCAGAAAGGGAAAAGTGAATTAATAACATGCGAGCCATTTCACTAATATGACGATGTTTATGTTCAACTACACCATTTTGTTGGGGTGTATTGGGACATGACATGTGAAAGGCTATACCATGTTGGTTAAGAAATTATTTAAATGGACTTTAATCAAATTCTTTGCCACCATTACTTTGAAAATTTTTAGTTTTGGTGGAAAACTAATTTTCAACAAAGGCTTCAAAATTGCAAAAATGCTGGAAAACTTCAGATTTTTTGCACATAGAAAAAATCCATGAATAATGAGAAAAATCACCCATAAAAATAAAATAATAATAATAGACCAAATTTGAAAAGATGAGATTACCAAACATCTTAATGTATTAAAGATAAAAAAGTTGTAGTACAATGCTCAACCGAGTCAAATAGTAAATGTTTAAACTTGCCTAACTGACACTCTGAACAATAACTAGGATACTTAGAAGATAGAAAAATATAATTTTTATTTTGTAATAGAGATAACACATGGGGATCTAAATTATTTAACCAACGATACCAAATGTCACTAGAGACTCAACGAGAAACCAGTGCCAAGGGAGTGGTAGTGACTGAATCTGGAGGAAGATGATAGAGATCACCATCACTGGAGGATTTAAGAAGTGTTGTCCCCGTAGTCTTTTCCTTAATAACAACATAGTAAGCATCAAAGTTAGCGGAGCAACTGTTATCAGAACATAAATGTTTAATAGAAAGTAATTTGTGCGACAGTTGAGGGACATGCAAAACATTTTTTAAATGAAGAGGTTTAGTGGAGGTATGCAAATACGTGGAACCGACATTGTTAATATCAAACAATTTTCCATTACCAACAAGAATCTTAGTTTGTCCAAAATAAGGTGTAAGGTTTGTAAGTATACCTAATTAAGGAGTCATGTATGCTGAAACAACCGTATTAGGGTACCAATGGACGACATTGGACTCACCAAGTGACATTGTTAAAAAGGATTTGGACAAGTCAAGGGAGACAAAGTGCATGGTTGAAATGATGAGGAAATTTAAGGGCAAAGTGACCGATAGTGTTGCAGATTTGACACTAAGTAGATGAGGTCATAAGAGATGGCCCCAAGATACCTTCATGAATATAAGAGGAACCACCAGAAGATCTATTAAATATAAAAGAAGAAAATAAGGGTTGATTAGTACCTGAGCCATGTTGGAAGGATGCACCACGACCCGTATTACGTCCACTACCCCTGCCACAGTTGCGATACCCTGAGCGACCCCTGCTATAACCACGAGAGGTACCAGAGGTGGTGGTTCATTTAAAATATATGAAGTAAAATTTGTTATATACCAGATAATAGAATATAAATTCATTTAAAATATACTTTTAATAATTTTCAAAAAAGAACAAAGATAATTTTCTTTTTAAAAAATTCTGTGTTAAATATGTTTCATCCTTAATATTTTATTTTTTTAACAGTAACATTTATGATACCTAAGGGTACTTTGGTCATCATGAAATATAATATCCAGTTAAAATTTTGATTCTTCAAAGAAGTTCATTTTGGGACTGCTTGATGATGAAAATTGATGTTTTGAGATGAATCGTGAGTTTTAAAAAAATTTTGATATGTTAGTATCATTTCTACAAACTTGAAAGTGATACAGTATAATTTACCCAAAATTAAATTAGAGCTCTTTTTTGCATTTAAAAGAAAAGATGGAAGCTTGTTACTGTCTCATTGAACCTTGTAATCATTAGTCCCTATAATCCATCGGAGTATTGATCTCTCAGTTACCGGACGTGTTCTCTTGTATCAAATTATTATACTGAATAACTTTATAAATGTCTTAATTATGATATACTGTGAAAACTTGGAACTTGCAAATAGATGATTGTACGTGTAGTAGAAAGAGAATTGTGACACAACTTTATTTGTTATCACGGTTACATTAGTTATTGGGTGGACTAATTAATACAATAGATTAATAATTGAAACCACCCAATTTCATTATTTTTACTTTGATAACGCAATTTTAACATTATGAAAATCATCAAGTATCCCCATTTATATGGAAGACATGTTTTTGGTAGTCAAGAGTCACCCTCTATAAGTGATTTAACCGTATATTTCGAAGTTTGTTCCCGTTCTCAAGTTTAGAGGTGAACATAGATCGGATTGGTCTAAAGAATAAACCCAACTTATTTATACCGAGTTAAAATAATCTTAACTTAACCCAACTATTGAACCCATTTAATCTCAGTCTAACCCAATCCATTCAAATCAGTTTGGGTCATCAGTTTAGTATTCTTTCACTTAAAAATTAATACAAACATATTACTTAAGAAAAATTATTTTACTACAATTATTCATCATTAGATCTAAAATCAAATCCATACAAGAATGTATTAAATCTTATAAACCATCATTTATAAATTAAATACTTTGAATCAAAAATTCAAACAACTTTAGTTTAATACAAACCATAAAAAAGTAAATACAAACTAAATTTTAAAGGTGTTTTGATCAATCAAATTCTTTAAAACTTCAACACCAGTATAGACTTGGTCATAGAATCTCCATAACCAAGTTTCATCATACCAAAAACATCAAGGGAATGGACAAATCAATTCAACAAGCTTTTGGAAAGCATATCGAAAGCCCAAAATAAATATTTTCACGAGAACAAACAACCTTCTTCAACTAAAATGTATTAAAAATAAACATGCTCCTCACATATTTAAATTATAATCGACTTTTTTTATGGAAACTATAATTTTTTGTTAAAGGGTTTCTAAGAAGTAAAAAAGAAAAGAAATGAGAATATTATATATATACAAACACACACGAAACATATATAGTGTAATCCAAACTAACTTGTCAAAATATGATTGTAGTACATCAAATATACACACACAAAATATATATTACAATTCAAACTAACTTACCAAAAGATGAATGTAAGTTAGTTTAATCTAATAGGAATGGTGGTTTAATCTAAAAGACACCATTCATTTCGATATAACTTTGAGTTGCTTACACTAATAAAAAGTTTTAAATCGAAAGACACATTCTTTATGTATATAAGACTCGGAGATATTGTGGTAGCATTTTCAAAATCGATTTTTCAAACAAATGGGAGATTGTTAGAAAAATCATCATTTAGAGCTTTTAGACCATTTTAAAATGAGAGGAAATAGTTTTTTAAAAACCCAAAATGCATTAGTTTAAATCAAATAGTTTTAAACAGAAAAGGTGTGAGATTAAATCAAAATGTATCAATTTAAATCAAAGGTTGTGATTTAAACAGGAAATCTGTGAGATTTAATTAATTGTTTTTTTAAAGAGACACGATCATTATCAGACATAATTGTAAGGCTCTCATTAAATCTGAAAAAATCATGTCTTTTCAATTAGAAAAACATGTCTTTTTAGAACCATTTGAATAGGTGCTTATGCACTTATAAATACCCATCACTTCTCACTTTCATAACACAACTTATTTTTCATTGTTTTCTCTCTAAAACCTCTGCCAAAATATTCTCTTTATTTCAAAGTAGAATTAAATAAGAAGTTCTTTAGATTTGCTGTCTGTAGACTTCAAACAAGAGACTGGTTGTATCCTGAAGGACTATTCATCTGCAACCCATAGCAAACTTGTTTATACAAATAGGGATGAATAAAGCCTTAAAGACAGTATTTAAAACATGCTTATAAGTTTTGATTCTCATATTCTGTTTCATTTACAAATTTTTATAACAGACAAAATTGAACAAATTTGAGAAGATGGGAGGCAGCAAAAGAGGGGAATATTAGAGAGAGAAATAGTAACCCCAAATGGAATTGAATGTGTAGAGAGAGAAAATGTATTAAAAATAAACATGCTCCTCACATATTTAAATTATAATTGACTTTTTTTATGGAAACTATTATTTTTTGTTAGAGGGTTTCTAAGAAGTAAAAAAGAAAAAAATGAGAATATTATATATATACAAACACACACGAAACATATATAGTGTAATCCAGACTAACTTGTCAAAATATGACTGTAATACATCAAATATACACATTCAAAATATATATTACAATTCAAACTAACTTACCAAAAGATGAATGTAATCTCTTAATCCTTAAAGTAAGTGTATTTTAAATATATATAAAAATTTAATTATATAATGTCCGGGTTAGTGATTTGGGTCGGGTTGAATCTTTTTAACCCGTGACCCGACCCAACACACTGAGTTCAAAAATTTCTCAACCCAACCCATTACTCAAGCTCACCCCTACTCAAGCTTGTCTCAATCCCAGTGTGGTCCTCTAGTTTATTCCAAGCAACCCAATCCTTTTTAATCGATTAATGTGGTTCTTAAACTGCTTCTTGGTATACAATGTCCTTTCTGTCGTATTAAAAACATCCATGACGCGGTTCCAAACCCTTCCAATGAAAGTTCCCGTTGACATATTCCCCGTAATTACTTCATCACAACATAATTTCATTAATAAGGTTTTCGTTTGACATTCCAAGTTGCTTTCTCATTAGACTGGGAGGAGGAAGTACCTTCTAACGATTTCTTTGCAAACCTTTTCCTTCCCATAATATACTCACGATGCAATTAAGTCACAAATATAACATATAACTAGCTACCATTCAATTACTCGAAAGTCTAGTAGTAACATGTTTATATCATTCTTAATTATAATAGAGCAAGCAGTATATAGTTATCATTTAATTCGTCAATCATATAACATATAACAAGTCTATCGATATATGTCTCAGACACACATAGGTTAAGTTTCATTATTATGCTACATAAAACATGGTACCTACAGCTCATCATCATAGGCAACTTCCTGGCCTAAGGTTTCCAAAACATGACTAAAATGAAATGAATGAGACACACCTAAATGAAGCAAATGGGTTCATCATTGACTAGTGCTTAATGCAATGCATGAGACATACCAAATTAATGATATTTGAAGAAAGTGGAAAACCTAGCCTAAGATCGCGTTAGCAAAGCATGAAAAAGAAGGAAAGAAACATCATTCTTCTAGTTGATTGATAACCGTCTTCTAGTTGCGAACGTCGACAGATCAAAATCTTACAATAAATCTAATCATTCTAGTTGTTGTATTTATAAGGCATAAAAAAAATTCTAAATAGCACTAACCAATTTGATTTTTAAAAAAAATGAAAGCACTACATGAAATCAATTTATCTCAACCCGTCCATAAAATTTGAGGATTTAACAATCAATCGAGAAAATCACAAATTAATTTCATCAAATGAACTAATCTGTAAGATCAAAAGACCATTCATACCTACAGTGTAGAGAGAACTCGAACAGATCAGCTAGTCAATTCGCAGCATCCAATAACGATTTCCATTGTGACACATGTAATAGCAAAGGATTCGACATAGAAGATTAATAGGAACAATTGATACATGAAGTCACAGAAACAAAGAAGAGAGAAAAACCAAAATGTCTATAATGTTGATTTCCATTATAACTCATGCCAGAGCATATGAATCAAAGGAGAAGATGAAATGAATTGATACACGATCTATAATGTTGATTTTCATTATAATTCATGCCAGAGCATATGAATCGAAGGAGAAGATGAAATGAATTGATACATGAACTCCCAGAGACAGAAGAATGAAAAACCATAAGCCTTTAATGTTAGGCGCCCAAAACAAAGCCCAGCTACCTCACAGGCGCATGAGAAGCACACAGTGGCACCACAGCAAGTTATTTTCTTCGAGCAAACGCAATACATGCTGACGTGGCAGCATCAAATCATGGAAAAAAAAAAGACACTTTATAATATTAGTATATAGATAGGAGGGACTGCTAATTGCTAAACTAGGGATGACAGGGTTGCCATTTTATTTGTTATTAGGTGTGAAGATGGAACCCTCGTGCCAAGGACGAGTCGTGAGCGATTGTGTGGGGAATGCAGTCCCGGCATCTAACCTGACCTATTGCTTCTTAAACTTATCCTCAACTGTCAGTCAACTGGAAGACAAAAAGAACAAATTTGAAAAGAAAAAAAATTACTCTTCCTTTTTCCCTTTGGAGAAAGGTAGGACGATTGTAATCATAGAGCATAATTATATTATCACTAAAAAAGTTATATACCCAGAACACAATTGCAAGTTCAAGAAGGGGAAACAAATTTTCTTTACAAACTACAATTCCATTAACCCGAATTTCATTCACTTTAACAGGGAAAACTAAAAAGAGCAGTAAAATTTTCAAGAAAGAGCAACAAGAATACCGTTTAAGCCAATAAAATGTGTATCAATTCAGTTTCTCATTCATTCAAACGACAAGTTGAACGTCCTAAGGTTAACCAAACATCCATTTAACAAAAAGCTCATCACCGCCTTTCTAAACATCAAATTTTGGGATTGCATAGGCAGAAAACACACCCAAAGAAAGATCATTGAAAATCAGCAGTGTCAAACACCAGCTGCAATTGATACTACCATTCTCTTTTTTTTTTTTTATAAGTGATTCTACCATACTCTTTATGACATAATATATCAGGCATTTTGAATTCTAATTACAGATAGTGCTGTAGAACTGAGCGCTGGCCAAGCCACAGAGCCAAGAGGGCTTAATGAACTTGGTGCCCCATTGCTTTTTCTGTAAATTTAAGAGTATAACATTTTACAAAAAGCTATGAATAATCTGTCTATACCCTAGTGATTAAGCATGTATATTCTTTTTTTCTTACTATATAATTAACTTGTTAAACTTTTGAATAAATTTGCTTTTATTAAACCTCAATAATATGAAACTTATAAAACTATCATTGAAACAGGATCGAAAGTTTACATTGTGCAATTTTTCCCTTATTCCTGTAGGATAGAAGTCAATCCACATACCCACAAATACAACAATTCAACAGAAAGTTCACCAAATTGACCAGAGCCAAGCTACCATTCCTACTTATGAGCCAAAAGACATCCTACCACAAAAGGCTATCTTTGCAATCAGAAGAACGAAATAAATACTGTCTATGCACTTCAAACGCCATTAAAAAAGCAAAGAAAAAATAGGGCTGCTCAAAACAACCACCTACCACCCCCGTCAGAGAAACAGATGTCCCCACAATCAGCCACTAGAGAAACTGTTGCTATGCGGAACTTGCAGCATGCCATCAACCTGTTAAAGTAGCACAAATCAATCAGCTAAGAGCACAAACGTCACGACAGATATGCTTATAGGGTCATACTCATGATATGTGTATAATGCTAATGACTAGGAAAATTAGATTTACTGACAAGACCAAGTTGGAAAGGAAAGAAGATTATATAAGAAAAAAAGAAAACTTCAAGATTAAATGTTATCATATTTAGAGAATAACACTTGACAGTATGAGCTGCCTAATCTAGGCAACACCATCAACCAAGGTTCCTGGCACAGTGCCCATTGTACCACAATGCCCACTGAACTAACATCATAAAGGTAACACCATCAATCCTGAGTCCCTGACTCCACCACAGTCGTTGCAACCACAACCAGTTTATTACAACTGTGTAACACCATATATGAACTACTTATAAATTTCAGTAGTAGTCTACTATCCATTTTCCTTTAGTGATAAGCGTTATTATTACCAACTTTTCACCTCATGAATTCTAGAAGGATAGAACCTGAGAAAAAGTTTCTGGGTAATACTAACTGTTGAGATTTAGGTTAGGGTAATACTAACCGTTGAGATTTAGGTTAGGGTAATACTAACCGGCCGAACACGGTGAGATTCTAGAGTTTTGGAAACCTCTCAACACCATAGGTTATAAGTTAAATTTAGTTTGAATTTATATTCTGAATCTGTGACCAAATCACTCCATGTTAAATACATTTTTCAACTAAATTCAAAATATTATTCATGCGTTGTTGTGTAACTAATTGTACTTTCTCACTGGTCGTTCACATCTTATCTTTCTCGCTCCATTACATTTTTCACGAATTCATCAAAGAAACATTATTTTCACAGATCCAGAGAATATGCATACGAGATGACCAAAGGAAGTGGTCCATCTCCCTTATTCATTAGGACAACATTCTATCATACTATAGAATCAACGGGAACTCTTACCGGACCTACAGATGATAAGACAGGCCATTAGAACAATAGGCTTCATTATTCTTTTCAACTCAATATATATAATTCATCAATTTCCAATACAATTTATTGGACAAAGCAAGAATGGATCATTGATGTGATCATGTATAAAAAATTAATGATAGTATAATTCCATAAACATCCTAAAAATTGAACGTGAATGCAACCTGCACAATCATCAATACCACTCTAACAACTCAACTTCCTTTGTACCACTGATGTCAAGCATTGTGATAATGAATTGTAAATACTATTAGGAAGAATGAAAAAACTTCAATGTTGTTCTATATCAAAAGAATAAAAGAAACTTTTGAAAACTAAAAGCAAGCAGTCAACTGAGAATCAAGCTTGATTAAAGCAAATGAAATTATTCCATAAGTAAAAAATGGAAAGATCTGGGAGAATCAAGAGTACAATGTTGTTCTGTAACAAAAGAATAAAAGAAACTTTAGAAAACTAAAAGCAAGCAGTCAACTGAGAATCAAACTTGATTAAAGCAAATGAAATTATTCCAGAAGTCAAAAATGGAACGATCTGGGAGAATCAACAATACAGCTAAAATATAGCACATGATGACATAAAAGATTAAAAAAAAGGAAGAAGAAGAAGAAGAAGGAGGAAACAAGAAGAATTAGAAGTGGAAAGACACACTGCACTTCCAATTAGGATCTCAAACCTAATAATGCAAGAAACTAGGAAGTCCTTACAACCAATATCCTAACCAAACTTCATCTTGCAGCAGGCATGTTGACACCAAGAGTGTGAATTATGACGGCAGAAAACAAGAGTGACAAGAAATTCAACAAAAGACTGTAAAATTCATGCAAACTAATTACTTACCCAGAGAAGACTAGAGAGGCATTCCAATACAAGTTACACACTCACACACAATATAGGGTCTCAAAGTGCTGAAAGGAGTCATGTCCATCGTCTTCTATTGACGGGATGCCCACTAGACACCTTGGCTCGAATTCACAAAGTTCCTTTAAAGTCCCATCCCTAACATTGTAAGAAATGACTTTACCAGCCACAAACACCACAACCCTTGATTCTTCTTCTTTTTCAGCCCGAATCACACATAATATTGAAAGCAAATCTATAAAGTTGTGTTCGGGATGTCTAATTAGCCATAGAAACGCAATTCCCACAGCATCAAGATTCACATGGTACTTCACAAACCATCCAGTGTAATCCTTGGCCATCTCAAAAACATTGAAGTCTAACACAGAGGGTATGGTGGTAATCACAATATGCAAATAGCCCCGATACTCCCCAAAATACCTATTGTATACTTTGTGCCTATACTCAGATAATTGAGGCATTGGCATTGTCTTCAAGCACTCTTTTTCAACATCAAAACACAACGACATCTCTAAATCACTAAACCAGTGAACTGCGCCATTACAGTAGATCGGTGCATGAATTGCCATCCTCTTTGGACGAATTGAAACTGATACCTAAAAGACTCCAAAAATCTGTTTTTGATGAATATATATCAATTCTATATCTATCATCCTTTTCATCCACTACCCTTATACAAATGACCTTGTAGTAAGGCGATTTCAAAGGATCAAAAGCGAGACTAAGAGCCACCACAGAAGCCATAAACACACGACTAGGAAAAGAAATCCTCTTGAATTGCTTAGTAGTGAGATTACAAATGAAAACCCAAAACCCACGATCATCTTCAGTCACACCATCATATTCAGTCATATGAACATCTTCAGTCACACCATCATCTTCAGTCACACCATCATCTTCACCCACACGATCATCTTCAGTCACAGAGCAATTAGTACACTCTTCCAATTCTAGCCCTCTTGGAATTATCAAAGAACTAGAGATGCAAAGCAACAAGCCATTGCAAGATTGGATTATCTCGTCATAACAGGCACTGAGATAATCCAAGCTTGGAAGTTTAGGTGTAGAATTTTTTAGAGGGACCGATTGGAATTGGGAACAAGGAATGTAGTATTTCTCGAGTAAAAGAGCAGAGGGTGTGAAAGTACCTTTTTTTTGGTGATGACGAGTTTGAAAGAGAGCGAATTGGGGATCAGAGATGATAGAGAGCCATTGTTTGGATATGCATTTGAATTTAAGAAGTGGTTGTACGGGCAATCTGATAAGGATTTCGATCAATAGATCTTGGTGGTTCGCTATTTGTTCGGCAGGCGCTGCCATTATCAAGAAGGGTTTTCGCCTTTGCATCTCTTCAGTTTAGAGACAGATAGCATTTGGTTGGCAGTAAGGAAGATAAAGTAAGAGAAAATAATGAGGGAAAGAAAGGAGCTGAGATTTTACCATTTTGAAAAACTGAAGGAAAATTCTCTTATTCCTTTCTTAATCCTTGAATTTTAACCAAACAAGATATAGGTAAATACTTTTTTTACTTTCCCAAAACAAGCTATAATAAAAAATATTTTCTTTACTCTCTTTTTTCCCTTTCCCTTGAGAGACATAGTATAAAGTCCATTCTGTTTTTGGATTAAAACCATTTTACTCCCTAGTGCATGAGAATTAAGACTGATTAAAGGGACAAAATGTAAATTATTTCCTTTTAAAATAATATTAATTAAGGATGGCAATTGAATGAGTTAGACTTCCCAACCCAATTAGAACAGGTTTGGGCGGCTTTCAAACCCTTATAAGGCAAGGATAGGGAGTAAATTCAATACAGATAGAGTTCAGCATCCATGACAGGAACTGCATTCCCCATCTTGCAAGACGGTTAACAAAAAAAACAAGAATATTAATAATAATGATAATGATAATGTTCCTTGTAGCAACAACAATTAACAATGAAAATAATATTCTTAATAACATTCTTTTCATACCGGTAACTACTATTCTTATTATTATTGAATTTATAATAGGTGAATTTTATTGCCCTTTAAAAGGAATATGGGGGACTGCTTATTGCCAAACAAGGGATGAGGAGGGTATGGGGTAGGAGTTGCGATCTTATATGTTACTATGTGTAAGGATGGGAAACCCCGTTCCAAGGATGAGTCATGGGTGGGGAATGCAGTCCCTGCACCTAACATGACCTATTGCCATTTCTAAAATTATCCCTCAGCTGGAAGAATAAAAGGACAAATTTGAAACGAAAAAAAGAAGTTGCAAGAAAAAATTTAGCACTTCTTTTTCCCCTTGGAGCAGGGGTAGGAAGATTTAACCATAGAACAAAGTTATATTAGCACTAAAAGTGATACATACCCAGAACAAAAGAAGCTGATTTGCAGATTTAACTTTATGAACAACGAACCATCAGCCAAATTAGAAAAGAGAATAGGAAGAATCAAGGATGGTTTGGTTCCAGGCTGATAAGAGGACAAAGACACTTCTTGAGCTTAACAAAACACTCAAGCTACCATATAGCAGGTTTATAGTACAACAACTAACATTAGAAGAAACTAAGCCCACAAAATGCAAAGCAGATGTTCATAGATTATGCATTAATTTAAATCAGAAGCAACAAAAGCTAACGGCCAGTATGTTACTTGATCTATATGCATAGTTTCATCATTATGAACACAGATAAGCCTAATTTTTCCTTTTCCCATTTTAAAAAATTATACTAAAAAGTAAGGTGGATTTTATACAAATTTAATTCAAGTGATAGCAACAGAATTGCAAGTTCTTTGCTAGTAAAATCTTACAAGACATGAGGTAATGAATGTGATACTTTTCAACCAAGGAGTTGATATAGATCATCCTAAAATCTTTTAGGTAGTGTTATACCATTCCTTTATGTAAAAGTTCAGCACCATAACAAAGACAGCATATGGCCCATGTTCTTTGTCTTGCTAATCTCCCGTAAATCGCAAAAACCTGGTTAAAAAATAATTTTAAGAAATAACCAGAAAAAAAATATTCAAAATACTCATGGCATACATTATAATTAAGGAAAGATTAAGGCAAAAGAAAAAATAGAAAGCATGAAATCTGTAAGGGATGTCTGTTGATACCATATCTCTTCTGACTCCATAGGAAGGATGGTCACTCCTAGTTTGAGTAATTGAAGGCAAGGCAATGAGCGAAGGTAGAGGAGAAAAAAAGTTAACCAGGCGACTTTTAGCTACAAGCCGTCATAGCATAATTAAGCCAACCATCCAATGGTAAAAACGCCTTAAAACTATAGTAGCGGCTAGCAGTAATTGGCCAAAGTGCTATCTATAAGATTCCTACAAAGAGATTAATTAAAAAAAAGTGAATTACGCAGCAAATGATTTTTCATTGCTCTTGGTAACTACTTTAGCTAGTCAAAGGCCGGAAAGGCATAATAAAGGACATTTGACAAGAGGCGATGGTGATTGCAGGATAAATTTCTAGCAAAGAAAGGCAAAGGTTTGCTTGAATGCGTGACTGGGCATGCCCTAACACTACCATGAAGTAGCATACATTTTCACAAAAATGAAAATAATATAAGAAATGCCAATTAGCACAGGCAATCTAATACCACAGAAAAGTAGGAAATTCCTCATTTACAATGTCATGATCCAAGCTTCAATACTAGGGAATGATGAATCAAACAGTAGAAATTATAGTGATCTTCTTGTCTTCCATACAAAAGACAGAAGCAGATATACTTAGGCTAAGTTTAGTTGTGAAAAATGTTTTCTATTTTCCATGTCTATTTTTCTTAAGGCTTTCTTCAATAACATGCACATTCTTAAAATAATTTGGAAAACATCCATTTTGTTTTAACATAATACTGGAAAAAGTTGGGAAACAAAAAAAAAAAAGTGGTTTTCCAATTTTTCCAATATTAGGTTTAAAAGAAAATTATTGTTTTCGAACTATGTTAAGAATGTTCAAATTGTTGAAAAAATGTTAAGAAAAATGGATATGAAAAAACGGAAAACATTTTCAGCAACTAAAGGCACACTTGGGTCTTCAGGAAATTTATTATAACCTAATTGCTACTTTTTCTAACAAAATCCCATAGGCAGTCCATATAGGACCAGCTGACCATCAAACTACTTTTTCATCTAACTGGACTAATACAAGCCTCTAGTTTAGTACTGCACTAATTCATTTCATCTTCCTTAAACCCCCACACCATATGGTTAAATGAGCAATCAAATTAGAAACGATAATATATTACAAAAGCACACTCCAAAGAATATTTCTGGCTTGTGTGAAACCAAACATCAGGCAGAATCAGCAACAAAACATCAGCAAATTAATTACTCACCAAGATAAGAATAGACAGGGTCGGGTGCTGCAACAGGTAGACTCTGTAAAGGACGCCACTAACAATCTAATTCAAGACCTCCCATTTTTGGCTTTTTGCTCCAAATCACAAAATAAGCTCGTTTGATTACCCATGGTCATTTGTGGTCACGACCAAATGGTCATTTGGGTTCGTTGAGGTGCAACGAGGAACAGTAGGAGTAAATCAGCAAGCCACTGTGAGTTGATGGGTTTATCGGCAATAACCGCTGCAAGAACAGAGCGCACCAAAAACCAGTGAGGTGCTGCTTCACTTTTGAAGTTTTGACTTTTTGTTATATTAAAAAGAACCTTATATTTATTGAAAACTGCAGCATACGTAAGACTGTAAATCAACTCGAACTCGAGTTTATTGCACTTTTGACTGAAACTCTGCTCCTACATTTCATAAGTCAATTTCAAGAAGAAAAAAAACTATTTATAAAATTGTTGAGCTAAATTTGAATATAACGTGATTCTATCGTTAATTTTTAAGCCGCAATTCAGATCGACCCGATTTTTTTTTTTTTTTTAGAAATTATAATCGATATCCTAGTTTTGGTAAATAAAGTTTTGTTTTAATAACACATTTTTTTTAATTTTATGACATTTTCATTGACATACATGTTTAATAATGTATTATTTGTAAGCTAAATCAATTATGAAATAATTTTAATTCAATTATAAAATTGAGAATGATTAAACTTGAACTCGGGTTTATACTCATTTCCTCCGACATTTTTATAGCTTGAATATAACTCAAAGTTAACTCGAGCTCTAACTTATAATCGTATTTAAATATTTCAAATTAAGCTTGAACATGTAACTATCCGATTTGGCACAACTTGTTTAGAACTCTAACCATATACGACACACATTATAAGAGAATTATGACATTTTTTCAAAAACAATAGAAATGAGCTTTCTTTCTTATATATGCTATAACTTTCATTTGGATAAATTTTAAATCTATCAGTTTAAAAATGAAAATTTTTCATATTTTTATTTAAACATGATAAGTAAATTGAATGACGAAACCAGAATTTTCACGTGAGAGGTAAGTTATTATACCATAGTTTGTAAAACATTGCCTCAACAATACAGATCATTCTTATTGGTGAGATTTGTCTGCTTTTTATATTGACATACATGTTTAAGTAATGCCTCATTTGATAAAACTAAAACAATTATAGAATAATTTTAATTTAAGTATGAATTTGAGAATGACCAACCTTGAGTTTAGGTTTATATTTACTTATTCTAACAATTTTACTGTTTTGACATTTTTTATAGTTTAAATTTAACTAATTTAACTTGTAATCATATTTAAATATTTCAAGTTAAACTTGAACTTATAGTTACTTGACTCTGGCTTGACTTGTTTACAACTCTAACTATAGGCACTATAGGAGAATTATGACATTTTCCCAAATACGGCACAACGGAGGTTGGTGATTCTACAATGGTTTGTAATGCATTGCTTCAACCGAGAAGACCTTTCTTACTTTGGCTAAGTTATCGGTGAGAAATCAGTCTGCTTTTAATATAAGCTTTAGATCAATAGGTTTTGTGTCTTAAGCCTAGGAGTGCTCCCATTAGAAGATCCTCCTCTAGGGCTAGCTAGCTTGTTACAAGATGTTGTAATTCCTCATCCATTACTTAATAAATTTTAGCTATTCAAATCAAACAAAAAACAAAAATTGACATGAAACCGATTAATTAAAACAATAGTTTGCATTGATGTTACTAATAAATTTTTCAATGATTACTAATGAAACTTATTTTGGTTTAGGAATAAATCATTGACACGATGTCAGGTAAAAAGTGCTCAATATATTACCAACTAAAAACATGCATGAGTTATGTCTGTTTTCAGTTTTTAATTTTCAATTCTAAAAAAAGAAAAAATAAAACGGTGATATAGATTTTCAAAAAATAAAAATACCAAAATTTTAATCAATAACTATTATAGAGCTGGATGAGTTGGTTTTTATCACCACTTAGTTTGATCCACTCCATCAAAAACAAAACTAAAGGAAAAAAAGGCCAAAAACAGTCAGTCTGATCCTCCTTCTCTTCTATACTTCATGTCAAGAACATCCCTGCAATCAGATTATAAGAGTTAACCAAGTTAAAATAATCGATTCAAGAAAAATCAAAACACAGACTTTTGCCAAACCCTATTTGGTGCGCACCTAGTTGTATCGCATTCTACCTGCACACAATTTCAAACTTTTTGTCTAATATCTCTATAACTCCCATTCAAAGTTGCTTTTAATTTCGTTCTGATCAAGCCCGCATGCTCCCTAAATCAAACTTTTCATTTTTAGCAAGGCCATGTCCTTTATGCATATCTTTGTTGAATCTTTAAAAATCTTTTTAGTATGATAGAAAAGTGAGAGGATTAAGAAACTAGAACGGTAGAAAAATGAGAAATTGTTTTTTTTTCTCCATGTATTTAGTGAAGAGAATGGAAAATTGAAAAGAAAAAAAGTAGATTTTTCTTTCTCTTGTTTAAAGGAGTAGAAAATTGAGAAGAAAGAAAATGCAAGTAATTTCATTTTACCATTATGGTTTTTATAATTGTTTTTGAGGCATTTAAGTAGAGTTAAATTCTCTATGCCCATGGAAGTGCGTTTCTTGAATAAATTTTCAAAAAAAAAAAATGAAAAAAGACAAAAAAAGTTCTCAATGTTCATCATGCCATATCAAAAAGATGTGTTTAAAGAAAGCTACATGTAAGTATCATTTGCAACTTTAAAAGTTGAGAATCTTTTACGTAACTATTTCCTTCCCTTTCCTTTCCCCTTGCCCATGTATGTGTTTCTTAAATAAATTCTTTAAAAAAAAATAGAGTTACAGTGAAATCTTTAACCTACATTTTACTATACATGTACTGAAAAGAAAACATCAATTTTCTCCATTTTCTTTCTCCCACTTCTTTTAATACTAAACAAAAGAAAAATGCATTCTACTCACTTTTCATTCCTAAAATTTTTCTCTCCTACTAAACACACTATAAATTGGTAAAATTGCAAAGCTCTTTTTCTATCTATATTTTTCACTCTCCAATCCTCCCAAATTTGAAGATGTGTGATATGTCACCAACTAATGGTGAGCGGAATGACACATTGCCAGTTGAAGTGGCACAACAACGAAGAAGCACAAGACTACGCAGAAGACCAGTGAGTTTAACAGATTATGAAGCATGAGCATGCACTTAGCAGTGAAAGAGCATGAATCCAGGAGCAGAGTAACAGAATGGTAGAAATGAGATGGAGAAACCATTGAACAAGTAAGCCTATTTCTTTAATTTTTCTTAAAGAGGTCGTTACCCTCGAAGTAACATTATCAGTTTTCTTTCTGTAATTTCATTTCAATTGTGTAAAACAAACTTAGAATTTATCAACTCTGATATTGTTCCAGCAAAAAGAAGTGGTTTCATTATTTTTTTCAATGACTTCAAATCCTTTGTGCATACCAATTTAGTTCGTTCATTGACCTCTTGTTATGGCTAAAGGTACTCATTGAAAGTTCTTGACAAAACTATTAAACAGCTCCATGTTCTTTTTCTGCTTATACTGATCATTTTAACTCCCTTCAACCCTCTCTTACAGAACATCAAAAAGCTCTCAGTGATCTTGTCCTCTGTTTCACTACCATGGATGGAATGTAACCAATCCATTTATGGTCCAAACATTCAACCTTTTGGCTGCCCATGAACCTTTTGGTTGCCTCAACCATTTGGCTGCCCATTGATTGTGGTAACAAATGTATGGAATACATACGGACGTTCTTGATGGGAGAACAAGTATAAATACAGGTTTGGTCCCTAGACTGGGGATTACTCTTTTTTTTTTCTTTCATACACCATCAAATTGGAGAGTTCTGAGAGTCTAGAAGAACCAATACCGAGAGAATAGCAGATTGTGTAAGTGAAAAGTTTCAATGGCCGAAGGTATGTTTACGGTCCTTATAATTCTGCATTTGATCTATATGCTATTTATATTGTTTAGCATGTTTAGATTATATTTAAGTTTTACGTTTGGTATCAGAGCTTTGTTTGCCTCTACCTTGAAGTATTAAGCAATCTGTAAAACTTTCGTTTTATACCTGAAAAATAATTTGATTTCAAAGTTTGATTTTTGAGAATTTTTTGATGGAAAATGATATTAGAAATCATTAGGAAATTTGATTTCTAGTATTTCTAAGTTTTAAAATCTTGTCTTGGTATCTTGGAAGCCAAGATTAAGTTGGGTTTTGAAAACGGGTCAAAAAAGACCCGGCTGAAGGTTGAAGACAACTGGTTTAGAAAAATATCTTGCAGTTTCCAAATTCGGTAATTTTTCAGAAATACTATATATATATATATATATATATATATATGTGTGTGTGTGTGTATATATATATATATATATATTTGGAAGTTTAGATTTTGGCCTAATTTTCACAATTTTGCATATGATTTGTAATTATTTGCAAAAATAATGTTTATGAACCCTTAATATTATTTATTTTATTTATGTGCTTAAAATTATGTTGCTTTGTATGTATAACTTTTTTTAGTTATGCATGCAATTTAAGTTTAAATAGTTTTAGTGCATAAATAATTTAATGTTGGGTATTTATTTTTAATTTTTGTGATTATTTTGCTCAAATTAAGATTATGCATATATATTATTTATGTTAGTTCTATATATACAATTTGATTAAATGCTCATATTTAGCATGATTTTTTGTTTTTCAATTCATGCTTTTAGAATGAGTTTATTTTATGCAATGAATTAAATTAAGTGCATAATATTATGTTTAATTATGCAATTTATGTTTTATTTATGATAATTTTATTTACATATTATTAAGTTTAGATATTGTTAGATTATGTAAACTTAAGTTATTATCATAAAACTTAATTTGTGTATAACACATTAAGGTTCATAATATATTAGTATGAACAATTAAGTTAAAAATTATGAAAATTCATAAACAATTTGTAGTAGGCATAAAATAGCATGATCTGGGACAATACTCTGTCTAAGAATTCTGGTTTTTAATGAGGTTTTGTCCCGACCAATTATCCTGGAAGCACTCTTAGTGATTGCCTATTATATTACTGCGCAATTGTTCTTAGGCATTAAGTAGAGCCTAAAATATAGTAAATATAAATGTCTAGTGAACCATATAATTTTAAATATTTAAGGAGTAGCCACAACATCTTTAGTTATATAAAAATTATATATTAAGTGGATTAGGATCACATAATGGCATTAATTGTAATTAATTATATAAATATAATGATTTTACTCTACAAGGATTTTATTATGTTTATATAATTAATTAGGATAATATATTAAAATTAGTTTTTCTTAATTTACTCACAAGAGTTAGGAAGAATTAATTTAATAGTTTTATCATAAAGTTTAAAGATAGAAAAACATCAAACTATAATCATAATATATATTATGAATTTAGTAAAAAATAGTTTGATAAAATCTATCATAAAGAATAAAGAATCTTATGTAATTTTTAATGAAATTAGATTCAATTTCAGCATGTTTTTACATTGGTAAAGCATGCAATTTAGAAAATTAGACCTCAAATCTTAACATAAGCTTTTGGACTTATGCAGTTACTCAACCCACTAGTTTTTTTGATATCCGTTGTGACATACCTAAACTTATGCTATCAAGAAGGATGAACCACCTGCAATCGCCGATAACAGCACTCCAGCTGCGGTCACGCTACATGAGCGATGGGAGCGATCCAACCGGCTCAGTGTGATGTTTATCAAGACTAAGATAACTGCTGGTATACGTGGTTCTGTCGACCAGCATGAGAAAGTTCGTGATTTGCTGAAAGCCATTGACGATCAATTCGTCACTTCAGAAAAGGCATTGACAAGCACCCTGATAATGAAATTATCATCCCTCAGACTCACTAGCGTAAAAGGTGTGTGCGAGCACATAATGCAAATGCGTGACATTGCGGCTCAACTTAAGAAACTTGAGGTTGATATATCGGAGTCCTTCCTGGTGCACTACATTCTGAACACCCTTCCAACTCAGTACGAGCATTTCAAAATCTCGTACAACACACATAAAGACAAATGGTCAATCAATGAATTAATGATCATGTGTGTTCAAGAAGAAGAGAGACTTGTGATGGAACTGGGTGAGAGTGCAATGCTGGCTATTACCCATGGGAAGGACAAAGCTAAACCTATTAAATCTCAAGCCAATCACAAAGCTAATCAGAAGGGGAAAGGTAAAATACCACCTCAAACTGATATCAAGAAAGAAGAAAAATGTTTCTTTTGTAAAAACAAGGGACATATGAAGAAGGAATGCATCAAATTCCAAAATATGGCTTGAGAAGAAAGGTAATTCAACCTCGCTTGTTTGTTATGAATCTAATATAATTAATGTTAATATTAACACCTGGTGGATTGATTCTGGATCTACAATCCATATTGCAAACTCCTTGCAAGGTATACAAAACCTAGGGAAACCAGTGGGAAATGAGCAAAGCATCTTATCAGGCAACAAGATGGGCTCACATGTGGAGGCTATTGGAACTTGTATTTTAACTTTAAGTAGTGGCTTTTATTGTAAAATTGGAAAGGACCTTTTATATACCAAGTTTCTCACGAAACTTAATTTCTGTTTCCGGACTTATACCATTTGGATATTCCTTTAATTTTCAAGACACATCTTTCAGTTTATTTTATAAAACTGATTGTGTTGGGAATTGTATTTTGTCTGATGGTCTTTATCATCTTTATTTGCAAAATGATGTCACTTATAGTTTAATGCATGTTCAAAATGGCGTTAAAAGGTGTAATATTAACGAGGATTCCTCTATGTTATAACACCAAAGATTAGGACATATCTCCATAGAAAGAATTAAGAGTTAGTAAATGAAGGGGTACTTAGTACTCTAGATTATATTGATTTTGAGACTTGTATGGACTGTATTAAGGGAAAACAGACCAACAAGTCCAAGAAATGTGCTAATAGGAGTTCAGACATATTAGAAATCATATATACTAATATATGTTGTCCAGACATGGACGCACATGGTCAGAAATATTTCATCACTTTTATCGATGATTACTCACGATATGTATATCTATTTGCTTCATAAGAAGAATGAAGCATTGGATGCCTTCAAAGTCTTTAAGGCTGAAGTTGAGAACCAATACGAAAAGCAAATACAAATTGTGAGATCTGATTAATGTGGAGAATATTATGGTAGATACACAGAAACTGGATAAGTACCTGGTCTTTTTGCCAAGTTTTTAACATGGGATTGTTGCCCATTACACTATACCTGGTTCCCTAGACCAGAATGGTGTTGTAGAAAGAAGAAACCAAACATTGATGGACATGGTGCAGAGTATGCTTAGCAACTCCAACCCTCCTACATCCTTGTGGACTGAAGTACTAAAGACAGCTGCATATATAATAAACCGAGTTCTAACCAAGGCTGTTCCCAAGACACCATTTGAATTATGGAAAGGTTGAAAACCGAGTTTATGACATATGCGGGTTTGGGGATGTCCGTCTGAGGTGAGGATTTATAACCTGCAAAAGAAGAAATTGGATCCGAGGACCATTAGTGGATATTTCGTTAGATATGCCGAAAGGTCCACGGGTTACAGGTTTTATTGTCCAACTCATACTACTGGGATTGTGGAATCAAGAAACGTTAAGTTTCTAGAGACTGACATGATCAGTGGGAGGGATCGGTTCAAGAACTTAGTTCCTCCACATGATCATACAGAACCTGTACATGATCATACAGAATCTCAACCTTCATCAAATGATAGATTGATTATAGTTCATAGCATACCTCAAGTACAAGCTCATGTTGACCAATCAATCATTGAGGTTCCACAAGTTGCTGACAACATTCTAATAGATCAAGCAGTTCAGGAAATACCACAAGCTCCTAAACAACCAGTTGAACCACAAGCTCCCTTGGGAGACATTGGTACAACATTAAGAAAATATACTCGAGACAAGAGATCAACAATTCCTAGTGATTATATTGTGTATCTACAAGAATCTGACTATAATTTTGGAGCCGAAAATGATGTTGAAACCTTTTCACAGGCCATGAGTTACAAAGGTTCAACCTTGTGGCATGATGCCATAAAGGAAGAGATGAATTCCATGAAAAGCAATGGAGTCTGGGAATTTGTAGAGTTGCCTAATGGGGCGAAGGCTATTGGTTGCAAATGGGTCTTTAAGACCAAGAAAGATTCATTAGGCAACATTGAGAGATACAAAGTGAGACTCGTTGCTAAAGGATTTACTTAAAAAGAAAGAATCGGTTACACGGAAACTTTCTCTTCTATATCTAAGAAAGATTCTCTTCGTATTATTTTGGCATTAGTTGCTCATTTTGACCTTGAGCTACAACAAATGGATGTGAAAACCGCATTTCTTAATGGAGATCTGGAGGAGGAGGTTTATATGAAACAACCTGAAGGTTTCTCCTCTAATGATGGTGAGCATTTGGTTTGCAAGCTTAAGAAATCCATAAACGGTTTAAAACAAGCCTCCTGTCAATGGTATTTTAAATTCCATGAAGTAATTTCTTCATTCGGTTTTATTGAAAACCCCATGGATCAAAGTATATACCAGAAGGTTAGTGGGAATAAAATTTGTTTTCTTGTTTTATATGTGGATGATATTTTACTTGCAACCAATTATAAGGGCTTGCTACATAAGGTGAAACAATTTCTCTATAAAAATTTTGATATGAAAGATATGGGTAAGATATCTTATGTCATTAGCATTAAGATCCATAGAGATAGACCTCGAGGCGTTTTAGGTCTGTCACAAGAAACCTATATCAACAAAGTTTTAGAGAGATTTTGGATGATAGATTGTTCACCAAGTGTAGCGCCCATTGTGAAGGGTGATTGGTTCAATTTGAACCAATGCCCGAAGAATGATTTCGAGAGAGAGTCCATGAAGAGCATTCCATATGCTTCTGCAGTCGAAAGCTTTATGTATGCTCAGGTCTGTACTAGACCTGACATTGCATTTGCTATAAGGATGCTAGGGCAATATCAAAGTAACCCAAATACAGACCACTAGAGAGTTGCAAAGAAAGTAATGAGGTATCTTCAAGGAACTAAAGACTACAAGCTTATATATAGACAGACAGACAATATGGACGTGATTGGCTACTCTGATTCAGACTTTGCTGGCTGTGTTGATTCACGTAAATCAACATCAGGGTATATTTTTCTGATGGTTGGTAGAGCTATTTCTTGAAGAAGTGTCAAGCAGACATTGACTGCTACTTCTACTATAGAAGCCGAGTTTGTCTCTTGTTTTGAGGCTACTTCACATGGTGTATGGCTTAGGAGTTTCATTTCTGGGCTTAGAGTCATGGATTCTATATATAGGACATTTTGAGAATTTTCTGTGACAATTCAGCTGCTGTCTTTATGTCTAAGAACAATAAAAGTGGAAGTCGAAGTAAACACATCAACATTAAGTATTTAGCCATAAGAGAACGTATAAAAGAAAAGAAAGTGGTCATTGAACACATTAGCACTGAATTGATGATCGCTAATCCTTTGACTAAGGGCATGCCACCTATGAAATTCAAGGATCATGTAAAGAAAGTGGGACTTGGTTCCACTTTGTAAGTGTATACATACAGTTTATTAATGAAACTCTTATATATTTTGATGTTTTCTCATATTCATGTGCACCTTAATTTCTTTGAGAAAATTCATCTATATAGGACCAAGAATAAACATAGGGTTATTCATTAAGAAATGTTGCCACATGAAGAATAATACTTGAGGAACTAAATGCATTGTAATATATGGAAGGTAATACTCACTCTTAGAGGACTTATCGCCATGATTCATGTATTTATTTCTTAAAATATAATCAATTGGATTAAGTTAGGTTAAATGTATGGACCAAGTGGGAGAATGTAACCAATCCATTTATGGTCCAAACATTCAATGTCTCAACCTTTTAGCTGTCCATTGATTGTGGTAACAAATGTATGGAATACAGACGGATGTTCTTGATGGGAGAACAAGTATAAATACAGGTTTGGTCCCTAGACTGGGGATTACTCTTTTTTTTTTTCTTTCATACATCATCAAAATGGAGTGTTCTGAGAGTTTAGAAGAACCAATACCGAGAGAATAGCAGATTGTGCAAGTGAAAAGCTTCAATGGCTAGAGGTATGTTTACAGTCCTTATAATTCCGCATTTAATCTATATGCTATTTAATTTGTTTAGCATGTTTAGATTATATTTAAGTTTTACATGGAAAACTCAAACAACTTCTTCGCCGTAATCCACCCCCAAAACACTGGATTACGTATTCCTCTAGTGGTTCCTACGGTGGTCATTTTAATATTTTTATTTATTAAAATTATAGTTCGAGCTCGAACTCGAATGGGCAATCCAAGGCTTAGGTTCGAGCTCGAATAGGCTTGATTGTTATCAAGCTTGAGCCGAACCGAGCTCGATCCTTCATAAAATTTATCGAACTTGAGCTCGAGCCCAATTTTCGAGCTCGAGCCCAATTTTCGAGCTCGATTTGAACTCGAGCTTGTTCACTTAAGCTCAAGCCGAGCTTGAATACCTTAGTATTCGGGCTCGATTCGGCTCGAATCCACCCCTTCTCACAAAGAAAAAATGCGAGATAATTTTGCTAGTAATGATGACACACGTGTGTTTTATTCATGTGATTAATAAGAAAATGATAAAAAGAAATGTTACAATAATTTATAGAATTAAATGTTTAATAAATGTAAAACTTTAAAATAAATTGAAATATTTATGAAATTCGAGGCATCGCAAGAAATATATATTTCCCAAAACTTGTATATAAAGGCTAACTGAGATTCACTGCAGTCACATATGTGTTCTCTTCTAACGTTGCAACTAAAGATTTAAAAAAAGAGTCGTACTACTTATAAAAAAAAAAGTTATTGGCTTATGGTTTATTGGAAGGGGTGGTAGCAGATTGTGTCGTGCCGATTTATAGTTCATACAAGATGGCTTATTGTGTTTTTATGCCGTGCTTTTTAAAACTTCGGCACAACCCAATGCCTGCATGGCTATTGGGTCGTGTCGTGTCGGTTCATTTGCCTTATAAGTATATATTAATTTTTTATGTCTTTTTTGTTGAAAATAGTAAAAAAAAAATTATAAATATTGAATTGAATGCTTATAATTGTATAGAAAAACATTCATTTTATTGATGAAGTTAAATATTACAAATAACTTAGAAATTGAACAAAAAAAACAAATAACATAAAAATTACAACTTCCAAAAATCTTCCAAATAAATAACTTACAAAAACAACATATAAAATAAAGAAAGAAGATTAAATGACTTACAAATTAATGAAATATAAAAAAATAACTTAAAAATTTTAAAAATTAGAAAGATATAAAATATTATTAACAATTAAAAAAATAATTTTATAAATCTGACATTTAAATAAAATAAAAAAGCAAACTTACCCAATTCTTAGACAAACGATTTTAGAAATTGAATGATGCTAACTAAGCTATGCAGCTACATTTCATTCGATGGATAGAAGAATATTATATGATTTTCTCCTAGTGTTTTAGTTCATTGTATCAAATATTATTATGTTAAAATTAATCAGTTATAAGTTCAATATTTAAATTAAAGATTCACATATGATACTTTTTTGTATTTAAATATTTGCTTAGGTTTGATTTAATTCATATGAATTTGTGATTTTAGATGAATTTACTTCATTTATGAATTAGTAGATCACGTGCTATTATATTAAGAATAGAGTAATAATTTTCATTTTTTTCAACTATCATAAAATATCAATTTTATCATCATCTAATTTTTCTTGACTCATTATTCTAGTGGTATAAAATTGTATATAATTTTGAATTTATTAAATGTTATGGTCGTGCCTCGTATTATGTCGAATTGTGCCTCGTGTCGGGCCGTGCCGCGCTGTACCATGGGTCTCAAAAGTTAGACTTAACACAAGACAAAGAATAATACTGTGTTAAGCACGACACGGCCCGTGGAAGTATGAGCCGTGCCAAATTTGTTTGTGCCACCCCTACTTATTGGTATTGAGCAGCTAATCCAATTATATTCGGCCCAAGTAGGCTTGATTTTTTGGGCCCGATTTCAATAACCAGTGCAGCCCGTTACATAATAACAGAGAGAGAGAGAGGGTTTAAGAGGAGAAGTAAGGAAACATATTAAGCCGCAAGTGTTCTGTCTTTCTGTGGTATCTCTCCCACAATAAATTTTTACCTTCTCTTGTGAACTGTAATGGCTGATGATATGGAGTTTGATAGTGATACATGCCTTGGTTTCAAACGAAGAAACACAGAAATTCAGCACAATCCCCAAGAAGCTCTCCTAATACAACAACAACCACCCTCCAGTTCTCTCTCTTCGATTGCTACACCAAAAGAAGATTCAGTAGAATCATCTGATAGCATTTATACTCCAAGAGCAGAACAAGAAACCATGGAGAACACTCCCAAGAAGAAGGTAAGGTGCTCCTTTCATGAATTTGAGATCAATCTTGGAGAGAATCAGGAACTGGGTATTAATTTTGATGTGGGTATTGTCTTTGGTGTTGAAGGAAATCAAGAAAAGCATGACTCTGTTTCTGAAAAGGTTACTGTGTCCGATGTGGGTTCTGGGTTTCTTGATGGAAAAATTGAGAATTTTGGTCAAGAAATGCAAGAAACGCAAAATGTTGATATAGGTTTTGTTGCCGATATTGCTAATGATGTGAAAGAAGGGGTATTTTCTTGTTTGGTTGATAGAGAAGAGAGACATTTTGTGAAAAACGAAGTCGGTCTCTCTGGAATCCAAGAATTTGATAAACCCAATGGAGAATTTACAGGGAGTTATAAAGCCATTAAACATGAGAAATCTGTCTTAGAGGTTGAGATGGGTCCTGTCATTGAAAGTGAGTACAAAGAAAGTTCAGCTTTTGAGGAGAATGACGACATTCTGATGGGAAAAGAAATGGAATCTGTGAGTCTCTTGGAGGCTAAAAAGAAGCGATTATTGGCTGAACTGGATGTTGGAAGGATCTTTGAAGGCAAGACCCACGTGGAGAAAGTTATTGGTTTTGCAACTTTTCGCCAGATTGATGAAATGGTGAATGGTTGTCAAGAAGCGCACAAAATGGTGCAGAATAATGGTCAGAAGATTGATTGTCTCAAAGGAAGTGATGTGCCTGTTAGACGATCTTTGAAGGTTGAAGTAATTGATGATACTGCTTTGATTGAAACTGTTCCAGTCCGGAAAGCTGGAAATGACTCTCTAAAGGACGCAGAAGTTTTGGGTGCTGCTAAAGCTACGGAGAGAAATCATAAGAATAATGGGAAACAGGAAGTTGATGGAAAGAAGGCAAAACGCCCACGAAGAAAGGGAAAGGGAAAATATGTAAAAATGTTTTTGGAGACATGTGATAGGCATAAGAATTTAACCCACGTTATGGAAGTCCATTATGGTGGTCAAAAGAATGGGGATCAATCTAAGAAAATATACTCAAGGGAGGAGTTGGAGGCCCTGAGGTTTGCCAAGATTGTAGAACAGCGGAAGTTGTGGCAAGAAATATACACTGGTCTTGGGCCTACAGTGGTGAGTGAGTATAATGATCTAGCCCGCTCAAAGCATCAGAAGAACATTCGGTTGAACTCTGATCCGCGTGAGCGCTTTGCAAAGAAGGAAGAGGCCCCTGCTATGCTCAGTAAGTATTTATTTATTCCAAAAATGTGTTTGAATTGCTTTTGCTGCATCCTTCATTCTGTTAGTTAGTTGTTAACATACTGAACGCCATAATTGTTTCTTTGTAGCATTGTTCGATCTTGAAGAGTCATTACTCTCAAGTCCGAATCATTATTTTTAAAATATGCAGTGATATTTTTAAAATCTGATTAACTTGGACTAAATTGTGATGTACTCCTATGAGCAGTTTGAATTATGATGTATTCCTAGTGGAGCTGGCTTTGCATATCACTCCATTGGTCTTGTGCTTTTGTTATTGAGTACATAGTTGTTATTCTGCTAAGTGCATTGGATTCTGCTGTGCTAATTGAAGTTATTTCAAAATGTTGTTTCTTAGAATGACGGACAATGATTTATACAAAACATGTTAATTATGAGGAATACCTAACCCAGTTCTAGTCTTTCAGTGTCTAGCAATCGGGTTTTGATTATCACTCAAAATATGATTTATATTTTTAACCCCCCGCTTTTGGGCGAGTGTTGTGATAATTGTTTCCATCCTAATCACTTAGGATTTGCTTGATTTGACCTTAGTAGGCCGTTTTCTGATAAGTAAACCTCAGTAGGTCTGTTTATGATGAGTAAACCTCAGTAGGTCTTGAAACAGGTTAGATATTTATATAGTTCTGTTGAAATATCTAATAGAGCTTGAAGTAACATAACCTGATTTGAAGCACTGATAAGTTCATTTCTCCACTTAGGCAAGGGGTGTCTTATATCTCTGGAAGTTTGGGATTTTATCTTGTTAAATGTACCCATTTCTGTTTCTTAAAATCTGTCTTCTTCTTTTAGTAAATCAATGGGCCTTGTACCTCTGTTTTATTTTAAAACTCGCATGCTAGGATCAAAAAGAAGAAGGAATAACTCAATTCGCGCTGAACGTATGAGTTATAGTTGGTTGCTTCCTTTTCATAATCTTTTTCTTCTTCCTCTTTTTCCCTGTCTAAATGCCATTGGATTAACAAGGCTGATGCCAATTTGATGTTAGCCCTCACTCCTTTTATTCACTTTTCCCCCTGATAAGTTCCTTTTTATTCTTGTTAAAATGATTGTTCCTTTTTGGTTGTCTTTTCGTCTTCAATGTTATATATAGTATTTGTTTCTTATGAAGAAAACCTTAAGACCTACTCCCTTTATTATAACAACAAATTGGAAACCCCAAAAGAGGGGTCCAACTGCAAGAATTTAGAAACCTTAAATCCGACTCAAATGAAATTGTTTATTTTTTTTTATAAAAAAATTCTATAATTGGCATTATGATTTGTATAATTTTTTTTCCTATAAGCTCTTTCCCCCTCTTTCTATGGAAATGAAAAAAATGTTGTTTTCCTCTTTTCACGTGCCTTTTTCATCCATCCCTTCTCTCTCGGTTTTCGGCTCACATTGTGTCAACTTGATGGGTTCATTTTTTCTTTTTTCACAGGTATGGTTGCTGCAATGCAAAGAGGAAATCATTTGAATATCTTTGTGCATTGAAGAGAGGCTTAAAGCAATCAGCGGAAGACAAATGTTCAACATATTGACCAGACATCTTTTGATCTGTATACTTAGAAACATTATTAGCTTCATGTATACTACTTGTATAGAATTGTTGTACATGAGAGTTCTTTCTGTAGGCTAGTACAGACACAAATTTTTGGACATGTTTGACAGAGTTGAGCACATGTTGCGTACATTTGTAGTTGAAACTAATAAAAGTGTCTCATGTTTGAATGAAATCTAATTCTGGCTACTGTGTGCTTCAATTAGAGGTGATACTTTGATCTGTTTGTGACTACTTGCATAAATGTCAGGTTTTCCTCATTTGTGCTGATCGAACTTTGTAGATTTTAGAATTGCATAAGAACTACTAAGCTTTGAGATTTTTTTCAGGGGAAGAGTGTTCAGAAAATGTGGATAATGAATTAGAGTACATGGAGGATTATGAGAGGGAAAATGTTGATCTTTTGGATTCTGCTTGTGGTCAAAACATCACGGGTGAAGATACCTGCATGGTTATAGTGAAGAAGGTGACAGTGACGAAGAATACAATAGCATTCTGAGGCCTGCCTTTTTGGTAGAAGGACAACTAGATTTTGATAATGGACCTCCAGAAGAGGATTAGAATATCTTAGGCGAGTCGGGTACTATCCCTAATCCCTATTTTTTTATTAACCAATTAACGATACTTATTTTCCACAACATCAATGTCATTTATCTTTTCGTCTATCCTTAGTACTCTTATTTTCTTTGAAGACTAAGCCTACACTGAGCTAGTGATGGCTCGTGAATTAATTCAGCTCTAAAGTTCCTAAATGAAACATTTCCTAAATCGTAAGATCATAGTAATAAGTTTGTAAACATTGAAGCTTTTATCTTGCTGTTCTTTTGCTTTAAAAAAATAAATGAAGCTTGACTCTCATTTTAGCTAAGTATAGGAATATCAGCTTGTGGAGGAAATTTTTCTATAGCCAACACAACTTCTTTAAGTTTGTGAAGCAATTCTTAGTTATAAACATATATAATTTAAAAAATTCTGAGTTGTTTCTCCAGTAGTATATTAATGAATTCTCAATCTGAGCTCATTAACTATTTTCTCTGTGACGTTTGGAGAAAAGGTTTGTTCTTGCAAAATTTATTATTTATATATTTAGGTTTGCTTGGTCAAAAAGCAAAGAAACAAACGAATTATTTTCCTTAAGTTATTGATTAAACCATAAATGTTATAATTATGTGAAAATCTAGAAAAGGAGTGAAGAGAAAAATTGCATCCAAAAGATACAGTTATAGAGGGACTTAGGCAGATGCAAATTTAAATTTGTTATTTTAAAAATTAACTGGCAAATAATTTGTCCCCTTTGAGAAAGATTTCATTACATTAACAGTTTCCCTCAAGTTGTTTCTTATGTTGTAGTACTTGTTTTTAGTTATGCAAAATATAGAAAAGAGGAAAAACTGGAAACTTCTGAAATAGGGAGGGAGGGAAGATGGCTTTAATTTCATGCATTAACAAGCAATGTGACTTGGTAACTTCAAAACGATATGAGTCCATGGTATTGTTCTTTTCTTTTGCTAAAAGAAAAGCTTCACTAGATTAAAAGCTTTGTAACATTGGATAATGATATTTCCTCTAAATTAATGTTCTTTTTAGCCACGATAAACATTTTTCTTCATTGAAGATTTATAGTATAAAATATTGCGTATTCAGGCTTTTATGGGTGTATTTTTTTTTGTTAATTAAAAATTCATTGAAAGGGCACCAAGGGAGTGCCAACCCCTATACAAAACTATTTAGAAGACGAGAACTCTATTAAGTCTATGAACTCATGTTCATTTACAAAAGAATGCCCATTAAACCAAAACTAAGGGTGTGAAGCCACCTATCTTCAAACAGTCCCAAAGGTTTCTCCTCTCCATCAAAATCTCTTCTATTTTTTTTTTATTCCACACTAGCCAAAAAATAGGGAGTTAAATCAATGCTATTGCCTTTCTCAAATCTTTATAACCCCGGATACCATTCCATGCCCAAATCTCCTTGAGGATAGACGGCGCCAACCCATGAAATCCCTAAGATTCCAAGCACCAAATTCCAAAGATGCCTAGTCCAAGAACATCGTAACAAGAGATGATTGACGGACTCTAGGTTATTCTTACAAAGATAACAATGATTGACCAAGACTCTGTCCCTTTTTTGAAGATTGTCAATGGTCAAAATTCTTCCCTAAGCCGCAAGCAAAAAAAATAAATACTTCGATAGTTCATGAAGGAATTCCTTCGGGAGGATTCTCGATCCAATGAATCGTTCCACCTCGATTTAATCTTTGTTGTCTATTCGGAAAATCTCTAATTTATAAAGGTTTTTTGTTGAGGTTGACTTCGGACATGGCTCTTTTCAGTCTCAAACAGATTTGGATTTCATGTAAATATACTGATCAAATTCAGAAGAACAAAGTAGCATAATTTCCCATACATACAGCAACAGCAAATAGAAAATCTGAATCAATGATCCAAACACACCTTATCTATGAACAAAATCAGAAGCACACGTTAAAATTTGAGTATGGTCCTCTGTTTGACAGAAGCATCAGCTCCATCACTCCATTATTATCTAACTCGTTACTAGTTCCAGTTTCCCATTATCTGATAATATCATCCTTGATGAAGTATGCTTTCTGTGTATGGAAAATGGAATGGCTAAAATGAGTCAAAAGGAAAGAGCAAGAGCAATGGGAACTTCTTTAAAAAAGAAGAGAGTTGTATTCTGCTTGTCAACGGCAGAAGTATTCTTGATGAACCTGCATATAGGGGTGCTATCAGCCATATATTGTACAATGCGCAACAAGAGTTCATAACTTTCTGGAAAAGGGACTAATGTGTACCAGCCATGGTCCCTGGAAAGCCAAGCTCTGCCTACTTACACATTAACGAGCTCCGTGAATGGCCTTGATTGTGACTAATTTCATAAGGAAACGAATATAGAAGAGTCATTCATGAACAACTTGATTTGTTTGTTACCCTATAGCGAGATTGTGCATAACCTTTTCTTGAATTCTTAAAAGTTAAATTTTAGAACTCTGTAGTGGTGTGGAGGTGATGCAGGAGGAGTAAAAAAAAGGTAAATAATTGTAGTGGGAACTGCAGCAGTACTGTTCAAGGTACGGTGGCACAAGCACAACTCACACAATTTTTCCTATGTTATATTTGATGTTGAGATTAAATTCATTTTAAAGGCTAGGACTTTATTAATACCGGGGTCTTAGGGTTTTACTACTTATAAGGCTTATGAAAGCATTGTGAGATCACTCTTTAGTTTTGCCTATCATTAAAATTAGACGTTGGCTGTTATGTTCTAGTGAGAACATTAGGTTTTTTTGCTTGATTTAGCACCCCTATAAGAAACTTAGGATTCAAAGGGGATAACATGAGGAATGTCAAAAGGACGTGTATAGTTTCATCAGAAAAAAAATGGGACATGGATAGAGTTGGCGAAAAAAAATTAATGCCAAGGAACCAAATGAAAATATTGCTTTACAATAGAGTCCAATGTTTTTTTATAAGTAAATATTTATTAAAAAAGCACCAAGAGGGTGCAACTCAAAGCCCAAGGTTATTTATAATGAAGGAAGTCCACCAAATCTAGAAGATCGTCATTATTTATAAAGAAATTCCCTCTAAACCAAAAATTGTGAGTATTGAACCAACTATCTCTAATAATTCCAATAGTTCTCTTTACTCCATCAAAAGCCTTTCAGTTTTTTTCTCTCCACACTATCTAAAAAATAGTGTGGAATCAACAACACAACCTTTTGACCTCATTGGATGCTCTCAACCCACTCTAAGCCCAAATTTCATCTTTCACGGATCTTGCTGTTAGAATTTAAGAGAGTAAAGAGATGTGAGAATTGAAGAGAGTAAAGAGATTGTACAAATGCTTACTTGACTTCATATTATTGAGAATGCAATTAAGAGTATATATAGGTTGTTAAAGGAAAAAGGCATTCCTTAAAACAAGGAAGGAAACATGGCCTAAAGTAAGTCTTAAAACAAAGAAGGAAACATGGCCTAAAGTAAGCCTTAAAACAAGGATGAATATATGACAAGTGTGGGTGAAGTGGAATAGTTAGTGACCCTAATTAAAGAAAAGAATATGGACTTTGCCATCCATTGACAGCCCCCCTCAAATTGATGCAGGTTGATCAATAAGCATCAATTTGCTGCTTAAGAAGCAATGTCGATGGCGAGTGAGCGCTTTGGTGAAGGTATCAGCAATTTGTAGGTCAGTGGAAACATGTGGAAGAGTGATAACACAAGCTTCAAACGCTTCGCGGATAGAGTGACAGTCGACTTCAATATGCTTCGTGCGCTCATGATAGACAGGATTGGCCGTGATCTGAATAGCACTTGTATTATCAGCATGTAGAGGTGTAAGATCAGTTGCAGAAAAATCTAGCTCAGCAAGCAAACCTCGAAGCCAAATAATTTCGGAACAAGCAAGAGACATCGCCCGATACTCAGATTCTGTAGATGACTTAGAAACTCTGTCTTGCTTCTTACTCTTCCATGAGATCAATGCATCACCTAAGAACACACACCAACCAGTAATGGAGCGATGTGTATCAGCACAACCAGCCCAATCAGCGTCGCTATAAGCAGTAAGTCGAGGAGAATTGCCTGCAGGAAAGAATAAGCCATGGGCAGAAGTTCCTTGAACATAGCGTATGATCCTACGGACAGCAACCAAATGAAGGTAACGAGGGGTCTGAAGAAACTGGCTGACTTATTGTACTGCAAAGGAAATGTCCGGTCTAGTAATGGTGAGGTAGACAAGACTGCCCACCAACTTTCGGTATAAACTAGGATCAGCAAGTAAATCACCCTCCTCTTTGCGAAGCTTGACATTCAATTCCATGGGAGTATCAACAGAAGTGGCCTCCTGTAGGCCTGCTGTAGCCACCAGGTCACTAGCATACTTATGTTGATTGAGTGAAATACCCGACGGACTACGATGCACCTCAAGACCGAGAAAATATGTAAGAGACCCAAGATCTTTCATATGAAAGGACTCGGAGAGATGGGTCTTGAGCCGGCCAAGTAAAACAGAATCGGAACCAGTAATCACAATATCATCAACATAAACTAAAAGAACAACAATACCCATGTCTGATTTTCGAAGAAACAAGGAAGTGTCATACTTGCTCTGCTTGAATGAGAATTGTAATAAATTAGTTCGAAATTTAACAAACCAAGCCCTTGGAGCTTGTTTGAGACAATAAAGGGAGCGACGAAGCTTACACACATGTGAGTTTGGAGAAGGAAACAATCCTGAGGGTGGCTTCATATAAATACACTCTTTAAGATCCCCATGAAGAAAAGCATTCTTGACATCCATCTGATGTAGTGGCCAATCATTGGAAGCAGCAAGAGCTAGAATCATGCGAACAGTGATCATCTTAGCCACAGGAGCAAAGGTTTCTTCATAATTAACACCATATTCCTGTTTATTTCCAAGTGCAACAAGCCGAGCTTTATAACGATCCAAACTTCCATCAGATCGAACCTTGACGGAGTAAACCCATTTGCAACCCAGGGGGACTATAGTGGAAGGACAAGGTGCAATGTCCCAGGTGTGATTGGCCTCTAAAGCAGCAATTTCTTCCTGCATAGCTTGTCGCCAACAATCATGCTTGACAGCATGTGAGTAGCATGTGGGAATATCAAAATTGGACAATGCAGCAGTAAGAGCAGAAACAAACCACCCATACCTATTCGGAGGTAAAGATATTCGAGAAGAGCGACGTACCAAGTGTTCTGAAGGTGCTGCAACTGACTGGAGCATGGTAGGATCAGATATCGGTTGAGCCATCGGAAGAGACTGGGCGGGAGCGTCTCGTATATACAATACCTGGTTTAAAGCGAGAGCTGACTTGATGAAGATCTGAAAATTATTGCTCAAAGGAGGGGAGGACCACCGTAGAAGAAGAGGGCTCAGAGGACATAGGAAAGAAATGTTGATTTTCAAAGAAAATAACATTCCTAGAAATACGTGTACGATGTAAGGTAGAATCATAGCAAACAAATCTCTTTTGACACACATTATATCCCAAGAATGCACATCTAACAGATTGAGCAGATAATTTATGTCGCTCATGGGGAGGTAAATTGACAAAACATACACAACCAAAGATACGAAGATTATCATAACTAGGTTGTTTAGCAAACAAGCGAAAATAGGGAGACTCCATGTGTAAGATTTGAGAAGGTAAACGATTAATCAAGTGAGTAGCAGTTTTCAAAGCCTCGACCCAGAACATTGATGGAACAGATGATTCTAACAAGAGAGTACGTACCACATCAAGAAGATGACGATTTTTGCGTTCGGCTACTCCATTTTGTTTGGGGAGTAGCAGGACATGAACGTTGATGAATAATACCTTTAGAAGCCAAGAATTCCTGAAACTCAATAGACAAATATTCACCACTAGAATCTGTGCGTAATGTCTTAATAGTTGCAGAAAATTGATTGTCAACATACGCTAAAAATTTAGTGAAAATACGAAAAACCTCAGATTTAGAGTGAAGAAAATAAACCCAAGTGAATCTGCTATAATCATCAATGAAAGTCACATAATATTTAAATTTTTCATGTGAACTAATGGGAGAAGGTCCCCAAACATCACTATGGATAAGATCAAAGCAGTGAGAAGCTCTGCTAGTATGTAAAGGAAAGGGAAGAATTTTGCTTTTACCAAGTTTGCAAGAATCACACTTAAGAGATAAAGAAGAACGTTCTTCATTATCAAGAAAACCAGAGTGCAATACATGAGATAAGATCTGAGTATTGGGATGGCCTAAACGACGATGCCACACCATACTCAGATTTGGAACATTATTGCAAGCAAGAGACTTAATAGACGAAACTGGAGAAATTACTGGGACAGATAAAAATAGTGGAAACAAGCGCCCCACCTTAGGTCCCTTCGCGATCAACTCTCTCGTTACCTGGTCCTGTACAACACAACCATCACCAGAAAAGTTAACAACACAATTGTTATCAACTAATTGACCAACAGAAATAAGATTCGTGGAAAGTTGAGGAGCAAGAAACACATCAGTGAATTTATAAGAGGCATCTCCGACAGCAGCAATTGGTAAAGAACTGCCATTGGCAGTCTGAATGGCAGATGGACCAACATAGGGTCGAACATGACACAGAGCGGTGGGAGTATTCGTCATGTGATTAGAGGCCCCCGAGTCTACGTACCAGAGTTTGGTAGAATTTTTACCTTGAAACCCCATTGCAGATAATGCTGAAATTAGCATCTGTTGCGTCATTTCGGGTGTGCAGTAATTCGCTGCAGGAGGTCCCAGAATTGGAGAGGCACTAGAAGAAGAGCCAGAAGCTGCGGAGGGTACAATAACAGAAGTCTGAAATGCTTGAGCCTGACGATTCTGTGGGCGGAGACGATATTCTTTGATGATGTGACCCTTTTTCTTACAATAAGAGCAGTATTTCTTGGGACAATTGGCAGCAATATGCCCATATTCCTTACAGCAAAAACACTGCAAGTTTTTAGAATGTATAGGCGGTCTGCGTCCTTGGGCAGCATAAGCAACAGTTCCTGGACTACCATAAGATTGCTCCAGAGTGGCTTGAGTACTAAGACGTTGTTCTTCACGAAGTAACTCACCAAAACAAACATAAAGAGAAGGAACAGGAGATCTATTCAGCAGAGAGGAGCGAATAGATTCATATTCCGGGCGTAGTTTCATAAGAAATTGATCACGCCATCTAGTCTCGTGGAGTTGCTGAATAGTCGAAAGAGTGGCAACAGGAACAGCCGCTGTAACAAGATCAGTATAGTCAGTCCAAAGAATCAGAAAGGCCGAGTAATAGTCTTGGATGGAAAGACTGCCATGTTGAAAGGTGGCAATTGCATGCTCTAACTGAAAGCAATAAGCATCATTATCTTGATGATAAACCTTCTTCAGATAAGTCCACATGGATTGAGCAGAGCGATGAGTACGCAAGTTGGTGACAATATGTGGCTCCACTGAACCAAGAAGCCAAGACATGATCCGAGCATCAAGCACAGTCCAAGAAGAAGAAGACCTAACATCCTTCGATTGGTCTGTATTGGATGTTTGTGCGACATCCGTGCCATCGATATGGCCCCAAAGTTCTTTTCCCTTAAGGAAAATTTCAAATTGAAAAGTCCATGTAGAGTAATTTTTGCCCGTAAATTTGACACACAGGTGCAGAGTCCATTGCAAATAAGTGCAAAAAAATAGCCTAACCAAAAAAAATGCCGAAACCACCCAAAGCAGAAAAAAAACAAACTGCCAAAGAGATCTGAGAACAAAAAAAAAAACACCGAGAAATCTGAGACCCAAAGCCACAAAACACCTCTCTGAAAATAGAGGATGTTGTGAATGCCGAAACTGCTCAAACCAAAAAAATAGGAGGTGCCGACAACACCAACCAAGAAAGAGAAGACCGAAAAACAACAAAAAAAACTTTCACGTCGGGTTCACCGAGAACAACACAGAACACACCGAAACACAAAACCGAGAAAAATTACAAACGAGAGAAGAACCTAAGCAACTGGCTCTGATACCATGTTAGAATTTAAGAGAGTAAAGAGATGTGAGAATTGAAGAGAGTAAAGAGATTGTACAAATGCTTACTTGAGTTCATATTATTGAGAATACAATTAAGAGTATATATAGGTTGTTAAAGGAAAAAGACATTCCTTAAAACAAGGAAGGAAACATGGTCTAAAGTAAGTCTTAAAACAAGGAAGGAAACATGGCCTAAAGTAAGCCTTAAAACAAGGATGAATATATGGCAAGTGTGGGTGCAGTGGAATAGTTAGTGACCCTAATTAAAGAAAAGAATATGGACTTTGCCATCCATTGACACCTGCAACCACCTAAGACACTCCCACAATTCTGTAAGTCATCTCCCACAAACTTCTAGCTAAAGAGCACTCCATCAAAAGATGAAACACGGTCTCGACACACTCCTTACAAATATAGTACCTATTAACAATCACTTTCCCCCTTCTTTGTAGATTGTCAAGAGTAAGAATTTTCTCTCACAAAGCCTCCCACTCCAAAAAAAAACTTACTTTCTTGGGAGTGCTAAAGTATCAAATTTCTTTCCAAGGAAAATTGAGATGACCATTTGAAAGGGCCCTATCAAAGAGGATTATATAAAGATCTTTTCTGGGCAAGGTCTCCATCTCATCACATCCTCTCCACCCATCTCTATTCTAGAATTATATAAAGTTTCCAAAAACATCGCAGTCTCTCCTACTTCCAATCTTGAACATTACGGATAAATGGCACAACTTAAGAGACCCTTTCATTAGTCAAGGAGTAACAAGAGCTAACATGTGCTTCTTTATTTCTCATAATATTAAAGATGCTCTTAAATTTGTCCTTTAATGGAGTGTTCCCACACCAAATATCATACTAAAATCGAGTTCTAACTCCATTACCCATCGACACCTCGACAAAGGGTTGGAAATCCTCTGACCCTTTCCGAATCCACCTCCAAACCCCCACTCCATTGGCTCTCGCGCCTCCTATGACATCCACCCATCATGATCCATCCCAAACTTAGGCTTCTATCACTTTTCTCCAGATGTGATCTGTCTCATTCAGAAATCTCCAAAGCCATTTGCCAAGTACAACCTTATTGAGTAAGGTGATAGATTTAATACCAAGCCCCCCTCTTTCTAATGGTTGTTTAACCACACCCCAATTAACCAAGCGGTACTTATATTCCTTCGCCATGTTACCCCAAAGGAATCTTCTTTGAATGCTCTCCAACTTATTAGCCATCGTGCTAGGAGTAGGGAAAAGAGACATATAATAGATGGGGAGACTGGAAGAGTGCTCTTTATAAGCGTGAGTCTACCCTTTTTTGAAAGGTAATGATTCTTCCACCCAAACAACCGTTTCTCAAACTTTTCCACAATTGGGTTCCAAATACTTTTATTTTGAATTTAGCCCCAAGGGAAGACCAAGATAAGAAATATGAAGAATTCCCATCTTACACCCTAATAAGCTAGCAAGGAATCGACCATTACCAACTTCACCAAGAGGGATTAAGTCACTTTTACCAAGATTGACCTTAAGTCCCGACATTGCCTCAAGACAAAAAATAATACATCGAAGGTGCAATATTTGAGTGGCATCTGCCCCACAAAAAACAATCTTAATATCAGTAAAAAGAAGATGAGAAACATTCATGCTACCACCATTACTTCTAACTTTTAAATCACTCAACAATCTCCTCTTAATCGCTTTCGTTAGCATCTTGCTAAAAACCTCTATAACCAAGGTAAAAAAGGAGACAAGGGATCCCTTTGCCTAAGGCCTGTAGAGGCTCTAAAAAATCCGAAGGGACATCCATTAACCAGTTTGGAGAAGGAAGTAGAGGAAATACACTTAAGAATCTACTTGCACCATTTATCCCCAAACCTCATTCTTTTCAATAAATAAATAAATAAATCCCCAACAAACATGATCATATGATTTTTCCATATCAAGTTTACAAATCACCCTTTCTCCTCCATTCTTTAGATGAGCATCCACCACTTCATTGGCTATCAAGACGACATTCAGGATTTGTCTTCGTTCTATAAAGGGGATGTAGCTCACATGGTGGAGCGCTCGCTTAGCATGTGAGAGGTATGGGGATCGAGACCCGGCATCTCCACTTAATTTCTAATAACCATATCACTGTTTCTTTTTTTCACCCCATTGTTCTTGAAGTTGGAGGCATGATGTGAGGTCCGACCCGTTTTAGTTTGAGAACATGTGGTTGACGGTGGATGGGTTCCGGGAACTTTATAAAGGATGGTGAAAGGGATATGATATTAACGGTGTTGCTAGCTTTGTGGTGGCCAGAAAACTGAAAAGAGTTAACGAAGAAGTGCAAAAATGGAATAAAGAGTCCTTTGGCAGTCAACTCCACTATTGAGAAAAAGGTTAGAGAGGGCCTCTTGAGAATTGACATTGATAAGAGGGTGGAAGCAAAGGAGTTGGCTAAACTCATTTCCATGGAGGAAATTTCGTGGAGGCAAAAATCTAGAGGGTGATAAAAATGCTAAGTATGTAGCTGTTGATTTTTTGGTGCACCTTCTTGGTGTTTTTCTAATAAATTTTTTATTGATAAAAATACTATGTATTTCTATTGTATGGCCAATACTTATACGAGATATAACTTTATTAGCTCCATTGAGGTGGACGGTTTTGTATTTGAAGTGAAAGAGGGTATAAAAGGGGCAATTAGTGAGTTCTATGTGAATCTCTGTAAGGAGTTGTGGGGTAGTAGACCGAATTTGGATACGACAGACTTTTCTAGAATTAATGAGGCAAAAGTAGTTTGGCTTGAGTGTCCTCTTACTAAGGAAGAAATTTTTACTGCTCTTCGAAATTGTGATGGAGATAAAGCTCTGGGACCTACGGTTTTACTGTCTTTCTTGGCTCATAATTGGGAGGTGTTTAAGAGAGATATTGTTCAGGTCTTTGAGGAGTTCTTTTCATCGGGGGAGTTTGTGAGTAGTCTAAATGTCACTTTTGTTACCCTTGTCCCAAAAAAGGTGGAGGTGACTAATATTAAAGATTTTAGACCTATTAGTCTTTTGGGATGCATCTACAAGCTCTTATCGAAAGTGGTAACTTTAGATTGAAGAGTCTAATGTTGATTGGTTGATATAGGTACCTTTTTTATTTTATTTATGTGTTAGGATTCTGATACAGATGTGTGAAGGACTGATTTGTGATAGGTTGGCTATTTGTGAGATATTGCACTATAGCTTATATAGTTGTCTCTTTGTTAAAGGATGTCTGATATGTGAACATGAAGGTTGGGATGCCGGGTTTTTGAGAATTGGCGTAAGTCAACATAAATCTTTGTAAGTGACACACTGGCATTGTTTTACTCAAGCTGGGCTCAATAATTACTTATTTGGAAAGTGATACTTTTGTTTCCCAGTAGCATTTTTATGTGTGCAATTTTCTCGTAAGTAGACTTTGTCAGCTTAGGAGCCAGTTGATGAGCTCGATCAGGCTAGTCATTAAGAAACTAATGTTTTACAGTGATTTCTTGATGGATAGTTTGTATCCATGACTTTTGCATGTACCTACTCTTCCTTGCCAACCCTTTTTTTTTTAGCAATTTGGCATTTTGGAAAAAAAAGATTCAGTTGGTACACTTAAATTGTGTAAAATTGGCCTTGATCTAGTGGAATTCTGGACCCTGCTGTTCCACTATAACTAGTGCACCATTACACTTAACCTGTTACCTATCAGTTATGGTGCACATATCCATTTTTTGAAATATTCACCTCAACCTGTTGGTCTGTAGTATATCTATATGAGGTCATGCTCATGTCCCTTTGGAATAGATTTTAGCTTCAATATCTTATGGCTACCACGATGAACTGTGTAATGAGACTTTGCGCTCATGTTTGACATACCACTTGCAAATTACCATTGTTTCTTTTTGATGTTCAAGGTGTACATGCTTTGGATGGAATTTGATCATAGATCTTGAAAATTGGAATGAAAAAAAAAAAATTCTTATTCCATACTTTAGTCGATACAAGCTGAAAGATTAAATAGGGAAGAGGAGGCAACAGGTTGCCACTCAAATCCCTGAAAGTAAGGCAATAAAATAGAAACAGAAAAGATTACAAATCAGATAAGGAAACCCAACAGCTTATCTAATCTTTTCCTAATAAACAGGAATAAAAACAGAATCCCTTCAAATAAGGGAGAAAATTAACACATTTATTCTTTGTTCACACACGCAATTCTACACTCCCCCTCAAGCTGGGAGTAAATGTTGATCATTCCCAGCTTGGAACTCAAGTTGACTGCCAGAGAGATCAGTACACGAACTGTATTCAATTTAGTAATTGGGGCAAAAGTCTCTAAGTAGTCAATGGCATAGGTTTGGGTGAATCCTTTCGCAACAAGCCGAGCCTTGTACCTTTCTATACTTCCATCAGCCTTGTGCTTAACAGTAAAAATCCATTTGCAAGCCACTGGGTGCTTTCCTTGTGGAAGATCTGTGATTTCCCATGTCTCATTTTTCTTCAGTGCCATGATTTCCTCATTAATTGTCATTCTCCATTTAGACTTTTGATGAGCTTCTTGAAAGCTTCGAGAAACTTCAATCGAAGATATTTTTGACACAAATGCACGATAGCTAGGTGACAATTTCTCATAAGAGACAAAATTAGCTATAAGATGCTTTGTACAAGATCTTACCCCTTTCCTTATGGCAATAGGCAGATGAAGATCATCAGTAGAGATGTTAATTGTGTTACCTGATTGTGCTTCAGACAATTCAAGTCTAGATTCTGACTCTTGGTGTTGCTCAGGTTGTATACGGGCTTCTATATTCTCTTGAGTTTGTGGTCTTGGTCTTCTAGTGTAAACACGTAGCTCTTGACTTATTACTTCTTGTGTTTTTAGAGAGGGTTCTAGTGATTCTTGTGGTGCATGAGTCTCGGACTCAATTTGTGTTTTGGAGGACTCAGGTTAGGACTCAAACTCGGATATTTGAACAGACTCAAGAATGGGAGTGGTATTGAAAGTAGTCGATGGTGTTGGAGTAGTGATGTTCAAGGTATCAATGCAAAACTGATATTCCTTTGTCTGATTCTCCCCCTGAATATGAGTTTTGGGATAGTAGGGTTGGTTCTCAAAAAATGTAGCATCCATGGTATGGTAGAATTTACGATTGATTGGTGAGTAACACTTGTAACCCTTTTGGTTTGGAGAGTATCCCAAAAATATGCATTTAGTAGCCTTTGGATCAAGTTTACTTCGGTTGTGAGGGTAAACATGAACAAACACAGAATAACCAAAGACACGAAAGGGTATGGTGGATAGGAGCCGAGACAATGGAAAGGCTTTTACAAGAGTGTCATATGGAGTGCTAAATTTGAGAACACGTGAGGGCATTCTATTGATGAGATAGGCAGCAGTTAGGACAGCCTCACCCCAGAAGTGTTTGGGAACATTGGTGGAGAACATGATAGACCGAGTAACTTCAAGAAGATGTCTATTTTTTCTCTCGGCTATTCCATTTTGTTGTGGAGTATGGGAAAACACGTGTAATTCTAGGAGTGCTGCGTAGATATTTTTAAATTTGAATTTAAATAGAACCTTGTATATAGGAGTTATCCTAGGAATTAGTTGTGTAACTAATATTCTGATTTCAAATCTGATTGTTATCAGGTTAGGTTTATCCCTTTAAATAGGGGTACCTTGTACACTTTACGATGAATGAATGAAACATTCAGTTTCTCCAATTCTACATGGTATCAGAGCTGAAATGATCCCTATTAAAAAAAAAAAAAAAAAATTGAAAGAAAACCAGAGAGTCCCTATCACAGCCGAAACACCAATCAAACACCATGTCTGATCTTTCAGGTGAAAACACTTCCAAAAGCCTTGAAACAAACCCCTCACTACAAATCACCTCACACAAGCTGAATGGCTAGAACTATCTGCAATGGTCCCGATCTGTCACCATGTTTGTCCGAGGTCGAGGGAGATATGGCTATCTCTCGGGCACCACTACAGCCCCGCCAGAATCAGATCCTTCATACCCTACTTGGGAGGCCGAAAACTCCATGTTGATGGCCTGGTTGATCAACTCTACGGAACCAGATATAGGTCGATTATATCTATTTCTTCCTACTGCCGAAGCCATATGGGAAGCCGCTGCCGAAACTTACTCTGATGCTGGTAATGCTGCACAGCTGTTTGAGGTTACTCAAAGGGTTCGCCGAATCAGACAAGGAGAGCTCTCAGTCACTCAATACTACAGCATTCTCAAAGGTCTGTGGCAAGAGGCTGATCAATATCGACAGGCGAAATGAGAGTGTGCTGCTGACAGTACGCTATACAGCAAAACGCTTGAACAAGAGCGCATCTTTGAGTTTCTGATTGGCCTCAACCGAGACTTAGACAATGTGCGAGGACGAATAATTGGAAGAGAACCCTTGCCTTCCATTCCCGAAGTATTTGCTGCTGTTCGCCGGGAAGAAAGCCGCCGGTTCGTCACGATAGGGGGAAATCAGCCCACTCTACCTATCGATAAATCTGCGCTGGCTACCGACTCTGCTCTAACAACTCAGCAGCGTTACAATCGAAGGAGTGACAACAGACACCCTTGGTGTGACCATTGTCACAATGTCGGTCATACCAAAGAAACCTGTTGGAAGCTGCATGGAAAACCAGCGCACCTGAAGAACAATAAGCCAGCCGAGAGCAATAATCGTACTCTTAATGTCACTGAAGACACCCAGTCCGTTCATTCAGGCTCGCAAACTGGTTCTCAAGACTCAGTCATCTCCAAGGAGCAATGGGATCTTCTTTAGGACCTGATTCAGAAGACTAAATCGCCAGCTGCATCCACTCCTAATCCATTTTGCTCTTTAGCAGGTATGACAAACAACTCTCGCATACCTTGGATAATAGATTCAGGAGCGTCTGACCACATGACTGGTTTATCTAATCTGTTTATCTCCTATTCTCCTTGTCCGGGTAATATCAAAGTGAGAATAGCCGATGGATCTCTATCAGCCATAGCAGGAAAAGGAAAAATTCCTATCTCTCAAAATCTTGCTCTTAATTCTGTGTTACATGTTCCCAATCTTACCTGTAATTTGTTTTCTGTGAGCAAATTTACTAAAGACCAAAACTGTGTTGCTAACTTTTATCCTACCTATTGTGAGTTTCAGGACTTGATCTCGGGGAAGAGGATTGGCAGTGCTAGGTTGGAGAATGGTCTGTATTATTTTGAAGAAGGATCAAGCTTAGGTAGACAAGTTCAAGTCGCAAATAAAGCCTCCACTTTTCTTGAAGAAGATAACATCATGTTATGGCACCGTAGATTAGCACATCCCAGTTTTCGTTATTTAGCAAAATTGTTTCCTGTTTTGTTTTCTAATAAAGATCCTTCTCTATTTCAATGTGAGATTTGTGAACTTGCAAAACATCACAGAGCACTTTTTCGCTCAAAAATTTATGAAAAATCTTTGCCTTTCAATCTTATTCGTAGCGATCTTTGGGGTCCATCCCGTGTTTCAAATATTTCGGGTACAAGATGGTTTATATCTTTTATTGATGATCATACTCGTTTAACATGGATATATCACTTAAAAGACAAATCTGAAACGTTTCAGGGCTTTCAAAATTTTTATAACATGATTAAAACCCAATTTGGTGTTTCTATTCAACTCTTTCGAACGGATAATGGTCGTGAATATTTCTCTAATGTACTTATCAATTTCTTATCTGAAAAATGAGTCATTCATCAATCCTCATGTGTCGATAGTCCTCAACAAAATGGTCTCGCCGAAAGAAAAAATCAGCATCTCTTAGAAGTGGCTAGGGCATTAATGTTCACTTATCAAGTTCCAAAATATCTTTGGGGGGAAGCTGTTTTGACTGCTGCATACTTAATTAATCGTATTCCATCTAAAGTTCTTAATTTTCAAACACCCATTCAAATATTTCAAAAATTCTATCCAAATACAAAGTTATTACATTCTTTACCCCTAAAAACATTTGGTTGTCAAGCCTTTGTCCATATTCACAGTCAATTTCGAAGCAAACTTGACCCTAAGGCCATTAAGTGTGTATTTTTGGGCTACTCTCCTACTCAAAAAGGATACAAGTGTTTTGATCCAATCTCTAAAAAATTCTTTGTGTCAGCCGATGTCACTTTTTTTGAAAATCTTCCTTATTTCTCCAAAACTCATCTTTAGGGGGAGATAAGCTCACAATTCGAATCAGAAGCTGAATTTTGGGAATCAGAATCAGTTCCAAATATCTCTCCGCTTCAAAATTCAAATGAGTCTCAAATCTCTCCAAATATCTCTCCAGTTCAAAATTCGAATGACACCCAAACTTCTCCATCTATCTCTCTAAACTCAAACTCAAATTCAGATCTTTCAGTTCCTCAAAAAAATCAGCAAAATGAAAATTCACAAAATCCTAGGAACTCGGCAGATATTTCTCCAAAAACTCCAAAACATCCTGTCCCAATCCCGGTGCTAGAAAATTGCAAAGAGGGGGAGGAGTCTAACTGCCCTGAACTTCGTATCTATACAAGGCGGAAAAATCCTAACAGGATAATGCAGACTATTCAGCCCATACCAATACTGCCCTATCCTTCAGCCGAGATTGAGGATTCAAACGCAAAAGGTAATGATCTAAATCTACCCATAACAACCAGAAAAGGAGTAAGAACCTGCACACAGCATCCCATTGCTAAATACACATCATATCATAGATCATCTCCTGCCTATTTGTCCTTTGCTCTCAATCTGGCTTTTGTAGAAATACCCAGGAATATTAAAGAAGCTTTGGGGAAACAAGAGTGGTGTGCGGCTGTAATGGAGGAGATGAAGGCATTGGAAAAAACTGGATCGTGGAAGATTGTTAAATCGATAGAAGGCAAGGTTCTTGTTGGCTGTAAGTGGGTTTTCACTCTCAAATACAAGGCTGATGGATCGATTGACCGTTACAAAGCACGGCTGGTTGCCAAAGGGTACACACAGACTTACGGCATCGACTACCAAGAGACCTTTGCACCCGTAGCAAAGATGAACACAATCAGAGTGATCATGTCCATAGCTGCAAATCAAGATTGGCCACTCCACCAGCTTGACGTAAAAAATGCTTTTCTCAATGGAGAGCTAGTAGAAGAGGTCTATATGTGACTCCCCCCAGGATTTGAGAAACACTACGAAAAGGACAGCGTATGCCGACTTAAAAGATCACTATACGGTCTGAAGCAATCACCAAGGGCCTGGTTTGACAGATTTTCAAGAGCAATCAAAGGTTTCGGGTTTGCACAAAGTCAAGCTGATCACACACTGTTTCTGAAGTATTCGGCAGGGAGAATCACTGTGTTAATCGTATATGTTGACGACATAATAGTGACAGGTAGTGACAGTAAAGGTGTTCAGGAGGTTAAGGAGTATCTTGGGAAGGAATTCGAAATCAAAGATCTTGGACATTTGAAGTATTTCTTAGGGATGGAAGTAGCAAGATCAAAATCGGGTATTGAGTCACGCAAAGGAAGTATACACTGGATCTACTCAAGGAGGTCGGAATGCTAGGATGCAGGCCTAGTGAGGTTCCCATTGAACCAAACTTCAAACTGCAGGTTAGTGGAGACAAGAAACAGACCAATAAGGAGAGATATCAACGACTAGTCGGGAAACTCATTTATCTATCCCACACAAGACCCGATATCACCTTCTCAGTTAGTGTGGTCAGTCAACACATGCATTCTCCAACAGATGAACATCTGGAAGCTGTGTATAAGATTTTAAGGTATTTGAAGAGAACACCTGGTAGAAGATTGCTTTTTACTAATAAGCACCCATTGAAGATTGAAGCTTATACAGATTCAGATTGGGCCGGATGTATCAATGACAGGAGGTCAACGACTGGTTTCTGTACATATGTGGCAGGTAATCTAGTCACTTGGCGAAGTAAAAAGCAAACTGTTGTCGTGCGAAGCAGTGCTGAGGCAGAATTCAGGGCTGCAGCTCAAGGTATATGTGAACTGTTGTGGCTTAAAAAACTAGTCGAAGAAATGGGTATCAAGGTCGAAGGACCTATGAAGCTTTATTGCAACAACAAGGCAGCAATTAACATTTGTCACAATCCTGTTCAACATGACAGGACGAAACATGTTGAAATTGATAGACATTTCATTAAGGAGAAGTTAGAAGAAGGAGTTGTTTGTATGCCTTACATCCTTACAAAGGAACAGCTAGCTGATTTGTTTATAAAGGAGTTGAAGAAACAGACATTCGAAGACTTAGTGAGCAAGCTGGGTCTTTACGATGTGTATGAACCAGCTTGAGGGGGAGTGTGGGAAAACACGTGTAATTCTAGGAGTGCTGTGTAGATATTTTTAAATTTGAATTTAAATAGAACCTTGTATATAGGAGTTATCCTAGGAATTAGTTGTGTAACTAATATTCTGATTTCAAATCTGATTGTTATCAGGTTAGGTTTATCCCTTTAAATAGGGGTACCTTGTACACTTTACGATGAATGAATGAAACATTCAGTTTCTCCAATTCTACATGGAGTATCCTCACAAGAACTTTGGTGAACTATCCCTCGTTTCTCTAAATACCCCCCAAGAATCAAATTGAAATAGTCCTTTGCATTGTCAGTTCTTAAAATTTAAATTTTTGTTTGAAATTGAGTATTTATCATGGAGTGAAATTTTTGAAAAATTGAACTGACTTCAGACTTTTCTTTCATAAGAAAGACCCACGTTATTCTGGTATGATCATCAATAAAGGTCACAAACCACCTAGCATCAGTAACATTATTTATTCGAGAGGGTTCCCAAATGTCACTATGAATTATAGTAAAGGGATGAGAAGATTTGTAAGGTTGAAGAGCATAACTATTTCTGACATGTTTTGATATCTGACAAATTTCACATTGAAAATGCTTTGGCTTTTTATTCTGAAATAATTCTGGAAATAGTTTTTCAAGATATATGAAATTTAGATGACCTAACCTATAGTGCCATAACATGATTGCACTATCATTTTTATTCAATGCAGAAATAGGAAGAGAATTACCACTTATAGGACATTCTAAAGAAACACAATTAGCATTTTGAACTTGTTTTCCTGGAAGACCTTGACCTTTGAGAATATAGAGTCCCGAACACTCCTTAGCATTGCCAATCGTCATCCCCGAACTCAAATCCTGGAAAACACAACATGTAGTGGAGAATTTAGCATCACAATTCATCTCCTTGGTAATTTTGCTTACTGTCAGATTATAGTTCAAATTTGGTACTAAAAGGACAGATTTTAGTACTAAATCTTTAGAAATCATGATAGAACCTGTTCCGGCAACTTGAGAGATAGTACCATCTGTTATTCTCACAGAAAAATGTTCTTTAATCGGGTTGTATAAGTGGAACAAAGTTTCATCTCCCGTCATATGATCGGAAGTCCCAGAATCAACAATCCATGTGCATGTTTTTCACATTTAGCATTTAGGGCTTTTGAAAAATTACCTTTTTGTGCAATAGTTCCAGTTCCAACTATCGAAGTCATTGCAGTTTGTGGCTGTCCCAACATTCTTTGCAAGATTTCAAGTTGCTCTTTGCTGAAACAGCTGCTATTAGTTGAAGATTTCTCATCTGTAGTAGCAATGTTGCTACGATATTCTTTCTTTTGTTGAAAACGATTTTGAGATGGCTTCCAATCTGCTGGTTTGCCATGAATTTCCCAGCATTTGTCTTTTGTATGTCCTGGTTTACGGCAATGATCACACCATGGCCACTCTTTTTGAACCCGGTTGTCATGGTTCTGCGAATGATTCCCTCGAACTACCAAGGCAGAATTTTCGGTTGCTGTTGAATTATTCATGGTTGGAGAACCCATCATTACCTTCTTCCGAGTTGCCTCTCGCCGAACTTCAGAGAAGGTCTCACGAATACTGGGCATGGGACGTTGACTCATTATGCGACCTCTTACTTCATCCAAATTCCCATTCAGCCCCAGTAAGAATTTGTAAATTCTTTCTTTTTCCACTATTTTTCGATATTTGGCAGTGTCCCCTGGGCAATCCCATTCTGTTGATTCAAGGATATCAAGCTGCTGCCAATACCGAGTAAGAGTGTTGAAATATTGTTGTACCGATAGATCTTCCTGGCTCAGATCGTGCAGTTTTCCTTTTATTTCAAATATTGCTGAAGTATTCTCTCAGTCAGAGTATGTGACTTTGGCTGCATCCCAAATATCCTTAGCAGTAGTGTAGAACATGAAGTCTTCACCTATGTCAGTGTTCATGGAATTGATCAGCCATGACATGACCATGCTGTTTTCTGCCTTTCACACCTTGTATTTCGAATCATCAGAATTTGGAGCTGCCGCTGCACTAGTGAGGTAGTCATCTTTGCCTTTGCCACAGACAAACATAAGGACTGATTGTGATCATTGAAGAAAGTTATCTCCATTGAGTTTATGTGTTGTGATGGGTATCGCTGAGCCTTTTGTCCCTCCGATAGAGATCGGTACAGTAGTGGGGCTTGAAATCACCTTCAAACTTGACTCAGTTCTCGGTTGCCATCCCGTATTTAGTCATCACAGTAGTCAAGGTTCAAAACCTGGCTCTGATACCATGAAAATTGGAATGAAAAAAAAAATAATTCTTATTCCATACTTTAGTCGATACAAGCTGAAAGATTAAATAGAGAAGAGGAGGCAACAGACTGTCACTCAAATCTCTGAAAGTAAGGCAATAAAATAGAAAAAGAAAAGATTACAAATCAAATAAGGAAACCCAACAGCTCATTTAATCTTTTCCTAATAAACAGGAATAAAAACAGAATCCCTTCAAATAAGGGAGAAAATTAATACATTTATTCTTTGTTCACACACGCAATTCTACAGATCTAGAGTAGTCTGATCTTAAAAATCATATTAAATTTCCCTTTTCAAGCCAAAAAAAACTTGTTAAAACCTTTTTTCTATATTAATATCAGGATTCAGGGACTACTTCTAAAAAATATGTCAGGATTCAGGAACTAGGGGTATATTGTTTGTTAGCTACTTGGGTCTTCCTTTGGGTGCAAAGTTCAAGGAGATTTGAGTGTGGAACCCGATTATTGAAAGATTTGAGAGAGGCTTGTGGGCTAGAAGAGAGGCAATACCTTTCAAAGGGGGGAGGTTGGCGAATCATCAAGAGCACTCTCTCTAGCCTTCCAATCTACTTTATGTCTCTTTTCCCTATTCCTTCTTCGGTGGCGAGGAGGTTGGAAGATATCCAAAGAAAATTCCTTTGAGGGCACATAGGAGAGGAGTTCAAGTACCACTTGGTGAGATGAGATATCGTCAAGCAGACAATGGAGAGAGGGGGTTTAGGTATAAAATCTTTTAGTCAGTTTAACAAGGCACTAGTTGGCAAATGGTTGTATTGACCCAAAAAACACTTGTGGTGGATGCTATTTATGGGGTGGATCATAGTGGATGGGTGTCTAAAGAGAGTAGAGGGCCATATGGGATAGGGGTTTGGAAGTGGATCAGAAAATGTTGGGATGAGTTTTTCCTAGGGTGAGGTTCAAGGTTTGTAATGGGGCTGATCTCCTTTGGCATGATGTGTGGTGTGGGGAGACTCCACTTAAAGATTTGTTTACAAATCTGTTTGACTTGACTAAAGATAAAGATGCTTTGGTGGCATCGCGTGCTGTGATGACTCCGAATGGTATAGTTTGGATGTGCCGTTTAGGAGGAATGCTCAGGATTGGGAAATTGACTGTTTTGAAGCTTTTTTCAGCAAGTTGTATAGTGTGAAGGCGTCTTTGACGGGGGAGGATAGAGTGAAATGGTCCTTGAAAAGGGATGGGAGTTTTGATGTGGGATCTTTGTATTTGGCTTTCTGTGGGGATTACGTGGGTGAGGGCCATGTTGACTTCCCTTGGAAAGAGATTTGGAAATCCTGTGCTCCTACAAATGTCTCTTTCTTTGCTTGGGAGGCTTCGTGGGAGAGGATTTTGACCATTGACAATTTGCAAAAGCGAGGGAAATGCCTTGTTAACCGTTGCTACCTTTGTAAGGAGAAGGTCGAGTCTGTGTCCCACCTTTTGTTGCATTGAACTTGGACCAGGCAAGTGGGAATTGGCTTATGCTATTTCGGGTTTGAGTTGGGTGATGGCAAGCTCTGTTAAGGGGGAGATTTATGCATGCAATATGTTTAAGGGTCCTAAAGAGTGGAGGAAAGCTTGTGGTTTTAATTCCTCTCTATTAATAGGAGTGCTTTTGATGAGGTTGAAAAGCCAATAGCTGTGATCAAAGATAGATGGCTTCAGCCTAAATTTTTGGTTTAGTGGACAGCCTTTTGTAAATGAGGAAGAGCTTCGAGAGTTTTTTGATTTTTTGACTTGTAAACGATTTTTGTAGTTCGGGTTGCACCCACTTGGTGCCCTTATGAATATAGATTTTTATTTTTTTTTAAAAATTGTTTGTTAGCTTTAGCTCTTTGTTGAGAAGTGGCATGTAGGAGAATATTTAAAGCTACTATTGGGTTTTTTCTAGAATTAAAGCAAAACTGTTTCTTTAAGTATTAAGTTAGAAGTTTTTTCTCCTGCTCAGTTGGGAAGCTGCTCAGATTGCAAAAGTGAAGGTGACCAAGCTTGATTGCAAAAGTAAATATAACAAAGAACAAAGTGTTTATATGCCCAGGATTCCTGAAATTGCCAAGTGTCCAGAACATTTACTGCCATTGAAACAATGGGAGGATGCATTTCTTGCTGACTTTTTTGAGCTATGCCTGGTATGTTCTTCTGGCCCCAATTAATTGAGTCTGTTTGTATGACTCTTAATTGGCATAACATCATTATTAAAAAGTTGATTGAAAGATGATAACTGATGGTTTTTGTCCTCCTCTTTGCATGAAATGCTTGTTTCTCTTCACTTCTTCATGCTTGAGTTCTCAGAAGAATGAGGGAAGGAAAAGATTCTTTAAAGTTCTGAATGAATGAAAAATCATCTTATTTATGCTCTTTCCCCCTCACTCTTTTCAAGAACCAAGGGAAACATTTTTTAAGGTGCTTCAATTTTTGGCAGTGTGGTTTCCTAGCCTACTATGAAGTCCTTGTACCTTCTGATGTAAATAATACTGTACCCAGAGACTACAATGCACAAATTGAAAAATCAGGAATTAGATTGTTCAAATCGAACATCAGGGACCCAAGTGTAGTGCCTTAAAACTTATGGACTTCCGGTGCAACTTACCTTTTTTCTTATAGAAATATTTAAAAATAGGGGAAAAACTGAGGTTGTCTGAGAAGCTTTTTTTGTGTTGGGCGGGGTAGGGAGGGACCCAAAGGTGATGTAGGTCTTAAATAACACTATCTGCACTATAATTCCATATTACAGAGAAATTAATAACTTCTGAGTTCTCTTTTGATTACAGTTTCTATCACGTCTCGAGGGCTCAAGCACCAAAATTTCTAGTAAAATGCTGCGTATATTTACTGCTGATGAGGAGAATGACTTTTGTCAGCTTCCTGAAGATATCATTGTTAAGAAATTCAACAAACTCAGCAACGATGAAGTCCACTTTTTTAATCCTCTTGATGGTTCCAGCCTGAAAAGCTATACTGACAAGCCACATATGAATGCTGAAGACAATGAAATTTCATCATCTTATCAGAATTCAAATCCTAGAACTTCTCTGTTGGTGATAGTTCTGGTGACTGCCCAACATTCTCTGTAATTCGTAGAATGGACTCTGTAGCTCGTGTTTCGATGCTGAGGAAACGGATAAGCTCAGTGGAGACGATGAGCACTCTATCAAGGAATGATTTTGTGTGGCTATTTGCCTTATGTACAGCAGTTGATACTCCACTAGAAGCTGATACTTGTGCTTCCCTTCGTAGTCAGCTCCTTAAGTGTGCTAGCTTGGGAGCTGGGAAGTCTGAAGTCGATGATGAGGTTATAATGTTGAACATTTTGGTCACAATTTCAGGCAGGTGCTTTGGCCAGCTGGAAACCTATTTCAGCAATTGTCTCCATTTTTCCATTGCTTGTGAAATGATACAGAGTTGAAAGCGAATACTATATGTTTTGAACTTTTTAAATGTATAATGAACATGACTTTGTTATGTTATAATAATACTAAGAAAACTTTTAGGGGAATGTCAAAAACTTATTGCAATTAACTCTTCCCAAAATTTCTGATCATATGCAAAATATTTTGAGAAATCATGAAGTTCTATCAATTGCAATAATATAACATGAAGTTATTTAATTTATTTCAGTTCATATTTTTTCTTAACAGTTTTGCTTTGTTTTTCTGCAGTTTCAGAGTAGTTTAATAGCATATTAGATTGTTTTGTGTGTGGTGTGGAAGTAGCTGGTGAGAGGATTAAGGTTGTTCTAAAACCAGTAGAAGTATTTAGTATCAAAACTGACTGGTTAAATGGCAAGGCGATATCAACCTAGTGGGCTACCGTCTTTTCTCTAGTCTTGGAGCGTCGAAGTTGATTATGTAATTGTGGAGAAACTATTACGTTGGACAATATCACGTCATTAGATTATCATCTAATAATAATTATTCATGTTAAATTATTAATTCGTGACGAGTTTTATATATCAAATTTATTGGGTGACGGTGATATTATTAGAAAATGAATGAAAAGAGAAAAACAGAGCTTTTAAAATAATTACCTTCAGTACTTAATCAGAAAACAGACTTGATTCGATATTCGGCCACTTGACTAAGATTCCAGTGTTGCAGCCTGTTGGTAGGTGGAATTGTCCTACTCCATATAGGTTTATGGTATTTAAATCAGTACTCAATTATACCCATTAAATTAAATTAAAGGGTGATTTTAGATTAGCCCATTAAATTGTTTTTAATGAGTTCATTTCATTTCTTCTAATAGTGAGGCTGGAGAAAGAATAGAGTCAAATTGGTCCAAATCAACACACACCTTAGTCTTACCCGTAATAACTGAGTCAGGCATTGAACAGTTAAACACTACTACTATATAATATAAATATATAAATAATAAAGTCTGTAGTACAGTGGAATGATAAAGAAATTTAGATTTCCCTCCAAGAGCTAACAGACGGACAAAGAACATTTCAATGGTTTCACCCCAATCTGCCCAGTGGTGCCGTTTCAATCTCCCACAAGACTCCATCACCCTCTATACCAATCTTGTTCTATCTGTTGGTCCATTCTGAATTATATCATACTTTGCAACATTAAAACATACGGAGTATAATAAATTAATCTATTGATTAATATACTACAAGTTAAATAAGTATTTATTTTTTCCTTGTAATGTTATTAATAGCACAGCTGTGCTATTAGTTATGGTATAATCTTTCTGGTTCGGAGATTAATTTCATGCTCATTTGCAGAAACAGAATATAATTGACAGTTTACTTGCTCTCATTATAAATTCCTTGAAGGAAAAAAAAAAGGAAGAAAAATGGAAGGTGAGGTGATAATAGTTGCAGTTGATGGTAGTAAAGAAATCACAGATTATGCAGTGGAATGGGCAGTGCGCAATGTGATCAAAGCTATGGATTCTTTAATTCTACTTGCTCTTCTTCCTTCACGTGGACGTCCTCCAACTAGTGTTTGCAGAACTAAATATTCTCTTTGTTGTAGGTTTTTTTTTCATCTTAAATCTACATCTATATATGTTTAATATATATAAAATACTGTTCTTCAGATTCTGATTAACTTTCCTGCTGGATTGTTAATAGGTTTACTAAAGAAATGGGGTATTGTGCACAATGAGGAAAATCCTTCTCGTCTCATGATTAGTAAAGCAGTTGAACACGACGTATCCCAGAGAATATACAATGTCTGTGTACAAATGATGCAGCAACTATGCTTAGCCAACCATACTATGAAGGTATAATTGTTTGACTATTTTTAATTTCCTTTACCATTCTGTTTTAAATGGTTTTTTTTTTCTCTGATTAACTAATAAATTAGTTCTTCACCCGCGCAGGTGCATACTGAAGTGAAAGTTGTGGGAGATGCACAGCTGGGGTCTGTTGCAAGAAGAGCTGCAGAGCTTGGAGCTACCTGGGTCATTCTAGATAGGTATTCTTTATTTCTTCATATACATATTAATGTTCATAACTGCAAAACAATGAAACTTTTTAAAGTATTTTAACCTGCAGATTAATTGATTTATGTCAAAAAATAAGTATTCTGTAATTCATGCTAGCTGTAGCTGGATCAAATAAACATAAATTTACTCCTATAGGGTATTGTTTGATTTGATCATATATAACAAAAAGAATTAGATATAGTTAGTATATATACTTGAGCCAAAAGATAATATGATTCTGGAGGTGATTAATTTTTCTTTGAAAAAAAAAAGTTGTTTGGTGTTTCTTGGTTGTAATTATGACTGCTGAGACATTGGACCAATCAAATTTTTTCAACCATAAGAAATTAGATAATTAGGATCTTTAAGATGCAAGTGATTATGCTATAACTTGAAACTAACTAATTTAGCAACTCAGTTTAACTCTCTGCTTAATTATTTTCTTGACTAATCTCCAAGTAATCTTGTTGAAATTTATGGTTTCGATTTAATAAGCTGAATTAATTTGTTTGAATTATGTACAGACGGTTGAAGAAAGAAAGTGAATGCTGCCTGAAACAATTGAATTGCAACGTTGATATCAAATGAACATATGAACAGTAACATAAAAACAACAAAATTTTAAAACAATTAAATTGGCATTCCTGATCATTCTCAAATTTATATAAAATTTTCCACTATGACTCTCTCATCCCAAATCATATCAAATCATCCATTAAAACTTGTCAAGATTCACTAAATTTCATACCATATCTCATCGAATCATCCATCAAATTTTGTTAAGATCCATTAAAACTTATCTCCTCAAAAATTCACATCAAAATCTCAACCATAGCTCATCAAGAATTTCACTTCTCACTTTTATTATTAAATCAACTCATTTTTCTAATAATATTTCTTCTCACATAATAATTTTATACGATTCCAACATTTGTTAAGATATATGCAACAATAAAAATAAATAACACCAAAAGAATTTTTACATCAATCCGATCTTTAAACATTCTATGCGACGTAAAATGCATGAATATTTACAAATAATTTTTTCATTTTATTTATCTCTTTAGTCTGAGGATGATGACACGCACGTGGCTTACAGAAACAAATTTCTTTAGAAATTCAACAAGATTTTGTCCCTGAAAAAGCGGAGCATAATAGGGTAAACCGATCCCGCTACGGCGCGAGGCAATCCGGTACATTTTCGCCCATGACCAGTCCCTTGTCGGTAGTAACGATCGCTTGACTGCATATGATATTTGTAATATACAAACAAAGCTCTAAAGCAGAAAAGCATATGATATTTGTCCCGTGACTTCTCTCCCTGCCTGCCTTCAACTAGACACTTCAAGCAAACTGAAGAATAAAGTTTTTTCGTTGCTTTTTGATCTATTTGCCACTTCATTCCAATATTCGTTTCTTCGTACAACCATGTCTTTCTTTCTGACTTAGATTCATTATACTATACCTCTCCGTTTTATATAGTCACTCCTGTCGTTCCAATTTGCCTAACAAAAGGAAAAGAGAACTGAAGGATAAATCAATAGACTTCGAAATTAATAAAAAAAAAAAAATCTCTCCTAAGGATTAAGGAATTGTACTTAATAATATATTAAATAAAAATTAATATTACTACATAGGTATAATATCAAAATTTAATATTATAAGATCCTATAATATTATTTCAAGTAATAGTGCGGTATTTTAAATTATTATTATTTGGAGGTTTGATTTATGTTGCATGGTGATGAAATATTGTTATCATGTTATGCGTGTGTAAAAAGCAATTAGATTTGGGTTTTTAAAATATTTCTTATATGTGGGTAAAAGTTTTACACACGCATAACATGATAACAATATTTTACCGTAAAACTGAAAAAATTGTGTGAGGGCCATGTTGACTTCCCTTGGAAAGAGATTTGGAAATCCTGTGCTCCTACAAATGTCTCTTTCTTTGCTTGGGAGGCTTCGTGGGAGAGGATTTTGACCATTGACAATTTGCAAAAGCGAGGGAAATGCCTTGTTAACCGTTGCTACCTTTGTAAGGAGAAGGTCGAGTCTGTGTCCCACCTTTTGTTGCATTGAACTTGGACCAGGCAAGTGGGAATTGGCTTATGCTATTTCGGGTTTGAGTTGGGTGATGGCAAGCTCTGTTAAGGGGAAGATTTATGCATGCAATATGTTTAAGGGTCCTAAAGAGTGGAGGAAAGCTTGTGGTTTTAATTCCTCTCTATTAATAGGAGTGCTTTTGATGAGGTTGAAAAGCCAATAGCTGTGATCAAAGATAGATGGCTTCAGCCTAAATTTTTGGTTTAGTGGACAGCCTTTTGTAAATGAGGAAGAGCTTCGAGAGTTTTTTGATTTTTTGACTTGTAAACGATTTTTGTAGTTCGGGTTGCACCCACTTGGTGCCCTTATGAATATAGATTTTTATTTTTTTTTAAAAATTGTTTGTTAGCTTTAGCTCTTTGTTGAGAAGTGGCATGTAGGAGAATATTTAAAGCTACTATTGGGTTTTTTCTAGAATTAAAGCAAAACTGTTTCTTTAAGTATTAAGTTAGAAGTTTTTTCTCCTGCTCAGTTGGGAAGCTGCTCAGATTGCAAAAGTGAAGGTGACCAAGCTTGATTGCAAAAGTAAATATAACAAAGAACAAAGTGTTTATATGCCCAGGATTCCTGAAATTGCCAAGTGTCCAGAACATTTACTGCCATTGAAACAATGGGAGGATGCATTTCTTGCTGACTTTTTTGAGCTATGCCTGGTATGTTCTTCTGGCCCCAATTAATTGAGTCTGTTTGTATGACTCTTAATTGGCATAACATCATTATTAAAAAGTTGATTGAAAGATGATAACTGATGGTTTTTGTCCTCCTCTTTGCATGAAATGCTTGTTTCTCTTCACTTCTTCATGCTTGAGTTCTCAGAAGAATGAGGGAAGGAAAAGATTCTTTAAAGTTCTGAATGAATGAAAAATCATCTTATTTATGCTCTTTCCCCCTCACTCTTTTCAAGAACCAAGGGAAACATTTTTTAAGGTGCTTCAATTTTTGGCAGTGTGGTTTCCTAGCCTACTATGAAGTCCTTGTACCTTCTGATGTAAATAATACTGTACCCAGAGACTACAATGCACAAATTGAAAAATCAGGAATTAGATTGTTCAAATCGAACATCAGGGACCCAAGTGTAGTGCCTTAAAACTTATGGACTTCCGGTGCAACTTACCTTTTTTCTTATAGAAATATTTAAAAATAGGGGAAAAACTGAGGTTGTCTGAGAAGCTTTTTTTGTGTTGGGCGGGGTAGGGAGGGACCCAAAGGTGATGTAGGTCTTAAATAACACTATCTGCACTATAATTCCATATTACAGAGAAATTAATAACTTCTGAGTTCTCTTTTGATTACAGTTTCTATCACGTCTCGAGGGCTCAAGCACCAAAATTTCTAGTAAAATGCTGCGTATATTTACTGCTGATGAGGAGAATGACTTTTGTCAGCTTCCTGAAGATATCATTGTTAAGAAATTCAACAAACTCAGCAACGATGAAGTCCACTTTTTTAATCCTCTTGATGGTTCCAGCCTGAAAAGCTATACTGACAAGCCATATATGAATGCTGAAGACAATGAAATTTCATCATCTTATCAGAATTCAAATCCTAGAACTTCTCTGTTGGTGATAGTTCTGGTGACTGCCCAACATTCTCTGTAATTCGTAGAATGGACTCTGTAGCTCGTGTTTCGATGCTGAGGAAACGGATAAGCTCAGTGGAGACGATGAGCACTCTATCAAGGAATGATTTTGTGTGGCTATTTGCCTTATGTACAGCAGTTGATACTCCACTAGAAGCTGATACTTGTGCTTCCCTTCGTAGTCAGCTCCTTAAGTGTGCTAGCTTGGGAGCTGGGAAGTCTGAAGTCGATGATGAGGTTATAATGTTGAACATTTTGGTCACAATTTCAGGCAGGTGCTTTGGCCAGCTGGAAACCTATTTCAGCAATTGTCTCCATTTTTCCATTGCTTGTGAAATGATACAGAGTTGAAAGCGAATACTATATGTTTTGAACTTTTTAAATGTATAATGAACATGACTTTGTTATGTTATAATAATACTAAGAAAACTTTTAGGGGAATGTCAAAAACTTATTGCAATTAACTCTTCCCAAAATTTCTGATCATATGCAAAATATTTTGAGAAATCATGAAGTTCTATCAATTGCAATAATATAACATGAAGTTATTTAATTTATTTCAGTTCATATTTTTTCTTAACAGTTTTGCTTTGTTTTTCTGCAGTTTCAGAGTAGTTTAATAGCATATTAGATTGTTTTGTGTGTGGTGTGGAAGTAGCTGGTGAGAGGATTAAGGTTGTTCTAAAACCAGTAGAAGTATTTAGTATCAAAACTGACTGGTTAAATGGCAAGGCGATATCAACCTAGTGGGCTACCGTCTTTTCTCTAGTCTTGGAGCGTCGAAGTTGATTATGTAATTGTGGAGAAACTATTACGTTGGACAATATCACGTCATTAGATTATCATCTAATAATAATTATTCATGTTAAATTATTAATTCGTGACGAGTTTTATATATCAAATTTATTGGGTGACGGTGATATTATTAGAAAATGAATGAAAAGAGAAAAACAGAGCTTTTAAAATAATTACCTTCAGTACTTAATCAGAAAACAGACTTGATTCGATATTCGGCCACTTGACTAAGATTCCAGTGTTGCAGCCTGTTGGTAGGTGGAATTGTCCTACTCCATATAGGTTTATGGTATTTAAATCAGTACTCAATTATACCCATTAAATTAAATTAAAGGGTGATTTTAGATTAGCCCATTAAATTGTTTTTAATGAGTTCATTTCATTTCTTCTAATAGTGAGGCTGGAGAAAGAATAGAGTCAAATTGGTCCAAATCAACACACACCTTAGTCTTACCCGTAATAACTGAGTCAGGCATTGAACAGTTAAACACTACTACTATATAATATAAATATATAAATAATAAAGTCTGTAGTACAGTGGAATGATAAAGAAATTTAGATTTCCCTCCAAGAGCTAACAGACGGACAAAGAACATTTCAATGGTTTCACCCCAATCTGCCCAGTGGTGCCGTTTCAATCTCCCACAAGACTCCATCACCCTCTATACCAATCTTGTTCTATCTGTTGGTCCATTCTGAATTATATCATACTTTGCAACATTAAAACATACGGAGTATAATAAATTAATCTATTGATTAATATACTACAAGTTAAATAAGTATTTATTTTTTCCTTGTAATGTTATTAATAGCACAGCTGTGCTATTAGTTATGGTATAATCTTTCTGGTTCGGAGATTAATTTCATGCTCATTTGCAGAAACAGAATATAATTGACAGTTTACTTGCTCTCATTATAAATTCCTTGAAGGAAAAAAAAAAGGAAGAAAAATGGAAGGTGAGGTGATAATAGTTGCAGTTGATGGTAGTAAAGAAATCACAGATTATGCAGTGGAATGGGCAGTGCGCAATGTGATCAAAGCTATGGATTCTTTAATTCTACTTGCTCTTCTTCCTTCACGTGGACGTCCTCCAACTAGTGTTTGCAGAACTAAATATTCTCTTTGTTGTAGGTTTTTTTTTCATCTTAAATCTACATCTATATATGTTTAATATATATAAAATACTGTTCTTCAGATTCTGATTAACTTTCCTGCTGGATTGTTAATAGGTTTACTAAAGAAATGGGGTATTGTGCACAATGAGGAAAATCCTTCTCGTCTCATGATTAGTAAAGCAGTTGAACACGACGTATCCCAGAGAATATACAATGTCTGTGTACAAATGATGCAGCAACTATGCTTAGCCAACCATACTATGAAGGTATAATTGTTTGACTATTTTTAATTTCCTTTACCATTCTGTTTTAAATGGTTTTTTTTTTCTCTGATTAACTAATAAATTAGTTCTTCACCCGCGCAGGTGCATACTGAAGTGAAAGTTGTGGGAGATGCACAGCTGGGGTCTGTTGCAAGAAGAGCTGCAGAGCTTGGAGCTACCTGGGTCATTCTAGATAGGTATTCTTTATTTCTTCATATACATATTAATGTTCATAACTGCAAAACAATGAAACTTTTTAAAGTATTTTAACCTGCAGATTAATTGATTTATGTCAAAAAATAAGTATTCTGTAATTCATGCTAGCTGTAGCTGGATCAAATAAACATAAATTTACTCCTATAGGGTATTGTTTGATTTGATCATATATAACAAAAAGAATTAGATATAGTTAGTATATATACTTGAGCCAAAAGATAATATGATTCTGGAGGTGATTAATTTTTCTTTGAAAAAAAAAAGTTGTTTGGTGTTTCTTGGTTGTAATTATGACTGCTGAGACATTGGACCAATCAAATTTTTTCAACCATAAGAAATTAGATAATTAGGATCTTTAAGATGCAAGTGATTATGCTATAACTTGAAACTAACTAATTTAGCAACTCAGTTTAACTCTCTGCTTAATTATTTTCTTGACTAATCTCCAAGTAATCTTGTTGAAATTTATGGTTTCGATTTAATAAGCTGAATTAATTTGTTTGAATTATGTACAGACGGTTGAAGAAAGAAAGTGAATGCTGCCTGAAACAATTGAATTGCAACGTTGTACTAATAGACCATGCGATTCCAAAAATCCTTAGAGCAGTTAACCCTATCTCAAGACGAAAACATGGTAGAAGTGAAGACCAGAATGGCCTTACAGTGGCTGACATGCTCGGTATGCTGCCTAGCTACACTCCTGATCATAATAACAGTGCAACGACTCAAAGCAGCCTTGGCATAGAGAGTCCAAATTCAGACACAGATGCTTCAATATTCTTAATTTCCTCCAGTGCAGAAAAAGAGCAGTTTTCTGTCAAATTCAGTTCTTCTTTGAAATTAGATTCTGCATATTTCGATCAGAGAGTAGAAGCTAAATCAGAATTCCGCCTCTCTCCTTCATACAGTAAGTCTCAGCCATTGAATAAATTTTCAAGTACTGATGCCACTTACTCACCTCGTAAATCGTCAGCCAATTCCTTGGAGGTGAAAGGAAAAGGTCATGGTGGTGCCTTGAGTACTAAAAGTGGTAAGAAATTATGTACTACTACTTTTTTGTTTATAGAGTAAAAGAAATGTTTAATCATTTTCACGTTACTTTCAAAACAGATATAAAAAATGTAAACAGCATAGTAGCAACACAGACAACAACAGTTCCAGCTAGAAGATCAACAGGTTCACCGTACTTGTTTCAGAAACCCGACAGCCTGAATAAATCAAACCAGATGATTACTCGGAAGCAATCCTTGGCAAGATGGAAAGGAGAACCACTTGAATCTCTGTCTTCTCCTACTATCGATCGTACCTCTAGCATTAGAAAGTCTATATCCATTCAAATGAAACCTCCTCCAATGCCTCCTCCTCTTTGCTCCGTTTGCAAGCACAATGTGCCTGCCTTTGGCAAGGCACCAAGGAGGTTTAGTTACAAAGAGATTGAGAGGGCAACTAATAAATTCTCGAGTGAGAACTTGTTAGCAGACGGTGGATATGGCCCTGTATACAAAGGAGTCTTGCTTGATGGGCAAGTCATTGCAGTGAAGCAAAACAAGATGTTAAGTGCACAAGGAGCATCTGAATTTTGCTCTGAGGTTGAAGCATTGAGCTGCGCGCAGCACAGGAATTTGGTGATGTTGGTGGGATACTGCATTGAAAAAGAATGGCTTCTCATTTACGAGTTTGCTTGCAATGGTTCCTTAGACAAGCATTTACATGGTAAAATTAAATAACAAAGATATCATATTAGTTTTTGCTGTTATATCTTCAAAGTTATCTGTGAAGTTAATTTCATGGTAGCATCTGCAGGAACAGAAGAAAAAGGTGTGATGGCTTGGAGTAGTAGGATGAAGGTTGCAGTAGGAGCTGCTAGAGGTTTGAGATATCTACATGAAGATTGTCGAGTAGGCTGTATTATACACAGAGACTTTAGACCTAACAATATCCTCCTGACCCACGACTTTGAATCGATGGTCAGTTCATGTTTATTGTTTAAATGAATAGCTTCAATATCTGAATATCAGATGCCATATTTTGGAGAAATAATCAACTTAATTCTGTTCATATTTAAGAGATACTTATTTTAGATTAGTATTCTTACAATCTTAATTACCACTGCTATCATCTATTTGCATGATCAAGTTGAAGAGAAAGTTACTACAATCTTAAGTTTCCATCCAAAGTACTGCAGCCTATCTGATCAAAAGAACAATCATGCACATTTTCCTTCTATGCAGGTGGGTGATTTTGGTCTAGCAAGGTGGCAAGCCGATGGCCAGTCACCTGAGGAGACACGAGTAATAGGCACAGTTGGGTAAGCTATATATTCTTATACTCAAATCTCAAATTTACAATTTTTTAGTCAAAAATAACCTTTCAAGTAGTATAAATCCTGTGTCTCTCTTTGATCGAGTATGATTACCTTGTGAACATAAACATCCTAAATATTCTGTGCATACTGAAGGTTTTGGTTGCTGCAAATAATAACTACCTGAACTTTTTCACAGATCCTTGTGTGTTTCCGGTGCTTGTAAATTTGAAACACATTTTCCCTTTCTAAGCTTATTGAGTTTAGTTCCTTACATTATCATCTCCAACTCCTTTACTCTTTATGTGGTAAGTCATATTATATATAGTTGAAACAATTTTTCCATTTTGTGTCAAACTCTGATATGATCTGCATATTTGGTACTGCATTATAGCTACTGCCGCAACATTTCATAAAGAAAAAATGTCCAACTAGTTTTATACTTGGACAAAAAGAATCATTTTGGAATTTAGACTGTTTTATTAACATTAACCCTTAACAGCCTTCAAACTTTGTATCACGTCTCCATTAATGTTATGGCTCTTACAGGTAAAAGTTTATTTTCATTTTTTTTTTAATGTTCGTCCATATGAAATTATGTTTTCACAGATATTTAGCACCTGAGTACACAAAAACTGGGCTTATTACAGAGAAAGTGGATGTATATGCATTTGGGGTTGTTTTGTTGGAGCTCCTATGTGGAACTAAAGGCACTGATTTTTCAAGAAATACAGGGCAACAATTTGTGCTAGAGTGGGTAAGTTTCTTCTATTCTCTTTGCTTATAATACAGTGGATTAAAAGTATAGATGGTCACAAGTATTTTATTGTTGACAAAAAAAAAAAATACTACAAAATTGGCACAAAATGTCATGTAAATCTTCCCAACTGAATATTTTGTGGATTTAATTCACTAAAAATGTATATTTTAATTCATTATGAACATTTCACAATTTATAAAGACTGTATAATGCAGGGTCTTCCATTGCTCGAGAGGAAGAAGATAAGTGAGTTGATAGATCCCCGGTTGGGGCAAAATTATGTGAAGCAAGACGTAGAGTGCATGATGCATGCTGCCAGCTTATGTATTTTGCCTCACCCGGAACAAAGACCAAGGATGTCCAAGGTTAACTCTCACCTCCATATCCTTCAATTACCATATGAAGTTTTCTTCTTGATCTCCTTTCTCTCTCTCTCTTTACATCGATGCTTAACAGTTTCTCAAATATGCAGGTATTGAAAATATTGGAAGGAGATTTTTCTACTGACATGACTTCTTATGCACAATGCACCTCTAGTTATCCAAAACAATACATGAACAACATTTATGGCGCAGAGAGTCCAATGATAAACACCAAATTATAGAACTCCACATTTGATGCAAGCTTAATGTAGGAAAAGTGGTAAATGCAAACATGGTGATATAAGATCGCCATAAGATTAAGCGACTCACCTGCATTTAGGTTTAGTTATCCAGAAATGTGAGTTAATTATGTTTGTTTATTCATTTTTCTTGTTAGAAAGTTCCTATCAATTGTAAATAGCCTTGTAATAAGTCACTGAATATATTATAGCTTTATTTATATATATATATATATATATATATATATATATATATATATATATATATATATATTTTCTTCTTTCTAAGAACAGCTTGTGTCTGTTTTAAATTTGCGCTTATGATGAAGGCTGGCTGTTGAAGCGGAAACATCTAAAAGTTCGAAAAAAAGAGAGACATGCTTTGCATATTGCAAAACAAGATTTTAGTACGAACACATTTAAACTAGTTTGATAGATCAAGAAAAATGATTCATTTGGATTACGAATCCCGGGGGAGCAGGAGATGTGAATTCGGGTGAGTTTCTGCAATTGCATTTTTAAAGGAACCGAACTCACATTTAGACTAAGAATTGGAATACAATAAGGTGAAAATTCTGAACAACGAAGATCTCCAGCTCAGTCGAATAACTTAGTTTGAAAAATCAAAGAATGGAAAGATCTTAAGGTTTCACCAAACTAATTAAGGAGTTATTTATAGTCTGTTGAAACTCGTAGACTTCACTCTCAAATTCTTCTCATCATTCTCACCTTGTATGGCGAAACGTACCCTGAGATAATGGGATTTAGTAATATTGTTGTTGCGCTTCTTCAAGCAGGATTTCAACTCAGGTACCTGCTGAGAATTACTGTTTTTCTCTAGCAGATGATAATCAATTCTTGGCAACCTTGCTTGAGCTGGAGCATCAGTAGGGGCATAGGTTAGTGATGAATGTATTGATTTTTCCTCAACAAAGGAATTCACTTTGGTCTGTGGTCGCCGAGTACTTTTATAACCACGTAAGGCCTTTGGCCAATGCTCAACTGGAAATTGTTTCTTAGTAGATTCATCAGATTCTTCTTCTTCTTCTTTGATCTTTACCTCAACACGAGACTTGATTGATGATCTTCTTTTATCGAATTGATCTTGTTCTTGCTTGTTTGGACCGACAGAGCTCTTCCAACTTAAGAAATGTGCATTACAATCTGTATTCTTCTGGTTTAAATTCAGTAAGGAAGCAGTAGAACCTGGTTTCCTCATAAACCGATGAAATTCAGTTTGCTCAAGAGAAGAAGGCTTCATTTGATCTTTCTCTTTAAGAAATCGAGTCCATGGAGAAGAATTGGGATAGAGATCTTTATGATGTCCAATGGAAGGGTGGTTTCCCTTTGATCTTAACAAGCTACGAATGGTGTGATATGGAACAACAAAGTAAACTGCACCAGGTTTCAGAACTGACTCAGGCTTCACCACAATCCATGGAAACTTGAACACATCCGGGCGTGTAACAAAGTGTCTTGGGTTCTTTTTCATGATCTCTGAAGCAGTTATTGGATTCTTATGAATCTCAACGAAGCCTCGAGGGTGAACTAGCTTCAGTACGCTACTCTCCCTTGAAACTGAACCCATTGTCATAACTATTGGAAGTGATTGGAATTCATCAAAACTTGTGCATCCCATAGTTGATAAACAAAGAGAGACTTAGCTGACGGAGAATTTCATGCTTAATATCTTTGGAAACATAGGAAGCTTTTGTCATGACTTAAATTGGATTATATGAAGAAGTTCAGCTTCTCTTATTCATATGATGTTTTACATTTGTTTCTTTCGATATTATCTTTGCATCTATGAAACAAGGAAACATAGTAACTACTGCTCTAGGTTGGTTTTTATTTTTCAAGATAAATGTTCTTCCAAGAACTTTCCACTAACAATATCAGAAAGCCAATTACAAGATAAGGAGTATTAAAGAATTGAAAGATGCCATTTAGGTTGTTAAACAGTCTGAAACATTCGGTTAAAAATTTTACTGATTTTTTTTAACATTTTGACCGAATTAACTTAAATATTTTAATATTAATCGATCAAATAAGACATACTCCTACGAATTTGTGAGTCTCATGTAAATTGGAATCTATGATGATTTAGGTAAAGATGAGATATACATTTTTTAATAAATAATACATTTGATAATATATAAATCGAACGCATTAGCTTTACATTATTTTTTTCAATAAAAATACATAAATAAAGCATTATGCCTCACTTAAAGTGAGGCATCATAATACACACCCTCACATAAAATTCAGATCAACGAGATTATAAGTATTAACATAGTGCCTAAATTGATTAATAAGAGAATTCATGAAATGATTACCATCATATTCACTGTGACTAAAAATGCAGTTGAAGTCACCAGCTAACTAACCAAATATCAGTGCTTCCTTGAGAAAAAGAAGATTGGTGATTCCATACGTGAGCATTTGCATGTTGGGGTTTGGATAATGACAAGACGGCATGAAATGAAAAAGAAAACTAGTAGCGTGGTGATGAGCATGAAAATCGATCAATCTATGGACTCGATTCAAACCAGTGTAATGGATTGAATTTTTTAAAAGTTAAGTTGGGTTTAGATCGAAATTTTTTTTAAACAAATGGATTGGATTGGGTACGGGTTGAACCCAGTGGATTGGGTCACAAATTAAAATATTTTAATCCAATCAAAACCAATAACTTAGTAATTATGTAATTATATTTTATATCTATTTAAAATATATTTACTTTAAAGATTAATGAATTACATTCATATTTTGGTAAGTTAGTTTGGATTGGAATGTATATTTTGTGTATATATTTAATGGATTCCATTCATGTTTTGATAAGTTATTTTAGATTGCAAAATATATTTCGTTCGTGTTTATATATATATATACTTATTTCCTTTTTTTTTAATTAAAAACCTTTCAACAAAAAATGCAAGTTTCCACATAAAAATAAGACCAATTATAATTTAAGTATATAAAGAGCATGTTTTTTTATAATACTCTCTTTGTCTCAATTTATGTGTCATGTCGTATTATTCATTCAATTAAATGATTAATTTTTTTCTTGAACTTTAAATTAAGAAAATAATTAAAAGTTTACAAATATAGTTTCATAAAATTCGCAAGTATTTAATTTTTTATAATTTTGAATCAATAATCAATAACATATAAATTGAGACATATGGAGTATTTTTTAATTTAGGAACTATTTGTTCTCATGAAAGTAATTTTTTTTTTTACTTTCAATATACTTTCCAAAAACTTGTTGAATTGATTTGTTTATCTTATATTCATTCCCTTTGTATTTTTGATATGATGGAACTTGGTTGTGAAGATTTTAGGATCAAGTCTATACTAGTGTTAAAATTTTAAAGAATTTGATTGATTAAACTATTTAAAATTTAGTTTTTATTTACTTTTGTATGTTTTGTATTAAATTAAAGTTGTTTGAACTTTGTGTTAAGTGATTTAAGGTACTTAATTTGTAAATGATAGTTTGTAAGATTTAATAAATTTTTGTATGGATTTGATTTTGAATCTATTGAATGATGAATAATTATAGTAAAATATTTTTTCTTACGTAATATGTTTGTATTAATTTTTAGGTGAAAAATACTTAATTGGGTGATCCAAACAGATTTGAATGGTTTGGGTTGGGTTGTAGTTAGATGTATTCATAGGTTGAGTTAAATTAAGATTTTTTCAACTCGGTATATATGGATTAAGTTGATTTTTTAAGTTAACTCGACCTAAACCAATTCATGCTCACTCCTAAAAAAATAGATGTAACACTTCAAACATTAGTCAAACAAGTCACAACGTGGCACGTGAAAAGGACCCCACATACCTACCAGGCTTTACATATATAAAAAATTTAACAATTCCGTAGTAATATTATGATAAATAAAATAAATACGCTCACACCCCAAACATGCCTAGACAGCGCCTTAAAACTCGTCCAATAATGCAGACAATTGAGAACTTTTATCTAGCAATAACTAATATTCTCAACTAGTTTCCAGCCAAATGAAATAATTAAGATAATTAAGTTTCTACATAAATATTTTTATTTTTCTTTTAGTACTCTCTCACTCCCCAAGCACCCTAACACGCAGTTTATTGAGAGAAATCATTGACACAAAAGTAAAGGGGTGAACTTACAACTAAGTAAATAGTTACCATCCCAAACTAATGGACCAAGCATTTAAAGCATCCTTAAACAAAAGATATCATAAGACCCAGTCAAAATGATCCAAAGAATTTATTAATGATTGTATATCAAAATGATTAATTAAAAATTTATTATTTTATATAAATTTTTGTAGTCATATCCTATGCTTTCAATTAATATCTATCCATTGTGATAGTGAAACCGTCTTAACAAAGAGTTTTTAGTTGCTACAATAACGATAAGTCTAGACATAAGAGTTTAAAACATAAATTTGTAAAACAATTGATTTAAGATGAGATAATTACAATTGTCATATGAGATCAAGTAAACCTTGATTCTCTCTCTTACGAAAGCTCTCTATAGAGAGTTAGTACTAAAGATATCCGATGAGATATAGGGCTGAAACTTTTATAACTTATTACCAGAAATGAAAATCTAACTTCATTCTAATACTTAACTAGTTATGAGGTTTAATGGTTAAAAATAAGTTATTACATAACGGTTGTTAGTAATGAAAAAATGTGAGCCTGTAAAATGAAAAATCAGTACTGTTTATTAGGTATCTTAGATGTTAAGTTCAACTCTTAATGAAGCTTAAACCAGTATTGTAAATGTGTCATAAGTAACGGAAACACATTGTAAAGCTTTATCGACATGAACTTAGAAGTGGTGCCGCTTCTTAAGAGAGTTAAAGGTCTATTCTCAATAGAGTTCATGAAACAATGTACATGCATATGACCATAATAGTGCTAAGTATAAATCATAATTTTTCACCAGAATAGGAGAACGATATTTGTTTGGTATCTCTGGTGCTATTGTAAAGCTAATTTAATACTAAGACAATTAGTAACTTTTTTAGAATATTGAGATACTTACAGTAAATATTTAAATTGAAAAATATTATTATGTGTATATTATTCTCATATTACTTTGATTGTATGTGTTTTTTTAAACTTATTTTAAATATTTTGTTTTTTAAACAAAAGTAGGGGATCGTTAGAGTTTTTTTGTTTGAAAACAAAGAGGTAGTCGACCATACACACAGGTAGTCGATTAAACATCTGATGACTTAGTTAAAAAAGTGACAAAAAGTCTTTGTAACTAACTATACAAGTGGGTAGTCGACTACATACCTGTTATTTTCAAAATTCAAGTTTTTTCAGCATCTACTTTTGAGAGAGTTGTATTTTTTGATTAATACCTTTTCATTTCTATAAAAGATGGGAAGTTAAGGAACGTTAACAAGTGACTAAAACAACTTCCTTTTCAACAAATTTCTTCTCTCTATCCTTTGAAAATTACAGTCGTTATTATCACTGTCTCAAAATGAGTTCTTAGGGATTCATAAGATTTTTTATTTATAGTTCTTATAAAACTGTTGTATTTTGAAAGATATTTGTTTGTAACCCATCAACAAACTCTCAAATGAATGAATACAAATAATTCTTTTTAAAAAACGCTTCCTAACATGCTCAAAGTCTTGTTTCGTTTTTTTTTTCAAATTATGATTTTTAATCCATAAATTACACCAACAGAGTCTGTGTTTGTGATAATAAAGCTGAGTTTATGTTTATGAGATAAAATTTGGACGTGTGAGTTCATGCAATTATTTCATATTGTATTCATGTGCCGTGCTTGATATTACAACCAATAAGATAACATAAGCAATAAAAAATATTTCTAATCATAAAAAATTAAGGTATCTCTTAAATAATTGCAAGCAAAAAATTCGTCATAAAAAATACAACTAATTAATTAAGTTTTAAAAGAAAGAGACTTGATTAAAAATTTTGATCTCATGAAATTGGTTTGTAAAAATTATTATAAAATCAAAATTTTTTATTGATAATTATAAAAAATTATAATAATAATTAAATAAAAAATAAAATATTTAAATATTCAATTACTTCTCTAACCACTTGTAAAATTCTTAAGAACATGACTATGGATTAAGGTACCTTTATCGTTATAAAGAAAAGTAAACTGTTAAATAATTGCTCAGAATTTCATAAACATTTACAAAATCGAGAGTGGTAAAAGCAGTTTGACCTCATTTAATGCTTTTTTAACCGTTAACCGTCTTTGCTAATCCTACAAGGAACAGAATGAAAAAGTCTTTAAAATAAAGTAACGCTTCTAATCCACTCCATATTCTACACACTGAAGCAAAAATCCTCTCTGGTATTCTGAATTTTGTCGTCTGTCTATCTGTCAACACAATCTCTGTTTTTCCTTTCTGTTGTCAAACATGAGTCAAGAAATCACAGATTCCAACAAAAGAAAAAGAGATTACACCGGGACATTGTTTCAGCCTAACAATGCAGCAAGGATCATCGAAAACCTAATTTCATAGTTGTACCAGATACTGAGATCTTCTGTGAAGAAAGGGATGATTCCGTGAGGAGCAGTGAGGATGAAGAAGAAAATCTTGATGATGACGATGATGGTTACGATGATATAGGTGATGTTAGGAAACAATTAGCACAAATCAGGGACTTGGTGGGGTTGCCATTGAAACACACAAAGCTTTTTAAGACAATTGGCGTGAAACCTCCCAAAAGGGATTCTTCTATATGGGCCTCTTAGTACTTGAAATATTGGAGTTTTGTTTGAAAAAACCAAAGGTCATAGTCCACTATGTTTATGATGGTTCGAGGAATTTCAGGACAGAAGTTTTGACAGTTCACAAGGATGGTAGGTTATCATAACGATACTGAAAATCCAACATGAATGAAGGTTTTGACTGACTGTCCACAATGCAAAAGGATAGTGACTATCATAACGATACTGAAAATTCAAAATTGGACAAAAACTTTTGATTATTCAGTAGATTGGCATCGCCATATCCTGAGTAGAACCTTGTCCTCCTTGACTGGGGTAGTGGCCAGTTGGCTTGAGCATTGTTTTCCTTAAAGTTCTAAGTGATCCTTAATTCATACCTCTTCAATTTTTTCGCTGCTCAAAGTTTTTATTTCCTGTGTTTCAGATTTTGTATCCACTAGTTTTCCAACAGGAAAAACAAAGGTTAGCAAAGGCAATTGCTAATGAGACAGGTGCTTCGTTTCTCTGCATCAATGGACCAGAGATTATGTCAAAGATGGCAGGAAAGAGCAAGGGAAATTTAAGGAAAGCGTTTTCTGAAGCTGAAGCCAATGCTCCTTCCATTGTATTCACTGATGAGATTGATTCTATTGCTCCTAAACGTGACAAAACAAACGGTGAAGTAGAATGCAGAATTGTTTCTCGACCCTTATGGTTGGGCTGAAATCTCACTCTCACATCGCTGTTATTGTTGGAGCAACGAATCGACCAAACAGCATTGACCATGTGCTGAGAAGATTTGGCAGATTCGATAGGGTCCTGAGCTTTGGAGAAAGTGAGAAAAATGTAGAGACGTTTTCGACAAGGCACGCCTGGCCAATCTGCACCCTGTGTGATATTCTTCCATGAGCTTGATTCAATTGCCATTCAGAGAGGCAGAAGTGGTGGGGATGCTGATGGTGCCGCTGACAGGGTTTTGAATCAGCTTTTAACTGAAATGGATAGCTTGTCATCCAAGAAACAATCTTTGTAATTGGGGCTACCAATAGGCCTGATATAATTGAACCTGCACTTTTGAGACCAGGTCGTCTCAATCAGTTGATATATGTCCCTCTGCCAGATGAAACTTCAAGACTGGAGATTTTCAAAGCTTGTCTGAGGAAATCACCTGTCTCAAAAGATGTTGACATTGCAGCTCTTGCCAAGCACACACAAGGCTTTAGTGGGACTGATATCACAGAGATATGCCAGAGGGCTTGCAAGTATGCTATCAGAGAGGACATTCAGAAGGAGATAAATTGAGGAGTTCTGAAGCCATGGGAGAGGATGATGCTGTGAATAAGGTAGCGGAGAATAAGGCTACCCGCTTTGAGGAGTCCATGAAGTATGCTAGGAGGAGCGTGAGTGACGCTGATATCCGAAAAAACCACATTTTCTCAAACCTTGCAGCAATCTCAGGAATTTGGTTCTGATTTTAAGTTTTCTGAGAAACTCTTTCAATCTTTGGCCTGTGGGGCTGAGAATAATGATCTTTATGATTAGATGCTTTTATTTTTTTGTTTCATGTATTCAGTTTGATAGGGATGATTTATACCTGAACAAAAATTCCGTGCATCTATTTTGGTAACTACAATGAGGCATCTAGAATGCTGATTGTAAGATTTATTTTGATATGAATAACATGTTGAGCTTTAATTAATTCTGTGTATTTACACACAAGTTCTTGCCCTTTTCTTCCTCTTGTAGTATTGTTGTTGGCGTTAGTTTTATACGCTCCTCTTTCAAGGAAACACAGCTGATATGTACTGGTTTGCAGCATTCTAGTATTTGCATTACCCTCTCTGCTTTCATGTGCAATACATTTTGGGTATCTGAATTCATTAAATCAGCATTAGACTGTTTTTAGTAAAACATTAGGATATAAATGCATTCTTTTTTTTTGTAGACATGTCGATTTTAGTGTTGTAATAGTTTCCAAATTAACTGCATTCTAATGGTAAAGGGTTTGTAAAAGTCTAGACAAGAAATTCAAGCCCCATTTCAATCTAAGGAATAACGAGGAAAGAGAGAAAATAGTATTAAAAACTTTCTGCTTACAATTTCTCAATCTTTTGAGAAGTTAAGCACCACATTCCATCTAAAGCATGAACACTGTATTTGCCTGCAAATGTTGAATGTTATATTGTCAATGAGATTTCAACTACAAGAAATAGGTAATGCATCAAATGAACAAACAGTTCCTGTCAAAAGAAAACTGGGGAAGATAAGATATTTAGCATCAAAACAGCTCATATACTTGCACCTAGAGTATAAGCTGCAGCGATGCAGCAGAACATAAATCCCCGTCTAGGCATGTTTTGATTTCCATATAGGTGTTTAAGATAAGGTTAAAAGTATTGTTAGGATTTTGGCTCAATTCTCTTTAATGAAGACTTCTAATTGATTTCAGAAAAGTTGTTTCCTAACTTGTAGTTGCTTGTTTTAATAGGAATAATAGTAATTTCCTATTAGATTGTTGATTGTACAAGTAGTGATAGTCATTTAATAGCATAGGGAAAATATCCTCTATATAAAAAGCGTCCCAGATTGAGACACCCATAATTCTCATATACATTGTAAACTAGAGTAGTTTACTACTGCAGCTAGGCTGAAAGCTTTTAGCGTATTGAGATTTTGGGTTATAAAGTAGAGAGGACACTTACAACTAGAGTTAGATTAAGAGTTTTTATTATATTGGGACTTTGGAGTGAGAGTTTGACAATTTTGCTCTTCTTAAAGTTGTAATTGAAGATTAATAAAGCAGTTGGTTTGTTGATGCATATAGGTAAAGAGATTACCGAACCAGGAAGTAGGAACCAGAGTCAATCAACAGTATATATTTCTATTAAACAGCTTTCTCTCTTAAGAAACAGGTATAGACATTTGATTCTGCAAATTCCTAATGCTGGTCGAGGATATTACAAACCTAACAATCACAAGAAGAGCATGATAAAAAGAAGTCTAAAGAAAAGGTAAAGAAAAATATTCAGGGTACATTCAACATGCCAATTATGGATGGAGCAATGAAACAAAAGGCTTTCCTTAATGTACCATTAGACTCATAAAAGTTGTTTCTCCTTTGCCTCTTGTAACTGCCATGTCCTGCAGCAGTAAGATTTTATGTTATCAATCACTACACATGATGTAAATAACAAAAGGGAAGACCAGAATTTTAACTTCACAAGTGGTATTTCAGTTATTCATAAAGAAAACGAGAAGCTTTCTGGTTAAACAAAAATTTATTTTCATGGTTAATTTGTTGCTCATTTAAAATCAAAGCACAAAAACCTGAATGTTGCTTCTAACTAAAGGTGCGGTGTTAGCGTGGAGGTCGATAAGGTGAGACTGGAGAGCCTTCACTGCTCTGGGAGTCCCCCCGCCATTCATCCTGAACTTGAGCTGCAAACTGCAAGTTCCACAGCACATCCTCCACAGATGGTCTGTCTGCTGGATCTTTAAGCAGACATCTGATACAAATTTCCATCATTGTCTTCAATGATTGTTCTGAACATGTCCTGTCAACTGCTGGATCAACCATCCTCCTTCGAGCTGCATCATCTACAATGCGAGCTTGTAACTGCATAGAGTCCAGGAATAATGTCATTATGAAAGTGATAAAAGAATGCCTGCAAGATTCTTTTACTGTTCATATCTAGTTACCAGGAACTCGGCACGCTTTGGTTTGCGGTACGGGTACGGGAACAGGAACATGGTACATTACCCATTTTGTATGCGATACGTTGGGAGTAGACTTAAATGATTTATTTCATGTATAAAATTAAGATATCAGATATATTTATGAGTAAAATATAAATAAAACTGTGTGCATAATATTAATTTAGAAGATATTAGATTTTTGACAAAATAGTAAAGTTAACAAACATAATATTCGAAAACATAATTTAAAAATAAAGTTTGAGCATTCTCTTAAATCCTTTCTTGTGTCTAGAAATCCTTTTTTAAAATTTTTTTTTAGCCTAAAGTCTTAATAAAAATTTGAATCACCAATTTTAAAGATCAAGTGTGCGAATATACCACGAATCAGAGTGTACGATCCGGATCGTAGTTCGAAGGGGGTATAGGAATCCCGGTAACTATGGCTTATAGTTATGAATATTCTGAAACCTGTAAATAAAGTTATATACTTGGCTTAACACTGTCTACACTCCTAGAGCTTATAATGACATGACATATCCCTTTGATCTTGGGGAAGGTGGGTAAAATTTTAATGTCATTAAATGATGTTCACAATCTTGTTGTTTTCCAAACATGATTAGCCGCAGATATTGCTTTACAATTAGATGTATGATTAATAATCTGCATAAATAGGATATCTATGTCTGTGTACATGACTCCAACCTTCTAGTTTTCCTTCTCTTTCCAGACTGAGTTCTGACTTTCAGAATACTTTCAAAAAGAATACTTTCAAAAAGAAATGGGTGCTCTCTCTATCACTGAACCTCCCATGTTAGTTTTCTCAAAGAAACAAAACATTCATGCAGTTGCGCAAATAGCCATAAAGTTGTGAACATGCAGAGTCAATGATAGTATATGTAAACTTCTAATGAAATCAAACTTAACAATTTAAGGAAGACAAGTGAATTATATAACCCTGTCATAAACATTCTGAGGCTGGGTCTCTTTAAGCATCTTTTCGATCAATGAACTTAATATCTATAGATATAATGAAAGTTTCATACATATCCATAAACATATTTTTGAAGACAAACAGCTAAGTTTTAAGTTCAAGAAAGATAAACTCCAGAAAAGAGAATTCTAGATTAATCGACATGAATACTATTTGATGGCCTATTGTGGCCCTAGAGTACATGAGTTTGATCTTGCTATGCCCTACTTATCTGTGATTTATTAAAAATCTATCTTGTCAACTTCAGAGTTAAATACAGACGCATAAATCTATAGTTGCATTATTTTGACTTGCAGAGCCTTCAGAGCCTTTCTTTCCTGTATTACTGAAAATATTGTACATACTAAGGACAAAAGGATAAGTTTCATTTTCCATATACTATCATGTTAAACCCAAAAATAAATCAATTTTACATTTTTCAAATGACTGGAATGCACATAACCATGACATGGGTTGACAACACCCCATGTATGTCCTACTGATGCGAGAGCAGCTTGTATGGATTCTAAGTTCAGTATCAGGTTTCAACCTCGTCTGGAGTCAGTTTAAGTTATGATGATAAATGAGAAGAAAAAAAATCTGTCAAGAAGACACAAAATCAAAATAATAATAATAATAATAATAATAATAATAATAAAAAGCATAATCACACTGACCTGATCTTTTAGAACAGACACTTCGTTCCTGGATCTCAGTGGCCTCCCAACAATGATTTCCAGTAAAATAACTCCAAAGTCATGAATGTCAATCTTATCTACATGTTCTGCCCTGCTGAGAAACAATAAGTGGACAACCGTTATATACTTATTGAGGAAGGGCATGGACCAAAAAATCTTATTGTAGGAATAACTAGAAGAAAAGTTTGAGATACTCGAGTAATCATTTTCCAAGTCGCTTGTAACAGTAATGATCATATGTCACCTTTAAATCAGTCATAAACCCAGCAAAATAAAATGCAATTTTGATTGCTTATCTATGAATCAGGCTCACTAGATCTGTATATGCATTAAGACTCGGAGAAATTTCAGTTTTAACAATCTTTCCTCAACTATCACAGCATCTCATTTAATACAAATAAAAATTCCTCCTCACATACCTTGCACTAATGCTAGGATCTTTTGATCCACCAGAAGAAATTCCATGACCAGCCTGCAAGAATAAGCAGATAAATAGACACTCAAACTGTTTGCTTCAAACAATAATATCAACAGAGAAAAATATGAACAGCCCAGCAGAAAGGAAATTTTGTTTTGCAAACCTTTCCTGTATTCTCTGCTAGTAAGGGAAGGTTGTAACTGCTAATTTTTGCAACAAGGATGTTGTCCAATAAAATGTCTGTTATCTTCAAATTATTTGAATATACACCTGGCACAATCCCTGTATGCAAGAATTGGATGCCCTTTGCTACCCCAATTGCAGCTGCTATACGCTGTGCCCAGGTAAGCGATCGTCTGGTACCTCTCTCTGCCGATTAAAATGTAAGACAGAGAACCGAGCATAACATAGAATTATTACTTGAAAAGTGGAGGACGGAAGACATATAACATATTTTAGGTTGTCGTGCTAATTACTTACCATTGACAAAGTGAACAAATCATTCACTCATTTTAATCAGCTATTTATATATCACTCTCAGATGTAGCTTAGTATGAGGGGAGAAGTGCAAGTAGTGTGATTTACATGCCATTCATTTTGAGGATCTATTGAGAAATTTCATACATTACCAGATATCCAGCTCCTTAGGGTGCCATTTGGTACATATTCAAAGACGAGAAACATTCTGCTGACAGTGGAATCATCCAAGTAGCATTCAAAGCAGTGTCCAAGAGCACTGACTAAATGACGATGTCTCAATTTTGATATCAGCTCTACATGATGCATAAAGTTGTGGGTGCTGTGACTTCTTTTCATTTTCAGGCATCTAATGGCAACAAAGGAACCGTCCTTCAGCAGACCTCTGTACATCTGAAAGAATGAAAAAAGATACAAGGGTTATGTTTTGGGAAGGAAGTTATCTTTCTTTGGGCATATATGAGAACAAATAAAACGATTTGATATATAGTCAATATCACAATTTTAAGGAAGGAAATATTGACACTGAAAAGTAGATGGCAACAAACTAATAGTTAGTAGTTGGATATCGTAAGTTGGATATTGTATACCAGATTGGCATACCTGGCCTTCAGAACCTTGATTGGCATACCTGGCCTTGAGAACCTTCACCCATGAAAGCAGATGTATCAAAGTTGTTTGTAGCATCCTCAAGCTCGTCCAATGAAAAGGTACGATAAGCTGGAATGCCGAGTGCTCCCAGCTTCATTGTTTGAGATATATACCCTTCAAGTGGAGGTGAAACCATGCACGGTCAGATTCTTTGAAGACATTGGGATGCATATGGTAAATGCATTCATGATTAATTTCACTTCCTGCTCTTTTTCTTATCCCATTTAATATTTTCTAAAAAGTAAGGGGCACCCAAATTTTCTAACTAGAAAGTTGACATCAAGATTGCATGTTTTCAATTCAGTCAGAGAAGCTTTATGACCCCAATAATTGTGGTCAGTTTTAGGAAAGTATTGTTCATATTCAGCTCTATCTAGAGGCAATAGCTTTTGTTAACTATTAAATTCAATCAAACAAATTTGCTTGACAAATCAAGAAATCACCCTACCCCTTTCCTGCTAAGAATGCATTCATCATTTTATTTCATCAGTGTGACTGGAAATTTAATTGAGCTTTTGTTTATGATGAAATTGAATTATCATATCTACTAGACACTAATGAAGCATCTAACATTTTATTTTCAAAATATTAGGGAATTTTCCTGTACCAAAGGAGCAATAACATTCAAAATGTACACGCCTGCACAGGGAGAGAGGAAACCTTACTTGCATCTGATAGAAACTTTGAGGTGTAACCAGTTGATGCATTCTCTGCCATCAATCTTGTTGGAGGTTTCTTTAATACTCTCTTGGCATTTATTCTCCTGACAAGCAAGTAAATAAGACCAACGAGTGCAATTCCACCAATAATCCCTCCAGTTATACCCAAGGCAAGAACTGCTTTGGAAGATTTTAGCTGCTTCTTTCGCCGAGGTATTATTCCCACAGCTAAAGCCTCATTGCGACAGAAGGAAAGTGGATGTTGATTTTCTTCTCCAGCAGCTAGACAATTCCTAGCATACAGGATTTTGCTCTTAGAATTTGATAGAAGGCAGTTAGGTACGCTTCCGGTCAACAGATTCGAGGACAAATCCACAAATTCAACTTCAGAATTGCAAGAAAGATTTTCAAAAAGCATTCCAGTGAATTTGTTATCCGCAATGTTCAAGTAAATAATTGACGGTAGGGATAACAATGATGTTGGGAATGGCCCAACAAATCTATTGAAAGAGAGATCCAGTCGTTGAAGCTGATAGTAGGAGCTAACTTCAGCAGGAATGCCAGACCTAAACCTGTTTTTGCTCAGTACAAGGGTAACTAACTTATTTCCAAGCTGAGGAAACTGAGGTCCTAAAGCATTGTCCTCCAAATCAAGCACTTGAAGGTTTGTCAAACTGCTAAGACCAGGCAAGTCTCCGTAGATGTGGTTATGCGAAAGTGCAAGAACTCTAAGATTTTCCAAACTGCTAAACGAATTTGGCAAAGATCCATTGAACATATTCTTCCTCAAACTCAAAACAGTCAAAACTGGAAATGAACCCAGCCAATCTGGCAGCCTACCAGAAAACACGTTATCATCAAGTATGAGTGTTTGGAGGCTAGTTAGCGATGAGAGCTCTTGAGGGATAGCACCATATAGGAAATTTGAACTCATGTTAAGTATTTCTAGACCTGATAAATGCTCAATCTTTCCAGGCAATGGACCCCATAATCCAAGAGAAACCAATGTGAGAACCTTTAAGTTTGCCAGTTTGACGAGGGTCGTTACAAAGGAATCTAAGGAAAAGTTCCTAGGTAAAAGAGGAGCTCCCTTGTTGCCAATGATGTGCAGCTGGGTTACGTTTTTTTCATAGCATACAACAGTTGAAGATGAATTTGATTCAGCATTACAGAAATCTGTGCTGTTACTCCAGCTGCTTAAAACAGCTGGAAAGTTTAAAAGCCCCTGAATTCTTAGAAGGGTCTGAGCCTGGGATGATTGTAGTTGCTGTGAACGGTTGAGTGAAGCCAAAATGAAAACCAGAACTAGCAATGCAGATTGATGGAATGCTTTTGCCATGGGTAGTAAGCATATGCAGAACCACTAACAGATTATATAGCTTTGAAGGATAAGGAAATGAGCATAAGTTTCTCTTTTACCATCAAAATATTAGGTAGTTATCTCGTAAGATTTAGGATTTATTAATGAATTAGAGTTTGTAGCTTCTTAATTACTGAAGCTCCTTCCCAAGATCAAATACAGACGCTCTGCAAACATGACAATATACAAACATTAAAGACAAGGAACACAGAAAATAATGCATCATTAAGGATATTATTCAAAAAGAAGGTAAAATGTGACATAATTGATGGTATTTACAACTTATAGAGGTCTATAAGCTCACAAGAATTTAGTTAGCTGTTAATGCTACATTTATTGTGTTTGTGTGTGTTGATATATATAAATTAATATTTTTCTTATTATCATATTCTTCATCTCAGAACTGAAAATAGCTTGTTCCATAGATCATTGAAAGCTTACCTATTTCAGAGAGCAGATTGAGAAAATCCTGCTGAAATCAACTCTTGAAACTATTGCAGAAAGGTACATGCAGCCAATCTATCCCTCGATGATGCCTAAGGCTTCAAAAAGGGCACTTAAACCATCTTAATTACAAAACAATAATTGTGAATTTGAAATGAATAAAATCCTTCCCAAACTCCAAAGAAATTCTCAAGAAAGAGAACCAAAACTTCTACCGACTCAAACCCAATTCAGATTATGCACTTCCACTTTCACCTCACACTTCACCACATTCAAAATCCAAAAGAAAACCCAACTGAAAAATTCTTAAAAAAGATTTCAAAAAACCAATAGTACACAAAAGTCCCTTCAACTTTTTTTAACCACCCACTTCAAAAAAAATCCCAAAAACATATCAACCATACATCAAGAAACTGTCCATGAGGGACCTCTCTCTAAATCCTACTGACACATACTAGAGCAATTTCTTCACTCAAAGAATCAGTTTCTTTTGCGCACGCAAAGACAAGCTCTAAACCAAAAAAAAATCACAAGGAATTAAGCTTATAGCAGCGAAAAATTTCACAAGCAAAATGACCTGGAAATTCCACAAACCGACATTTCATTTTTTCAATGAATTTTCACTTTCTTTTATAACTATGTTACTGTCCCTTTTCTCCTTGAGGGTCTAAAGAGAACCACAACTGGCTTGAAAAAGGAAAAGAACAGAAAAAGAAAGATTCTTGCAGAAGAGAAGCCTTTATCCCTCCACTTTCTCTCACGAGCTATTATTGCAAGCATCCTTTTATTTTTAAAACTTTAATCACATTAAATAATATAAAATTAAAATTAATTTTTTTATAAAGAATAAATATTTGTATTTTTTATAAAAAAAAAAAATTAATCACATAAAATTAAATTTAACTTTTTTATAAAAAAATAATAAAAAAAAATACTTACAATTATATAATATCACAAAGGAGACGCGTAACTTACGTTCTTATCAAATACTAAAAATGTGAAGAGTGTATATTATAGATTCATGGAAGTGGGCAGTGGGTGTGGCACAGACTGTAACATAGGCTTTCGCTTTCTGGGTCTGGTGAGTTTTGGCTTTATATGGTCCTTCTCAACTTTTAGCTGTGGGCCTTACTAGTGTTCGTTCAGTCTGTAGTGTGGAGTAATAAATTGCTCTTTCGATTTCTTTCAAAAAGTAGTTGGGTTCAATTAATTATTGATATTAATTATTATTAGAGTTGTGATAATGACATGCCACCGATTATTTGGGTTCGATTTCTTTAATTTTCTTTTACTTCTTGTTGATGACTCTTATGTACCTCGAAAATTTAGACCACTTATTTGGGTTGTGGTGAAAGAATGGAAAATGAATGAACACTATACAAATATCTTTTTTTGGAAGTTTTTTTAATGAAAATAAAAAAATATAAAGGGCTATTTTTATTATTTCAAACCTATTCTCATCAAATTAATTATTATACTTATCTATAATCTAATATGTTTATATATATATAAGTGTGAATAAAGGGTAAAATATTCACTAGACAAAAATTCCTTTAAACTTATAAAAATTAAAAAGCTTAATATAAAAAATTTAATAAATTAAGTAGTAGATAAATTTAAATTAGATTTTCAACAAAATTAAATTATAAGATTATCTAACTATATTTCTACAGTGTATATATATATATATATATATATATATATATATATATATATAGAGAGAGAGAGAGAGAGAGAGAGAGAGAGTGAATATGTATATGCACGTAAGAGTGCAGAAATTTTATTTCTTCTATATAGTAATTTTTAAGATGAACTTCATTCATCCAAATTGAAATTAATATAACTGACTTCCACAAATATTTTAGATTTAAGTTAGTCATCACTACGTCCACAAAATGTTTGAAGATATCGATAAGCACAACAAGCCACCCATTAAACTATTTTTTAGCCTGAAAATATGCATTATCATCCATTAGAATATAAGATAGTAATAGTCGACAAAATATAAAAAAAGATAATTTATATAAAAGAAAAAGTTTTCGAAAAAAATTCATTAATCCTTCATATGCAATTAATTATTAAATTTATTAAGACAAAATAGACCATCTATATTTATACTTCATATTAAAAACCAAAAATAGTTTAAATTATTCACTGAACCCTTAAATGTTATTTATTAGATTAAATTGTTTTTTCTTCGCATGAAATTGTGATTTAATTTTAATATATATAAACAATTATTTTATAAACCATTATTATTCCATATAAACAAGTTTTTCCAAACAGTAAATTAATATATAATTAAAATAATTAAATTGTAATTTTATTATTCTCATATATATGTATAGTTTTACTCTATAAGCACGAAATTTCCAAAAACAATTCATTACTATGTAAATAAATACATTCAATTGAAAATAATAATAATATAGGTCTATACAATTTATTAAAGTATGGATAAGATGTAAAACATTCACTAAATGAAATACCCTTACTTAAGAATTATTTATTAGATTGAGAATTTTTCGGAATAAAAAAAAATTAATTTGTACTATATACAAGCAAGTTTTATCAAATAATTCATTATCATTCTATATAAACGAGCTTTTTTATATAAAAAAATAATACAAAAATAAATTAGCAAATTTATTAAAAATAACATAAGCTTAAATTTTTATTGATTTAATAAATTCTTTAGTATATTAAAATTTTACATTATAAAAATAATAAATCTTCTTAATATTAAAAATATTAGATATTTTTATTATCAAAATTAAATCGTAGTAATATTTATTTTATTATTTCATAACATATAAAGAAGACTAAAAATATTAATAAAATGTCATGCACAAACAATGGCCATAAGAGAAAGATTTGGTAAAACTACATGTAATTTGTTAGTAGACTCAAATGAATACTTTGAATAAAGAGAAAGTCTTTTAGTTTCAGTTGGTATATTAATTTATGTATACATTGATTGATTGTCTCCGTCTAGTAATTTTGTGAGATTTGATTTGACAATATTCCGTATCCAACTTAAGAGTGCAAATTAATCGGTAATCGAAGTGAAAGTTTTGGTTCTCTAGCTACATAAGAGTGCAAATTATGTTTCTTATGTTTAGAATTGATATGAAAGTTTTTTTTTTGTTATTTTACTATTTAGATTTTCTTCACATGTAATATCTTCACCGAGAGATTCCAGTTGTATAGTGCCATAATTCTAAATAATACAACTCTTATGGTTTGTGCAATTTTTTATTTTTTAGAGAATATATAATATCATATATATATATATATATATATATGTGTGTGTGTGTGTGTGTGTGTGTGTGTGTGTACGAATAAGGTGTAAAATATTCATTACATGAAATATGTGTACTTAGTAATTTTTTTTTCCTTTTAAAATTAGGATCCTTTAAATAAATTTTTAGCAAAAAATTCACGACTTTATGTAAACAAGTTTTTTTACAAAAAAACATTATTATTATGTAACTAAGTCAATTAAATTGATTTTTTAGTTTTATCAAATAATTAAGATTTAGTTTTACTCTATATAAGCAAGTTATTTACAAAGTAATAAATTATTACTCTTTATTAACAAATTTTTCTACAAACAATTAATTAATTTTTAATTAATAAAAAAGATTGATTATCTTAAATTTAGGATATTTCTTAGCTATTTAAATCACATTATAATCTTCCACTTTGTTAAGGAAAGATAAGCTCTTCCACTTCAAAAGTTCTATCACGAGAAAAATTTGAAGACAACATTTTCTAACAACTAAAACTAAGCAACACGTGTCTACCATATTTTTCTTAAGAAAAAGAAATATCATAATAAACAGGTTATTTTAAGAAAACTTAATCATAATTTAATATTATATTATATTCATGATAAATTTATATTGTTAACTTTTGAAATAAGACATGCCTACTAGATGTTGAATGATTAACTAGAAATTACTTTTAAGTTTGAATTTTTTTTGTGATACCTAAAATAGCTAATATCAGATAAATTAAAACTTTTATTATAATTATATTTTTAGTTCAATGATGATTTGATCTACCTCTATTCGCTCAATATATTCATGATAGTAACTCTCTTTATCCATGAGAAAGTAGTTGACTTGAAAATTCAATCCCAAAACTTTAAGGTACGTGCCCAAATACTTATAACTTGAGGTAATAATCGCTAAGTCAATTGTTGCTGATTTTGAAAACTCCTAATAACAAGTGCACTATTGTAACGACCCATCCTAGGTTGGCCACCCTCAAAACGGTGTTGTCACATTTTGAAAATCCCAGCATAACACATATATGCAACAATAAAAATAATACTAACTGTAATTTTTACATCAATCTCCAACCCTCAATAGGGTAGATACATCATTCTGATATTGAATTAAGCATTATATACAACGTAATATACATGAATATTTACAAATAATTTTTTTTTATTTTCTCATCAGTCTGAGGATGTGGACATGCACGTGGCTTACAGATAATGACTTCATCTGAATCTCAACTCACCAAACTACCTGTCCTGCCTACTACCTGAAATCATTGTACAATGAGAAGTGGGCTTCACAAGCTCAGTGAATTAAATTTGCTAGAAGTATTTAATTTATATGCTCCCAGTTACATCTTATAATTCAATTACTTCTAAAAAATATTTCGATATTCATTCATCTTTTTCCTCAAATAATTCAACAACAATATTTTGTGATCACTAATCAATTTCATAATTCAACTATTACACAATCGATTCTTAAGTTACTCATCAGATATATCAATCTTTCAATCATATATTTAATTATCTCTAAATTCTCAATTCAATATTATCATTTACCTCATTATAAGGTTCACAACATATAATAACTCACTCAAACAATTCTTATCATATCATATTTTCATATTTCTTCCTTAACATATTTGTCTCTCTGTGAAACTCATTCATCTATCAATAAATTTACAATCATGAATAGCACTTTAATATCTCAAGCAATAACAATCAATATTTAAAGCAAACGCAATACATGAATTTAAATATTATTATTATTGGGAATATCTTCCCACATGTCGACATGTTTTAGCTTAGACCGACTACCTTCTCGGTTCTTTGATTCTCATTTAGACCGGTTGTATTCCCGGTTCTTTTATTCTCATTTAGACTGACTGCCATCTCGGTTCTTTTATTTTCATTTAGACCGACTGTCTTCCCGATTCTTTTATTTCATGTATATGCATATGAATAATGATATGAATATGCATATGAATAATAAAATAAAAACAAGTATGTTCAAACATTTAAATTAGCTATCATGATTATTCTCAAATTATTATTTGAAAATTTTCACTAAATTCTTCTCCTCATAAATCATATCAAATCATTAACCATAGCTCGTCAAGAATTTCATTTATCACCTTTATTATTAAATCGACTCATTATTCTAATAATATTACTTCTCATATAATAATTTTCTACACATCAATTATTCCTATCATACCTATCAACCAATCTTTCATCTACCACCGAAGCATAAGTTAATAATTTATTCTAATATTATCACTATATATTTCATATTTATCTTGATTACTTAAAGTAAATTTACCATGTAGCTGTTAGAGCTACCTGTGGATCACTTTCTTGCCTTTCTTGCTCCTCTCAGCAATTTCCTTCGGTTAGTGATCATCAACACTTGACATAATATTCATATTAAAATTTCTAATTTATTCTTCAATCTTCCATAATTCACACCCTTTTAAAATTCCCACTTTGAATTCCGGGAAATTTTATGTATGCTAAATTTCAAAAATAAACTTTACATTATTACCTTATGTTTTTCTTAGAGCTTCCTGTGACTCTCTATAAAATTCTCCCGTAAACTCCTTCAAAATTTTGCTCTTTCGATCCCTAAGTGTTTAGAGAAATAAAGTAGTTTGAATTGTAAAACGAAGAAACCAAACAATATATATATACTTATAACATTTTGTTAGTCAGTACTCCCCCCACCAGTAATTTTGCCACGCACATACATGTGCTGCCTAACATGAAAATTGCATGTTAGACAGCCAACACCTGTTGCCAGGTGTAGTTTTTTTTTTTTTTTTTTACTTTTTTTTTCTTTTCTTACATGCTGTCCACAAATTTTTTTTCTTCAAACGAATTGTTTTATATAAAAAAAAATAGTTCTTTCACACACACACACACACACATATATATATATATATATATATTATTTTAACTCCATGTCGTATTTATTAAAGTACTTCTTTACCCTTACTTTACAAATACGGGTATTACAATTCTACACACCTTACAAAAATTTCGTCCTCCAAATTTCCTTACCTAATTCATGAAAGAGTTGGGGGTATTCTTTCCTCATTCTTGCTTCATGCTCCCAAGTAATTTTTTCAACATCTATGCTTCACCATAATACTTGAATCAATTAAATAACTTTATTACGCAAGACTTGTTCATTTCTATCTAGAATCTGACCGGTACTTGCATAAAGGTCAAATCTTACTGAAGTTTTATCGCTTGATTCGAGATACTATGAGATTCATCGTGTAAGTACTTTCTCAAAAGTGACACATGAAACACATTATGTAATTGCTTTAACTCTGGGGGCAAATCCAATCGATATGCTACCGGTCCAACTCTCTCAATCACCTCATATGGCGCCACAAATCTTGGGCTCAACTTTCCCTTCTTTTTAAACCTCAATACACCCTTCCACGGAGATATCTTCAAAAATACCCAATCACCAACTTGAAACTCGAGAGGTCGTCATCTTTTATCAACATATCCCTTCTGTCTGTCCTGTGCTGCTCTAAGGTTATCTCTAATCAGTTTGATCCTCTCAGTAGTCAAATCTATCATTTTTAGATCAAATATCTTTCTCTCTCCAACTTCTTCCTAGCATACTGAAGTTCTTCACCTCCTACCATATAAAGCCTCAAATGGTGCCATCCCAATACTGGTTTGATACTGACTATTGTATGCAAACTCGATCAAATGAAAATAAGCATCTCAGCTCACTGAGAAACTCAATACACTTGCCCTCAACATATCTTCTAGTATTTTGATGATTCTCTCTGTCTGCCCATCAATTGGTGGATGGAAAGCTGTACTAAACTGCAATTTCGTACCTATAGCTTCTTAAAAACCTCTCCAAAATCTAGAGGTAAATCTAGAATTTTTACTTGATACAATGCTCAAGGGTACTCCATATAATCTTACTATCTTCGCTACATACAATTCAGCCAACTTTTCAGGACTCCAGGTAGTTTTAATTGGAAGAAAATATGAAGACTTAGAAAGTTTATCCACTATAACCCATATAGTGTCATGTCCTCTCTAGGTACGGGGATAAAATCTATACTCACGTTTTTCCATGACCACTCAGGTACTGAAAGAGGTTGTAATAAACCTGCTGGATGTCTATTCAAAGACTTAACCTATTGGACAAGTCAAGCATCTAGAAATATGTTCCACTACATCCTTCTTCATCCCTGACCACCAATAATTTTGTCTCAACCCCCTGTATATCTTATTATTACCTGGATGCATGGAATATATAGAATCATGGGCCTCCCTTAATATCTCTTTTCTCATCTCCACATCATTGGGAACACAAACTCGATGCCCTAATACCACCATACCATCTTCTCTAATTCTAAACTCAGTCAGCTTCCCACTCAATACTTCCGTTTGATCTTCTCTATCCCTTCATCTCTACTCTACATCTGTAATAAACGATAAATAATAGAAGATTGTACCACTATATTTGTCATCAATACTCCTCTATTATTAACACTTAACTGCATCCTCATTTTTCTTAATTCTATCATCAAGTTAGTACTATGACTGCAAACAACAACTAATCTCCCTGTAGCCTTTCTACTCAAAGTATTAGCTACTACATTAGTCTTTCTTTGATGATAATGAATGGTATAGTCATAATCACTAATCAACTTCATCCACCTCATCTACCTCAAATTCAACTCTTTCTAGGTAAGTAAATGCGTCAAACTTTTATGATCAGTAAAAATTTCATAATTAGCTCTATTGAGATAGTGTCTCCAAACCTTCAAAACGAAAACTATGACAGCCAATTCTAAATCATTGGTCGGGTAATTCCTCTCATGGTTCTTTAATTGCTTAGATGCATAAGCTATAAATCTACCATGTTGCATCAACACACATCCCAACCTCTGATGTGACGCATCATTATATACCATAAATCTTTCATCACCAGAAGGAAACACTAATACCGGGGCAGTAGTCAATTTTTCTTTCAACAACTGGAAACTCCTCTCACATTCTTCTGACCACCTAAATTTCACTTTCTTCCTAGTCAATCTAGTCAATGGTCCAGTGATCATAGAAAATTTTTGGATAAATTTCCTATAATAACTAGCCAACCCCAAAAAGCTTCTAATTTTAGTTACACTCGTGGGTCTTTCCCAATTCAACACTGCTTCTACTTTCTGTGGGTCAACTGATATTCCCTCTCCCGACACAACATGCCCCAAGAAAGATATTTCACTCAACCAAAACTCACACTTAGAGAACTTTGCATGTAATTTATCTCTCATCAAAATTTCCAACACTATCTCTAAATGTTGCATATGCTCATCTTCATTCTTGGAATATTTTCAGAATATCATCAATAAACACAATCACAAATCTGTCTAAGAATGGTTTAAACATCAGATTCATTAAATCTATAAATACTTGTAATGACATATCCCGGGTTGGCTACCCCTGAGACGTTGTCATTATATTTTGAGAATCCCATCACGACACATATATACAACAACAAAATAATACTAACATAAATTTTTATTTTAATCTTCCACCCTCAACAGGGGAGATACATAAATCTGGTATTAACTTACACGTAATATACAATGTAAGATGCATGAATATTTACAAATAAAATATTTATTCCATTTTCTAACTAGTCTGAGGATATTGACACGTATGTGGCTTACAGAAAATGAATTCGTCTGACTCTCAACCCACCAAACTATTTGTTCTGTCTGTTTAGTGAATTAAATTTACTAAAAGTATTCAAATTTCATAAATAGCCCGTTAATATTTAATAATTTATTTCTTCTATAACTGGATAATAGTATAGTGTCTATCATTTAAATATTTCATATCTTATCATATTTCTATGTCTTTTCTCTTCTTCTTTTTTTCTCACTATAACTGTCTCTCTGGGAGACTTATCCATCTATAAATAAATTTATAACAATACTTCACACATCATCATTTCAATAATACAAACAATAATTAAAACAGATGCAATGCATGAATTATTATTATTATGGGAACATCTTCCCACCTGTCGACAATTTGTTATTATCTTAGACCGGCCTCTTCCTGGTTCTTTACAGTTTATCCCGACTGTCACAGAATTTATTTCCAGTATATACCGACTATCACAGTTATTCTATTAGACCGATCCCTTCCCGATTCTTTCGGTTATCTTATTTAATGCATATGCATATGAACAATGATATAAAATATGCATATGAATAGTAATAAAAACACCACATGGATTCAAAATATTTAAATTAACTACCCGGTCTTTCCTCAACTTTATACTTAATAAATTTCAGAATTTTTTTCTCCTCATATATCACATCAATTTATTCATCAACTAGTCAAAATCTCTTATTACCATCATTATTAAATCAACTCATTATTTTAAAAATATTTCTTTTCACATAATAATTTTCTACCTGTCTAATATTCATATCATACATATCAATTTAATTTTTATCTACCACCAAGCATAAGCTAATAATTTATTTTAATATTATTACTAGATATTCGATTTTTATTTAGATTGCTTAAAGTAAATCCAACTCACCACGTAGCACTTAAAGCTATCTGTGGATCACTTCCTTGCCTTTCCAGTTCCTCTCAGAAATTTCCTTCGGTTAATGATCGTCACCACCTGGCATAATATTTGTATTAAATTTATAATTATTTTTCCAATTCTTCATAAATCACACCCTTTGAAAATTCCCACTTTGAATTCCGAGAAATTTCATGAACGCTAAAAATTTAAAAATACACATTACGTTATTACCTTCTATTTTTTTTGATAGCTTCTCGTAAAAATTTTCACTGTAAACCCCTTCAAAATTTTGCTATTTCAACATTTCTTTCAGTCCCAAGTGTTTAAAGAAGACGTGTAATGGAAGGAACCTAAACGAGTTAGGTAAGTGTGAAATTGTGTTTATAGAAGCGTGTATATATAATCCTGCTGCACCAAAAAATCTCAGTAGCACTTACTTGTTTAAATTTGCAACTCTCCCATAGTCTCCACGTCTAGGCTTTATTGGAAGGCATTCAAGCCTTCAATTTTACACTTGGCAGCAGGTGCTGCCACCTACTGCCATGTGTCCCTTTTTTCTCTTTTTTTTTAAATATTATTTTTTTCTTTCTTCTTCCTTCTGTTGGGATGTCTCTGGACATCCTGATTTTTTTTATTCAAATACTAATAAACCTTTCACATATATTTTATTTTAATTCTAAGTGATATTTTTTAAATTACTTCTTTACCCTTACTTTACAAATACGGGTATTACAATTCTACCCACCTTACAAAAATTCTGTCCCCGAAATTTCCTTACCTAAAATCAAGAAAAGAGTTGGGGGTAATACTAGTTTGATACTGATTATTGTATGCAAACTCGATCAACGGCAAATAAGCATCTTAGTTCACTAAGAAGCTCAGTACACTTTCCCTCAGCATATCTTCTAGCATTCTGATGATTCTCTCTGTCTATCCATCAGTTTATAGATGAAAAGTTGTACTAAATTGTAATTGCGTACCCATAGCTTCTTGGAAACCCCTCCAAAATCTAGAGATAAATCTAGAATCTTTATCTGATACGATACTCAAGGGTATTCCATGTAATTTTACTATCTCTGCTACATACAACTCAGCCAACTTTTTTGGACTCCAAGTATATTTAATAGGAAGAAAATGTGAAGATTTAGAAAGTCTATCCACTATAACCCACACAGTGTCATGCCCCATCTGGGTACGGGGAAAACTAGAGACAAAATCTATACTCACATTTTCCCATGGTTACTCAGGTATTGGAAGAGGTTGTAATAAACCTGCTGGATGTCTATTCTCAGCCTTCATCTGTTGACAAATTAAACATCTAGAAATATATTCTGCTATATCCTTCTTCATCCCTGACCACCAATAATTCTGTCTCAACCCCCTGTACATCTTATTATTACCTGGGTGCATGGAATATATATAATCATGAGCCTCTCTTAGTATCTCCTTTCTCATCTCTATATCATTGGGAACACAAACTCTATGCCCCAATACTACCATACCATCTTCTCTAATTCTAAACTCGGTTGGCTTCCAACTCAACACTTCCCGCCTGATCTTCTCTATCCCCTCATCTCTACCCTGCATCTATAATAAACGATCAATAATAAAAGATTGTATCACTATATTTACCATTAATACTCATCTATCATTGACACTCAACTGCATCCTCATTCTTCTTAATTCTATCATCAGGCTAGTATTATGACTCTCAATAGTAGCTAATCTCCCTGTAGCCTTTTTACTCAATGCGTTAGCTACTACATTAGCCTTTCGTGGATGATAATGTATTGTACAATCATAATCATAAATCAATTCCATCCACCTCATCTGCCTCAAATTCAACTCCTTCTGGGTTGGTAAATGCATCAAGCTTTTATGATAAGTAAAAATTTCACACTTAGCTCCATATAGATGGTGTCTCCAAATCTTCAAGGCAAAAACTATGGCAGCCAATTCTAAATCATAGGTCAAATAAATCCTCTCATGGTTTTTCAGTTGCCTAGATGCATAAGCTATAACTCTCCCATGTTGCATCAACACATATCCCAACCCATGATATGACACATCACTATAAACCAGAAATTCTTCATCATCATAAGGAAGCATTAATACTGAGGCAGTAGTCAGTTTCTCTTTCAACAGCTGGAAGCTCCTCTCACATTCCTCAGACCACCTAAACTTCACATCCTTCCTGGTCAACTTAGTCAAAGGTACAACAATCATAGAAAAATTATGGATAAATCTCCTATAATAACCAGCCAATCCCAAAAAGCTTCTAATTTCAGTTATGCCCGTGGGTCTTTCCCAATTCAATACTGCTTCTACTTTTTGTGGGTCAACTATTATCCCCTCTCCTGACACAACATGCCCTAAGAAAGATATTTCGCTCAACCAAAACTCACACTTCTAAAACTTCGCATATAATTTCTCTCCTCTTAAAATCTCCAACACTATCCTCAAATGTTGCATATGCTCCTCTTCATTCTTGGAATATCAAAATATCATCAATAAATACAATCAAAAATCCGTCCAAGAATGGTTTAAACACCCGATTCATAAGGTCCATAAATGCTGCAGGAGCATTGGTCAACCCAAAAGGCATCACTAAGAACTCATGATGGCAATAACGTGTCCTAAAAGCAGTTTTAGGCACGCTCCCCTCCTTTATCCTCAATTGATGATAACCCGACCTCAGGTCTATCTTAAAAAACACTATGGCTCCCTGTAACTGCTCGAATAAATCATTTATGTTGGGCAAAGGATATCTATTCTTGATGGTGATCTTATTCAACTGTCTATAATTAATACATAACCTCAATGTCCCATCCTTCTTCTTGACAAATAACACAGGGGCTCCCAAGGGTGACATACTAGGTTGGATAAACTGTTTATCTAACAACTCCTGAAGCTGAACTTTCAACTCTCTCAATTCAGCTGGTGCCATTCTATAGGGTGTTATGCATATGGGTACTGATCTTGGAAGTACTTCAATAGAAAATTCAATCCCTCTATTGGGAGGCAACCCAGTCAACTCTTCAGGGAAAACATCATGAAAATCTTTTACTGCCAAGATTTCTTCTAAATTCCTACCCTCTTTGCTAGAATCCATCATATGCGCCAAATACCCCTCACAACCCTTCCTCAACCATTTACTAGTAGTTAAGGTAGAAATAAGACAATTAGCAAGTATCCTATGTTCTCCTTGAAAATCAAACTCCTCCTGTCCGGGTATCTTGAACATCACATTTTTCCTAAAACAGTCTACCCAAGTATGATATGCAAATAACCAATTCATTCCCAGAATTAAATCAAAATCTGGCATATCTAAAGGTAATAAATCAACTTTAAATTCTCTATCAGCAATATTAATCACATAACCTCGATAGATTGTCATGATAGTAACCCAATCTCCATTAGGAATCTCAACAATAATTGCATACATCAAAGGACTAGCACTAGCATCAATAGACTTCATATAATTACTAGATGCAAAAAAAATGGGTTATAGCAGGATCAATTAATAATCTAGCAGGCCTACCAAGGATAGATATCATATCCATAACAACATCATGAGTGGCTTGTGCATCCTGTTAGGTCAATGCATAGACTCTGTCATCTCTGGACTGAATTTGATTGTCACATCCTCACTCTACTACTGATCCTCGACCTCTGCCTCGCACATCCCCTGATCCACGACCTCTCTCTATCGATCTCCTCCTAACACTTCCAACGCCTACGTCAGCAGATTTCTCCGCTGGATAATCTGCAGCCATATGTCCTCCCCCACCGTATATAAAGCATATCTGCATAGGGTAATTTCGGGCCAGATTCCCCGTCTGATTACATTTAAAGCATACCTTTGCCTCTCGATCATACATCAGGTTACTACTTCCAACTGGTGGCATACTTATTCCTCTACCATAACTCCCACTTCCCATAGCTTGTCTCCCAAATCTAGGGGTCCCACTAGTATTACTATGAGCTATAGAAACAACAGATCCTGCTTGCCTCTGACTCTGTACCACAGTTTCTTGTGATAAGGAACACCCCCTCTGGGGTGGTCTCCCACCTTGTACACCCATACTGCTACCACCTCTAGGTCCCTCAAATCTTGACCTCTTCAGTCAATCCCTCATACCTCTAAACTCCATCAAATCCTTCTCAATCTGTAATGGTTTATCCACTGATACAACATAATTCTCTATGCCTATATAAGAGAGTTTAGTCCGAATATCATAGTGTAATCCGTCTAAAAATCTCTCACATTTTCTCTTCTCTATATTCACTAACTCGAGCAAAAACCTTGATAGGGTTATGAATCAATTATAATATTCAACCACCGATAAATTTCCCTACCTTAGATGAATAAAATATCTTTCTTGTTGTGCCCAAAAGGTATCTGAAAAATACTTTACAAAGAACTCATCCTTAAACTTATTCCAAGTCAAAGGTTGTTCTATTTGTGTGCTTACCCTGGGCAAAATATCTTCCCACCATTGAGAAACCTCACCCTTCAGCATAAATGAAGCAAAAGTCATCTTCTGTCTATCTGACACAGGTAAAACCTCAAAATATTTCTCCACATACCTAATCCACTACTCAGCTTCTACCGGATTTACCGATCCTCTAAAAGACTAAGGTTTAGACTTAAGAAATCTCACAAAACAATCACCTTGTATCTCATGTGCAAACACACCTCCCTCATGACCTTCTTGTCTCGCCACATCAGGATCTCTTCTACTCCTTTCCTCTAATCTTTTCTGTAGATCATCAGCCCTTTCTTCAGCTGCATTCATCCTCTCTACAGCATGATTAAGAGCTTCTCTTAATTCATCATTCCTACCCTCAGATACTCTCCCAGTTCTATTAGTACCAGCTACACTATCAACATGTTCCATCGCGGGAATCATAGAATCAACTTCCACCTCGCACGACCACGTGTCATCCTCAGACTCTGCATTTAAAAATATAGTTTATTTTAACTTTCACTTTTTTTTAGTTTTCATGCAGTCTACAGAATCTTAAAACCTAATGCTCTGATACCAAAATTGTAACGACTCATCTCGAGTTGGCCACCCTCGAGACGGTGTCATTACATTTTGAGAATCCTAGCACAACACATATATGCAACAACAAAATAATACTATCAAATTTTTTTATTTTAATCCTCCACCCTCAACAGGGGAGATACATAAATCTGGTATTAACTTACACATAATATACAACGTAAGATGCAAGAATATTTACAAATAAAATATTTATTCTATTTTCTCACTAGTATGAGGATATTGACACGTACATGGCTTACAGAAAATGAATCTGTCTAACTCTCAACCCACCAGACTATTTATTTTGTCTGTTCCTTAAAATCATTGTACAATGAGAGATGAGCTTCACAAGCTCAGTGAATTAAATTTACTAAAAATATTCAAATTTCATAAATAGCCCATTAATATTTAATAATTTATTTCTCCTATAACTAGATAATAGTATAGTGTCTATCCTTTAAATAATTCCTATCTTATCATATTTCTATGTCTTTTCTCTTCTTCTTTTTTTCTCACTATAACTGTCTCTCTGGGAGACTTATCCATCTATAAATAAATTTACAATAATACTCCACACATTAGCATTTTAATAATACAAGCAATAATTAAAATAGGTGCAATGTATGAATTATTATTATTATGGGAACGTCTTCTCACCTGTCGACATGTTGTTATTATCTTAGATCGGCCCCTTCCCGGTTCTTTACAGCTTATCCCAGCTGTCACAAAATTTATTTCCAGCATATACCGGCTATCACAGTGTCCCTTTTATTTCCAGCATATATCGGTTGTCACGGTTATTCCATTAGACCGACCCCTTCCCGGTTCTTTCGGTTATCTTATTTAATGTATATGCATATGAACAATGATATGAAATATGCATATAAGCAGTAATATAAACACCACATGAATTCAAAATATTTAAATTAACTATCCGGTCCTACCTCAACTTCTGCTTAATAAATTTCACAATTTTTTATCCTCATATATCACATCAATTTATTCACCAACTAGTCAAAATCTCTTATCATCATCATTATTAAATCAACTCATTATTCTAAAAATATTTCTTTTCACATAATAATTTTCTACATGTCCAATATTCATATCATACATATCAATTTAATTTTTATCTACCACCAAGCATAAGCTAATAATTTATTTTAATATTATTACTAGATATTTGATTTTTAGTTAGATTACTTAAAGTAAATCCAACTCACCACGTAGCACTTAAAGCTACCCGTGGATCACTTCCTTGCCTTTCCCGTTCCTCTTAGAAATTTCTTCTGGTTGATGATCATCACCACCTGGCATAATATTTGTATTAAATTTCTAATTATTTCTTCAATTCTTCATAAACCACACCCTTTGAAAATTCTCACTTTGAATTCAGAGAAATTTCATGAACACTAAAAATTCAAAAATAAACATTACATTATTACATTCAATTTTTTTCGATAGCTTCTTTTAAAGATTTCCAATATAAACTCCTTCAAAATTTTGCTATTTCAACCTTTCTTTCGGTCCCCAAGTTTTTAAAGAAGATGCATAATGGAAAGAAACTAAACAAGTTTGGTAAGTGTGAAATTGTGTTTATAGAAGCGTGTATATATAAGCCTGCTGTACCAAAAAATCTCAGCAGCACTTGCTTGTTTAAGTTTGCAACTCTCCCATAGTCTCCACATCTAGGCTTTGTTGGAAGGCATTCAAGCCTTCAATTTTACACTTGGTAGCAGGTGCTGCCACCTGCTGCCATGCGTCCCTTTTTTTTTTTTCTTTTTTTAGATTTTTTTTAAATATTATTTTTTTTTCTTCTTCATTCTGCTGGGACGTCCCTGGACATCTTGATTTTTTTTATATTTAAATACTAATAAACCTTTCATATATATTTTATTTTAATTCCAAGTCATATTTATTAAATTACTTCTTTACCTTTGCTTTACAAATACGAGTATCACAATACTGCAGGAGCATTAGTCAACCCAAATAGCATTACTAGGAACTCATGATGGCCATAACGTGTCCTAAATGCAGTCTTTTGCACGTACTTCTCCTTTATCCTCAATTGATGATAACCCAATCTCAGGTCTATCTTAGAAAACACCCTAACTCCTTGTAAGTCCTTGAATAAATCATCTATCCTGGGCAAAGGATATCTATTTTTGATGGTGATCTTTCAACTGTTTATAATCAATACACAACCTCATTGTCCTGTCCTTCTTCTTGACAGACAGCACAGGGGCTCCTCAAGGTGACATACTAGGTCGAATAAATTTTTTATCTAGTAACTCTTAAAGCTGAACTTTCAACTCTCTCAAATCAGCTGGTGCCATTCTATAAGGTGCTTTTGATATGGGTGTTGATCCTAGAATCACTTCAATAGAAAACTCAATCTCCCTATTGGGAGGCAAACCAGACAACTCCTCAGTGAATACGTCAGAAAAATCTTTCACTGCCAAGATTTCTTTTAACTTCCTACTTTCCTTGCTAGAATCCACTACATATGCCAAATACCCCTCACAACCCTTCTTCAACCATTTACTAGCAGTTAAAGTAGAAATAAAACAGTTAGCAAGTACCTTACGTTCTCCCTAAAAATTAAACTCCTTATGTCCAGGTATTTTGAACACCACATTCTTCCTAAAACAATCTACCCAAGCATGATATACAGATAATCAATTCATCCATAGAATTAAATCAAAATCTGTCATATCTAAAGGCAATAAATCAATTTCAAATTCTCTATCAGACATATTAATCACACAACCTCGATAGATTGTCCTGATAAAAACCTTATCTCCAGTAGAAACCTCAACAATATTCGCATGTATCAAATGATTAGCACTAGCATCAATAGAATTCATATAAATACTAGATGCAAGAGAATGGGTTGTACCAGGATCAATCAATAATCTAGCAGGCCTACCAAGGATAGATATCATACTCATAACAACATCAGGAGTGACTTGTGCATCCAGTTAGGTCAATGCATAGACTCTGCTGTCTCTATACTGAAACTGGCTACCACATCCTCTCTCAGCTACTGATCCTTAACCTCTACCTCACACACTCCTTGATCCACCACCTCTCTCCATTGGTCTTCTCTCAACACTTCCAACACCCATGTCAGCGGATTCCCCCACTGAATAATCTCCAGCAACATATCCTCCCTCACCATATACAATGCATATCTATGTACGGCAATTTCGAGACAGATACCCCGTCTGATTACATTTAAAGCAAACCCTTGACTCTCAATCATACATCATATTACCACTTTCCCTTGGTGGTATACTTACTCCTCTACCATAACTCCTAATTCACATAGTCTGTCTCCAAAATCTAGAGGTCCCCTCGGTATTACTCTGAGCTACAGAAGCAAAAGATCCTGCTTACTTCTGACTCTGCACTACAATTCTTTGTGACAAGGAACGACCCCTCTAGGGTGGTCTCCCACCCTGTATACCTATACTGCTACCACCTCTAGGTCCCTCAAATCTAGACCTCTTTAGTCAATCTCCCCTACCTCTAAATTCCATCAAATCCTTCTCAATCTGTAATGCTTTATCCACCGCTATAGCATAATTCCCTATGCCCATGTAAGAGATTTTAGATCGAATTTCGTAGTGTAACCCGTCTAAAAATCGTTTACATTTCCTCTTCTCCGTATTCACTAACTCAGGTAAAAACCTTGACAGAGCTATAAATCTGCTATCATATTCTGCCATAGATAAGGTACTCTGCCTTAAGTGAATAAAATCTCCCTCCTGCTGGGTTCAAAATGTATCTGGAAAGTATTTCGCAAAGAATTCATCCTTAAACTTACTCCAAGTTAAAGGTTGTTCTACCTATGTACTCACCCTATGCAGAATATCTTCCCACTATTGTGAAGCCTCACATTCCAGCATAAATGAAGCAAAAGCAACCTTTTGTCTATCTATCACTGGTAAGAATTCAATATATTTCTCAACATGTCTAACCCACTGCTCAGCTTCCACAAGATTTACAAAACCTCTAAAAGACTAGGGTTTAAACTTAAGAAATCTCACAAAAAAAATCCCCTTGCATCTCATGTGCAAACACACCTTCTCTCTCATAAACCTCTCGTCTCACAATATCAGGTTCTACTAACCTCCTCTGCAGATTATCAACCATTTCTTCAGCTGCATTCATCCTTTTTATAGCACGATTAAACGCTTCTCTCAATTCATCTCTCCTAACCTCAGATTCTCTCATAACTCTACCCGTTTTTCTATAAAATATGATTGCTTAACTTTTGCTCATTTTGTTTTATGTAACTTTTGCTGCAAATAGCTACTCAATCTTTAGGGGAGCTTGTTTATTATCTTTGTTATTTCTTAATTGTAGGTGACCGCTGAAGCTCGTGTGGCCAAACTTGTTGCTGCTTCATAATCTTTTGATGCTAGTACCAATTTACAAATACAAAATGAAGTCTTCACGTAGCTTATGGGTGAAGAGAGTTTTGGACGTGTATGAGTTCAAGGGTTTGGAGTTAATCCTACCGACTTGTTTGGATTTTCAACTCAAATTATGAATGATGTGGGATACAATGGAGTTTATGCTGAAGAGATACATAATTTGAAAGCACAAATAAAAGAAATCGATAAAAAGCATGAGCATCAGATTCAGGAAATAACAACGAAGCACGATGATCAAATGACCAATATGTAGTCCTAAATGGATGAGCTCAAGTCTTTACGGCAGTAGTTGGTTAATGAAGGATCTTATATTTGATTTTAAGTGTAATGATACGTAAAAAATTTATTTAGACTTCATTCAATTACTTGGTTGTGTATGAATTTATATGTTAACTATGAATATTTTTTGTGTGAATGAAATGACTTTTGTATTGATATTTGAATTTATATGGATTTAATGGTATATATATTGAAGAACAAGGGTTAAATATATATATATATATATATATATATATATATATAGTAGGTGTTGATATTAAATCAAAATAGTGCAAAAACATAAGCCATGTGTCTTCTGATGCTTTAAAGTGCCACAAAAATTACAAATATGTGGCATATTGTGGCGCTTTAAAGCATCATAATATTCCCGTATTGCGGCACTTTAAAGCACCACTATATTGCGACGCTTCAAAGCGCCAATATATAGCGGCGCTTATGCACATTGTGATGCTTACAGTAAGTGTCGGCTTTAGCACTGCGATACTACACATACCGACACTTCATCTGGAGCTTGTTTAAAGTGTCGGTATCACATATTGTAACACTTTAAAGCGTTGAAATATGCTAAAAAAAGCGATGTTTGATATTTATGTTGTAGTGGAAGCAACCTTCTCTTAAATCATATGTTTTTTTTTTTACTAAATCTTAAATCAATTTGTTTAGAAGAATGTTGATTTCACCAAATAATTAATGAAGTTTACCCTTTGGTGTAAAAGATTAACAAGTTGTTGATTACTACTTGAAGTAGACACGAAGCAAACTCAAATCTAAAATGAAAAACAAACACCCACTCAATCATATTTTTTTAGTATTCAGTATTCACTAAACCACTCAACCAGATTAAAAAACAAGTAATGTTTTCAAATATTCTATACAGATCATCAAATAAATAATTTTTTAGATCTATAACGCTCTAACCCCACGTGTACCCTGGAATGGATTATTAAAGAAAAAAATACATAAAATATGTTTGGCCAATTGCAAACTGCATACGACATGATTAATTTGTGATGATAAATATACGACAATACTGTCTTTTTTTTAATTGAAATAATGCTACGCAGGTATTATGTTTCAATAATTTGATCACTTTATAAAATGATCATAATTTTATTACATAATCCACACATTACAATATTATCACATTATTCATTTAAAAATAACTAATGATTAATAAAATTGATAAATAACTCAAACACTATTAAAAATCAAATTTAAGAGTTTGACATCTGAACTTTAAATTTTGTCATTTCAAAACCTCAATTTTAAGGAAATACTTCGTTAGCATTTCAATCTGTCACTTATTACTGAAACATCTTCATATGTGAACTTTCCTGTCGAAATCACACAAAGTAATTAACCAAAAGCCTTTGCTTCATTTGCTAAAGCACCAAGTAAATAAATTAAAAAGTATAACAAGAGTTTAAACCAATGATTTACTATACATCCATGTAATAGCGAACTTGATTTGATTTTGATATCATTTGTAGTAACACCAAAAGTTTATCCAAAAAAATGTTAATTCAAATTGTTTTTAAGATTATAAGTTTATATATAAATATAATGATTAATTTGATTATAATATAAATTGATAATATTATTATATAATACATATATAAATTCATAATATTATCATATTATTCATTTAAAATAAACAAAATCATCAATATATAATAAAAAATAACCCACAAATCTATAAAAATCAAATTTAAAATTTTAAGGTCTCAAATCCTCCAACTTGATATTTTTACGGGATAGTAACTTACCAGCAAAATGGAACTCATCAGGGAAAGCAATGTCTATAGCAGTATTGTTTGTGCCACAATTGGGTGCTTTATTATGGCACCGAAAAGCTAGTACAGGGTTCCTGTGGTGCTCATTAAACTGTCCTTTTTTCTTTGGGCTTTCGTTTTCTTAAACCTAGAAAATTAAAAATATCAAATCAAACCCATCATAATTTAGAATTCATTACTAGAAGATTTTGGTACAAGATAAGAATAAGAATATTCTTTACTATCCCGAAAGACTAAAATTATTACCACAGATTCGGGCACTTCATTATAACTTTATAAGGGACCTCTTATTACCCCCAACAGACGAAAGTCATATTTACCCTTGTGTTTTGAGTAAAACAAAATTATGTGAAGGACAGTTTTGACCTCTTGATTGTAAACTTTTGGTAAAAAGAGGTTGCATAATTTCCAAATTCCAACCGTTTATGTTATAATTATCTTTTCTACAAGATCTTTTTTTGAAGTCGGTCCTTTCCCTATGTAGAGACCCCCCTCTCCCTTGCTGGAGTCGCCTTCCATTAATGGAGCCACCTAGGTTTTACTTACCCTGATTTTTCATTATTGTTAATGTATTATATGGGCTTAGTCCCACATTGGTTGTGTATAGCTTTGCTTCTCCTATTAGCTTGTATAAATAGGATAACTCCCTTTGTAAGTAAATTACACCATTCAATACAATTCTTCTTTTTGTATTGTCTCACTTCCTCTCTTAAATTCAACATGGTATCAGAGCCATAATGGTTCTCGGTATTTTAAGAGTTGAGTATGCTCTGTGATTGCCACTATTAGTGGATCCTTCACATCAGAAATTCTCGGTATATTAAGAGTTGAGTATGCTCTGTGATTGCCACTATTAGTGGATCCTTCACATCAGAAAAACTTCTAGTATATCATTTTCATACCTGTCGGGTCATCACTATAGTCGGAGTCTCATCGACATCATCTCCGCTACCGCTCTTGTTTTGGAAACGCTGCTGCCACGTCAGCCTTAAAGGCCACATCAACGCCACCTCACTGATACGTCAGTGCCACGTCACCCATTGACCACCACATCATCAGTTGACCGCCACATCACCGGTTTCTTGGAGGTTCACCTTCCTCTTTGTGCATATGGCTGAATCGTACTTACCCCGGGTTATTACTACTGTTCTGGATGAATCTAATTATGTTGTGTGGGCTCAAGAAATGTCTGGTTTCCTCCGTGGACATAAATTGTGGCGTTACGTGACTGGAGATATCACTGAACCCAAGAAGAAGGACGATGAAGATGCTGACAAATATGTTGACCGTCTAGAGGACTGGGATAGTAAAAATCACCAGATTCTCACATGGTTTCGTGCCACTATTATCGCAGAAATCAAACTTCAATTTGGTACACTCCATACAGCTAAAGAAGCTTGGGATCTTCTCCAACACCGCTACACCAGGGCAGACATCTCAAATCGGTATCGTCTTCTTTCCATCCTTCAAAGCATGCGCCAAGAACCTGGACAAACTATCAACAGCTTTCTATCTCAGATGACTGCCGTGTGGAACCAGTTAGCTCTCACTGAGCCAACTTGGGAATGCACAAAAGACGCTGATGTTCATAGAAAGTACCAAACTGAGACACGCATTATGCAATTCTTGATGGGCTTGAAAGAGGAATTTGAACCTGTAAGAGCTTCAATCCTACACCGAGGCGCAATACCTCCCTTAAACGACGTTCTTTCTGATCTACTCAGTGAGGAAACACGTCTCGCCACATTACAGGGATCTCATACAGATGTTACCCTTGCAGCACCTGTTGCTCTTGCCACACCAGCTGCCAAGACAAACTCATACCAGAAGCCCTTATATTGCAAGTATTGTCATTCACAAGGGCATGAATTGCTCAAATGTCCTTCTCGCCTATGTAAAGTCTGCAGAGAACCGGGTCACTATCTTGCAGACTGCCCTAAACTTCCTTCTGGAAATCAGTCAAATGGGAACCAATATCGCTCACGAGGCTCATACAATCGGTTCCATTCCAAGTCAAAGAATACTGCTGCTGTAGCCACTGATGCTACACCAACTTCACCAACTTCATCCAGCTCTTCACCTGATTGGAGTGGTTTATGCACCATTCTTACCGAGGCTCTAACTAAAACTGGTAATAATATAGCCATGTCAGCTACACCAGGTACATCCCGATGGTATTTTGATTCTGCTTGTTGCAATCATATGACTTCTGATGCCTCCATATTTTCCTTTAAAACCCGTGATGAGCATGCACCTACTATTCACACTGCCAATGGATCAAATATGTTGGTCAGCCACACTGGACATGTTGACAGTTCTCATCTATCTCTCCCTGACACATATTTGGTTCCTAATCTTACGCTTAACCTTATATCTGTTGGACAACTATGTGATCTTGGACTTGATTTGCATTTTTCTTCTACTGGTTGTCGTGTGCAGGACCCTCAGACAGGAAAACTCCTTGGAACCGGCCGTAAAGTTGGACGCCTCTTTGAGCTTACTCACCTCCAAGTCCCATCATCACCATCACCAAACCAATCAGCCGCATCCATCCCAGCACACTCTCCTGTGGAATTGTGGCACTCTCGGTTAGGTCACACTTCATCCAGCCCTCTACGTTCTCTTATTTCTAGTGGTCAGTTAGGATCACTTCAGCATGAGTCTTTTCATTGTATTCATTGTCAACTTGCAAAACAATCAGCTTTACCTTTTAATGAGAGTCAGTCTGTTTCCCTTGCACCTTTTGATTTAGTTCATTCTGACGTTTGGGGGCCTTCTCCTCATACATCCATGGGTGGTGCTCGTTATTTTGTTATATTTGTGGATGACTATTCTCGTTATACTTGGTTGTTTCTTATGAAAAGCAGATCTGAACTCTTTCATATATATTCTGATTTTTCTTCTATGGTTAAAACTCAATTCTCTCGGAATATCAAAATTTTTCGTTCAGATAATGCAATGGAATATAAAGACCGTGTTTTTCTAAACCTACTTCACAAAAATGGCACGCTTCCCCACCGTTCGTGCCCTGGAACCTCCCAACAAAATGGACGAGCCGAACGCAAACATAGACATATTCTTGACACTGTTCGTGCTCTACTCATTTCGTCATCATGTCCTGAATGTTTCTGGGGTGATGCTGCCTTAACCGCAGTGTACACAATCAATCGTGTCCCTTCCGCTACAATCCAAAATCAGTCTCCATTCGAGCACCTTTTTGGTAAATCTCCTGATTACTCTAACCTCAGAGTCTTTGGTTGCGCTTGTTTTGTTCTTCTCAAACCACATGAACACAACAAATTACAACCAAGGGCTCATCTGTGTTGTTTTATTGGATATGGTATTGAACATAAGGGGTATCGGTGCTGGGATCCTATTTCTAAAACTCTTCGTATCTCTCGTCATGTCATTTTTTGGGAACATCAAATGTTCTCTTCGTTACGGTCATTTGACATGTCAACCATCACTAACTCCAGATTCTTTACTGATCCATCTATTGAGTTATTTCCTGAGAATCCAGTTTCAGGTACTATTGAGTCCACCTCCGAATCACCAGCCGATATCACCCCTTTCGTTCCGGACCCAGCTTCAGCTCCAGAACCCTCAACTGACCTCACCTCTCCAACTCAATCAGTCGTGCCCGAGGATATTCCTATGTCTGATGAGTCTGCACCAACTCCCTCTGAGAGCCATCCTCCAGATCACCCCCGCAGATCTACCAGGGTAACTCATCCCCCTTCTCATCTTGCTGATTACCATTGTGATTATCATTGTTTTTCCACTATACTTCATCTGCATGAGCCTCAATCCTATAAGGAGGCTAGTACTAATCCACTTTGGCAGAAAGCATTGGATGAAGAACTTCAGGCCCTAGCTAAAACTCATACCTGGGATATTGTTGATCTGCCCCCTGGAAAAACTCCTATTGGGTGCAAATGGGTGTTTAAGATCAAGACACTTTCTGATGGCTCTATTGAACGATATAAAGCCCGACTTGTTGCCAAGGGATTTGCTCAGGAATATGGCATTGACTATGAAGAGACATTTGCTCCAGTGGCGAGGCTCACATCTGTCCGTACACTCCTTGCTGTCGCCGCCATTCGAAGATGGACTCTATTTCAAATGGATGTCAAAAATGCATTTCTCAATGAGGATCTTCTTGAGGAAGTCTATATGCATACACCTCCCGGCTTGGATGCCCCTCGAAACAAAGTTTGTCACCTTCGCCGTGCCCTATATGGTTTGAAACAAGCTCCACGTGCCTGGTTTGCCAAATTCAGCACTACCATTCATCAGTTTGGGTTCACACCGAGTGCTCATGATTCAGCTCTGTTTATCCGCCATACTATCAACGGTATTATCATTCTTTTACTATACGTGGATGATATGGTTATTACTGGAGATGATCTACATGGTATTTCTGAACTCAAAAAGTTTCTCAGTGGTCAATTCGAGATGAAAGATCTTGGTGTGCTCACCTATTTTCTTGGCCTCGAAGTCTCATCTAATTCTGATGGATTTTTTCTCTCTCAGGCCAAATATGGCTCGGACCTCCTTTCCAAGGCTGGGATCACTGACTCAACCACTGCCACTACTCCTCTCGAACCGAATGTCAGACTTACCCCACTCGATGGTTCACCTCTTCAGGATGTCACTCTATATCGTCAACTGGTTGGAAGTCTTGTATATCTTACTGTCACTCGCCCTGACATTGCCTATGCCGTTCATCAGGTCAGTCGGTTCTTGTCCGCTCCTCGGACCACCCATTACTCGGCTGTTCTTCGCATTCTTAGGTACGTCAAGGGTACTTTATTTCATGGGCTTCATTTCTCAGCACAGTCTGTCCCTGTTTTACAAGCCTATTCTGATGCCGATTGGGCCGGAGACCCCACCGACAGACGTTCAACCACTGGTTACTGTTTCTTTTTGGGCAATTCTCTCATTTCCTGGCGTAGTAAGAAACAAACTGTGGTTGCTCGCTCCAGTACTGAAGCTGAATATCATGCCATGGCTGATGCAACTCAAGAACTTCTCTGGCTTCGATGGCTACTCGCTGACATTGGTATCTCTTCTCCTGCTGCCACTATCCTACACTGTGACAACAGGAGTGCTATTCAGATCGCTCACAATGATGTCTTCCACGAGCGTACAAAACACATCGAGAATGATATCCACTTCATCCGTGATCACATTCTCCAGAATACGGTTCGTCTACAATCCGTCAGTTCAGCCGATCAGACAGCTGACATTTTCACTAAGGCTCATCCACCCGGACGCTTTCACTCTCTGGTTTCCAAACTCAAGTTCACCTCCCACTTACCGCCTTGAGTTTGAGGGGGGATGTTAATGTATTATATGGGCTTAGTCCCACATTGGTTGTGTATAGCTTTGCTTCTCCTATTAGCTTGTATAAATAGGATAATCCCACATTGGTTGTGTATAGCTTTACTTCTCCTATTAGCTTATATAAATAGGATAGCTCCCTTTGTAAGTAAATTACACCATTCAATACAATTCTTCTTTTTGTATTGTCTCACTTCCTCTTTTAATTTCTTTCATTATCATTTTCCTTTTTCCTTTGCTTTTCTATTTAACTCTTTATAATGTAAAAAAATATAATAATTAATATTATAATTCGTTAAATTATAATTTATTTTACAAAATATCTTATTTAATATTTAAATTTTATGATAGAATCGTCCATAAAATTTAAATTTATTGATAATTTAAAAAATTAACTTTTTAAAATGAACAAATAATATGACACATTTTAAGATAAAAAATTTTGATCAGGATGAGACTTAAAATGTCCAAAAAATTTTGAGACTCAAAGTGAAGATGAATATCTGGGAGCCTCTTAGAATCAGTTTCAATGTTAAAAGATTTCTACAGGTCTAGTTTTGATCCCTAGCAAGAAAGAATTGGGACAAATGTTAGTTAGGTACAAAGGGTCTGAGGGACATTTATGGTTTTGCAAAGGCTAAATGAGCAAATCCCTGTAGCCACAACATGACAAATTTTAGCAGTGTCAGTAGTCAATTTTATCAGCTAAATATCTCCCAAATTTTGGATAAGGCCTTGATGAAGCAGTTTAGGAAGAAATGTGGGCTTCGAGGAGGAGGATATTTTTTCTAGTGGAAAAGCCCAATGTTGTCTCCAGGTAAAGTCCAAAGTACTTCAGAATCCATCAATTACTATTGTCTCCCTTGCTGAGGATTTGGTAGCCCAATCCATTGGTGTTCAGAACATTAACAGAAGAAAATCCATGGAGATTGATTGGATCTAGCCCACAAAATGACTAGGGATGGTGGCCTGGACTCTTTTGGTTCGCCTCAAATTGAAGAAATTTTAACCAAAGCCCGCGCTCTATTGGGTCATTAGCAAACCAAGAGCTACAATTATCTGTTGGAACTAATACCGACATAGACCAAGCGCAGCTTGGTAAAGAAAAGTGGAAGAACCGGGTTAGATCCCATCACTCTTCCCCCCCCCCCCCCCCCCCCCATAGAAACATGCATAGACATATTAGTGGTTTATCTTCCTTTAGTGATTCTGAGATGAGTTATCATGTTAGTTTGGTGTAGAGTATTCAACTATTGAATGGTGATATGGCCGTGGTGGCTAGCCTAAAGCCACACGGTAATCAATGAGGCTTATTGTTTAGAACTGTTAAGGGTTATAGCAGCCATATGATAGCTCGAGCTCTTTAGGAAAAATAGCCTAGGTATGGTTTATTTATGTGAAACAAAAGAAAATAAAAACAATAAAGTAGATAAAGTACATTGAAGATTTGATTTCTTCCATTATGTTGAACCGATTGGCTCTAGAGGTGGATTGGCACTGTGGTGGAATGACAGTGTCCATGTTCGGATAATGGATGAGTCTAAATATTTCTTGAACTGCATAGTGACTAAGTTTGACTTTGAAGGGGTGTGGAAATGTACATTTGTGTATGGTGAACCACTTCAAGGTAAGAGAGCATGAGTTTGGTGAAAGCTCCAACAATTCAAGCCTCTTGGACTTGAAATTTGAGCTAAAAATATTTAGGCTTAAAAAATCAATGAGTTTTAGATTGCGGTATAAAATTTAAATGAAGTATTTGGTCTTAAATTAGTTGAATCAAACAATGTCCAATTGATTTAAACTCAAAATAAATTAAATGAATTAAACAAAAGGGTTTTACAATTGCTCATACTCCCTAATTAAATCCAAACTTCCTCACTTACCAAGTCCGAACACACTAGAATCAATTATTTGTTATAAAAATTCGCGCATAATCCGTTTAAAAAATTTAAAACGAAATTAGGTGTTTAAAAAGTTAAATAACTAAACCATTACCAATTGATCGATCAATTGTCCATCGTCTAATTGATCGGTTAAATCAATTCGACTAATTAATATCAAAATACTTAAATTAATTCGATTAAAACGATTTAACAAATCAATTAAAATTTTTAACAAATAGCACATCCCCATTTTTTTTCCCTATCATTTCCTTTAAAAACTCATGGGAAAACCATGTATTTCACGCGCTGACCTTTGGCACCAAAACGTCAAGACGTCACACGAGAGGACGTCATTGGACCTTAACTAGGTGCTCAAAAGGTAGTGTGAAAGCGAGAGCAAGAGTGAAAATATGAAATCGTTTTATTGAAAATTTGCTTTTAGACGGTTTATTATTTTAATATATTTTAAATGTTTTTTCTAGTGATATTTTAAATGTATTTATACAAATATGTAATTTCATGTTATAAAGTTACAAGTTTTATTCATTTGTCACAGTGGTCAATAAGTTCAGCCCAAGATTTGTCATACTACTTTAATTTAGATCAATAAACTTTTGGTTGACTTTTTAGATTTGTTAAAAATTTTATTTATAATTTTAAAGAATTTTATTGATAATATCAATATAAATATAAAAAAAATAACATTATCAATAAAAATATTTAAAACTACTAATAAAATTTTTAATGAATCTAAAACTTATATTTTAAATCCAAATCAATTAACTATTTATCATCTATATCACGTTTAAACCCAATTCAATCTGACTCAATCAAACCCATTTGATTCTTTTCTTTTCTTTTAGCAGTAGTCTAAGAGAGTTCTTTCCAAAACTCTTTATGAAACAAAAATTCTAAGCAAGCATTTTGGTCTAATGATTACTTAGGATGTTCGTTATTGTGTTTGGCCTTACAATTAGAATGAATAGAAGAGTCAAAACTAGGCATTGGAGCTGTCCTGTCATTCGGTATCAAGTCAATTTTTCCAAACCAGCAAAACCATAAACCATGAGCGAAACTAGCAACTGATTCCCCCTTGTTCTGATCAAGAAAACATCGAATCATGTTTATACACCACATCACTTAAGAATTAACAAATAAGGAATTACCAAAAACTAATATCAACACCCCTCTCTCGATTCCCTCAAAAAAAAAAAAAAAAAAAAACTGTGTTGTCTCATGTATGCGCACATCAGAGCAACTATCTGCTACCAACTAGTCTCCACCAACTTGCGGACCTAAGTACTCTATTCCATCCATCTCTGAATTCTCTGGCATATCAATCTCTTGCAACCATCCATAACAGTCACCCTCTTCTTTTTTCTCTGTGATTTTTCCATCTACATTGACAATGCAAATGTAGACAGCTAAAATATATATTATATTCAATCACATACAGCTTAAGAAAGTAAATTCATAATTCACTTACTTGAAAGTTCGGAGTGCGGAAATTCTTTGTAATATGAGCAGTCACGACCATCATCTTTAGAATAAGGAGGTCCCATGACATCAAGCACCGCACAAGGTGTAATGGCTGTGAAGGCATGGATATTACCTCCTGTTGTTGGGTATAACACAGAAGTGTTGCAAGGTGCCGTAAAGACACTGTCGGCTTTCAGCCTTGCCAACCTCACTGCAAAATCATCAAATTCGGGTAAACAAATCAATGCTCATATGACATTGAAGTCATTATCGCACGCATGTGTGTATTTACGCATGCATGCGCGTGTGGATATAGAGTGAGGAAGATACTCACATTGAGAAGTTGGCACTGAAGCATCTGAATTGGTAGGATCAACCCAATCATAGGATTTTATGTGCATTGTTCCTAGCAGAAGTTTGCTAAAAACAGTCATCTCCGGATGGTTATGGAGAGGGATAACAGCAGTTGCAGGAAGAAAGAAAATACATAACTGCACAGCAGAGAGAAAGTAAGAACAAAACAGATAAATAACATAACATTGGAGTACAAATTTGACAGCAATGAAGAAAATAACAAACTACCATAACCCATCAAAAGCAATCATTAGATATATTCAATCAAACTAATTGGTGCAAAAATCGGATTTAGGGCTAAAAAGAAATTGACCATGGTTGATTTTCAAGTTCAATAAAGATAGACCAAAATATTAAATGAACCAAAGAGAACAGGCATGCCACTTACCGAAAACTTATCACATTGGTATACGGTTGTGTATGTGACCCGAGGAGTCCCTTTGACCACACCAGTATCTTTAAAAAACTGCAGATTTCTGCTTAACCCAACATCTTCTGGCTCCATATTGTCTAAAGAATGATAAAAGGCTTGTCAGGGTCTGTTATGTTAATAATTTTATTTATTTTAATCAGCTCTACAATCTATATAATGTGGCAAGTGCACATCCAAAAGACTAAGGCTAAATTTAGTCGTCTCAAGAGAAATGAATGGATCATAACATTTTCATAGGATTTTCTATCTTACAGATTTATCAACTTCAAAAAACAGAAAGTGGAGCCAACAGTAAGACTAATGAGTATCACATCATGAAATTGATGCCACCACATCAAGGTAGACCACGAAGTTTGTGCCATATATATCATCAATGACATCATTCAAGACCACAAACCTGCCCACTAGAATGAAAAATTATTTTTATGAACAAATTATTTTTTTTTTCAAGAGAAAATTATGGGCTCATTATTTTAAAATACTGTTAAATGATATTTAAATTATTGTCAAATATAATATCTAATTTTTTGCCAAATAATAGATAGTATTTTATTATATTAAATTATTGTCAAACGGTAATCAAAATTATTATCAAAAGATATTAAAATTCGTATCAAATAATACAGAAAATGATGGCACAATAGGTGTAACTTTTTTTACATATTCTTTTTTAGTGATGCGATTTTTGATAATCTAAAAACCAAATCGAAAACATTGTAATCTCAAAAACTTCAACAGAACCATTAAACCAATAACCAGGCTTCACCTTTCTTACAATTAAATACACCCCAAATATAAGATGCATGTATATCCCAAACAAAAAAATATATATATAAAAAGTGGATCACCATGAAGAAATGTATCGAAATATTATTTGATCGTATAAGTTATATGACACTTTTTATGAACTTTCCATTTTGATTTTGTTTTTTATTTTAAATACTGTATACAAATCATTTTTCTCATTAATGAATTAAATACTCTCCATTCATCTTAAATACATAGAATCCATTAAGCTACCGTTTTGGAATATTTTATGAAATAATTTTTATTTCTTAAAATAGAAATTGGATCAAACATCTCATAAATGATAATTTTAAAAATCAAAACGGGACAACTCAATTACTATTATAGAACATTCAAATGTAGCTTAACAACAAGATGCACTGATGCAGTTAGACCAACATTGTACTACACCATTAATACACATGAGATCAACAGGGAAAAAAAATTATATATAGCCAAAATAATAACCCAAAATAAAAGGTTAGAAGTGAATGAAAATTGTATAGACATGAACGTACGTACCAAGAATGCAGCACAGCTTTTGTACATCACAGGGAGAAGGAACAGTGCCAAGGCCTTTAAACACATCTCGACAAGAAAGAAACAGGTCTTGAAGCGCCATAGGAACCGTAGGCACACTATGCTTTATTCTCTCGTTGCATCGCTTCATCTTCTTCTTCTTCGTCTGTATAATTTTATTCACATGATACCCCACTTTCTTAGCATGCCTTACCGTTTCCCTTCTTTGCTCCATCAACCGCCCAGCAGTCTCCATCGTCATCGATCGATACAGGCACCAAGCACTCTTATCTATCAATAATTCAAGATCTATATATATATTATGTATCAATTGCTAATATATATATTGATCATTGATGATGTGAACCAAACTGATAAAAGGGTACAAATAACTGTCTTTTCTTTTGAAGACCCAAATTCTAAAACCAGCAAAAGTCTCACACGATAAACTATGGGTCAAGTAATGAATCCAAACCCATCAAGTATTATACCAAAACTCAAAAAACCCACCAAGGATATAGCAGATTTTTGTGAGATTAAGAGAAATAATGAAGAAATTTGATAGTATGGAAATGGGTATTGTTTGTAGGTCTAGATGAGAAAGAGAAAAAGATGACGAAGGAGAGATTTGGGTTGTGGAAACTGTAGGGGCAGGAGGTCGTATATAAGGAGAGAAGGTACAAAACCAGGGGCCCTTTTTAGAACAGTGTTCGAGAAAACAACCACCAAAAAAAGGAAAACAAGTGAAAAAAGTAAAGCAAAGCCAAAAAGCAGTTAATTTATTTTGTTAATTTTGTTTTGCATTCCCGCCCCCAAGATTGAGGTGTAGAAACTGCCTGTCAAGCGACCCCTGGTTTTATTGAATTAACTTGGTCACGAGAGGATCGAATTGACTAAATTGCCGCTAGAGTTTTGTTGGCTTGGTAAACTTGTCTTCTATATCTATATCTAGCAGTCTAGCACCAAAAGAAATATCTACTATAGTACTGTTTTGTTCACATTTGATTTTGTGATGCATAACGTACACGTGGTTTACTTTCGATCATAACTAAATTTGAAAAGTGAATCTCATGTATCATTAATAATTATAAAAAAATTAAATAATAATTATTAAATTTATTATTTATTTTTTTATAATTATTAATAAATTTTTTAAATTTTATAATAATTTTTACCTAACTAGGCTCGTAATATCACCACCCTATAATATAACTCTTATTTATTTTAATCTAGTAGAAAGGATAATGTTTTTCTAAGCATATATCATGGTAATTAAGAAATCAATATTAATCCCTTCTTTTCTCTGATATTAGAAATATGTTAGCAATTTAAGTAGTATAAGAAATCCAATATTAGAAATATTAAGAAAAGGAAAAAGTTTAATGCAACGTTATATAAGAATGGTAGATAATATGACATTTATCGACCACGAGAAGGATTTTAATTCTATTAATAAGGTAAATATTATTTTTATCATAAGTGGTATAAATCCTCCCAACACATTTTTTATATAAAAAAAACCCTATTTTTTAATTTATCTAATGTATATTTATCATTCAAATTTTATCAAAATGTTTTCTTTTAAGGGACTATCTATTTGAATTGCAAGATTAAGGTTTTCTTTAGCAAAACTTATTTAAGATTCAATTAAAAAAATTACTTTTCCAACATTAAATGATTGGCTATGAGCTATCATTTAACATAATCAAAAGATTGATATGTATAATATTAAATTGTTTTGACAAATTTTAATATTAGATATAAATTTAATTATTCTTATATATTTAAAATTTTGAATTTTTTTTGGATAACATCATCTGTAAGTGAATTTTTAAACAGTGTGCAGTTAAATAATGTAGTACAATGATAATTGTAATTTTAATTTATACATTTAATCTACTATACTAGTGTTGATAAGTGATTATGTGTCATGTTGTGAATACGTATGATGACCAACGAAGGATAAAAAAAGAAGAGGGAAGCACCCAAAAAGATCCAAGTCGTGCCAAAGTAGCATGGATATGTATGCGTTAATCGTATTCTCTTTAATCCATTTAGTAAAAGTGTTACGAGTCCGTAAGCAATAGCTCTTGATATCTAGGGTTTGTTGTAGTATATTACGATCTGGTCCAATACATTTAACTAATTGTATGTTTTTAATCCCACCTGTTAACCACAAATATGTCAACCCTAATTCGGCTTTCTTAAAACACGTGACCTTATCTCCATGGCCAATTTGATCATCTCATATAGTTTTACATCGATTAATTGCAAAATAAGAGTGTCAACATTGAGAAAATTTTATTTTTATTTAGTATAAAACATATTTTTACATTGAATTAAAATTTTAATTGATAATTTTTTAAAACTATATTGATAAATTTAATTGAGTATATATAAATATTTTTAATAAAATTTTTAAAAAAATTATCGATTAAATCTCAACATAATAAAAAATTAGATTTTACATCGAATTGAAACAAAATTTCCCTTCTACACCACCAAACCACAACCCTCCTTAGTTTGACAGATGATCAATCAATTTGTAGACACTTAAGCGGCCCCACTTCAGAAAATTTGATCTCCAAAGAGAGAACAAGTGTAATTGTGTGATGATTCTGTTTACAAAATTGGATCACATATCTCCTTATTGGTCCTCTATTAGCTTTTTTGGATGACAAGTTTTGAGAATGTTCAATTAACAGAATTTGTATACCCAAGTAAAATTAATTGGGATGATTTGATTGAAGAGTAATTTAAAATTATTAAGGTTCATTTTTCGTTTAAAAGAATTAAGTCTTGGTCAATATGGTTAATGTTAAAGATTTTCGTACTTTATATAATATGTTTATTTTATAAAAAAAATGATGATGTTTTAGGATGTATGTACTTGTGCTTAAAAATTTGGTTTTTATGTCATTTATTTAAACATTTATGTTTCAAAGATGTTATTTTTTAATAATTTTTTATATTTAAAATGTTAAACAAATCATGTTAAGTTTTAATATTTTTAATCGTGTTAAACGATGAGATCATGTCATATCAAATACGATTTGTTTATTAAATGTGTTTAGGTATCATGTTACTCGTGCAATAAATTGATCATATTTCTATTTGAGATTTTAAAACGGTTAATTAATCATGTTATTTTTCTGCCGATCCAAAATAAATGCTATACCTAAAAAATCAACTTACAAGACCAAACTAATGTAATGAACATTAATGTGATTTATTACATTGTTGATTACATTGCATTTCAATTCGTTCTACTAAATAATTCTTTAATGTGTTTTAAAACTATTTTTTGAATCGTGTTCACTAAATGAATAAAGTCTTGGTCAATATTGTTAATGTTAAAGATTTTTCATACTTTATATAATATGTTTATCTTGACAAAACTTTAAATAATGTTTTAGAATTTATGTACTTGTGTTTAAAAATCAAGTTTTTATGTCATTTATTTGATTAGTTATGTATTTATGTTTTAAATATGATATTTTTAATAGTTTTTATATTAAAAAATTAAATGAATCGTGTTAAGTTTTGGTACTTTTAATCATGTTAAATGATTGAATCAGGTCTTATCAAATATGATTTGTTTATTAAATGTGTCTGTCATGTTACTTGTAATAAATGGATCATATTTCTATCTAAGTTTTAGATATGATTAATTAATCATGGTACGTTTAAGTTGACCTAAAATAACGTTATACCTAAAAATGAACTTACAAAACCAAATCCATCGCAGTTTTAAAACGACATCAACTCAAAATTTTGAGTTCACTAAACACCAAAATTAACGTAATAACAATGTAATAAACCATATTTCATTATTATTTTTTATTAAAGTTAAGCAAAACTAATGTAATTAAAATAGCAATGTAATAATAATTATATTAAAAATGTAATCATGATTACATTAAACAACTGATGTAATCTATTTAATTACATGTGGTTACTAAAGTCAATCTAAAAAGTATTTAACGACATAATTTTTATCATGTAATCTATATCACCATTGTGATTACTAAACTAATGTAAACTAAACCAATGTATAGAAATGTGATTTATTACATTGTTGATTACATTACATTACATTTCAATCCGTCTTACCAAATAAATATTAAAAAAAAAACAAATTTATCATCGAAGTTTCATGATAAGGTCAGTTTGACCTAAAGTTTCAAGAATGTCAATTTACCTATGAGTTTTATTTTTCAGGTCAATTAGTTTTTTTATCTAAATGGATCATTAGGCCTTCCAAATAAAAGCAAATTGATCTGAAAATAAAACTCATGGCAAATTGACCTGAAAATGAGGGTCTGACATGTTTTTCACGTGTTTTTTGATACTTCAATTAGACGAGATATCTAATTGACCTAAAAAATAAAACTTAAAGATAAATTGACATAATTTCAAAATTTAAGATCAAATTAACCCGATAATAAAATCTGGGGGATAAATTTGGTCCCCCCTAAAAAAAAAAAAAAAAAAAAATTAATGCGTTTTAAAGCTAAAAAAAAAAAAAAATTAATGCGTTTTAAAGCTATTTTTGGATTGAGTTCACTAACCAGCAAACAAATTTCTTGCCGAAAACAGAAAAGGGTATTTTGGACATTTTAATAAACATGAAAAAAGATAAAGATCAATTCACGTGGCACCCGCGTGGGAAGCTTGGGTTTGCCTCAGAGGGGAAGCCAAGAGGGGCACGTTTCAGTTTTCGAAATCCACCTGTCCTCCTTTTCCTGTAGAGTGTTTATCACGATTTAACAGAATGCCATTTGTCATAAAAGTACTTTTCTTAATACGATTAGGTAAATTATTACGTATCTGAGCACCCCTAGCCATTAAGAGGATTCAGTGGTCCTGCTGCTGTTCAGCTCACAGTTTGTAGTCTTAAAATGTTAAAGATAAAGTTGTTTAAAATAGAGTGTCAGTTACTTGTAGAGACACGAGGTCCAATGGTAAAATGTTTCGGGAAATTCATGTTCGGAATCTTGAAAAACAGTGGATACACACGATTGGGTTCAAACTTCAAAGTAAGAATACAGGGAGTTGCCATTTTGGGGTGGATTAGGGAATAGGAGGTGATGTTATTTGAGATTGGATTTAGAGAGAACGAGGAACTTACCGTGTGTGAACTATCATAGAATCAACCACACGATCCAATTCAAAAACTCCCATAAAAGCCATCATTAATTTCCTTTGAGAAACAGTAAAAGGAGTTTGTCAATATCTTGTCTTTTGGTTACAGACAAATAGCAAGAACCAGAACTCATCCAACCCTTCTGGTTGATTTAAGAACGTTAAAAACCCCTTCTTTAAAGATTAGTACATTCTAAGTGTTTTTCTTTTCAAAGAATGCCCCATACAACCTCATTAGCCTCATTACAGGAGAGCAGATTCAGAACTCCAATATATTTGTAACAGGACTGACAAAATGTGCCATGCACATTAAATCATGAAGAGCTGATCAACTAGTCCATTTCAGGAAGAAATACAAGATGACCACTGTCAAAACAATCCCTACATATTTGATCCATGTATCAACACGGTTCCGCCTCTCAATGAGCCTCAAGACAGAGTTGGAGAGTCCCACTGTGTTGAGAACATCCAGAGCTTTCCGTTGCGCCCTCTGAACCAAGATTAAAAGTAAATTGGAGAAGTTTAATCAGCATTAGATCTAAAAACCATGTCAATGCATCAGTAATTCAAACTTGATTTTGTTTTCCCGTTGAACTAATCCATGAGAAGCCATTGCACAGCACTACACTCCAGTCTGTCACTAATTCATTCAATAATTGAAAACGCACAACCTATATATACTCGACTACGGATCACTAAGAATGAAAAAGGCACTCTCAATTACTCAACCAGAACTACTCCATTATTTAATAATAATAATAATAATAATAATAATATAACTGGAATCTTTCTTATTTCCTTTCTCTTTTCTTTTTTTTTTTTCTGCAGAAAAGAGAAAAAAAAGTAATGGTGCTAAGAACTTAAGAAGAAACATTATTTTTCTGTATAACAGCTCACAAACATGCTGGTAAATTTTAACTGAAATCTCAAATGTAGCTAAAACTTTACTATAAAACTTGATCCATGAAGATAATCCAGTTAAACTTTTTATAAAATAACCTAATCCAACTTTATCAGCTTTCTTAATAATCCAACAAACTGGCAAAATACCTCCACCATCACACATGAACTAAAAGTCAAAGTATCTGAGCAAAGCCATTTGCACGTAGATTGGCCTCTAAATGCAATCTAATACAACTTACCTATGAAAATCAGTTTATATGACCTCTAAAAGCTTCTCTCTTCTTTTACTTAAAAGCTTAAGAAGTGATTAAATCAGGTTCCTTGTCCAGTTTATTGACTTACTGCAGCATAGCAATGCCCACATTCTTGAAATCCATAAGAAAATAACCAGATCAAAGTCTAAAAGTTCACCTTTGACCTTTCTTTACTGTATCATTTCTGTGCATGTGTGGGTGCAACATGACTGTATGCATGCGCAAAGAGACCAAACTGTTGATAGGTTTTCTTTAAAGCCCAAAAGAATGATAAAATCAGGTCCCTTATAGTCTATTTGGCATTATTACAATACCCATATTTATTAAGAGTCAGAATAATATACCAGACCAAAATGTAACATTTCACCTTTCCCTTTCCCATTATATGAAATTATGTGTGTTTGGCCAGAAAGCAGATACCTTTAAGCGTTCCCTTTGTTCTGAATATTTTGAAAGGATAGCTGTTCCAGTAGAAAAAGATTCTTCAAGCATCATCTTTGAGTTTCGGACTGAGTGCATTGCTTGTGCTTCCTCATCAAATATTGTCAAAACATGAGCCGAGTCTCCATTCTAGAACAGAAAAATAACCCATTATATGGTAACAAATATGTAACTCCATATACATTTAAGAATTATCTAAGTTAATCCTGTAAATATTGTCATTTCTGTTAAATATAATCTATTCTTCCTTCTCTGCAAAAAACTAAAAAAAAAAAGAAAAAGAGGAGAATGTAACTAGATTTACAGATCAGGACATTAGTCTTTTTACATCAGTGAAACAAACAAAAGAATGACATACAGCTCTTCCAAGCAACTCTGCCCTTTCTTTAGCTTCCGTCATCCGTTTTTGATTCCTGAAAGAGTAATTATCCAAACTTCCTTTCAACGATTCAGCCTCTTCTGCTACTTGTTCAACTTTTCTGAGTCACAAAACATAAGTTGCATTCTATCAAGATAAAATACCACCGAAAACATTGTTTGCAATATAACATTAAGATGCATAATAACTGCAAAATCCTCATTGATCAAGACAAAAATAACTGCAAATCCTGTAACGCAGTAAAAAAATGATAAATCCAGATGCAGGTGCAATTAGTACATTAGTACTATGAAAAACCAACATTATGAACAACAAATATCAAGCATGCCCCTAAAAATGCATACATCCATTCATCAATCTTCCAATACGATTAATAACAGAGAAATGAAACCCACAAAACCTAACTAGGAACATATTTAAAAGACATAAAATTCGTCAACCCTTTCCTATTTGAAAAGGGAAAAGGATGCTCTTGTTGATTCTTGCATGACCGTGAATGATGAAGAAAGGTCATGGAGTGTTGCTTTTACTCGCACTGCCCAAGATTGGGAACTTGAGGAGCTTTCCAGGTTCTTTGTGTTGTTGTACAACAATTAGGTGAGTAAACAGAGAAGATAGTGTGAAGTGGGGACTACAAAGGAATGAATTTTTCAATGTTAGGTTGTATTACCAGGCCTTTCATACAAGTATTCATGGGGTAGGGAACAAGGGCTCCCTCTAAGGTTGCCTTCTTTGCTTGGAAGGCATCATGGGATAGAATCTTAACCATTGACAATCTTCAAAAACAAGGAAATGTTCTAGTAAATAGGTGTTTTCTATACAAGGAATAAGATAAAACAGTCCATCACCTTATAATTTGGTGCCCTTGGACTAGACAATTATGGGATTTTGCACTTTCAGTGGTGGGGATTTCTTGGATAGTTGCGGAGCCCATAAAGGAAGAAATTTGGGCTTGGAAGGGAGTTCATTCTTTGAAGGAAATGAGGAAAGTGGTGGCTTTGATACCTTGTATTTTTTAGAAGAGGTTTTGAGGGAGTGAAAACACAAATACAAGTAGTTAAAAATAAATGGCTTTCCACTTTGATTTTGTGGTATAAGGATATTTTGGTGTAAATGAATTTGATATACTCCTACTTGATTTTGTCTTGTAACTGATTAGCTTTGTACATGGGTTGGCACTCCGCCGGTTAATGAAATTTAGTTTCTATCAAAAATAAAATTCCTTATCACGACTTGTGCTTGGCTGGTTCCTTTGTTTATTTTCTAGAATTATGCGGTGAATTTGGGTTTATGTTCTTAGAATTTTAATTAACATCATCACATATAAGTACAAATAAACAGATCATTCTATTTGATTTCTTTTAAACACCCAAACCTGAATTCATATAAATTCAAGTATACGTGTAGTATATCCATACATGCATAATCCAGAGACTGGATGGAAATGCAACCCAAAATTTTGCACTACAAAAAGAAAACCTAAATTTCAATCAATCAGGAAAAAAGAAGAATCAAAGAACACCATACATGCCCAGGATCGGTTTAATCTTTTGCAACTTAATTAGGGCCCCTCCTAAGCATATTTCACCGAACCTCCACAATTTAGTTTGAACAAACACGCACACATGCATACCAATACACCTACAGAGACACATATACCCACATGGCCACATGTGTACATACACATCGTACAAATCCCCCAATTCGGCAGAGAAAAATAAAATTCAAGAAATCAAGAATATAATAAATATATGAGTACAGGTTTTATGTATAGAACGTACCTTTTCCAGAGATCGCGTTGGGATCTGGCGGAGACGGAGCGCCAGAGGCGGTCCATGTCAGAGCAGAGGGATTGAAGTTGGGAGATGTCTTTCTTGAGGGCAAAGGATAACTCCGGCGAGTCGATGGCTGAGTTGGAGGTGGAACACTCGATGCGCTCGAGTCGCTCGATCCCGTCTCGAGCTCTCAAGAGAAGCCTCTTGGCGGTACCGTAAATATCTGACAGTGTTGCCCCTCCTCCTTCCATTGCTATTTCTCTTCGATTTCTTTATAAACTTTCTGGTTTTTCTGTTTTATAGGATTTTCTGCTTCCCTTATGTTTTTCACTTTCTTTCTCTTCTCTTTTCTGGTTTTTTTTTTTTTTTTTTTATTGGTACCCGATTTATGACACCTCAGTCAGCAATGGTGGTTGGCCACGTGTTAAGAGAGGTAGGTTCTTGCCATCTCATCAATTTCATAAATAAATCAATTACTATGAGTGAAACTGTGAAAGGGAAGGGAATTTCAGTTTAAAGTTTATTTGAAACATATATGGGTTTTGAACCTCTACCATGTAACCACTAATCAGTTTGATTTTTTAAGCAATTTTAACTTTAACTATATAAAATATTTTATTACTTTTAGAGTAAAACATTAATTTTTAAATTTGTTAACGTATATAAAAAATTAAAAAAATTAATTATGTAATTAAATAAATAATTAACACGAAAATCATTATAGGTCAAAGGGATTACTATTTTTAGTAATCAAAATGATCGTGAGTTGTGATTTGGCATATCTCAATCGATAAATCATACATCTCCTTTAACAATGAAATCCAAAATCAATTTTTTTTCATTCTTAATTATATAAAAAAAGGATCATGACTTTTTTTAAAAATTAAAATAATAAGAACTCATATTAAAATTGAGACATAGCTTTAATATAAAATGAGATATAACCGTTGAGTTAAACTCATAATCACAAAGAAGTATCAAGTTGAAAACTGAAACACAACTCTCATATGAAAAAATGTATAATCGACGAGTTAAGCTCACAATCACAAAAAAAAAAAAAAAAAACACTCAATCTCAAATAATTAAAAGACACTTTTACTTCTGTGCGAAAGAGTTTATTCTCTCTACCCAAATTTTTTTATATAAAAAAAGCTCAAACCATATCATAGAAAATATGGATTGGATTTTAAACAGTAAGAACTAAATATAATACCTCCAACCAGCAACTCAACCTCCTCTGGGTAAAAACGACTTTTTTTTAGGCTTGCAGTTTAGATAACAAATCCTTTTTAACTCCCCCATTGCCAACCCAAAGACATTAGTTTTGAAAGTGTATCATAAAGTAACAACTTGCTCTTTAAATAAAATTCTGTTGTGAGAAAGCAAACTCCTGTTGCCATTGTGTGGTTCAATAAGCAGAATTAAGAGTATATAATATTCCTCTCCCTCTCCATCTCCCTCTCCCTGGGTTATTTAGATGCATAATATAGGATTAAGTGGCTATGTGCATACCCTTGACCTCTTAGCCATCATCTATAAAAGAACTCGTATAAATTACCTATAAATGGGCATTAGTTTTAATTTATTTCATTTTGTTCAAGCTTTTTTTTCCCTAAAACCGCATACCGTTGGCCCAATGATCAGTTCTCCTCCTCTCCTCTAGAGAGGAATTCTTGTTTGGATCTGGTCCTTGTGACCTAAGTGAATCTAAATCATTCATTATGGGAGAAAACGAATTATTTTCATCTTGACCGTTCAGATTCACTTGGTCTTCAAAAACTCGGTCTAGATAAGAGTTTTTCATTTTTTTGAGTATGTTGGATTGATTGAAAGGAAAAATATCTTATCAAATTATTTCATTTAATATATTTTATTCTAAAAAAAAAAAAATTGAGTTTTGAAGGATTTGGAAGAATGAAGATATCCATCAATATCCTCTTATTTTTATAGGAGTAAATATGCCTTTCAAACATGTACCCATTCATGTCTCATTAGTCTCAGTCTAAACAAATGTTAAAAGAGAAAGTATTTTTGAATCAATTCAATCCATCACTTAAGTTACATCATGTCTTCAAATTTAGAGCTTGTTTGGGATTGTTGAAAAAATCAATTTATTCCTTATCAAAATCAGGTTATAATTTGATGCTTAAATTATTTTTAAAAAAAATAAATTGTTTAATGTTTGGGTAAACCTGTTTAAAGTTTTGAATAGCTTACGGTGTTGCGGTGTTGAAATAAACTTAAAGTTATCAAAATTACCAAAAAGAGCATGAAGTCTAAATTTTTGTTACATATTGAATTTTCAACTTAATTCTGATTAAATAATTTTTTAGATCTATTAAAATATAAATTATTAAATATATTATATTCAATTATAGTAACAATTTGATAGTTATATAATTAATATAAATAATAAATAAATTAGGTTTTATATTGCATAAGGTTAATCAAATAAAAATTGATAACATGTTAGTAGATAATAATTTAATTATTGTTAATATATATGTCAAATTAGAAGTATAATATTCTAAAATAAAATTTAGTTAAAAATTGGTTAACTATAGTTATAAACTATATATTTTTTCATTTGTATGCTAACTTTTAAATATAATACTATAATAAATTGTTTTTTAGCAATAATATTTGAACTTGTTAAAATGAACATTACTACGTTTTTAAGTTTAATAATAATTATAACTTTTATTTTCTCCATTAGTATATAAATATAACTTTTTCCAAATATTTAAATTCAATTTTCAAATTAAAACTATAAGAACAAAATTTAGTAAAAAAAATTAAAAACAAAAAAAAATCCTAGATCTGGCAAGATCTCAGCAAGATTTGCAGCGGCAACGTCAACTGCTCCGATCTCAAGTTGACAATAGAACAATTTTGTAATATTTCTATTGCATAACACATTATAGAGTGGGAGTACGGAGCATGACTCTTTGCTATTGACTAGGTGGGAATTGTCTTGAGATGATTTTCCATTTGGTTATGTGGTACTTGAAATTGACATATTAACCTTCTTTTGCGTTGAAAGACCGACTTGCTATTTCGTAAATTCGAATTTGATGCTTTAGTTGATACGTACGACTTATTCTTGGATGAGCATAAAAGCAATGAATAAAGCTATGTAATAGAGCATTGAAATCTCTCATAAACATGGGCAAAGCTAAATTACTAAATATATATTTTGTAGGCACAACAAAACAAACATCTCAGAGCTTTGACCAATAAAGAAGTGACACAGGAGCATAAAATATGATATTTTTTTGGTCCCTCCATATCACTAAAGGAGTTTTTACCTACTAAGGGAATTTTCAAAAAATTATCATTTGAGTTTCTGAGAAAAAAAATGCCAAAACTTGCTGTCAAACCCCACTGTACATGTATCACCACTCCATGGATATAGAACGTATCAAGCATGAACTTGCAATCATTCAAGATAGCAGCATATTGATTAATATAAAAAACAAGGATCTTTCTTTCTTGTACGATAAAACAAAACAAATCTAGAACAGGACATATTTTGAGGTTTTAACTAAAGGATTCTCAGCCCAGAAGGATTACCCAATAACCTGAGTGAAATCTTTCAAGATATTCCAATGATTTACTTTCTTCATTTGCGAACACTCAAATTTAACTCATGTCAGAGTGCAACTCTGACCAACTCTTGGAACAATATCTATAAAGTTTTCTACCTCCTTGTTTAATTTTTTTTCTACTCCTTTATTCAAGATGCAAAATTCCTTCAGCAAATGTTACACATTCCATAATCCGTCATTGGGACTCAACGGAAAGTCACACTTCGATTACCAGATGCTGGAAAAGCCTGACGTCGTTTACCTTGGGAGAATTCTGTTGTTTCATCACCTCTTTGAACTTGACCTACAGCTGAACTTTTCTTCCTACCACCGGAATCAAGCAGTTTCTTTTTATTTTCAGCACTCCCTGCTCCCGATTGTTCCTTTGTATCTTCCCCAAGTCTGACCTGTTTCCTAGCAGCCTCATAATCAAATGGCTTTAGCTGCAAAAAGCCACTCGGTTCTTGAGATTTATCTGCTTTTCCAGTCTTTCTAGTTTGATTAAGTGACTGGAAGCACTCTTGGAAGCTTGTAGACAAATCAGATAGTGACATAGGCTCATCTCCCTCATCCAGTTCCAGGGATGATCCCACAGATTTGTCCTCCCTGGGGGGATTAGTGGTTTCTGAGTTACCATTGTTTTCCAGCGTTATTATATCCTCTAACTTGGAATCAGAAGCCGGTGAAGTAGAAGGTCCTTCCAGTTGTGGATGTTCCAAGACCCTGGTGGATTCTTCAATTACTGATTTCAACAGTGAATCTTTGCCTGAAAAAGAGTGGAATGGAAGGTTGACTGAAGATCTAATCTGCTCCAATTTGATATCTTCACTTTCCTGCAAGTTGACAATCATGGTTAATAGCTAAAATAACAGTAGCATTCCATTACTTTCTCCCAAATACAAAAAAGGTAGCCACCCAAAATGATTTAAAATGACAGTTCCAATAAAAGGGTGACCGAATTGGAGCATTAGTAGTAGGCCACCTCTTCACCAAGGTTCACTACCTATTGAATTTGTACTGGAAAATAGTAATGGGAAGTCAAGATGTAGGCAATGCCCCCCCCCTAGCAAGTCGTCGATCATGCAACAAAGGTTCAGAGAAAAGGGCTCCACTCCCCTATCCTTTTTCTTTTAAATGTGTGTGGGTGTAAAAGAGAGACGGTTTGTATTATGCTTAAAAAACGCAGGACAATCAACTCTCCAAGAAAATTTAAATCATGCAAATGCTCTCCTGCCACGTGCACTGGAAAGGTTGTCAACACAATATATACCTTTTACAGGAAAGTAACAATTGCAGAAAATTAACTCACCTTCTTATCAGTGCTAAACTTCCTCTTTGGGGCTGCATTTCCCAGCAAGGCACCAAAGCCACAGCTAGGTTTCTTTAAAACCTGAACAGTAGCTCCAGAAACCTATCCAAGAACAGAAAAATATTTTAGTCCATAACCACCCAATTATGAAAACCAAACATCAAACATGTAAAAGAATCAATTTTTAACAACCTTCGCTGAGGGTGAGAAGCCTGTGCTGGTAGATGTGTCTCTACTACTCTGCCCTGAGACAGTGAAGCTTTCACCTGGAAGCACTGAGGTATAACAGTCAGATTCTATCTTTACCTTTCCATTCGCACCAGGCAGCACAGAAGAGCCTCCTTGTCCAATAGTGCCAAGTTCAGCAACACTACTTCCAAGCTGCAAAGACTTCTCATTAACATGTGGAGAAGCCGATAGGTACACACTCATACAACCATTTAGTGCAGTGCCAACACAGCTGCTTTCTGGTCTAGCATTTGCAATTTTCACGTCGGTGGAAGTCTCAAGAGGTACGACTTCAGATCCGTCACTTGCCTCTATGGTCTCGTCTGAAGCCTAAAATAGAAACTGTTGTTATTTAAATAAATAATAGTAATAAGTAGCATTTCACAGCAGAGAAAAGTGGAAATTCCAAAAAGCATATGCTGCAAATCTCCAATAATACTGTCCACATGGATGAGTAACTCACATGGAAGGACAAGCTTTCTAAAGAGTGTTTAAAGAACAATGCATAAATGCACTTGCCTACACTCTTCCAAGTCAAAGTCCAACCTAACTAGACTCACAAGTTGACCAGTTAACGCTTGAGGACAAACAGATATTCCTTCACTCTATGCATAAACTTTAAACCTAAGATTTTACAGTATACATTATACATAACCAATACGATTCACAGGATGATTAAACCTCAATCAAAAGTTACAAGTTATGAAGATGATCACTGTGACCTCAAGATCCATTAAATTGCATGGAAAAATAGCTTTCAATAACTAAGAATACCTCTTCCAATCTTTATGGATGATTAAATCCCAATCAAAAGTTACAAATTACGATCATTGTGACCCTCAAGATCCATTAAATTGCCTGGAAAAATAACTGTCAATAACTAAGAATACCTCTTCCAATATTTATTTTTGTTTTTGTATTTTTTCCCTGCAAAGTTTATCATATTTGAATGCTTTTTTCCTACTATGGTACCAATAAGCTTCCACAGGAAACAAAGTATGCTCACCTGAAGTTTGTGTAATTGAATTTTGTTTTTTTTTAATACGTGACTTTTGTTTTTTTATCTTTTCTTTTGATAACTAGTTTTTTAATCTTTTTATTGAAAATACAATTCAGCACTGAAAGTCATCAGATGATTAACTCTTGATAAAGCTTTTATTTGGAGCTTGCTACAATATATTTGAATCCCTTATAATTTAATGGGTGGATGTATATCTTCCACTTACCCCGTCCCAACCCTGCCCCACCATATAAGTCCATTTTTTCCCTTTTGATAAGTGCTCTGCCTAAGTTTTACCAGCAGTTTATCAGAAGATTTATTATCAAAACTAACAACTGTTAAAAAAACATAAGACTTCAATAGGTCAAACCATCATCATGGCCATATCACAGTTGGCCTATGGAATGACATCTTAACCAAATCTAAGTAAAAAAGTGTTAACAATCCACGCAAAGTCAAAATTCAGAGGAAATAGATCATCATTATGCCAAGAATAAAGATCATAGAGCTTATGCATGTCGGCCTTACTCTTTCCACGTGTCCCTCTTTTAAATGTTGAGCAACAGCTTCAAATGCAGCAGCATTTTGCATGGAGTGCCTAATGATGCTAACCAATGAACCAAGATTGCGCTCAACATAGGGGTGCTTTGATTTCAGCAATCGACGCAACTTTCCAGCAGTAACAGGCATTTGCTTGGCTTTTACCATTGAAAAATGTGAATAAGGTCAAGATTTACACACACAAAAATAGCAACAGTAATATATATGCTCAAGCTTACTAAAAGTTTGAGCAGTTTTCTACTTTCTACCTATTTCAAGAAGAGTTTTGTTCGGCAATATATAACCAGTGCTTTCATCCTCCGCCCGTGCAATCACATCTCGCCATTCACAAAGCCCCTACAACCCATTAAGGGATATAGGGAAATAAATTAGACAAAAATACTCTAGGACATTACAAACCCTGGAAGAAGACAATCCTGAAGCAAATATTTTCATGGCAAATAATGGGTGATATAAATAGGAACATAAGCACAACTTACAGCAACAATGGCAAGCTGCTCAGCATTTAAACCAGCACCCTGAAGCCTATATAAAATAGCAAACCAGGGAAAATAAATGCTACTGATTAGTATCTGTTAAGAGTTAAGACGTACCAGGACAAGGAAAAACAAAAAAGACAAATTCTGACCTAAATAGAAAGGGGAAATTGAAAATAAATAATGGAAGGCAGAAAGGCAGTAGTATTTAACTATATATTAAACAAATCAAGCACATAGACATTTTCAACAGAGATGGTAAGCATCGAACCCATATATGTAAAGATAAGAATTCTCTGTCAAAAGCTCTTTCTCATACAGCTGCATGCACACATCATAACTTCGCTTGTACACCTGTTGGCATTGAAGAACTTGGCTCAGAATGGTGAAATGAACATCTGTAATGAATGCTAGACACAAGAAAAACTATGACTACCCAATAAATATATGTTAATCTATTATATCATCCAATCTAGGGAATAATAAGCAACAAACAGCCCACCCAAGAATGTATGGACTTCACCCCTCCACCCCACCAACCCAAAAAAAAGAGGGGGGTATCACTCATGATGTCATGAAGTTGTAGGCAATATACATAAACTAATATGTTTATCAAAAGATATATACACACACTTGTATAACATAAATACAATTTATATTTTATACAACTGCAGAGACTGTACAGCTCATACTACAAACTCTTGCAGCAATGGGGAAATAAAGAAGCAACCAAAACTAATTAGAAACAGGCTTCTGCACTATGATATAAATGCATGCCCTTTTTTTCAATAACATAAATGCATAACTGACATGTGCCTAAGATTCAACAGAATTTTTTACCTCTACCAGAGGAGCATCAGAATGTTCGGATTCCTTAGACATTGAATGCAATTTGATTTTCATTACATCATACATATACAACAGATAGTGTGTATCTTCTCTGGCATATCTGTCATTACAAGTAAAATCAATTAGATAACTATACAATATACACTGATTGGACTGTTGCCATATGTACCATAACAATTTAAAACTGAGATAATAAATCCAGAAAAGATAAATGCAGGACATGTAAGCATAGAGCTCCTCATGGAAATGAACTAAAATTGGAAATGACACAAACCTAAAGCTTCCTTCTTTCTTCCCCCTAATCTCAGGCCACTAAAGACTCATCATGCAAAAATATATGATCACAGATATAAAAGGGGGAAGAAGATAGGGTGTATGAACAAAATATGATGGAAAAAATAAATTCCTGTAATTAAAGCATCCCCTTCATTTCTTTCTCTTACCAACACAAATACACTAGTACTGGCCATCACTCATTTCCTGGAGTAATCCACATGAAACTTTTAAGTGTTTTTTAAAAAATTTATTAAAGAGCACCAAGAGGGTGCAACACAAAGCCAAAGGCTAATTACAATGTAGGAAATCTACAAAATCTAGGAGATCATCATTATTTACAAAGAAATTCCCTCTAACCCAAAAATTGAAAGTATTGAACCATCTATATCTAATAGTTGCAATCGGTCTTTCAATACCATCGAAGGCCCTTCAATTCCTCTCTCTCCACACAATCCTAAATAGAGTGCGGAATTAAATCTAAAGCCTTTTTGACCTCCGTAGAAGCCCTTACACCACTCCAAGCCCCAATTTCATCTCTCATGGACCCCGCAACCATCCAAGAGACCCCTACAATTCTATAAGCCATTTCTCACAAGCTGTTGGCGAAAGAGTAATCCACCAAGAGCTGATAAACGGACTCGGCCTTCTCCTTGCAAATATAGCACCTATTGATCATAATCTTCTCCCTCCTTTGAAGATTGTCAATAGTAAGAATTCTACCTCATGTCGGCTTGGTCTTAGAGGTTCCTGAGTTATAAAAAAAAAGAGTTCTACCTCATGAGGCCTGATACACAAAAAAAACTAATTTTCTTGGGACCCCGGACGCACCAAATTACCTTCCATAGGATGATCGTTAGTAAGGCTTTTATCAACAAGAATATTATAAAAATCTTTTACCAAAAAGCTTTTATCTGGTCTAGATTTTGTGGATTTCCTTCATTGTAATTAGTCGTCGGCTTTTTGTTGCACCTTCTTGGTGCTTTTCTAATAAATTGTTTACTTATCAAAAAGAAGAAGAAAATAAGGCATCCCAAAACACCGCAACCTCCTCAACTTCCCCATTGTGAACATTACGGATAAAAAGTACAACCCAAGAGACTTCTTCCCTATTCAATATAAAACAAGAGCTAATGCAGACTTCTTTATCTCTCACCAAGTTAAAAATACTCGAAAATCTATCCTTTAAGGGGGTATTCTCACACCATGTATCGTACCAAAGCCGAGTCTTCACTCCAATGCCCACTGAAATCTCAACATAATGCCGAATCTCCTCCAATCCCTTTCTAATATACTTCCACACTCCCACTCCATAAGCTCCCCGAGGTTCCTTGAGCATCCAACCATCAAGATCCATCCCGAACTTGGTCACACCACATTTCTCCATAAGTGGTCTTTATCAACAATAAACCTCCAAAACCATTTATCAAGAAGAACCATATTGCGCAAAGAGAGAGATTTAATTCCAAGGCATCCTTTTTGCAAAGGTTGCTTTATCACATTCCAATTCACCAAGTGGTACTTGAACTCCTTTGTCGTGTTATCCCAAAGGAATCTCATGCTTTCCAATCTTTTGGCCACCAAACTAGGAATAGGAAAAAGAGATATATAATAGATCCAAAGACTAGAAAGAGTGTTCTTAATGAAAGTGAGTCTACCCCCTTTCGAAAGGTAGTGATTCTTCCACCAGACCAAACAGTTCTCAAACTTTTATTCCAAATGCTTTTGTCTTTAAATCTAACTCCGAGAGGGAGATCGAGGTAAGAGATAGGGAGTGTTCCCATCTTACACCCCAATAAGCTAGCAAGGAGACTCCAATTACCACTTCTACCAAGAGGGATTAAAACACTTTTACCAAGATTTAACTTTAAGACCCGACACCACCTCAAAACAAAGGAGAATACCCCGAAGGTGCAAAATTTGAGTGGTATCAGCCCCGCAAAAAACAAATGTATCGTCGGCAAAAGGAAGATGAGAAACATTAACGCTATCACCATTTCCTCCCACTTTGAAATTGGTCAAGAAACCCATTTCTACCCCTTTCATCAACATCTTGCTTAATGCCTTCATAACCAAGGTAAACAAAAACGGAGATAAGAGGATCCCCTTGTCTTAGCTCTTTGGAAGCTCAAAAAATCCAGAGAGAAACCCATTAACCAATACAGAAAAACATGCACTTAAAAATCCACTTTCACCATTTTTCTCCCAACCCCATGCGATTTAATAAATAGATAACAAAGCTCCAACAAACATGGTCAAATGCCTTTTTTCCATATCAAGTTACCCTTCCCCTCCATTCTATAGCAGAGCATCCACCACTTTGTTGGCTATTAAAGCCGCATACAAGATTTGTCTTCCCTCTATAAAAGCGCTCTACATAGAACTCACCACTTTCCGCATCACTCCTTTCAATCTAGTAGTTACCACCTTCGATAGTAGTTTGTAAATAAAACCCACAAGACTATGAAATCTCTAATATGTTTGACGCCTGAGATCAGAGTGACAAAAGTGGCATTTAGGTTATTTACAAACTCCCCAAAAAGAATGAAACTCCTCAAAAAAGCGAACAACATCCCCCTTACTCACCTCTTAGTTATGAGCTAAGAAAGTCATCGTGAAGCCATCGAGACACGGGGCTTTATCTCCGTCACACTCCATGAGAGCGGCGACAATTTCATCCTCGGAAAAATCTCTCAAGCCACCTTGCATCAGACTCATCAATTCTGGAGAAGTTCAATCCGTCCAAATTCGACCTATTCTTATAAGTCTCTTTATAAAGGTTTTCATAAAACCCACTAATGGCCCCTTTAATATCCCCCTCCTCGAATACCAATCCATCCACCTCAATGGAATTAATAAAATTAAATCTTCTATGAGCATTGGCCATGCGATGAAAATACTTGGTGTTTTATCTCCCTCTTAAAGCCACAACTCCCTAGATTTTTGTCTCCAAGGTAATGAGTTTAGCCAACTCTTCTTTGCATCCGCTCTCTTATCCAATTCACTCCTCAACAGACCCTATCTACTCTCTTTTTCATCAAACCAATTTATTTCACCCACTAGAGCATTAATAACTGAGTTAATGTTGCCAAAGGACTCTCTGTTCCATTTTTGCACTTCTTCCTTAACTCTTTTTAGTTTCTTTGCCACCACAAAGCTAGCAACACCATTGAAATCTACACCCTCCCACCAACCCTTTACAAGATCATGAACCCCATCCACTCTCAACCACATTCTCAAATCGGAAAGGCGTCAGAGCCCACATCAAAACTTTGATCAACAATCAAAGGCATCTTTCTCTTTCTTTCTCTCTCTAGTTTTTTCTTTCTTTTCTTAAGTTGATGCCTTTTTTCTAATATAAACACATACAACAGTCAATATTGTTGATCATTAATCTAATGTATACGATGAACTGAAGTGTTTCACATGGGCAAGATATGAAACAAAGGGGAAGACATCACGCTTCGAACAGAACACTTCAAGAGAAACACCAAAACCACACACAAAACTCAAACTTCATAGCTGTTGTCATGTCATGTTTTGGTAATTCTAAACCAAAACACTATAATTAGTACGAAAGCACGTCCTCAAATTTTTAACCTTAAGACAAAAGGAAATAGTTGAATATAATACACACTAGTTATTTAAGGACCAACCAAAGAAAACTTTTAACTAACATAATAAACACAGGCTATTTGTCCCACTACATCCTTGAGTGATTACAATATCTAGGTTACATAATGGTGCTTTACACTGATTTAAGTTTTGTTCTAGAATATCTACCTTTCTAGGGCCTTAGTGACATCCTAAAATTCTTGCATTGCTTGCCAATCTTTTTTTAAAATATAGAAAAAAAATTGGACTACACAATGGGAGGTAGCACTCTCCCATCCCTTATCCCTCTCATTCGTGGTGAGTGGTGTGAGTAGGGGAACCCTGGTCTCTTATGCAATAACAAGTGACTACCAACTATGCTAGTTGGCACCCACACCGCTTGCCAATCAATAAGAATGATATCAACTATTCCCTCTTCAACGTAGCAATCAAAGTTACTTATTCCATCAAGGGGCTTACCTCCCTTTCATTTGAGGCAAATTGAATATTATGAAACAATGAAAAAAAATATGGAAAAGAAAAGAAAAGAAAGAAACACAAGAAAAGAGCAAATCATGGTTAGAGATTTGACATCCATATGTACCTAAGCATCTCATCAGGAAGAGGACGTAATCTCCAATCTGCGTTCTGGTATCTGCAACAAATTGACTGATCAACCTTACCGAAAATGAGGGATTAAAGAATGAGAGAGAGGGGGAGAGAGAGACAGGGAAAAAATAAAAGAAAGACAAACAAAAAGGAGTAGCAAATTAACTGAATTTGCATAAGACCTACTCTTTGTTCGCGGTAACTCCACAAAAGTGATGCAGAAGAAACTCCAAACTATTTCTCTCCAATTTCATAACCCTTGAAGCCTGCAGAAGAAATAAGTTCTGTCATCACTAAAACTATAAATCAAAAAGAAATCGCAATGCATGGGATACCATGGTGTTTTATCATATATGCACCCTGCACTTTCTGGACACATGGAGACGTAATGGAATTAAAAATTCAAAACAATAGTATGACAATACAAAGATCCCCTCAACAATTTAGCAGCAAGAAGATCAAATGCATCAATTCCAAATTAAACTAGATGTGGAAGTGCTGTACTGCCTAAAATCTTTTCAAGAAAAAATTGCACACAAAGTACACCAAAGCCAATCATATCTACAAATCAACATTTAACACAAATGGCTTCAAGAAATCCCAACTTTCAGAGAATTAGTACTTTAAGTATCAAACCTGTCCAGTGTCAAAGAGATTGCACAAATATATGCCAAAGTCCCGTTGAAGCCACACAATATCTCGATCTGCTCCATGCATGACCTAATTAAGTTAAATAGTGTCACAATGAATTAGATCTGTCACAAAACCAAAAAGAGAATGCTGATGTTCAAGAAATCAACCTTTTTCTTGGTAGGATCTTTGAAAACTTCCCTAAGGTAAGGGCCAACATGAATTCGAAGCTTTAAAGTATCAACAACAAAATCCTCAGTTCTGGTAGAAATTTGCATCAAGCAAGTCAATCCTTGAAAAGATCGATATTGATTATGCTCCAGATCAACCTAAACAATTAAAAGCATGACAACAGAACTCATATTGTGAAATGGAAGAGTAACCACATCCTTGCAAGTTCATGATTGAATATTAAATATATAAATAAACACAACCATAACTGCAGCAAGCATCAAAGATGATATATAACTTTGTTGTAATTTTGTATACATAAAAATATTTTATTATAAAATGAAAAATGGTGCAACTATGAGCACAGTTATATCAGAACACACTATGATTCTTAAATGTGCAAACTATTGTACTAAGAAAATTAGCAGACTTGTTCAAAGCACAGAGCTACGAAGCCAAATTTAGAGAATAAATATCAAAATTTGAACACACTTGAAATGCATTTCCTTAATCATTCTACCACTTGTACAATTTCAACGACAGGATTGCTCCTTTCTTCAAATCAGGCAAACACCTCATCGATAACCATACCACTAGCCATTTAGGGTACTTGGCACCTAAATAGACTAACTTTGGTAAATATGAGAAATCTAATTATAAAAAAAAATTAAATATGAGAAATCCAAAGGCAATCAAAATCATAAGAAACTATTGTAAAGTCCAACCACAAAGATAAAACCAACATTATACATTTTACCATGTAGGCTCACCAATATGTCAATAAATCATAAATCAAAGTAGTAAGATTTTACCGCAAATTCATTAACATTGTGCAACTTAGCAGCCAACGCCTTCAAATCTTTAACTTCTTCCACAAGCTTAAATGGGGTATTTTCCATTGATGGGGGTTCAATAGGCTCAATATCCCCTATATCTTTGTCCACAAATTCTAAAACAGAGTGCTTCTCCTATATGCAAGAAGGAAAAAGGATAAGCAAAAAGCATAACCAGTAACTATACAAGGATATAAAATGGGAAAATTATTTAAAAGTCCACAAAGTCAAATGAGCTTGAAAAATAAAAGCCAAACCGTTCCAAGTAAAGATATCCAACTAACATGGTATATAAATCACAATCCTTCAAACATGCACTATCTTGTTACCATATCTATTATGGCCAAAAGGGCGAAACATCTTATCAAATCAATGGTCAAGAATGTCGATAAAGTAATTTAGGTTAGCAAGGTAATCTGTAGCACCATCCATCCTTTCCTACATTCTCCTACTTCATCTAAGTGAATTCCAAGTTCCACGACTTATTAAGAGAAAGTGTTTACTCAATGTAGCATGTAATCATAAAAACAAAATCTGGACAGAAACTTTATGCATTATAAACAGTCCAAGACAATAGAGGGGGAAAGGCTAAAAAATTAGGGTTTGTAAATAGTACTCAAGGGAGGTGCATTTTTAGAGAGTCAAATGGCACTTAAGCATGCAGCTCCCAAGAATCTGGCTGACAATTCTTGGTTATATCATCTGCCAAGGTATACATTTTCATAATCCCCATAACTCTGGTGATCATTTAACCATCTTCACTTATGAGCATAGCTACCATATCGTGAACAAAATCCTTGTGGTTTTTCTTGTCTTTGCGTGTACTCAAGCGAAGTGCATTTTGGAAGAACTTCAAATGGTTCTCAAGCATGCCACTCTCAAAAACCTGGCTGACACTTCTTGGCTATAGCATCAGCCAAACTTTACATATGCATAAATCCCATAAGTCTGGTGCTCTGTTAATCATCTTCACTTATGAGCATAGCCCTATCATACTGTGAACAAAATTCTTGTGGTTTTCCTTGTCTTTGCATGTAAGTTTCGCCCAATAATTGTTCAGTACTGAACCTTTTATATGTTCTTGAATATATATTACATTGATACGCATATATGCATACTTTTGATAAATAATAACAGTAATATATGCCACAAAAGGGAACAGAGAAAATAAAACATCCAGTGCACAGGGGTTACAAAAGAGAAGCACTAACAAAAGTAAAACTAAAACCACAATCTAAATGCCTTTCGTAACAAACAAAGCACCGATCAATATGCAAAACCATAACCCATTGCGTGTCAAACAGTGACCCGACCCGTCTAGAAAACTATGATGTAAAATATAGTGCAAAACTGAGCACGAATTTCTTTCTCTTCAGTATATGTATCCAATACTTGAACACTATTCTTGATAACAGAGAGATAAAAGTTTATTTTTAGCATAACCAACAAACGTCATGATGCGGAAGATATCAAATTCTGGAAAGCCTCCATTGAAGAAGTATCGTGCTTCTTCACATTTCCATGACAATATCCCGTGGCACCTTTATAAGTTATTATTTGCTCTAAAAGGTAGAACTGTCTAAAGACTCTAAACATCTATTCCTTGATATTCTTTATACAGTTAGTACAGTAGGTCATGAGGTTTCAATAATTCCTGTGCATTGTTCAAGGTCCTATTTGGTATTAAATTAATTCCTCATATTTAGTTTTGAATTTTTTTGGCAAGAAGAGAAGGAGCTCTGAAGGCTGGCTGCCATCAATGCATTTGGATGGAAATAAATAGCATAACAATAAGAAAGAATTATGCAAACTATAGTCATCTTGGCTCAAGAATGGAAGAATTCTATAACAATTAAAAATTACAGGCAAAATATCCTTTGCACCTCAAACCTCAAGAGTTGATATTAGCAAGCTGACTTAGGCGGCTTAAATTGAGACAGATAGATTGCAGGAGTTTTAGGAGTGATGGCAACGGCATTCTTTCCGTGCCTTGTGACTGCAGCTCGCTATCAAACTATGCAAAATTTGGGTCACTTTATTGTCAAAGGAACGGGTTTTGTTAAAATTTGATTATCCTAAGACCTTTAAAAGAAAACTCTTATCCTCCTTGATCATTTTGCTTGCAAATCTTCATAGGCATTGTATTTTCCTTGAAAACCTTCACAAGACATAACACCGTCCAATTTGTTTACCCTTGGGTAATTTATTTCTTCTTACATCCCTTAATTTAAAAATAAATAAATAAATAAGTCTACCCTTTGCCCAAAAAACTTGGCAAGACCCCAAATAAGAAAACCACCCGTGGAGCAATCACCAAATGAAATACACACATAAAATAGCAAACAGAAAAACTAAGAGGACAAAAAAGCTACAACACCAAAACCCAGACCAAAGAAGACAAACTAACCAGTGGATGAATAAACTGCTGACCATCCTCACTCCTCTGCAACCAAACATGCTCGAATGGCTGGTTCGAATTATTCACCAATATATTATACTCATCCTGCGGCCGCCGAATCGTTGGAATATGAAAAGGCACCTTAGCCTTCCCCGTTCCGGACGCCTGCTTATCCCTCGCCGCCACCTTCACCCCACTTAATTCCCCCTTCCCACTCGGCGAGTCACTACCCGATTTACTCGCTCCCCTCTTCTTCTTTCCGTACACCAACTGGAACCCGGTTTCGTTATCAGCCACGGGGCCCAGAGCCCGGCCCAATTCCTCCTCCTTCTTGCGAATCCTCTCGAACTCGTCAATGAAGACATCGAATCGCTCGAAGATTTCGTCGTTGACGTTGACGAGCCAATCGTAGGCGTTGTCAACGTCGTTTTCCTCGGGGAGTGGTATCGGTTTGTCCCAAATTTGGGCCGAGGAGCCGATGGTTTCGAGAATAGTCTGCGAATTCTTAGAGATTTCTTGGATTGGGAGCTTGAACTCGTCAAAGTTGTAGAAGAAGTGAAAGTCCTTGTCTGCAGGGATCGCGCGAGAAGAAGATGAGAGGCTCGAGAGAGACGATGATAAAGGACCAGTTGTTAAGGTCTGTAGCGATTTGGCCTTTTGGGCTCGTGGTGATTGGTCCATGTTCATGTGATCTTTACTCATTTTGAGAGAGATATTGTGTTTAGCGTTTAGGGCTAGGGTTTTGGGGGTTAGGGTTTAAGGGACACCATTAAAGAGAGAACAATTGTTTGGTTTTCCACTTTTCAGTTCCACTTTCGCCACATTTTGATAGTGAGAGAGCTCGCCCGTTTTAGGGGTCTTTGTCACGTGACTGGTGGGTAAATGCACGCCCGTTTTGTGTCTTCTATTTATTTTTAATAGAAGAGTCTGTTGTGTTAAAAAGAAGAAAAACGTTGCGTTCTGAATTTATGATCGAGCACACGTAATCCTTGTGTGAACAAAATTGCCATTAATATTTGGTGATTTGTCATGTTTTCTGTGAGGAATGGGATACCCATATGTCCTTTATGATTTTTGTTTTTTCGAAGTATATCATTTGCTTTTAATTTTTTTTTTATTTTTCTCTAATAAATAATAAAATATTTAAAAAAACAAAAGTCTTATTAGTGTACATTCTTTTTTTAGAATTTATTAGAAAAAACACTTAAATGGTTGACAATTTGACATATCATCTCCAAAAAAAAAAAAAAAAGCATTCTAATTAGTGTAATTTAGTCTTTAAGAGAAAATTGAGGTTTTTATAGTCGATGTTTTTCATAGTGAGTTGGTGTGTCACTTCATCTCAAATTTAAATTTATATTGTGCCACAACGTTTATTTTAATCAAGTATTCATGAGAATGTGACTTATAATAACCATTGATTTATTTTTAGATGAGATTGCATATCATCTCACCATAAAATCAACCAATTGAAAAAAAAAATAATACTCAAATGTGGTAATTTAAATTGTTTATTTTGTTGGTTTTTAAATGATGATACAAATCGTGTTAGTAAGTTACTAGTTAGATAATTGTGGCAAGAATGTCATTTCACAAATTGGAGATAAAAATCGTAATTACTTGTTCAAAGGCAAAATGATAATTTCCATATCAAATCCTTGACCAGATCATCATCTGACAGTCAAGAGAATGCCAATTAAATATCTTTCTAATCTAGATCGACCTCCTCACTATATGAAAAGGCTCATAACTTCATTTTTCGGTAATCAAGAATTAATTAATCATGTTTTTTCTCTCTTTAACAGCTTTGGTGAATTCAAACATCTTTAAGCTATCAATTACAATAACTTGAGAGTGAGAGAGTTCTCTGAGAGATGAAACTTATGTCATCACCAAGTGTCTTTCAGGTTTTGGACAGGTACCAATAAGCACTCTCGCATGCTTTGAAAGTCCTTACATGCGCGTGCCTTCTCCCTCTCGATCCTTACTCATTTTTGGAGATCAACAGATTGAAGTCTATGAGAATCTAAGTAATCCACAACTAGCAATTTCTATTTAGAAGATGGTCCAAAAGAAGATAACTGATGTGGGGTTATTTTTCTTCACCAATTGGATAATGATATGCGACACTCTTAATGGGTAAAAAGGTAAGCCCACAACATAATAGCATCAGTTAATTAAAATGTAACAAATGGCAAAGGGCAAAAAAGTAACTTCACCCTTAAACCCTAGCTATATAGAAACCCTAACTCTTAGAGAACACTCCTCCCACTATCCTTTTTTTCTAATTGGATTCTACTTTAAAGTTGTTGACCCTCACCCGTATTTTAATAATGACAAAACATAATTGTTATTATACTAACTAAGTGTAGTAAGCAACAAAAACGTTCAACCAATGATCAAAGTTCAAAAACTCAAACTGAATCAAAGTATCAAGTGAAGACTAAAGAACTAGTATATGTCTAAGGTTTTAGAACCAATGTAAGTCTCACTTATACATTGTAATAGCTTGTTCAATGGCTCGAACAAAAAAGGTTTTCTAAACCGATCGTTTTAAAACAAACATTTTCAATTAAAACAGAAAAACTGGGTTGGAAGACAACCCAGTCGACTGGGTACATATGCCAGTCAACTGGTATTTGATACAGTATGTCTCCAGTCGACTGGGTCATTCATACCAGTCTACTGGTAAAATGGACAGTAAGTCCCCAGTCGACTGGATGAAATATACCAGTCGACTGGATACCCAGAAGGTCTGAAAACGTGATTTTTTCAAGTGAACCCAGTCGACTAGTATCACGACCCAGTCGATTGGTAGTTTAAAAATATAACCGTTAGACTCCAAATCTGAACGCTTTAAAGCAAATCTTTTTCAAATTAAAGTCCTAACAGCCATATTATTTGATTGCTATATAAACCCATTCAATTGAGCATTCAACAACAAGCTGCACACATTCAAAAAGAGTTGATCTCACATAATCAAGTTATTATACTCTTGAAACACAAAAAAAGCTTTGAAATATTCTTATTGAGCCATTCTTCAAGCTTTACTTTGAAAGAGAGACATTATTCAGTTGTATAAGCTTCCATTAGCTGTTTCTCTACTATTTACTTTACATAATCTTTTGTAAAGGGATTACTTCCGAAAGGGAGAGGATTACTTTTGAGAGGAAGGGGATAGCTTCCGAGTGTAAGGTTTGTACAACACCGGGAAAGTTGTACGATTAAGTTACTTAGTGGATTACTTCAAGGAGTTCCTTGAAGAGAGTGGACGTAGGGTCGGAATGAATCTGATATTTCCGAACCACTATAATCTGAGTTTGCATCCTCTTCTCTCTAAACTCTTTATTTACAGCACATTACTTGTTTTAATTGTTTGCTGCTTATTCGTTTTTATAAACTTGTATTAATTCTGCAAAAAGTTTTAAAAACCAATTCACCCCCCCTCTTGGGTTGAAACCTCGATCTACAATTGGTATCAGAGCTTCGTTATCATATTTAGGCTTAAAATCCTTGAGTTGATCCAATGGCAGCAAATAGCAACTCTGAGGGACACTCTTATACTAGACCACCTTTGTTCAATGGTTCCAATTATAACTATTGGAAAAACAGAATGAAAATCTTTGTCGAATGACAAGATTACAATCTATGGAGAATCATTAAAGAAGGACTTAGAATTTCTACAAAAGAAATAGTTATTGGAGAGACTCATCATACAATGCCTAAACTCAAAACTGAGTACACTGACGAAGATTATAGAATGATGTCTCTCAATAGCAGAGCAACAAGTATGTTATATTGTGCATTAGATATTTCTGAATATAATAAAATATCTGCATGTGTTTCGGCTAAAGAGATATGAGACAAATTACAAGTCACATATGAAGGAACTAGTGAGGTAAAAAAGTCAAAAATTTACATGCTAATTTCTGAGTATGAATCCTTTAAAATGTCTCCTAATGAAACTATTTCTGAAATGCACTCACGGTTCACCACTATTATAAATGGTTTAAAACTGCTTGGTAAGAATATTGAGGAGGTTGAACTAACCAGAAAAATCTTGAGATCTCTACCACCAGAATGGAAACCAAAGAGGACAGCCATACAGGAGGCCAAAGATCTTGACAAACTAGATGTTGAGACACTACTTGGGTCATTATTGACGTATGAGATGGAAGAAATGATTCCCATCGTCAATAATGATGAGAAGAAGAAAAAGTATATTACTCTCAAAGCTTCTACGAGCAGCAAAGAAATGGAATCAGAAAAAGAAGCTGAGAGCAGCGAGGAAGATGGTGAAATGGCATTGATCACCAAACGATTTCACAAGTTCTTGAAGAAAAGCAAGAAACCTTACACAAAAGATCCCACTCCGAAAAAGGAACCGCTTATGTGCTATGGCTGCAAGAAGCCCGATCATATTAGAGCTGATTGTCCGGTTTCAAACAAACCATACAAGAGCTTCAAAAAGAAAGCCATGGTAGCAACTACCTGGAGCGATGACGAAGAAGATGAGTCATCAGACAAAGAAATCGGATACGAGGAAATTGCCAACCTTTGTTTGATGGCAATCGACAATGAAAGTGAGGTAACATCCTCTCCTTCTTCTAAGAATAATATTGTGAGTAGTAGTGAAGAACTACTAGAAGTAATAAATGAAATGCATGAGGAATTGAAGAAATTTGGTTCTAGAAATTCTGTTTTCAAGAAAGAGGTATCATCTCTCTCTAAAGAGATGATAAGTCTTAGAGAAGAAAAAGAAAAATTATCATCTTTACTGTATGATTCTTCTCAAGATTTTCTCAAAGATGAAAATGAGAATTTAAAAAATAAAATTTCTGAATTGAATAGCACTATATCAAGACTTATGCTTGGTAAAGAAAAACTTGATGAAGTGCTTTCTTCCCAAAGATTAAGTGGAGGCAAATCTGGTGTAGGATACTCTCATTTGGGAAAGCAAAAATCAAAAGAGAGCTTATTCATGAAAGCCACATGTGTGAGTGAAGCCTCTACTTCAAGAAACCCTAGCAAGATTAAAAACACTCCCTCATTAAATGCTAAAAATTCAAATGTTCATACAAAAATGAAGCAACCTAGAAATACACATACTTATATGTATGCACACTCTAGAAATGCTTATACACATCCTAGAAATAACCAACATGTACATAATCAACATATGAACTCTGCACATACTCATCCTAGGAATTACCATCATGGTTATCCTAGAAATAATTTGCATACACATGCTAGCATGTATCCTAGAATGCATTATCATTCATTTTCTGGAAATGACATGCATTTTCATACTCCTTACCATAGAAACATGTATCCTAGGAACTATTATCCTAAGGATTATAGGAATGCACATGTAAGATATCCTAGAAATTTTAATTACTATCATCCTAGGATTGTGCATCATCAATATGTCCATAGATCACCATATACTGTTAAGAAAGTATGGGTTCCAAAAGGAACCGTGTTTTCTAGGACTAACCCCGAAGGACCCAAGAAATTTTGGGTACCTAAAAGTGCTATCGTGTATCCTTGTGTGATGTAGATATGTCTCTACACCAAGGAGAAAGGTAACTGTTGATACCTTGATAGCGGACGCTCGAAGCACATGATCGGTGATAAAAGCGTATTCAAGGAGCTAACTCTAAGAGATGGTGGACTTGTGACCATTGGAGACAATACTAAAATAAAGATCATCGGGTATGGAAAAGTCGGTAATGATTTCTCAACCTTAGATAATGTATTGCTAGTACAAGGTCTTAAGCCAAATTTACTTAGCATTAGTCAATTATGTGACAAAGGATACAAAGTCATATTTGAGACCTCTCATTGTCTAGTTATAGACATCAAGAGCAACAAGATCAAATTCATTGGCCATATACATTAAAATATCTACATAATTGATTTGAAATCCTTGCATTCTGAAAATGAAAAATATTTTCCTGCTTTTAGTGAAAATATATGGCTATGGCATAGAAGGCTTGGTCATGTAAACATGAACTTGCTAAAAATTGTTTCAAGAAAAGATTTAGTTATTGGACTTCCTAAAATCAATTTTGAAAAAGGCAAAGTATGCGATGCTTGTCAAATGGGAAAACAAACTACGATTTCTTTTAAAGCAAAAAATTTAGTCTCAACTACTAGACCTTTGGAACTTTTGCATATGGACTTATTTGGTCCAATTAGTACCATTAGTCTAGGTGGCCATCAATATGCTCTTGTTATTGTTGATGACTATTCAAGATATACCTTTGTTATTTTTATTGCTTACAAGGATGAAGCTTTCAAAGGATTTGAAAAGTTTTGCAAAAAGGTACAAAATGAAAAAGGAATTAGTATTTCAAGCATAAGAAGTAATCATGGCAAAGAATTTGAAAATCAAAGCTTTTCAAGATTTTGTGATGAAAATGGAATTAATCACAACTTTTCAGCTCCTAGAACTCCTCAACAAAATGGAGTTGTTGAAAGGAAAAAAAGAGTTCTAGAAGAATTTTCAAGGACTATGCTTTGTGAAAATAGTTTACCAAAATACTATTGGGCTGAAGCCGTGAATACTTCTTGCTATATCTTAAATAGAATTTTGATAAGGCCTCTGCTTGATAAAACTCCATATGAACTATGGAAAGGAAGAAAACCCAATATTTCCTATTTTCGTGCTTTTGGTCGTAAATGCTTCATCTTATATAACAATAAAACTAACTTGGGTAAATTTGATTCTAAGACCAATGAAGGAATATTTTTAGGATATTCAACATCTAGTAAGGCTTATAGAGTTTTTAATAAGAGAACTTTAGTGGTAGAAGAATCTGTACATGTAACTATTGATGAATCTAACCCAATTAGTAGTAGAGAAGTTTCCTTTAAAGATGATGCAGATTTTATTCCAAGAATAGAAACTCTTACTCCCATTGTTGACCCAAAAGAGAGTTCACCTCTGTTGACCCCTGCCCGTATTTTAATGATGGCAAAACACAACTGTTATTTAACTAACATGTTTAAACTAAGTTGTATTAAGGATCAAACACATTCAACCAAGGAACAAAGTGCAAAAACTCGAACCAAATCAAGTATCAAGTGAAGACTGAAGATCTAGTATAGGTCTTAAGGTTTAGAACCAATGTAAGTCTCACTCATACATTGTATTAGCTTGTTCAATGGCTCAAACACAAATGGTTTTTCTAAAACCATTAATTTTAAAATGTTTTTAAATGAAAAACAGAAGAAAAACTGGGTTGGAAGACAACCCAGTCGACTGGGTACATATACCAGTCGACTGGTATATGGGTCAGAAGGTACCCAGTCGACTGGATGAATTAACCCAGTCGACTGGTACTTTGACCAGTAAGTATCCAGTCGACTGGATGATATATACCAGTCGACTGGTAAAATGGACAGAAAGTCCCCAGTCGACTGGATGATATATACCAGTCGACTGGATACCCAGAAGGTCTGAAAACGTATATTTTTCAAGTGAACCCAGTCGACTGGTATCTCGACCCAGTCGACTGGTAGTTCAAAAATATGACCGTTGGACTCCAAATCTGAACGTTTTAAAGTAAATCTTTTTCAAATTAAAGTCCAAAACGGCCATATTAATTGATTGCTATATAAACCCACTCAGCAAAGCATTCAATAATAAGCAGCACATATTCAAAAAGAGTTGATCTCATATAATCAAGTTTTTATACTCTTGAAACACAAAAAGCTTTGAAATAATCTTATTGAGCCATTTCTTCAAGCTTTACTTTGAAAGAGAGACATTTCTGTTGTAATAAGCTTTCATTTGTTGTCTCTCTACCTTTTACTTTACACCATCTTTGTAAAGGGATTACTTCCGAGAGGAAGGGGAAACTTCCGAAAGGAAGGGGATTTTTCGGTTTAAGCAATTCCTGTAAATTGCTTGTGTACGGTTTGTGCAACACCCGGCTAAGTTGTGCGACTAAGTTTTCTTAGTGGATTACTTCAAGGTGTTCCTTGAAGAGAGTGGACGTAGGGTCGGAACGAATCCGATATTGCCGAACCACTATAACTGTGTTTGCATCCTCTTTCCTTAAACTCTTTATTTACAGCTTTCTACTTGTATTAATTATTTGTTGCTTATCAGTTTTTATAAACTTGTATAAATTCCGCGAAAGTTTTTAAAAACCCAATTCACCCCCCCTCTTGGGTTGAAACCTCGAGCTACAATTGGTATCAGAGCCTCGTTCTCTTTATAAGGCTTAAATTCCTAGAGTTGATCCAATGGCAGCAAATAGCTACTCTGAGGGACACTCTTATACTAGACCACCATTGTTCAATGGATCAAATTATAACTACTGGAAAAATAGAATGAAAATCTTCGTCGAAGGACAAGATTACAATCTATGGAGAATTATAGAAGAGGGACCTAAAATTCCCTCAAAAGAAATAGTTATTGGAGAGACTCTTCATACAATGCCTAAACTCAAAACTGAGTTTACTGACGAGGATTGTAGAACGATATCTCTCAATAGCAGAGCAACAAGCATGCTACATTGTGCATTAGATATTTCTGAATATAACAAAATATCTGCATGCGTTTCTGCTAAAGAAATATGGGACAAATTGCAAGTCACATATGAAGGAACAAGTGAAGTAAAAAAATCTAAAATTTACATGCTAATTTCTGAATATGAATCTTTTAAGATGTCTCCTAACGAAACCATTTCTGAAATGCACTCACGATTTACTACTATTATAAATAGTTTAAAACTGCTTGGCAAGAATATTGAGGAAGTTGAACTAACCAGAAAAATCTTAAGATCTCTACCTCCAGAATGGAAACCAAAGAGGACAGCCATTCAAGAGGCCAAAAATCTTGACAAGCTTGATGTTGAGACGCTGCTTGGGTCATTATTGACATACGAGATGGAAGAAATGACTCCCATTGTCAATGATGATGAGAAGAAGAAGAAGCAAATTGCTCTCAAAGCTTCTACGAGCAACAAAGAAAAGGAATTAGAACAAGAAGCAGAGAGCAGTGAAGAGGATGGTGAAATGGCTTTAATCACCAGACGATTCCATAGGTTCTTGAAGAAAAGCAAGAAACCTTACTCAAAGGATCCCACCTCAAAAAGGGAACCACTTATGTGCTATGGCTGCAAGAAGCCAGGACATATAAAAGCTGACTGTCCGATTTCAAGCAAACCATACAAGGGCTTCAAGAAGAAAGCTATGGTAGCAACTACCTGGAGCGATGACGAAGAAGATGAGTCATCAGACAAAGAAATTGGATACGAAGAGATTGCCAACCTCTGTTTAATGGCAATCGATGATGAAAGTGAGGTAACATCTTCTCCCTCTTCAAAAAATAATATTGTTACTAGTAGTGAAGAATTACTAGAAGTCATAAATGAAATGCATGAAGAATTAAAGAAATTTGATTCTAGAAATTCTGTTCTTAAGAAAGAAGTATCATCTCTTTCTAAGGAAATGATAGTTCTTAGAGAAGAAAAAGAAAAATTATCATCTTTACTGTATAATTCGTCTCAAGATTTTCTTAAAGATGAAAATGAAAATTTGAAAAATAAAATTTCTGAATTAAACAGCACTGTATCTAGACTTATGCTTGGTAAAGAAAAACTTGATGAAGTGCTTTCTACCCAAAGATTAAGTGGAGGAAAATCTGGTGTAGGATATTCTCCTTTGGGAAAACAAAAAACAAAAGAGAGCTTATTCATGAAAGCCTCTTGTGTAGATGGAGCTTCTACTTCGAAAGCTCCTAACCTTGTTAAAAGCACTCCCTTAATAAATCCGAGGAACTCTAGAAACTTAAATGATCATACTAAATTGAAGCATCCTAAAAATACTCATGCTTATTTGTATGCTTATTCTAGAAATGCTCATACACATCCTAGAAATAATCATCATGCTCATTCTAGGAACAATGTGTATAATCAAAGAATGCATTCTGCTCATGCTCAACCTAGGAATCACCATCATAGCTATTCTAGAAATAACTTGCATACATATGCTAGCATGTATCCTAGAATGCATCATCGTTCATTTTCTGGAAATGACATGCATTTTCATACCCCTTACCATAGAATCATGTATCCTAGGAACTATCATCCTAAGGATTATAGGAATGCACATGTAAAATTTCCTAGAAATTTCTATGACTATAATGATAGGTCTGTGCATCATCAACATGTTCATAGAGCACCATATATTGTTAAGAAAGTATGGGTCCCAAAAGGAACCGTATTTTCAAGGACTAACCCCAAAGGACCCAAGAAATTTTGGGTACCTAAAAATGCTATCGTATATCCGTGTGTGATGTAGATTTGCCTTCACACCAAGGAGAAAGGTAATTGTTGGTACCTTGATAGCGGTTGCTCGAAGCATATGACCGGTGATAAAAGCGTATTCAAGGAGCTAACTCTAAGAGATGGTGGACTTGTGACCATTGGAGACAATACTAAAATAAAGATCATCGGGCATGGAAAAGTCGGTAATGATTTCTCAACTTTAAATAATGTATTGCTAGTACAAGGCTTAAAGCCAAATTTACTTAGCATTAGTCAATTATGTGACAAAGGATATAAAGTCACATTTGAAACCTCTCATTGTCTAGTTATAGACATCAAGAGCAACAAGATCAAATTCATTGGCCATAGACATGAAAATGTCTATATAGTTGATTTGAAATCCTTACATTCCAATAATGAAAAATGCTTTCCTGCTTTTAGTGAAAATCAATGGCTGTGGCATAGAAGGCTTGGTCATGTAAACATGAACTTGCTAAAAATTGTTTCAAGAAAAGATTTAGTTATTGGTCTTCCTAAAATCAATTTTGAGAAAAACAAAATTTGCAATGCTTGTCAAATGGGAAAACAATCAAGGATATCTTTCAAAGCAAAAAATGTTGTCTCAACTACTAGACCTTTGGAACTTTTGCATATGGACTTATTTGGTCCAATTAGTACCATTAGTCTAGGTGGCCATCAATATGCTCTTGTTATTGTTGATGACTATTCAAGATATACCTTTGTTATTTTTATTGCTTATAAGGATGAAGCTTTCAAAGGATTTGAAAAGTTTTGCAAAAAGGTACAAAATGAAAAAGGAATTTGTATTTCAAGCATAAGAAGTGATCATGGCAAAGAATTTGAAAATCAAAGCTTTTCAAAATTTTGTGATGAAAATGGAATTAATCACAACTTTTCAGCTCCTAGAACTCCTCAACAAAATGGAGTTGTTGAGAGGAAAAATAGAGTTCTAGAAGAATTTTCAAGAACAATGCTTTGTGAAAATAATTTACCAAAATATTTTTGGGCTGAAGCCGTGAATACTTCTTGCTATATTTTAAATAGAATTTTGATAAGGCCCCTGCTTGATAAAACTCCTTATGAACTATGGAAAGGGAGAAAGCCCAATATTTCCTATTTTCGTGCCTTTGGTAGTAAGTGCTTCATCTTAAATAACAATAAAACTAACTTGGGTAAATTTGATTCCAAGACCGATGAAGGGATATTTTTAGGATATTCTACTACTAGTAAGGCTTATAGAGTTTTCAATAAGAGAACTCTAGTAGTAGAAGAATCTGTGCATGTAACTATTGATGAATCTAACCCAATGAGTAGTGGAGAAGTTTCCTTTAAAGATGATGCAGATTTTATTCCAAGAATGGAAACTTCTACTCCCATTGTTGACCCAAAAGTGAGTTCTTCTCAAACAAATGAAGGGATGGCAACTCCAAATTTGGACCAACCATCCTCAAGTCAACAAGAGGAAAATCTACCCAAGGATTGGAGGTATGTAAATCATCATCCAATTGATCAAGTAATTGGTGATCCTTCACAAGGGGTAAGAACTCGCTCTTCCATTAGAAATATTTGTAATTTTGTAGCTTATTTGTCTCAAGTAGAACCTAAGACATTTATAGAAGCTTAAAAAGATAATGATTGGATAATTGCAATGCAGGAAGAGATAAATCAATTTGAGAGAAACAATGTTTGGGAACTAGTTCCAAGACCTAAAGATCATTCAATTATTGGAACTAAATGGGTATATAGAAATAAAATGGATGAAAATGGTATAGTAACTAGAAATAAGGCTAGACTAGTTGCTAAGGGATATAACCAAGAGGAAGGAATAGATTTTGATGAAACCTATGCTCCCGTAGCTAGATTAGAAGCTATTCGAATGTTATTAGCCTTTGCATGCTTTAATAAATTCAAGCTATTTCAAATGGATGTGAAAAGTGCATTTTTAAATGGCTTTATAGAAGAAGAGGTTTATGTTGAACAACCTCTTGGTTTTGAAAACCCTAGTCTTCCAAATCATGTCTACAAGCTTTCTAAGGCTTTATATGGGCTGAAGCAAGCTCCAAGGGCATGGTACGAAAGACTAAGCAAATTTTTGATTGATAATGATTTTGTAAGAGGAAGAATAGATACAACTCTCTTCACAAAAACTCACAAAAATGACACTTTGATAGTTCAAATATATGTTGATGATATTATATTTGGTGCTACTAATGAATCTATGTGTCAAGAGTTTGCAAAGTGCATGCAAGGTGAATTTGAAATGAGCATGATGGGAGAACTTACCTACTTCCTTGGACTGCAAATCAAGCAACTAAAAGGAGGTATCTTCATCAATCAACAAAAGTACATCAAAGATCTACTAAAGAGGTTCGGGATGGAAAGCTCAAAGCCAATTGGAACGCCTATGAGCACAACCACCAAACTTGATCTTGATGAAGGAGGTAAAACTGTAGATTCTAAATATTATAGAAGCATGATAGGTGCTTTACTGTACTTGACTGCAAGTAGACCTGATATAATGTTCAGTGTATGCATGTGCGCTAGATTTCAATCTAATCCTAAGGAATCACATGTAGTTGCAGTAAAAAGAATCCTTAGATATCTACAAGGGACCCAGACCATAGGATTATGGTATTCTAGAGAATCATCTTTTGAGCTAGTAGGATATTCGGATGCTGATTTTGCTGGATGTAGGTTAGATAGAAAAAGCACAAGTGGAACATGCCAATTCTTAGGTGCTATGTTAACTTCTTGGTTCTCCAAGAAACAGAATTCAGTTGCACTATCAACCGCTGAGGCGGAATATGTAGCAGCTGGCAGTTGTTGTGCCCAAGTACTATGGATGAAACAACAACTAGAAGACTATGGCATGAGTCTCAAAAATATTCCTATATTTTGTGATAATACTAGTGCCATCAACCTAACCAAAAATCCTATTCAGCACTCTAGAACCAAGCATATAGAGATTAGACATCATTTCTTAAGAGACCATGCTCAAAAAGGTGATATAAGATTAGAATTTATACCTTCAGAAGATCAAATAGCTGATATTCTTACAAAACCCTTAAGTGAAGCTAGTTTTTGCAAAATAAGAAAGTTGATGGGATTGCTTGATTTTGATAAATTGAATGTTTGATTGCATCTCATTTCATCATTTGCATGTTTGACATTGAGTGATAGAGTATTAATCCATGTTTAATTATTCCCTTCACTCAAAAATGTCATAGATAAACAAATTCGTGCTAAAAATTCAAGACTGGAAATTTTACTAATGGTCCAGTCGACTGGTAAATGTGCTCCAGTCGACTGGTAAGTCACTGCCTGATTGTCCAGTCGACTGGTAATTTTAACCCAGTCGACTGGTAACTCTCTGCCAAAAACTCCAGACGACTGGTAAGTCTTCTCCAGTCGTCTATAAAATCAAATCATGCTTGGAGCCAAATTTTTTCATTTTTTTTTGAACCCCCAGTCGACTGGTAACGATAGCCCAGTAGACTGGTATCTCACTGTCAGTTGATCCAGTCGACTGGTACGTTTACCCAGTCGACTGGTAAGAGAAACTGTTCATCTTTTCAAAGGGGCCCAGTCGACTGGTAAATTTACCCAGTCGACTGGTATCCGCGATTCTATAAAAGAGACTGTTCATTTTCGCCCTTCTTACGCCATTTTCAAAGAGCCCAAGCTTTCTCTCTCTAGAAAAATTCATCTTTTTGATCTAAAAACCATCCAAATCCCTTCTAAACACACCGATCTACTCATTCCTAAAGAGATTTTTAACTTTCTACGGTTGAAATCTCTTATTTTTACCAAATTTCCTTTTTCCAAAAACTTCAAATTTCTCGAAAATGAGTGACAAAATCCGTATAAAACTCACAACAAGTGGACCTAATGCGCCCAAAAAGCCTAGGTCTTCAAAACCTTCGGCTTCGGAATCAAAAGGGAAGGGAGTAGCAGGGTCGTCCAGCAAGGAGCCCAGAACAGAGTTGGAGCAGGCTCTGTTTTTCAGCCCAGCTGCTCATAAGAGGTATAACTCTATAATCCGTCACAAGAAAATCATGACGGGTAGAGTCGTTGATTTCGACTCCATTCGTCATGGTAATTTCGATATTCTACCAGCCTTTGAGGCAATAAATCTGACCCCACTGGTCAGTATTCATGAAAAATATTACCCGCGACTGATTCACCAGTTCTATGCGAACTTGGTGAAACCCAGTCCTCTGGCTCTGAGATTCAGAACCAGAGTTAGCGGTGTGGAGTTTGAGGTCAACACTGACCTCTTGATGAGCATTCTGAGAATCCCTATAAGGGTGGTTCAATGGAGTCTGGATGGATGGCCAGACAACTTTGAAGTTGAGGAGGCCTGTCGGATAGTCAGGGGCGACCCTAACTATGTGTACAGACCCACTACATTTCACACATGTAGTGACTTGCCCCTCGACTCAAAAATGTTTCAATTGATTGTCAGTCTGACCATCCACCCGAGACTCGGGAGTCGAGGGTATCTATCTAAAATAGATACGGTATTGATTTGGTGCCTAAAATCTGGGCACCACTTCAATATATATCCTCTGCTGCTCGCCAACATGATAAACGGTGAAGCAAACGACTCCGGGTGTCTTCCTTATGGGATGCTCATTACACTCATCCTCCAGCATTTCCGGGTACCTTTGCCTGCCTCCGAGGCTCAGGATATCGGATTGACGGATATCATCAACATCTCATCTCTAAAGAAGATGGGATGTACTGTTCGTGAAGGGTTTCTCTATCCTAAGGCCGGAAAGCGCCTAAGGATTCGAGAGGATGCGAGTGATAGTGATGAGGATGCTGATACGGCTGCTGAGATGGAGACAGATACCCGAGCACCTCCCATTGGTGACTCGAGTACTGGTCAGACTGGATATGGTGACATCCTACGAGCTATCGCGAGTCTTCAGATGACGATGGAGTCCGGTTTTCAGTCCATGCAGTCCGATTATCAGAGGCTGAGCTCCTCCATAGACCACCTACGGGATGACTTCGAGTTACATCGAGAGCACACCGAGGGTTCCCTAGCTGAGATTAGGGAACTTCTTCGTGACAGCTCGGACTCTCCCGCACCATGAGTCTCTCAGTTCTTAGCACTTTTCCAGTTTTTGTCACATAGTACGGACATCTCATGTTTGTTTTTCTTAGTTATGGCTCTATGAGGCCCTACTTGTATTGACTTTTTCTCTATAATGATGTAATACTATTAACCATATTTATTGCATTTATTTACGCTATTTGTGATATGTTAGAACTGTTTTAAATATCTGTTTAGTCACTAAATCTGATATAAAATGCTTATATGCTTGAAAAACTTTCGGTTCTTCCCGGGAAGGCTTCTGAAATTCAAATGAAGCCACATCTTCGCGTACATATTTGTATTCTTATAACCTATTTGACTGTATTGGCTAATTAGCTTATTTTTTATGTTATGCCCCCTTTGGTTGCTGTTGTCAAAACGGGGGAGAAAAATGAGAAAAAAAAAAAAAACGAGAAAATCTAAGTAAAACGCAACCAATGCATAGATTTAGGGGGAGCATTGCTCCATATCTGTGTAAAAATGTTTATTGATTGGTTGAGTTTAATTTTAGATTGGTTGAAAGAAATATAAACTGTGTTTGCTTATTTACAGGGTGTTTTTACTCGAAAAACAGAGGAGACTCTGTCCAATTTTTTGTAAAATCTTAACACTTAGTTTTTAAAACTGTTTTTACATTATTAGTTTTGTCATCATCAAAAAGGGGGAGATTGTTGACCCCTGCCCGTATTTTAATGATGGCAAAACACAACTGTTATTTAACTAACATGTTTAAACTAAGTTGTATTAAGGATCAAACACATTCAACCAAGGAACAAAGTGCAAAAACTCGAACCAAATCAAGTATCAAGTGAAGACTGAAGATCTAGTATAGGTCTTAAGGTTTAGAACCAATGTAAGTCTCACTCATACATTGTATTAGCTTGTTCAATGGCTCAAACACAAATGGTTTTTCTAAAACCATTAATTTTAAAATGTTTTTAAATGAAAAACAGAAGAAAAACTGGGTTGGAAGACAACCCAGTCGACTGGGTACATATACCAGTCGACTGGTATATGGGTCAGAAGGTACCCAGTCGACTGGATGAATTAACCCAGTCGACTGGTACTTTGACCAGTAAGTATCCAGTTGACTGGATGATATATACCAGTCGACTGGTAAAATGGACAGAAAGTCCCCAGTCGACTGGATGATATATACCAGTCGACTGGATACCCAGAAGGTCTGAAAACGTATATTTTTCAAGTGAACCCAGTCGACTGGTATCTCGACCCAGTCGACTGGTAGTTCAAAAATATGACCGTTGGACTCCAAATCTGAACGTTTTAAAGTAAATCTTTTTCAAATTAAAGTCCAAAACGGCCATATTAATTGATTGCTATATAAACCCACTCAGCAAAGCATTCAATAATAAGCAGCACATATTCAAAAAGAGTTGATCTCATATAATCAAGTTTTTATACTCTTGAAACACAAAAAGCTTTGAAATAATCTTATTGAGCCATTTCTTCAAGCTTTACTTTGAAAGAGAGACATTTCTGTTGTAATAAGCTTTCATTTGTTGTCTCTCTACCTTTTACTTTACACCATCTTTGTAAAGGGATTACTTCCGAGAGGAAGGGGAAACTTCCGAAAGGAAGGGGATTTTTCGGTTTAAGCAATTCCTGTAAATTGCTTGTGTACGGTTTGTGCAACACCCGGCTAAGTTGTGCGACTAAGTTTTCTTAGTGGATTACTTCAAGGTGTTCCTTGAAGAGAGTGGACGTAGGGTCGGAACGAATCCGATATTGCCGAACCACTATAACTGTGTTTGCATCCTCTTTCCTTAAACTCTTTATTTACAGCTTTCTACTTGTATTAATTATTTGTTGCTTATCAGTTTTTATAAACTTGTATAAATTCCGCGAAAGTTTTTAAAAACCCAATTCACCCCCCTCTTGGGTTGAAACCTCGAGCTACAACCTCAAGCAAATGAAGAGATGAAAACTCCTAATTTTGACCAACCATCCTCAAGCCAACAAGAGGAAAGTCTACTCAAAGATTGGAGGTATGTAAATTATCATCCAATTGATAAAGTGATTGGTGATCCTTCACAAGGGGTAAGAACTCGCTCTTCTATTAGAAATATTTGCAATTTTGTAGCTTATATGTCTCAAGTAGAACCTAAGACATTTATAGAAGCTGAAAAAGATAATGATTGGATAATTGCAATGCAGGAAGAGATAAATCAATTCGAGAGAAACAATGTTTGGAAACTAGTTCCAAGACCTAAAAATCATTCAATAATTGGAACTAAATGGGTATATAGAAATAAAATGGATGAAAATGGTATAGTAACTAGAAATAAGGCTAGACTAGTTGCTAAGGGATATAATTAAGAAGAGGGAATAGACTTTGATGAAACCTATGCTCCTGTAGCTAGATTAGAAGCTATTCGAATGTTATTAGCCTTTGCATGCTTTAATAAATTCAAGCTATTTCAAATGGATGTGAAAAGTACCTTTTTAAATGGCTTTATAGAATAAGATGTTTATGTTGAGCAACCTCTGGGATTTGAAAATCATAGTCTTCCAAATCATGTTTACAAGCTTTCTAAAGCTCTATATGGGTTAAAGCAAGCTCCAAGAGCATGGTATGAAAGACTAAGTAAATTTTTGATTGACAATGATTTTGTAAGAGGTAGAATAGACACAACTCTCTTCACAAAAAACTCACAAAAATGACACTTTGATAATTCAAATATATATTGATGATATTATATTTGGTGCTACTAATGAATCTATATGTCAAGAGTTTGCAAAGTGCATGCAAGGTGAATTTGAAATGAGCATGATGGGAGAACTTACCTACTTCCTTGGACTTCAAATTAAGCAACTAAAATGAGACATCTTTATCAATCAACAAAAGTACATTAAGGAACTACTAAAGAGGTTTGGGATGGAAAGTTCAAAGCCACTTGGAACACCTATGAGCACAACTACTAAACTTGATCTTGATAAAGGAGGTAAAACTGTAGATTCTAAATATTACGAAAGCATGATAGATGCTTTACTTTATTTGACTGCAAGTAGACCTGATATAATGTTCAATGTATGCATATGTGCTAGATTTCAGGCTAATCTTAAGGAATCACATGTAGTTGCAGTAAAAAGAATCCTTAGATATCTACAAGGAACCCAAACCATAGGATTATGGTACTCTAGAGATTCATCTTTTGAGCTTGTAGGTTATTCAGATGCTGATTTTGCTGGATGTAAGTTAGATAGAAAAAACACAAGTGGTACATGCCAATTCTTAGGAGCTATGTTAACCTCTTGGTTTTCCAAGAAACAAAATTTTGTTGCACTATCAACCGCCGAGGCGGAATACGTTGCAGCTGGAAGTTGTTGTGCCCAAGTATTATGGATGAAACAACAACTAGAAGACTATGACATGAACCTAAAAAATATCCCAATATTTTGTGATAATACTAGTGCTATAAACCTAACCAAGAACCCTACTCAGCACTCTAGAACTAAGCACATAGAAATAAGACATCATTTCTTAAGAGACCATGCTAAAAAAGGTGACATAAGACTAGAATTCATAGCTTCGGAAGATCAAATAGCTGACGTTCTTACAAAACCTCTAGGTGAAGCTAGTTTCTGTAAGATAAGAATGTTAATGGGATTGCTGGATTATGATAAACTGAATATCTGATTGCTTCATAATTCATCATATGCATGTTTGACATCTAGTGAAAGAGTATTAATTCTTATTTAAATATCTCTCTCACTCAAGATGTCATAGATAAACAAATTTCGTGCTATATTTCAAGACTGAAAATTCTTATAAGGGTCCAGTCGACTGGTGTAGATTCACCAGTCGACTGGTAAAATTGACCCAGACGACTGGTAAGTCTCTGTCTTTTCTTCCAGAAGACTGGCAAATCCTGTCCAGTAGTCTGGTATCTTTAGACCCTGTTTGGAGTCAATTTTTTGAAAATTAGTTGTCCTCCAGTTGACTGGTAAATTCAATCCAGTCGACTGGTATCTGACTGTCAGTTCACCCAGTCGACTAGGTTCATGAACCTAGTCGACTGGTATGAAAACTGTTCATCTTTTCAAAGGGACCCAGTCGATTGGTAACTCGACCTAGTTGACCGGTATTGCTATTCTATAAAAGAGACTGCTCATTTTTCTGATTTTTTACGCCATTTTCGAGCACCCCTGCTTTCTCTCTCTAGAAAAATTCACCATTTTGATCCAAAAACCATCCAAACTTCATCTAAACACACCGATCTACTCATCTATAACGAGATTTTTAACTTTCTAGGGTTAAAATCTCTTATTTTCACTAAAATCCTTTTTACCCAAAAACTTCAAATTTCTCCAAAATGATCGATAAAATCCGTGTTAAATTCACTACTAGTGGACCAAATGCGCATAAGAAGCCAAGGTCTACAAAACCCTCAGCATCGGAGTCACGGGGGATGGGTGTAGTAGGATCCTCAAGCAAAACACCTAGAACAGAGCTTGATGAGTCCCTATTTTTCAGTCCTACGACAAAGGCGAGGTATGATTCCATAATTCGTCAAAAAAAGATCATGATGGGTAGAGTTGTAGACTTCGACTCTATTCGTCATGGTAATTTTGATATCTTGCCAGCCTTTGAGGCGATTCACTTGACTCCACTGGTCAAAGTGCATGAAAATTTTTACCTAAGACTGATTCACCAGTTCTACATGAACTTGGTGAAACCCAGTCCTCTGGCACTAAGATTCAGAACCAGAGTCAGTGGTGTGGAGTTTGAGGTCAACACTGACCTCCTTATGAGCATACTGAGGATCCTTGCAAGGGGGATCCAATGGAGTCTAGATGGATGGCCAGACAACTTCGACGTTGAGGTGGCTTGTTAGATAGTCAGGAGAGACCCTAACTATGTGTACAGGCCCACTACATTTCATACATGTAGTGATATGCCCCTCAACTCGAAGTTGTTTTAGCTGATAGTGAGTTGGACCATCCACCCTAGACTCGAAAGTCGAGGGTATCTATCTAAGATAGATACGATATTGATTCGGTGCCTTAAATCTGGGCACTACTTTAATATTTAGCCTCTGTTGCTCGCCAACATGATAAATAACGAAGCGAGCGACTCCGGGTGTCTTCCTTACGGGATGCTCATTACGTTCATACTCCAGCACTTCTGGGTGCCTCTGCCAGCCTCCGAGGCTCAGGATATTGGACCGACTGACATCATCAATGTCTCATCACTGAAGAAGATGGGATGTGCGGTTCGAGACAGCTTCCTCCATCCAAAAGCCGGGAAGCGGTTACGGATACGAGAAGATGAGAGTGATGATGATAAGGAGGATGAGGCTGCTGCCTGTGCTGATATGGACACTGACACCCGAGCACCTCTGATTGGTGACTCGAGTAGTGGTCAGACTGGATACGGAGATATAATTCAGGCTATCTCGAGCCTTCATATGATGATGGAGTCCGGATTCCAGTCCATGCAGTTGGAGTACCAGAGATTGAGCTCCTCCATCGACCACCTACGGGACGACTTCAAGTTACATCGAGAGCACACAGAGGGTTCCCTAGCAGAGATTAGGTAACTTCTTCGTGATGGCTCGAACTCTCCCGCTCCTTGAGTTTTTGTTTTCATTATTATGTACTTAGGGTTTTTCAGCTCTTACCACATAGCACAGACATATTTTATATTATTTTGTCTTATTTATGGCTCTATAAAGCCCGTTCATGTATTGAATTTTTATATATGATGTTATGTTTCTATTAGCCATATTTCATATATCTATTTACATTATTTGTGATATGTTTGCATAGTTTCAAACTGCTTTTATTCACGAAAATACTATGAAACTGATAATGCTTGTATGAAAATTTTCGGTTCTTCCCGAGAAGGCTTTCGAATCCGAATGATGCCAAATTTTCGTATACAGGTTTGTTTAATCATTCTCTAGATGATTGTAGTGGATAAGTAACTTATTTTTCGATTTCTAGCCCCTTTGGTTGCTGTTGTCAAAACGGGGGAGAAAAATGAGAAAAACGAGAAAAACTAAGTAAAAGAAACCGATGCATAGATTTAGGGGGAATACTGCTCCAAAACTTATTCTTTGATTGGTTGAGTTAATTGTGGTTGGTTGAAATATATATATGAACTGCGTTTGCCTGTTTTACATGGTGGTTTTATTCGAAAAACAGAGGAGACTCTGTTCGATTTTTCGTAAAATCCAAACACTTAGCTTTTTTATCTGTTTTCGCATCATTAGTTTTGTCATCATCAAAAAAGAGGAGATTGTTGACCCTCACCCGTATTTTAATGATGACAAAACACAACTGTTATTATACTAACTAAGTGTAGTAAGCAACAAAAGCGTTCAACCAGGGATCAAAGTTCAAGAACTCAAACCGAATCAAAGTATCAAGTGAAGACTGAAGAACTAGTATAGGTCTAAGGTTTTAGAACCAATGTAAGTCTCACTTATACATTATAATAACTTGTTCAATGGCTTTGACAAATTTTTTTTTCTAAACTGATCTTTTTAAAAGAAACATTTTCAATTAAAACAGAAAAACTGGGTTGGAAGACAACCCAGTCTACTGGGTACATATACTAGTCGACTGGTATATGAGACAGTATGTCTCCAGTCGACTGGGTTATTCATACCAATTGACTGGTAAAATGGACAGTAAGTCCCTAGTCGACTGGATGAAATATACCAGTCGACTAGATACTCAAAAGGTCTGAAAACATGATTTTTTCAAGTGAACCCAGTCGATTGGTATCACGACCCAATCGACTGGTAGTTCAAAAATATGACCGTTAGACTCCAAATCTGGACGTTTTAAAGCAAATCTTTTTCAAATTAAAGTCCTAATGGCCATATTATTTGATTGCTATATAAACCCATTCAATTGAGCATTCAACAACAAGCTGCACACATTCAAAAAGAGTTGATCTCACACAATCAAGTTATTATACTCTTGAAACACAAAAAAAAGCTTTGAAATATTCTTATTGAGCCATTCTTCAAGCTTTACTCTGAAAGAGAGACATTATTCAGTTGTATAAGCTTCCATTAGCTGTTTCTCTACTATTTACTTTACATCATCTTTTGTAAAGGGATTACTTCCGAAATGAAGGGGATTACTTTTGAGAGGAAAGGGATAGCTTCCGAGAGGAAGGGATTGTAAGGTTTGTACAACACCGGAAAAGTTGTACGACTAAGTTACTTAGTAGATTACTTGAAGGAGTTCCTTGAAGAGAGTGGACGTAGGGTCGGAACGAATCCAATATTGCCGAACCACTATAATCTGAGTTTGCATCATCTTCTCTCTAAACTCTTTATTTACAGCACATTACTTGTTTTAATTGTTTGCTGTTTATTTGTTTTTATAAACTTGAATTAATTCTGCAAAAAGTTTTAAAAACCCAATTCACCCCCTCTTGGGTTGAAACCTCGATCTACAAAAGCATTATATAAAAGAACTCCCATCACTTCACATGTATCTCTCATAATTTCTCTAAACTCTCTTAATACTCTCATTCCATTTACAAAGTACTAACTTGGGTATCGGAGAATCCCTCTGAAAAACCCAATAATGGGCGACTTTTTAGATCACGTGTTCTAGTGTGGGCAGGTGTTTGTCGCGCTCGCAGAATTGACCGTTAAGTTATAGGCATCAACAATGATGACCAAAGATGATAGTCCCAATCACGACCCTCAAAGAAGCCAAAAAGGCATCCCACCTAACCCTATAGTTGAGATTAAAGCTGTAGCACTAACTATCTAGCGAACCAACTTTTAGCGAAACAACATGCACCTTGGGGGCTCGTTGAATGCCGAGAAGTCTCGACATCCCCGACTCACTAAAGAGCACTCCCACTCTAACTTAGTCCTTTTCAATTGCAACCGTGAAGTAGTGAGAGGAGAAGATCATCTCAAAGTCATGAAGGACAAGTTCGATGTCCAAGTGGCACTGGTTCAAAGTGTCCTGCCTATAGAACCTTCAATGAGGCAAAAAACTAGTGGACGACAGCTTGGTGACAAAAGCTACTCTAATGAACTCACGAGTTTTTGGTGAGGCATTATATTTTACTTATATAAAAAAAAAAGAGTTCTTGGTGAGAGGCATAACAATGAGGAGCAATGCCAAGAAAAACCCTCGGTGGAATGTAATATCCAAGGGCTTTGAACCAATGGAATAGAGAAAGATCGAGCACAAGAGCATTAGCTTATTTCAGCGAGAGGATGTTTTAAAAACTGCGTTGTTAGCGTTTTGGAAGTACTTTTGTTACTTCTTAAGAGTCCAAACTGATGCCCTTTTGGGTTTGAAAAGCAATTTTGTAATTTGCAAGTATACATTCATTATCCTTTATACTCTATAATTTTTAGTTTTTTTTTATGTGATTGTTATGATTTGGGAGTATATGTCATCTTGTAAGTGAGTGCTTTATGTCATTAGTAATGATTCAAATTTCATCATCGTGTATTTAGCTGTGTGAATAACGTAACCTTATCAATGTTGTTGGGCAATGCATTTCACTAAAATGGTTCTACATATCGACATTAAGATCTTTGTACTGATTGTGGGTGGGGATGTAGCGTAGTTCTTGTCGTAGTTGTGAAGAAACATAATCATACCTTAGATGCCTTAGGTTTCTTCTTTTTTCCATCTAGTTTTTGCTATTTGTGAGAATAGCACATTGTATTAGCTTTAGGGTTTTGCCTTTTATCCCAAAAGATTTAAGGAGATAGCTCGTCTCTATATGCACACAATCACACACATATCTCCTTCTTGGTCTGCTTCATGATGACCCTAATACGGTTAAAATTTGAACCACTTTTGCTTTCTTGTATTTTCTGATTTTCAGTGTGACATAGACATTGGTAGGTGAGAGAAACCAAATAAATGTCTCAGATTGCCCTAATTCTAAATGCCCTTCCTTTCCTTTTCCCGTTTACTTTTTCCTTGTGTTTTTTTCTCATTCTTAGTGCATCAAATTATATACCACATTTTTTTAGTAGGGGGTGGGGGGCTTCGAATCCTGCTCCTTGGGCTGGGATTTTGATGCCTTTCACCACTGCACCAAGGGGGAGGGGGCAAATATATACCACATAAATATTTTGAGTTTGCTAAGAAGTGTAAATTTATGAGGTGCATGAAAGATTGAGCTTACACAATTTTTTTTCTTCTTTACTCAGTCACCATCCAGAGGTTCTTTGGGCTCAACGCTCTGATAAGGTTTACCTGACCATCGCTTTACCTGATGCAAAGGATGTTTCTGTGAAATATGAGCCTCAGCGGTTATTTAGCTTCTCTGCTGTTGGGGTGCAAGGTGAACGTTTTGACTTCAGTTTGGAACTATATGGGAAGATTGTACCCGAGGTAAGCTCAACTATTACATTAGTGGACCTCTTTTAGTGGTTGAAATTCAATATATAGTTTGCTTGTAAATCATATTAATGTTACTTTCTAATTCCATTTTCCATTTATTGTGCATACACAAAATGTTTTTGGGATAACTGATATTGAGAGTAGCTATGTTCTGTGATAGCTAGGTGAAGTAAATGCTTGGCATCATCCACAAGACTAATCTGACATAAATACCTTGTAAATATCAATTCATGACCATAGAGGAGAACTGCTTTGCTTTCAATATGATTTGAATTTTATGTCATCAACAAAAGTTAGATACAAAATTAAGAATCATATCATCGGGTGGATGCTCCTATGTTTCATTCTTTGAGTTTGTTGTCTGGAGTGCAGGGTTGTAAAAGTAATGCTGGGCTAAGGAACATAATATGCTCAGTTCAGAAAGAAGAGACAGGTTGGTGGAAAAAAAAATACTAAAGTCAGAGGAGAAACCTGCGCCTTACCTTAAAGTTGATTGGAACAAATGGTGTGATGAGGACAAGGAGTCTGACTGTAAGTTGCCTCACCATTTTGTGTGGTGGTTATTATATAAGTATCTTCCGTGTTCCTGATAAAGTTTGGACACTGGCTTATTTTTTGGATGTATACTTTAAGCATAACTTGTGTTTCTTTTTCCATTTTTTCCTCGTTTTTCTCCTATGTCAATTTACTTAAAAATTGTTACTTACCATATTGTACATGCTTTCACCAAGATAGATTACTATCTACTGGTTTTTTTTATGTTACTTGTATCCTGTCCCAGATTTTTGGAAATGATCTTCTAATACATTTACAAGTTAGTGCGGTTTTTAATCTTAGCACAATCCTCACATGCTCTAGAATTTTTTAAAATTCATTATCAGTGTGACGTAAGTGCAAAATCTCTTGCTACAATTCTAATGACTTAAAGTTTGTTTCTGAGGGCATTAGAGTTTTTGCTTATTATCATTAGGTTCACTCAAACAAGTAATGGTGGTTGCTTCTTAAGCTGAAGAAGATGCTTCCTTACTTCACGGCTTGATCTCTGCATGTTAACCTAAGGAATTTATCTTTTAATTCCTACATTCTGGTTGTCATTAGCTCTTATTTCTTGCATATTGTTATCAAAAAGTGTACAGGGAAAAAGAAACATGAAAACGAGGTTACTAATTGTGAATTCAAATCATCATGCGGTTTTTCAAAATAATAGTCTCCCTGCTTTCTGAACTCTTTTTTGGGCTGGCTGAACTGAACCTAGCCAAACCTGACAAACCTTATGTGGGCCAGACTTTGCCTGTCCACTCTTACCTTTATACGTTTATACAGATCACACAAATATAGTTCATATAAGTTCATGCATGAAGGCATGAACTTTTTGTTCTGTGGTATCTCAACCAAGTAGGTAACATTATTCCACTCATCGGTTGCACAGCCTGTGGCATAATATTCAACCGAGTATGCAGTCTGACTGTATGTCTCTAATCAATGGGGACATTTTCTGCTCAGTTGTGCCCTATTTTGACCATTGTATCTCTTGGTGGAGCAAGAGAGTCAGTTGTTTTTGAGAAAATAGTTGTACACCGTTAACCAATTCCTGTCCGCTGAGAAAAATCATTTGCTTTCACTATCAATCTTCTTTGTCACTTAAGCCTTCACCTGCCACCGATAACACTTGAATAAGCAAGTATTATCTAGTCCAGTGGAAAGACAGAATGTATATTAGGCGAGTTCTGGCACCTTCTAGATTGCATTCATATTCATCTATTACGAAAAATAGTGAGCATTGAGATTGATTCTCTCTATCAGAAGTCAGAGCCACTTCTTCATTATTCAGTCACATTGAGTCTGCTTATTCTGAAATTTAATAAAATAACTAACTTATGTATTTATCATGGTTCTGCTGTTAGAATTGAAGAGAGTAAAGAGATGTGAGAATTGAAGAGAGTAAAGAGATTGTACAAATGCTTACTTGAGTTTATCTTATTGAGAATACAATTAAGAGTATATATAGGTTGTTAAAGGAATAAGACATTCCTTAAAACAAGAAAGAAAACATGGCCTAAAGTAAGCCTTAAAACAAGGAAGGAAACATGGCCTAAAGTAAGCCTTAAAACAAGGATGAATATATGGCAAGTGTGGGTGAAGTGGAATAGTTAGTGACCCTAATTAAAGAAAAGAATATGGACTTTGCCATCCATTGACAGCCCCCCTCAAATTGATGCAGGTTGATCAATAAGCATCAATTTGCTGCTTAAGAAGCAATGTCGATGGTGAGTGAGCGCTCTGGTAAAGATATCAGCAATTTGTAGGTCAGTGGAAACATGTGGAAGAGTGATAACACAAGCTTCAAATGCTTCGCGGATAGAGTGACAGTCGACTTCAATATGCTTCGTGCGCTCATGATAGACAGGATTTGATGAGAATCAACAAGCACTATTAAAGGATCCATTGCATATTCCAGTTGGGCCAATTACTAGATCAAGATCCAAGAAAGTCAAAGAAGCACTTAATGGGCTGATTCAAGAGATTTGGGCTGAATCTAAAATGGGGCATTCCAAGCTTGGCCCAACAGGAGATGAAAGCATAATAAGTTTAATCCAAGCTATTGATAGTGACATGGGTATGTCCAACATAACAAGGGCCTGCCCAATAATAATCACCTAGTCTCTTGTCAACTAATTAAGGTGCAAGGTCCAAGCCCAAAGTGAAAGAAGATTCGGATGCAACAGCCTACTGAATTTAGGCTCATCATAACAGGCCCAAACGACATCCTTTTTAAGACTTTCTTAAGTCCAAATTGAAGATCAAATCGTCATCTTTCCAACCAAACAATTTTCAGCCCATTTGGAGATGTGTGCAAGAAGATATGGCCATTTGAATTCTGGTCATTGGGTGCTCCTGAAAATCCGAAATTGTGTTCCTCTTTTTACTTTTGGCCAATTCCTTGATTCCTTGCATGTTTTAGGGATTGTTTCCTTTCATGTTTTATGGATTGTCTCCTTACATGTTTTATGCTGTTTTCTTGCTTGTCCTAAGCTTAGAGGGTTGTTCTAAGCTCTATAAATACTTGTGTGTTGTAAGTTGAAAGCATAATAGAATTCAGAAAATACTTGAGGTTTGCTTCCTCTATTGGTTCTTCAAAGAACTTTTGAACTTATCAAGGGTTCTTCCTTGTGGCGTTCAGCTCCGACTTATCAATCAATCCTTCCACAATTGATTGTGGCGTCTTCATTATACCAAGGTTCTTGCTTCCATACAAGCAACGGGTCGCGGTGTCACATAAAATCTGTTTTCTAGACGATTTCTGGGTAAGTATTCCAATACTGTTTGTCGGGTCTCAAAGCATGTCGATGAGGTTCGCATCATTTGGTATCAGAGCCCACTTCTAAAAAAAAAACAGATTTACTATCATTTTATCTTTCATTTCTTGTTATCATCTTATCTTGTTTCGTTTCTGTTCTGTTCATTTTTTTTACTTGTTCTTATTTTTTTTATTTGTGCAACCAGTGAGAAAAAGAAAACGTGAAAAAAAAACGTGAAAAAAAAACGTGAAAAAAAAAACGTGAAAAAAAAAACGTGAAAAAAAGACGTGGAAAAGAAAAAAAAAAAAGAAAAAAAAAGAGCAATATATTTTTTCCATTGATTTGTTGTTTTTATAATATTTTCTTACCGTCGATATTAGTTTAAATACTACAAGTTGAATTTCTTGATCCAGTTTATTAGTTTAATAAAGAACTGAAAAGGGGAAGCTACGAGTGGAAAAAGGCAAGAGAGTGTGAGAATAATATAAAAAAAAAAAGCCAATTTAAGAGTTAAACACGAGTGTGAGTGACATAATTTGAGTGTAAACACGTGAGGCAGTGTGGTGAGGAATTATTTCTAACATTTCTTTATAATTTCAAAGAAAGAATGGAGGAGTCGTCCTTCATGTTACAGGCTATGCAACAACAATTTGAACGCATGAACGTGATGTTCAATGAGATTCGGGATCGGATGGATAGGCAAGATGCTGTTATTGCTACTTGGCGCGAGGGGCGTCCCCAAAGAGTCCCAAATGCTAGAAGGCAAGAACGGCCTGCGCCCGTGGATGATGCTGATGGTGAACATGAGGATGAGTTCAAAGATGAAGAGGATCACGCTTCTTTGAACGGTGAGGGCAGGTTCGTGCCAAGACGAGAAAGGCATGGTGGAGGT